>JAVJGI010000060.1:72218513-72256950 GCA_035590275.1 Ibycter americanus | reverse complement strand
GAGACCCCCAGCTGCCGGCGAGGCGGGAGCGTGGCAGGGCAGGGGCTGTGGCAGGAGGCAGGCAGGGCCGGTGCCGGTGCCGGCGCTTGGCCCACGCGTGGACGAGCAGGCAGGAGACACCACGGCCGCGATGGCGGCCCTGGCCCCGTGCAGGCTGTCCCCGCCGGGGTCGGAGGTGGCCGGCCAAGCTGGGTCGTCCCGCCGGTGCCCGGAGGGGAAGGGCTCCAGCATGGAGAGGTGTCCATGGAAGGGCAGCGCTGGCACGGTGGCTGGGTGGTGATGCCCAGACCTGCTCCCTCCCGCGCAGAGCCGCCCCAGGGAGCAGCCAGCCTTGCCGTGCAAGCCAGAAGAGTGATTGCCGTGTGAGAGACTAGCCCTGGACTGTGTGCTGCTGCTCTGCCTGCCACCCTCGGTTGCCCTGGTGAGAGAGGGACTGAAACCGCCTGGATAGAAGCATGGTTGGGGATGTCGGAGGGAGGCTGGTGGGGAATCCAGCAGAAAACGCTTTGCCAACGGTTAGGGGGGTGGGGGGTGGGGGGGATGGGGAGGGAGATGTTTTATTTCTTCTTGGTTTGGGGTCTTGTTTCCAAGGGGGACACGTTGATGGATAATATATAATCTCCGTGCATTTATATAGAGAGCAGCTGATGATCTACAAGAGATGATACTGAACTACAGGATTCCCACTCCGTCCTAAGTCATCCTTATTTTGCATCTTTTTAATCAGCTATATATTTGAAAAGAGAGAACAAATATCTATATATCTATATCTATAGCTATAGCCACCTGATTTTGTTATAATTTTACTAAATCTATATATCTCTAGACTTGTTGAGATGCTGGCGAGGCGGTGCCTGCACCCCTCCCCTGGGACGCCCATGGCTCATGGGAGTTTTTAGCGACTGACTGAATGAATGTTAAAGTCTTTTTAAAAAAAAAAAACAAAAAAAACCCAACAGCTCCTTTCAGACACTCTGGATTTTAAAGATTTAGAAACACAAAACAAAACTTGGTTTTTGGGACACACCGAGTCTTCCACCCCTTCCCGGCAGAGATGCACGGAGCTGGCGCTTCCACCGCCCCGCAGAACCCCGCGCCTCTGGCAGGCGCAGGTCCCGCAGCATCGGGTCCCTCTCCCGCCTCCGCTCCCGGGCAGCCATCGCCACTGTCGCGCCCAGCACTGGCACCGCGCCACTCCCGGCACAGCCCTGCGCAGGCACCGCCAGCCTGGTCACGAGGGTCCCGGTGGGGCTGCTCCTCCGGAGCGGCCATCGGGAGCGGGAGGAGGCCGGCGTGTGGCTGGGGGAGCCAGGCTGGCTCCCGCCACGCGGCTGGGAAGACCAGGGGCTGGCAGTGCCGCGGTGGCCTGGCCGCTGGGGCAGCAGGGCTGGGTGGGAGCCGCTCCATTGCCCAACGGCTTGGGGGGAGCCAGAGTGACCCAGGCCAGCCCTGGCTCTGGAGGAGGTGGCGTCCCCGTCCCCCAGCGTGGTGCCCGGTGCCCCGCGTGCCCCTTCCTCACCGCACCGTCCCCAGCCTTGCCCTGCCCCAGCTCAGGGGTGGCCAGGGCTTGCCCAGCCAGCTTGGGAGGGGGTGGCTTGGTGACCGGTGTTCCCAAAAAGCTGAGTCCCCCACGAAGGCATTAACTCTTCTGGTGCTAGAGGGAAGGACAAGGAGGTTCCTTCTGACCCTCACACATCTCCGAACCTTTACAACCTTCAGCCAGGGAAAAGGCCCAGGCCCAGGGCGGGGGCGGCAGCCCCCCTCCTGCAAACCAGGCCCTCCCCGGGATGGATCCTGATCGTGCCGGCACACCAGGTCCTGCCCAGGATGGATCCTGACCCGTGCCGGCACACCAGGCCCTCCCTGGGATGGATCCTGATGTGCTGTGGTGCCATCTCCTTTTCCCTGAGCTCTCGCTGGGTGCGTGCCCAAGTGGCCCCATCCAGAACTCTCCAGAAGCCGCTAGGCCCTGGGGATTCGTGTCCCCCCTCCTCCCCGGCCGCCATCCCGCTGCTCCCAGTTGGGGCAGGCACCTGGGGATGGCGAGAGGGGTTTCAAGCTAGACCGGCAGGCAAACAGCCTGCGGTCTGTGCCCCAGGGTAGCTGGGGCCTCGTGCCCCGTAACCTGGTGAGCCAAGAGGCATCTGAATCGCGATAGCAGCCATTGCGTCTGCCTGAACCCACCGCCTGCTTTACCAGGTGTGCCATCACACCCCATCGGGCGTCCCCCAGCCCCGCCTGTGCCAACGCTGCCACTGTCCTGCCTGACCTGGAGCGGGATGCTGCAGATCGGGTCCTGCCCCTTCCACCTCCCTGCCCCATAGTCGCAGCCCGGTCCATCACCTCTCTGCCACCACGCACCCTGTCCCCTCCATTCGCCCCACAGGGCCCCCCGCCATGTGCCCTCCCACCTACCTCCCACCTTCACCCCTGGAATCTGCTCCGCCAGCACCCGCACGCCTCACCCACGGCCACGGCATGTGCAGCAGCATGCGCAGACGCATGCACCCATCTACCGCCCGGCACCCCTCTACCACCCTCCATCGCCCAGGCTCTGGCTCCTTTGCCCGCACTGGCTTTATTCGGCACCCTTCAGTTGCAAGGGCTTGCTGGCACGCCCCTGCACAGGCAGGGACGGTCCCGCTCCAGGGACGTCCAGTGCCACTGGCACAGTTGCATCTCGCCTGCCAGCGCAGCCACTGCCCTCGCATCCGCTGGCCCCGCACTCGCGCCTTCCAGAGCACCCCAGCTCCTGCTGTCCCCTCGCCTTGTCCCTCCGCCACCTCCTGCACGCTTCGCAGTGCCCACACCCCGCTGCTGTTCACAGACCCCTGGCCGCCAACCAAACTCACTGCTTGTCCCTTGCGGCTGGAGCTTGGCTCTCCAGGGTGATGCTGCTTCCCCAGCTCTGTGCCTGGTGAAGCAACATCAACATCGGCATGTCCTGGGATGCCGGCGAGCATCCAGCTCCTCTGCATCCCTGTTGGCACGCCATGTGCCAGGCCTGCCACAGCACAACCCGCGAGGTGGCCCCACCGTGCACAGGGGCCTGGGCACATCCCCGGGTCGGTGTCACACAGCCTCTTTCCCAAACTATAGAGACAGGATTTCCTAGGAATTTGTTTGGCTGTTTGTTCCTCATGCTGCTTTTACGAGGCTGCTCTGGAGCCACCCGCTGCTGTGGAAATGCTCGTGTGCTGCCCATGGTGTGCCACGGGGGACCTGTGCCCATCGTCTGGCTGGCTTTGGCCCCTGCTGCCGCATGCTTGCAGAGCCCCTGGCCGTCCCCGCTCGGGCTCCATCCCCTGGGTCCCTGGGGCCAGCTCCTGCTGCGGGGGCACGGCGGGCACAGTAGCCCCGCAGAGCACACTGGGTGCCACACGCCGCGGCTTGGCCAAGCCTCTGCACCGCTGATGGCTCGTCCCCCACCACGCTTGGCACTGCCAGCGCCCCACAGCCCCTCCACAAACCCCAGCACAGCCCACCCCTGCCTGCCAGCCCTGCCTGCCCAGCCAGCTCATCCCACCACTGCCCCTTTCAGTGCTCCCCCTGCTGTGTTTCCCTTCCCATCACGCTGTTGGCTCCTTCCTCACCTCACCCGCAGGGTAGCGGAGACCCCGGCAGCCCTCGCAGACCCCGGCAGCCCTCACAGACCCCAGTGGTCCTCGTGCCCCAGCGTAGCCCCATGGCCCATGGCCGGCAGAGCTGCCCTGTCTCCCCTCGGGGCGGTGGGCAGCTCTGCTGAGTGCTGCCCCCAAGGAGCCGCCGCGGCCCCTCGGCACGACCCTCGCTCCCGGCCGGCGTGAGCCCCTCGGGGCGGCCGGCGGGCGCTGCTGGTGGAAGTGTGACGGTGTGTTAGCCTGAGTGCAGGCTGCTCAGTGGGTTCACGCTGGGTGAACCCAGGGTCTCTGCCCCTTCCGCAGCTGTTTCTGGGGCGACCAAGAGAGACCCGCCTGCACCCGCCTCTTGCCGCAAGAGGCCAGAAGTCTGCAGAGCGCAACTTTTCTGCAGAAAGTTCGGTCTGGGACCAGGAAAGCTGGACGCCTTCTTGCCATTTCAGAGGAGCCCTCCTCCTCCCCTTCCCTGATGCCCCCCACTGCCCGAATCCTCCTTGCGAGGGCTGGAAATGGTGGATGCACCGCTCTGCCCCAGCGGAGCCGGCGGCCGTGCCGCCCTGCCGTGCATCCCAGCTTCCGCCACGAAGCAGCTGCAGCCGTACCTGTGTTGGCAAACACTGCGTGATCCCTCCTGCAGGGTGGCGGCCGCGGCCGTCGCTCCCAGGGACACCACGGCTCGTCCCAGTCAGGCATAACACGAAAGAAGGCGACTTCCAACCACGCTGCCGTCCCATTGCCCCCATCCCCAGGGGCTGCCCGGGTCTGCCGCAAACCTGCTCCCCTGCCCCAGCAGCAACAGCTTCATCACCCTCCCACCCAGCTCCGCACCTTCCCTATCCCCCGCCATGGACACACACACAGCAGATGAGCATGGGCTCGGGGCTTCGGGGACAGCACCATTCCCAGGCAGCAGCAGGATCACCAGGCGAACGTGCTTCGCTTGGGGGCAGCGCCTGGGGTGGTCTTGTGCTGGGTGCCAAAGCCCCTTCAACTGACCTGCTTCTTCCTCCCCAGCCACAGAGAGCCCGCTCCCTCCCCGTGCCCGCCCGCACCCCCCGAGCCTGCTCTGCTGGGGCGGCTGCACAGCCTGCGCTCCGTGCTACCACCGGCTCCCAGGGCGGCCACATCCTGCACACCCCCAGCACCCGCAGCACCCGGCCAGGGTCAGGTCACTCGCCCCAGAGGTGTGGTGCCTTCGCCGGGGACCCCGGGTTGCCCAAAGGCCAAGGGTCAAGCTCTTGCCCCACGGCCATTCCCACCCCCTCGGCAGAACTGTAACCCCCAGCTAACGCAGCTGCTGCTACTTTACTTTTATTTTCTCAGCTGAAGCAAAGAGGATTTTCCCCAGGTGTAGATAGCGCTTTCCTGACTCTGTATCTATTCTGGCTGCATTGGCATCTCCGCTCCAAACATCTCCAGACCCAGTGAGACATTTCATTTTGAAAAGCCATCCAGGAGAAGGCAGAGCGGTAGCGGGCGAGGAACCAACCCCACGAGCCTGCGGCGTGGCCGGCAGCGAGCGCCAACCCCTCGGCTGCGCCATCCCGGTGGCACCGGGACCGGCCGCGCGCGGCGGTTACTGTGATTCTCATGGCTTCTCAATGACTTGGGTTATCTTCTGTAAAAAGGGATACACTTTTTTTTTTTTTTTTTTTTTTGCTTTGAAGGGTTTTTTTTTAAAAAAAAAAGTTGTTGGTATTTTTCCTTTGTCCAGACTAACATCATCAATCCCTGTTCTCCATCAGCTCCTGTCTGTAATTCTGACTGTAAAAGAAGAGAAAACAAAACCCAAAGCACTTTGTTCCTGGTGGTGAAGAGCTTCGCCAGCCAACACCATTCCCAATCAGGGACAAAGTGCGGCAGGGTTTTCTTTCTGTCCGCCCGTGGGCAGCCCTCACTGCCGCATGCATGTGTCACCCGCGGAGACACCCCCGCACGCCCCCGGGCGCGCGCTCACACCCACTGCATGTGCATATACCGGCTCCCGCCCTCGCGCACACGCGTGCGGCCACGCGCGCGCGCACGCGGCTCGAACATCCACACTCTTTGTTTCTTACCCAGACGGACTCACCTGTGGGTTTTTGTTCTGTTTTTAATTTTACGGGGTCAGTTTGACTTCACCCTTATTTTGTATGGATTTTTGGAGGAGATTTCTCCTTCTCCAGAGTCATGGAGGTGTGGCCATTCGCCTCCCGCCCTTGACGTTGTGATACACATACCCCACAGAGATCTATGTTTCTTATATTATATTATTATTATTATTAATTATTATTATTATTATGTAATAAATTTATAAGAAAGCTCCACTTTGATCCATGGTGTTTCTCAGCTTCGGCAGCCCCCAGGCTGGAGCTGCTGTCCGCGGCCCCTCCACCCCCTCTCCATGGGGGGACACAACAGCATCCCCGGACCCCCGGGGTGGGCAGCCTGCCTTCCTGCTCACCAGGGGCTCGTGTGCTCCCCCGGGCCTGAGCCAGTGGCAGGGACAGCGAGGGGAGAGCGGGACTGGGCAGGGACAATGTCCCACTACATTCGGGATGGGGGGACTGGGGCCGCTCGCTGCGCCCCGCATATGCTGGTCTGTGCAGGGTGGCACAGCACAGACCTGCAGCTGTCACCCCCGACACCCCAGGGCTCCCTGTCTGGGGGGTGGCAGCTTCCCGGGGCCGGTGCCCCAAGCCAGGCTCTCCCAGGGCCGCCATGCCAGGCTTGGCTTTGCCAGCACAGTGCTGTGGCCACCCCCGTGCTCCCAGCCCTGTAGCGACCTGCGGCGACCAACATCCCCTCCTGTGCTGGCCTGTCCCCTGCTCTGCCCCAGGTCTGATGTCTGGGGCTCACCCCACACAGTGCCGAGGCCGAGTGGGAGCCCTGGAATGACAGACGTGGGCAGGGCAGGGTCCAGCTGCAGTGCAGGGAACCCACGGCCATGGGGCTGGCAAGCGATGGCACGAAACTAGCCACGGTGGTCTGCAGGGGAGTGTGCCAGTAGCTACAGCCTCACGGGCTCCCACCCCACACAGGGGGCTCCAGTGCCCCTGGGGACTGCGGCCACCCCACCCCACGGTCTCTGCCCCAGCAGCAAGTGCCTGTGTCCTTGCCCAGCACCAAGCCTCCACCATGCCCTGCCCCGGGGCACCCGGCTGAGCCATGGCTGGGCCCCTGCTCCCTGCACGGGTGGGCTGCGGAGGGGCTGGGAACACTTGCCGTCCCCAAGGCTGCTGCAGGACTTACCCAGGCAAAAGTGTCGCCCCAAGCTGTGCTGCTGCAGGGCTGGGGCCATGCCAGCTCTTGGGAGCAGTGACACCAGTGCAGGGCCCATGGCACGTCATGCTGAGGTGTCCTTGGGGACACTCGTTCCCGTCTCCTCCTCCCTGGCACTGGCTTGTGCAGCTCCTCCTGCAGCAGGACTGGAGCCACAGGCAGGACAAACCAGGACCCCACAGAGCTGCTGCTGGTGCCTGTCTCAGCCCACGCTGCCCCATCTCTGGCTGCCTGCCCCAGAGGCAGTGGCAGCGTTTGGGGATGACCCCGGCCCCCGCCAGCCTCTGGCCAGGGTGCCAGGGACTGTGACAGGGCCACCTGTGCCAGCCACGTCCGCCCAGCCACAGCCCCACCAAGCCCTGGCAGAGCCACCAGTGCCAAGCAGTGCCGGCGCAGGTCCTAGTGGGGCTGGCAGTGGGTGCAGAGCCACAGGGCAGTTACCAGGCCCCATCCACGTGGCACCAGGGTCCCCAGGTGCCAAGAGCTGAGGGAGGCACACGAAGCCTCAGTCGGTGTCTGCAGCTGCCCGCAAACCTGGACATCACTGTTGCCTTGGGTGAAAAACAGCAGCCGAGGGAGAAAGAGCACCCGTGCCAGGCAGCCTCTCCAGCGTGGGAGGACCCACAGTCACCCTGATCACCCTCAGTTTTCCCCTCCACCGGCACATGCTTGAGCTGCTCAGCAGTGGCCTGGGTTTAGTGGCACCCATTGGAATACACTTAATTAAATGCAAAGTGCGCATAAAGATTGGCTGCTGCGCCTGGTGCACATCTGCGACCTGGCGAGATGCATCAGCCGATAAAGTGACCATTATTCTCCCGTCACCCGCCGGCGGCAGCAGCTGAGGGGCACCAGGAGGGAGCTGCCACCCTGGCTGGGGGCTGGGGGCAAGGGTGGAAGAGAAGGGGGCGATCCAGGCGCTGGGGACAGGCAGGGGCAAGAGCCCGGCCACCCGGGCAAGGGGCTGCTGCAGCAGCCTCCAGGGACACCCCAGGGTTGGGCCTCCGGGGCCCTGAGGCAGCACAGTGGGGGGATGCAGTGGGGCTGCGGATGGCTGTGCTCACCTCCTGCGGCAGTGGCTCCGCTCCCGGCCCCAGGGAGGTGCCAGGAGCTGGCTGGTACCACGGCCACATGCCCAGGCACCTTCTCTAGGGCCTGTCCTGCTCCGCTGGGATGCATTTGGGGAGGCGAGCACAGCTCCTTCCACCCCCTCACCGCTGCTCCTATGCCCTGCAGCCCAGAGCCGAGCGCAGCCCAGAACCCCCTGTGCCCCACCGAGAGCCGTCCTCCCACACAGCCCGTGGCACTGGGCACCAAGGATGGGCTTTGGGGCCAGGGGAGTCAGTGCCTCACAGCAGCCATTACCAGTCGCCTCTGCACTGGCACGGGGAGGTGGTGGGGCTGCCTCTGTGTCCTACCCACCACACCAGCCCCACGTCCCCCATGGCCTTGCTGCCAGCCCAGCAACACCGTGCCCACACCCCGAGGTCCCAGTATCCAGCCATTCCCACAGCCTGAGCCTGGCAGCCCCTGTGCCACTCTGGCCCCAAGCCCAGCTGTCCCCATGCCTGATGCTCCTGTCGCTGTGCCACGTCAGCACTGCCCATTTCAGTGACACTGATGCCTTCTCTCCTGGTAGCTGCAGGCACGGGCCGGGACCCAGCGCGTGTCTGTGGGGCTTCTCTGCCACCGGGCACCACAGGCTGGCACACAAGGGCTGGGTCCTCCTGCGCTGGTCATGGCTCGCTGCCCCTGCCGAGCTGGGACGTTGCACCCCAAACCTCGGGGCACTGCAGCGTGGTAATGGCACTCAGGCAGAAATGGGCTGCAAGAGGCACAGGGGAGTGGGGACGGCACAAGGGGCCATGCCACACCGGTGCGCACCCTGCAGCACCCCACACACCCAGCCGTGCACCCTGCACCTCCTGCACACACCCCCATGCACCCCACATGCCCTGCACCTCTTGTACACATGTGCACCCTGCACACACACCCATGCACCTTGCATGCCCTGCACCTCTAGTATACACACCTCTGTGCACCCTGAACGCCCTGCACCTCCTGCTCACACATTGTGCACTCTGTACGCCCTGCGCCTCCTGCACACACTGTGCACCCTGCATGCCCTGCACCTCTTGTACATGCACACCCACACACCCCGCATGCCCTTTGCCTTTTGCATACACATCCTGCCGTACCCTGCACATGCACCGCTGCACTCTGCATGCCCTGCTGCTCCTGCACACTCACACCCATGCACTTTGCATGCCCTACACCTCTTGCACACACACCCCTTTTCAACTTGCACACCTAGCCGTGCAGCCCAGCCCCCTGCACACACACCTCCCACCATGGTCCCTGTGTCCCCTGCACATGCACCCCCCCAACACATGCACCCATGCACCCCGCAGGCCCTGCTCCTCCTGCACATGCACCCATGCACCCTGCCACCCCTGCTGCAGTCCCGCGCCCCTGGCAGCAGCCCGGTCCCCCACTCTCCTGACAAGACCCTGCCTTCCCTGCAGGCACTCTCCCCCATGCACCCCACTCCTCGGTGCAGTGCCCCTGCCCTGCACCCCACACAGATCCACCCTCTGCCCCCCCGCGTAGCCCTGGAGGGGGACAGGAAAGGGGCCAGCTGCCCCTGTGGCACTAACAGAGCCTCCCTGGCCTCGCGGTCACACCAAGCATATATTTTATTGAAAGACCAAGTGGATGACAAGGCAGTGAGGGGAGAACCTTTAACCAGGGTTTGTACAAGTGTCAGTTGCTCAGGACTCCTCTTGTTGTTCGAGTTACGAGATAAATATTGGTACATAGAGCGGAGTGGAGTTATAGTCACTAAACTAGCACTGGTCAGATATACGGGGCCGGCAAGCAAAATAAATCACCAGGCACAGCAGTGAGGAGCGGGGGCGGCCACCTGCCCAGTGCCCAGGACCCTGGCAGCCGCCCCGGCCGCAGGTTTTCCTCTCGCAGGGCAAACAAGGCCCGAGCGCTGGTCCTGCGCCCCACGGCTGGCATGGCCCCCCGGGAGCACGGTCCCCCGGGGAAGGAGGGGATGGCAGCGCGGCAGTGGGGCAGGGGCCGGGGACAGGGATGGAGGTGAGGGGACCGGGGGCAGGAGGGGCCGTGCTGCACTCCCCAGGGGGCTGCAGCACTGGGGCTGTGGAGGGGACAGGGACATTCCTGGGGGCCTGCAGCTGTTGGGGGAGCCCCCCCAGGGAGGCTGGGAGGGTGGGTGCTGCCACTGTGCAGAGGCACAGCATGGACTCAGAGGCTTCATGGCTGGAGGTGCTCACCCCAGCAGCCCCATCTCCCCGTGCCCCCATCAGCCCCCCACAGCCTCCCCCAGCCCCATCCATCCCCTTGAGCTCCCCCCCTCACTGCCCCCACTGGCATTTGCCCCCCCCATGCTCCCCCAACCCCATTCACCCCCTAGCGTCGCTATCCCCTGCGGCAGCGGCTGGCCGGGGTCAGCCGGTCCCTGCTCCTGTGGCCCCCGGGCTGGCTTTGCTCATGCAGGGGGGGCAGCTTCTCCCCCAGCCCTGAGGCTCAGCTGCATCACCCTCCATGGCCGGAGTCCCCTGGGCACAGGGCCAAGGCGGTGCTGTGCGCACCCCAGATACCCACCCATGGTCCGCAGCTGTGGCCTGGCCCCCGGCCCCCCAAGAAGCGGTGAGGATGTGCGGGGAGTCCTTGGGGTGTGGGCTGGAGCATGTGCAGGGGGGGCCAAGCCGGCTGGTTGTGGGGTCAGACAGAGTCTCTGGCCGTCTGTGGGGCTGGAGGGGGGTGCAGAAGCAGGAGACACAATGCCTGCCCCCTTACTCCAGGTAAATGTCCTCTGTGGGGCAGGCGTACTCCAGGTGCTCCTGGTAATATTCCTGAAACGCTCGTCTGCAAGGAAGAGCACAGTGGGGCAGCTCAGGGCTGGGCTGGGGCCGGGACCCCTCACCCAGACCCCCTCCACCCCAGGCCTGGCACAGCCAGGCTCCCTGCACCCACACCCCTGGCATAGCCAGCCCAGCTACACTGAGACCCCCTGCACCCCCAGACCTGGCACAGCCAGCCCTGCTGCACCCAAACTCCCGGCACCCCCACCCATGGCAGAGCCAGCCCCCCTGCACCCAGCCTGGCTACACCCACACCCCCAGCACCAAGCCCTCCTGCACCCCCAGCCCCGGCACAGCCAGCCCCCCACCATGCCCCACGCAGCCGCCCCCATCCCTGTCCCCATCTTACCCGACGCATTCGGCGACATGCCTCATGGATTCCTGGGAGACGAAGACGTGGCAGGCGAAGCGGCTCAGCACCGGGTGCTTGGTGATGAACCCGAAGTAGCTGCAGGGAGAGGCAGGGTGAAGGGGGGTGACACCTCACTGCTGCCCTGTGGGGCAGTCCAGTGGCCGTGGGGGGCTCTGTGGAGGGGATGCCTGGGGCTGGGGCAGCCATGGTGGGGTGGGGACCCAGCAGGAGGGCCTGGTGTGGCACCACAGCAGTGTGGTGCCCCAGGGAAGGGATGGAGGGGGTGGTCCCTTGGGGCTGGGAGCACCCAGGGGGCTGTGGGAGGAGGGGGTCTCACCAGCTGTTCCGGGGGTGACACCCACAGAAGGAGATGTTCTTCATCTGGAAGAAGTGACTGCAGCGCTCAAACTGGAAGAGAAAAGCCAGCTGAGGTGTGGAAGCCCGACTCACAGCAGGGCAGGCACCTGCCCCCCCAGCCCACCCGTGCCCCTCACCTCCTCGTCCCGGCTGTACTCGGTGACGGTCAGGATGAGCTTGATGCCCTGCAGCGTGATCTCCAGGTCGCAGCTGGCCGGCGGGCGCAGGTGCACTGTCAGCTTCCTGGTGGTGGCAATCTGGGGGCACGGCAGGGTGGGCACATGAGGGCAGAGCTTATGCCAGCATGGGGATGAGGAGGGGGGCCATGCTGCCGCGCCCCCTCCCTCCGGCTTACCTTCTGCATGGCGGCACAGAGGATACCATTGCCTTGGTGGTATGGTACCTCCACCGAGCCCAGGAACTGCACGTTGAACCGCTCCACCCAGCACGGGTTCCTCTTCAGGCCTGCGCAGGGAAGGGGATGAGGAAACAGTGCCCCAAGCCCCCCGTGCCACCCACCACCCTCCCACGGCCCCAGGGACCCCGCAGGCTCCTACCAATGGCATCCCTGGCTTGGCCAACGACCTCATGGGCATAGAAGGCAGGGAAGATGCCCCTCTCCCCCGTCCGCATGTTGTAGCCCCGGTACCAGTAGTCATCCTCCTCCAGCTCCACCAGGATGGGGTCATCCACGTCCAGCTCCAGCTCGTCCTCATGGCGCGGGATGAACCTGGGGGGGGACAGCCAGAAGGAGGACGCGGGCAGGGAGGGGCAGAGCCGCAGGAGAGGGGGCCCTGAGAGACCCCCCTGCCCAGAGGTGCTCATGGCCATGGCTGGCACGGCACGGCCGGGCTCGCTGCTCACCTGAAGACGGCCCGGTGGGTTTGCTCCCGCTCCTCCCCGTTCACCATGCAGGAGAACAGCCCAAAGGACTCTGTGCCTGCGGAGGAGAGGGCTGCCGTGGGGCCGGGGGGCACCCCCTGCCTCTGCCCACCCCAGGGGGGCTGCGGGACCCTTGAGGCGAGGGGAGCAGGGAGCAGATGGCCATCACCCATGGACTCAGGCCCCTCCTCGGGGGGCCACCCCTGGGCCTGTGCCCCCCACCCAGCAATCTGGGGTACTGAGGACCCCGCAGGGTGCTGGTGTGAAGGCATGTTGGGCAAAACCTCACAGTCCTGCGGGGAGAGCCAACGGCCTTCGGGTCCAGCCCCACACCCCCTACAGCTGCTCTGGCCCTGTCCCACCTCCCATGCCATGCCATGCCATAAGGGATGGTGCCATCCATGGCCAGGACAGCTGAGGCAGGACAGCAGAGGGCAGCCAGCCTGTTGACAGCACACAGAGCAGTCCAGGACAGCATGGCATGGCATGGTACAGCATGGTGCAGCACAGCATGGCGTGGGTCACTTACTGGAGGAGCGGGAGGTGCTGTTGACAAAGACGTTGAGGAACTTCTTGGAGAACTGCAGGTCAGCCTCAGGGGATGAGTCCTCGGAGGAGCTGTGGGTGTCAGGGGCCACCAGCCCATCCCCGAAGGCCGCCTCATCCTCCAGGTCGCAGCGATCGCAGGCGCGGAGCAGGTCGCTGTCGTCGCTCAGCACCGAGGTGCAGCGCCGCAGGCTCACCAGCTCCAGCTGCGTGTGCTCGTCCACAACCAGCGTGTACTTCACCGAGTCGTAGGCCAGGGACTCATCCAGCGCCCGCGGCTCCAGCGCCCCGGGGGCGGGTGGCAACTCCCCCGCAAAGCTTCCCCGCAGCGGGTCCTCAGAGAAGGGGGAGCCCTTCAGGTAGGGCACCTCGTCCTCGTCTGTGGAGTAGGCCATGGTGAAGCCACGGTTGGTCTTGGCGGTGGAGACATCCAGCGCAGGCGGGCCAGTGTCGGGGCTCTGCCCCTGGGGCGCTAACCGGACATCGTCGATCATGTCGTCGGCCTCCAGGACCCCCGAGTCCAGGTCCCTGTTGACAGCCCAGTCCTCCGGGCCGGGGGCCGGTGGCGCTGCGGTTGCACGGTGCTCCTCAGTGGTGGCCTCGGTGCCAGGGGAGGCGCGCAGGGAGGTGCGGGGTGGCCCGGGGCGGCAGCCAAAGGTGGCCAGGACCTCAGAGGCACCCAGCCTGTCGAGGGTGACAGGGCGCCCCGGGAAGACGGGTGCGATGGTGTCGTTGGTGGGGTTGCTCAGGAAGAGGAAGGGGCCCGGCTCGTCGGCGGGCAACTCAGGCACCGGCTCCATCCCAGCTCCCAGGGCCTGCTCATCCTCGGCACGCTGGAGGGAGCTGCGTAGCGTCTCCATGTCCACCAGCTCGATGGTGCGCTGGCAGCGGGGCAGGGCAGCCGGCTCCCCCGTGCCCACCGGCGAGTCCCGTGAGCCGGGCTCCCCATCCAGCGCCTCGCTAAGGATCTCGGGCTCCAGGTCAGAGGCCGGGGAGATGGTGTCGCAGAGCGAGTGGGTCTGCTGGAAGCACTCATCTGGGCACTTGATGGGGTAGGAGCCCTCCGAGATCATCTTGTTGACAAGGTTGCTGAGCAGCCAGGGTGAGTCCGAGTCCTCGCTCAGGTCAGGCTCTGACTCTGAGTCGGAGTCATACTCGCTGTTGTCCTCCTCATCTGCCTCAGGCATCAGCTTGGGCCCTACGGGCAGGTAGAAGGAGCGCCGGATGCTCTCCAGGCTGTGGTCTGGGTCGATCTTCAGGTCCAGGGGGCTGGAGGTGGAGACGTCCGTCTGGCCCGCAGGCGCGGAGGAGTCCACTGGGTTCAGGCTGTCATAGTAGCCCTCCATCTTCAGCTCCGCCAGGCTCTCCCGCCTTACCACGCCGCGTTCCGGGAGCTCCCTCTCCAGGGTCTCCTCCTCCTCCTCCTTGCCCTTGTCCAGCAGCAGAGAGTCCTTGATGCCCATCAGGCCAGGGGCCTCCAGCTCCGTCTCCAGCTCAGCCTCCGAGGTGGGCGAGCTGGCCTCCTCGATGGAGTTGGTGAGGTGGGAGGACCTGCCGCTGCTGCTGTCGCTGCTCAAGTCCAGCTCCGTCTCCGAGATGGAGGAGATCATGTTGCTGACCAGGCGCCCACTGGCAAAGGCCGCCTCGATCTCCCCCTCCACATCCGAGTCGGAGCCGGGCGAGCTGAGGTCTTCACTGTGCCGGCCGCCGGGCAGGAAGGGCTTGGTGGTCCTGCTGGTGAGGTCAGCCTCGATGCCGGGGTCCGAGGAGGGTGAGGTGGTCTCCGAGGAGCCTGAGGGGTGTCCTCGCACGCTGGCTGCCCGGCCGGACTGGGGGCCCTCCCCGTCGGAGCTGAGTGGCTCCGCTGGCCCCACGGGGCACACGTAGGCACCCATCAGCCGGGCGCCCTGCCCATTGTGCCGCTCGGCGACGGCCCTGGCTACCAGCTCCTCCTGGGACTGCGGGGAGCCAGGCTGCTTGCGGGGGGCCGCGGGGGTCCCCAGGCTCCCGGCTCCCAGGCCACCCCCTTCGCCGGGCGCCGGCCTCTCCCAGCCACCAGCCGCTTCATGCGTTGGTGGGGCGCGGCAGCCATCGGCGGCCACGGGGGCCTGGGGCGGTGAGCCTGCGTCGGGGCCGGCGGGGGGGCCAGGAGGAGCCACAGGCCCTGTTGGAGAGAGAGATGGTTTAGGGGGCAGCTGGCGGAGGCGCGACGGGGAGTGCGGTGCTCGGAGCGCAGAGGAGATGATATTCATGTTATAATCTTCCCCGGCTCTCGGGGGCGATGGGTTACCATGTGCCAGGGACTCGTGGCTGTTGCCTTGCGAGTCAAAGGGGGAGGGCTGCAGCGAGGCGGGGGCCTGCCCGGCCCCGCCGGGGCTCGGCCCCTTCGGGCTCTCCAGGCAGGGTCCATCTTGGATGCAGGCGTGGGGAGATGAGTGTCCTGCAAGGGAAGGCAGAGCCCCACGTCAGCCCTCCGCCCCCTGTGCCGGGGCCCAAACCCCACCAAGCTTTAACCAGAGGGCTGCAGGACCCCCCACCCCAGCGTCCCACTCTGGACCGGGACCCCACGCTCACCAGTGTGTGAGGAAGAGGAGGAGGAGGAGTGGAGAAGGGCGTCCTGCCAGGTGGTGCGGTGAGCAGGCGGTGCGAAGCTGCCGTTGTTGTTCAGGGAGTCCTGGGGAAAGAGCAGAGCCAGGGTGGGTGGGTGGGTGGGTGAGCCCCAGGGAGGTGACAGGGGGGTAGCCAAGCCCCAGGGCACATTTGGGGACGCAGCAAGGTGGGGGAGCTGGGGTGCCCAGTGGAGGCTGCACAGGGACACCAAACACGGGCGGCCCGGAGATGCCCCTCGGCACAGCTCAGTGCTCCCCACCGGCTTGGCAGCACCCAGGCCACGTGCCCAGGGGCTTATCCAGATTAGGGCCGTAACGTCCCCAGCTCCCCTGCCCAGCCAGATGCATGCCCAGCAGCACCTGCCACGGAGCGGGACCGAGGGATGGCACGCTGCCCGTCCCATGGGGCCCTGGGGACAACAGCCGGCAGGGGACATGCCAGCACGGGTGCTGATCCCATGGGACCCCCAGCACGAGGCCCTGCTGCACCCTGCCTCCTGGAGAGTGGAGCCCGACCCCCGCAAACAGGACCACTCTGCCTACCCCAAAGAGCTGCCTGCCCCGCGGTGCGGGCAGGAGCCGGCACGGCCAGGGCTGCCCGTCCGGCATGGCGGCAGCTGCGGATTAGTCCTGGCGGGAAGCACAGGCAGCAATAATCCTGCCGAGCGGGAGATTAGGGAGCGGGGCTGGCGCCATGTGCCACAGGGCATGCACAAGCATGGCGGCGGGGGCCCAGCACGGTGGGGAGGGTCGGACGTTGCACAGGCTGTGCCACAGCCCTAGGGTGGGTGCTGGAGGGGGCTGGGGATGGGTGCTGGGAGGGGACAGGGCCCGAGGACCAGGGTCTCGCCTCCTCCTGGGCCAGTGCAAACAGGACAGAGCAGGGATCGCTGGGATTTGCACCCCGGGCACACCAATGGGGGCTGGATCCAGCCATCACCGGGGGCTTCACTCACATCCCAGCAGATGATGGACCAGGGTGGCTGGTGGGACCCAGCTTTGCCGGTGCATCCAGCCAGGGTGCAGCAGGTCGGGGCTGGGAGGCTGAGGGTGAGCCCTGGGGCTTTGTCACCCTCCTGTGCCAGCCCGGCCAAGTCCCCCAGCCCCCACAGCCCCAGCAGCGTGCGATGCCCTCCCAGGAGGGGGGGCCGAGAATCCCGAAAGCCCCCCAGCACCATGGCAACGCAGCCGGATGCAGGCAGCTCCACACGCAGCTTCCCACACACTGCGGTGGCGCGGCAGCTCGGGGCCAGCACCGCACACGCGTGCGCACGGGGACACGGGGACCCCCCCCACCCCGGGGGAGCCCCCAAGCCCAGTTCCAGGGATGGAAAAGGAGGGACACAGCGTGCACGAGCACCCATGCATGCACACACACACCAGTGCACACGCACGTACAATGCACAGGGCTGGCACGCGACACCCCCTGTGTCCACAGCCAGCAGCCACCCACAGTCCTCCAGCACTCAGGGACATCCCAGACACCCCGCTCACCCCGGGGACCCTCGGGCCAGGACCTGGCAGGGAGAGTGCAAGGGCCTGGCACAGACCCATCTCCAATGCCCCCAGCTCAGCCCCGCCACTGCAGAGCTGGAGCTGGCATCATTTTGTCCTTCTCCGCCCCCACTGGTGCTCACCACCCCGGGGTTGGTGAAGTCCTCAGCCCCCCTACCCTGGGCAGAGCCCACCTCTGTGGGACCCCTTCCCATGCTGTGCCCCACAGAGTCCTGCTCCTCCTCTGCCAGCCCTGGGGCGTGGGGGGCAGAGACCCCGGGGGTGGGGGGCGCTGACAGCCCTCCCAGCTGCCCCCACCCTCACCTGGGTGCCTGGGGCTGTCAGGTTGAGGGTGGTGGGTCGGTGCTTCTGCGTCTCCTCCAGGGCAGGCGAGGGGATGGGTGAGGCTGAAGGGGATGGTGGAGCTTCCAGCTCGTTGCCCTCCTCCTCCTCCTCTTCTTCCTCCTCCTCCTCCTCATTGTCGTCGATCATCTCGAACTCTTGGAAGTCATCCTGGAAGGTGCAGACGGGGTGCGGCTGCTCGCCGCGCTCCAGCACCAGGCAGTCCTGGGGATGCAGCACCGGGTTAACAGCCGTGACGCTCATACTCACCCCGGCCATGGCCCCATTCCCCACGCTGGCACAGCTGCCGCAGTGTGACCCTCCCCAGCAGCTCTGCTGGCACTGGGCTGGCAGCGCCTCCGCTCCTGCCCTAACAGGATGAGGGTCTCCAAGAGTAAAGTGCCCTGTGCCAGGGACCAGGAACCCTTCCCAACTCCGCCAGTGCCCTGCCTCCCCTGGCCTCAACACCCAGCACCTCATCTCACCCGCATGCCTGCCTGGCCCCTGCCCATTTCCCCAGCACTTCTCCCCGGAGCTGGGCAGAGCTGAGTAAACAGGAGCCACGGGAGTGCAGTGGCAGGCGGGCACCCGGCTGATGGGGCCAGCATAGGGCTGGCTGCTGAGCCACCCATATTCCCCACAGCCACTCCATGGGGCTCAGCCAGCGGTGGTGGGAGACTACAGGGCATCCAGCCATGCCAGGGGTTCCTGGGCTCAGAACCCTGTCTGCGTCCTGCAGCGCATTCCCTCAGTGCCCTGGCACAGGGGGCCCTGCGCCTTCTGCTCCTGGAGGGGCTTTGCTGGGTCAATGTCCCCACCAGGTCCCCACCACAGCTCTGTGCAGCCACCACATCCCCAGAGGGGCTCGGCACACTCAGCTCCTGCACCTTCTCATAGTGGTCCGAGTCATAGTTCAGCCCGATTCCACAGTCGTCCGTGATCTCTGACAGGTCCTCATCATCGAACTCCTCCAGGCTGATGTCCTGGGGGGGCCTGGGGAGAGGAACAGCGATGTCAGGCTAGGGGCCACACGATGACAAACCTCAGGGAAACGCCTCCCATGTTCCCCACAGCATCACACAGGCCCGGAGGGTTGAGCAGCACTGCAGGCACACGCTGGCATTGTACCACCATCACCCCAGGGTGCCAGCATGGGCGCACCAGCTGGGCAGCACCGCAGGGACGTGCTGGCCTAAGACCATCGCCCAGGGTGCCAGCACCGGCCACACCGACATGGCGCACACTGGCCAGCAGCACTGGGCCCAGGACCCTGAGCCAGAGCCCAGTGCTCAGCCCCATGCCAGGAGCCAGATGAGGCCAGAGGCGATGGGAGGGCGATAGCCACAGCAGTGCCCAGGGTGGCCGCCCTCAGCACCACACTCCTCCTGTCCGGCTCGCCACAAACTGCCCAGATTCACCACTGGCTTCACGCCGGGGCGCTGAGAGCCCTGTGTGGCTCAGGGCCATGCAGCCATGGGTTGCCCCTGTCTAAGTGGAGATGCTGAGACCACCACCATGGTGGGCAGCACATCTCCCAAATCTCCTCCCTGGCAAAACCCCATGAACCAAACCCAAGGCACATGTCGGAGCAGAGGCAGCGAGGGGACAGTCACTGCCACTGGCAGCTTGGGGGTGACCTGTGCTGCAGGGCTGCTTCCCAGGCCTTGGGGGTTTATTTTTTGGTGTAACCTTTATTTTATGCTTAACTCCGCAGGCAGGGATGGGGCAGCAAGGCAGGATCTGTGCCCTGACACCCCAGCCTTGCCCACGCTGCCTCCCTGCCTGTCCCGCAGGCAGCGCCGGGGCTGCCCCTGCCCAGGGTAAGGGCACTCAGAGAAACCAAGCCCAGCCTTCCCTTGGGAACGGGGGTGTCATGGAAACCAGTGGTTTCTGCAGGGGAAAGGAAAGGGGGAAGAAAAAAAAAAGGAAAAAGACAACTCTTGGCAGGATTTGGTGTCGGAAAACGGAAACCAAACGTTTCTGGTGACTCTAAGGTGGGAGGTGCGGCAGCGCCCGGGAGCTGGTGGGGACCCTCTGCCCACCCCCACAGCGTCCGGGGACACCCAAGGCCCCCCCACAGCCCGGCAGCACCCAGGCAAGGGCCAGGGCAGGTGGGGCTCCTCCTGCAGGAGCAGGTCTGGAGTCTCACTGAGGCCTCGTTGGGGCTCAGCCCTGGGACCCAGCTGGCAGCAGGAGCGGACCCCCACAGGGTAGGGGGGGTCACAGCCCCCGACAGCCACAGCCACCTCCTGGGCTGCCGCCCTCCCTTTGCCCCGAGCTCCCTTTTTCCAGCCCCTGGCCCCAGCACAGAGGCTGGGCACTTACTCCCATTTCACAGGGAGAAAGATTTCCCCTAATCACATAATTCCCAGAAGTAGGCCATTGAGACTGCATCAAATATTCGCAGATTTGTGGCGAAAGCATCAGAGCCAGCGGTGGGACCATGGTCATGGCCTGCAGTGGGGCACAGGTCTGGGCCGGACCCCGGACCCTAGCCAGGGGTAGGGCAGCAGCTCCCTCAGGGCAGTGGGGACCAAAGCCTGTGTCCCCAGCCCAAGAGGACATTGGGGGCTGCTCTCCTGCAGGGGCAGAACCCTCCTGCTGCCAGGACTGCTGGGACCTGCCACGCTCCCTGGGGTCCCTCAGCCACCTGGGCCAAGGCAGGGACAGCATGGCCATGGCTCCTCCTGGGATGGAGACCTGCTGGGGTCCCGCAAACCCCCGGCCAGGCTCCGCTCCCACACCCCTGGACCCTCCTGACCCAGGGGACAAAGTCCTCCACCAGCCCTCATCCCAGCTGAGGAGACAGGCACACCAGGCCAGCAGGGCATGGCGGCACTGCCCCACCTGGGGCTCCTGCCTGCCAGCAGCCAGGCTCCAGCTGCCCAGGGATGCTGTCCCCACTCAGTGGGGAGCGACTGCCGCAACAAACCACAGCTGAAATTTCTAGGTCACGGCACTCCCGAGCTGGGGCAGGCACAGTGGGATGGGGGGGCCAGCGAGAGCCAGCCCAGCCCCACAGCTGCCCCAAGGGGACCCTTGGGGACCTTGGTCATGGTCCCACTCCAGCCAGAGAAGGTGCAGCACCATCGCTGTGGGTGCAGGGACACAGTAACAGCACCTCGAACACAGTGGTGATGACCAGCAGGAAGGAAGGATGGCGTCCATCCCCACGATGGCTGCACGGGACACTGTGGCCAGCCAGGGGGCTGGTGTGGGTGGGGAGCACCAGAGTGAGGGTCCAGAGCTGAAGTGGAGCCGAGGCAGTGGGTTGGGGAGGGGGGAGCTCACCCCAGCCCCACACATAGAGAGGGTGGTTGGGAATGGCAGGAGGCAGCAGGACGCCCCACCACAGGGTGTGCAGGGACCTGGTACCCCACCACACACCCCGGGCCAGCCTCACCACTCCCGCTTTGACATGACCTGAGCCAGGCCAAGCCGGAGGAGGGGAGGGCCAGGAGCTGGACCCCAAAGAGGGCCCAGGATCACCCACCCCTGGGGCGCAGGGAGCGGGGCCATGCAGGGATGGGGAGCAGGGCACACACTGGGGTGCACACCGGCACGCACACCAGTGTTTGCATGGGAGCTGCCGGGGGCTGGACTTCCCAAGGAGGGAGTGACGACCCAGCAGGCCACGGAAAGATTGAATTTCCTCATTATTTTCAGACCAGCTCCCTGGACAGTTTGCCCTGGCAGCAGTGCTGCAATGGCTTCTCCCACAGGGATGGGCCAGGGACCCAGCCGGCAGATGTACCCCCACCCCACTCACTGACCCCCAGTTGCTCCCAGGGCAGGGAAGGGGCCACAAGGAGGTCAGTGCGGACCCTCAGGGGCCTGGCCCCAGCCAGCATCCCCCATCCCAAACCCATGACCAGCACCCAGGGTTCCCATGGCCTGACCTGCAGCCATCCCCACTGGGGCTGGTGCCCTGGACCAGGAGGCAAGAGCTGCCCCACAGGAGCCCTGCCAAGACCCCGCCGCATGTGCACCATGGCCTTTCCACACCAATCCCTCCCCACCACATCGCCTTGACTGGCTTCTTCTTCCCCTACTGAAGGGTCAGGGGATCCCACCCTGATCACCAGCCTC
The DNA here is from genome assembly GCA_035590275.1 of Ibycter americanus. Taxonomy (NCBI): domain Eukaryota; kingdom Metazoa; phylum Chordata; class Aves; order Falconiformes; family Falconidae; genus Ibycter; species Ibycter americanus. The sequence goes on along the minus strand of JAVJGI010000060.1, from coordinate 72,235,508 downwards.
ACCAACCCCCGGGCTGGGCACAACCTCCCCACGGGCCTCCTTGTAAAGGGCACAATCCAGATGCGGCCCCTGCTAGGCTGGGCACGCTGGTGCTGTGCCCTGGTGCTGGTGATAGCCTGGGCCTCGCTCTCCCTCACCAGGCCCTGCCAGGCTGTGGGGACCCGCAGGTGCTCAGCGAGATCCGGGTGCACTCACTGCCCTGCGGATTTGACCCTGTTCCCTGGGCTGGCACAGGGGTGGTGTGCCCACTCCCCAGGCTGCCTCCTTCCCCGGGGGGGAAGGGTGGGTCTGGGGGTCCTGGGGGCTCTGGCTTCACCTGCCTCTCATGGCCCTGGCTGGGACACATCCCTGGCAGTGAAGGGCACGGACCTGTCAGGGCCAGCTCTGACCCTGCACGGCAGGGCTTGGGGGCTGAACGGGGAGTGCTGTGAGGAGGACACAGCCAAGACCCCCAGAGAATTGCCCACGTCCCAGGAGAGAGGCAGGAAGGAGCCGGGCAGCCACAGCAGAGGCCGTGTCCTCCCCTCCCTGCGCCACCGCAAGCCAGGATGCCCCAGGGTCCCACTGTGCCGTGTGGCCGGGGAAGGGGATGCCCAGGGAAGGGGACGCCCGGGGAAGGGGACGCCCGGGGAAGGGGACGTGAGACCTGCCCAGCGTGGGCCAGAACCAGCCAAGGGCACATCCCCCATCCCCACTAGACCCCAGCCCCCTCGGTCCACAGCTTCCGCACCCCCAGCGCTCCCCAGATGCCCCCCGCCGCCATCTCCCACACTTCGCCGCCCCGCAGCCCCCCGCCGCGGGGTCGGGGCACGGGCTGGACGTAAGGGGGGAGGCGGGTGGCTTTAAAATGGGGAGCGTGGCGTTTCGGTTCGTATTTAAGAACCGGGACTCGAGGAGGAGCGTTTTGCAAGGAGAGGGGGATTAAGCCGGTTGGAAAAGCGGTTTTTAGGTGGGATACGTGAGGAAAAGAATCGGGGGAGGAAACTGCCAGGTGAAGTCCAATTGCTGTACGTTTTGCTGAACCAACGTTACAAGTTTTACACCCAAAACTGAAAGGCTTGTGCACAAGGTACTTAGGTGTGAAGGCATTTTTGACAAGAAGATGAATCTCCATGTTCAGTTTTCCCCTTCCTTTCTGCCCTGGGATAGTCAGTCTATAATGCAGGGAACGGTGAGGAGCAGTTTGCTGTTACAGTCCTCTCATTATAGCGCTTTCAGTGAGGTTTTTGGTTTGGTTTTTTGGTTTTTGTTTTTTGGGGTTTTTTTTGTTGGTTGTTTTTTTTTTTGTGTGTGGTGGTGTTGGTGTTTGAAATTAATTGAGTAGCTCTTGTAGCATTTTCACTTTTTCCAAATCTTTCCATATTTATGTATTCACAGGTTTACCTGAGTAAGTCCTGAAGTGTGGTTAAATAGAGTAGGACCAAAGAGTATGACAGGTGTCTTGCTTGCTCTATAGAAGTGGATAGGCCAGGGACAATTAGGTGAGTGATGTAAAAAGAAGTCATGGATGAGTCAGCCCCCACAGTGGCTTCACAAGTGATGCCAGTAGTCGCTTCCACCAGCCATCAGCAGCTGCCAGGGATTTCCTCTGGAAGAGGTCCCGGGAGCTTTCACGCCTGTAAAAGGGCAGCGTGATATGACAAGCAAAGAGTAATTAATCAATTATATGGAGTACAGACTGGACATGTTGGGGCTTCTTCATTTATTTTGGTGTAGCCTTATGATTCACTAACTCCTTCCATAGGACATCAGTGGAATTTTGCAGTTGACTTCATTGGGGTTAAGCACTGTCCCAGTATGCAGAACTTTTGACACAGAAGATATGTAATTTTGTGATCGGTAGATACTGACATTTAGTATGTTTTTACAGTGGCTAGACAACTGAAACACTTTTGATACCATTTTCATTGCACTGTGACTGCAGAAAATTAAAATGAGAACATGCTGGTTTTTTAACTGCAGGGTTTGTCTAAGTCAGTACCTAGTAAAATACAGGGATTCTTAAATGAGTCTAAGTGGTGAAAAGCTGTATTTTTCTACTTCTGTTTTAAAATCTTGCGTGAAATTCACATTTGTCCTATGTTTTTGCCTCCTTATTTCTTTTGCTTGACAATAAATTTTGCTTTGGCTTTATAACTGTGTCCCAAATGTTTCCTTTACTTGTCTGGGGAAAAAGGCAGTGAAATACTGTTCTTACTGATCTGTCTCTGAGAGATCATGAAGGAGATATTCCACATAATATTCCATATTATTTCCCACTTGGACTGGGATACCTGGCATAAATCAGAGCAATCTGTAAAATGTGTGGGTTTCACAAGTTTATTTACATTTCCTAATTGAAATGCAGGCATATATTTTTGCAAGACCCAGAAAGGTAAGACTGTTACCTGCTTCAAGAAAGGATTTTGAGGGCAGTTATGCTTTCAAAAAAATTGCCAGAAAGAGGCCTAGCACCACAGAGTATCTTTGATTATAATTGTTTTTAGCAAATCCAAAAGAACCATGCAAAACTAGGGACACGTCTTGATCTTTTGACTGAATACTTAATAATTCTAGGGGAGAGAGAAAACTCAAGAGGGGCCAAGGACTTGATTTTTTTTGTCAGTGCCTCAATTAGGTACAAGTTTACAACAGAACAAAGGGACCATTGTAAAATAAACCAACCAACCAAAGCCCTGCCATTCTTGCAGCTGAATGCAAGATGCTGTAAGTATGGCTACTGCTGTTATAGTGCAGAAGGGAGGAGAGTCTTCATGAGAGGACTTTCCATCTCCAAGAGACTATACGGAAGAGCTTTGGGTCACCAGGCTTTAGATACTATAACTATAAAAGATAATGACAAAATCAGTGTGCTGGATTATTTCAAAGTGATTATCACCTGTGAAGTGTGGTGCAGTGATATCTGTATCTCATTATAAACAATGACATGATGATGCTCGTGATGTATTCATCAAAGAAAAAATTAATTAAAAACCAAGGGTTTTGAGGAAAACTGGGAACTAGAAGCAATGTGTTAAGTTACCAGTGAGATTTGCAATAGAAATTGGGAAGAAACCTGTGCGAACACATTCTGTGGATTTCAGGGGATGTTTAATTTCAGCAGCAGGGAAGTGAATGAAAGATTCTTTCATAAAAATATCCTTTAGAACAGCTTATGAGATCACTTCGTTCTGCTCTTGTAATACAGCTGTGGAAATTGAGTTGTAGACTGCAGAAATAATGAAGTTATTAGCAAGTGCTGTCTCTGCAGTCCCAAACACTGTCTGATGTCCTGCAAGAAAATGGAAAATTGAGTCAAAGTGACCTTCCAGTGCTTACTGCTTCATGAATTTTCTTTTTCATATCTTGCATCAGTTTCAAATTCTCAGCACCCCTCCTCACCCCTGACAGCAACTCCTTGAAAATCTTGCATACATTATATCATTTGGCACAAAGGTGTATATAAGGAATATGTTTTTAATTGCCTCTGTACTGGTGTTAGAAACCTACATGAGCAACAGGAGGGTGTCGGGATGCTTGAATGCATAGGGAAATACAACATGGTACTGTAACTTAGTGGAATTTGAATCATCTGATGGGAATAGGCTGTCACAACTGATGCCATAGTAAGTAAAGGAAGGGAGGGAAAAGCAGAAGTGTGGGTAGTGCTTTACCCCTTGTTTCCTATTAGAGGCACAGACAACACTCCAAGTCCTGGCACCCTGAGAAATTCTTGTAAAACTAGAGGTGGAAATAGTACAGGGCTGTCTGTGAACTTGCACACGGAAAACAGGACAAGCTACTTGTTGCGATCTTCCTGTGATATGTGAATGGGAAGACAACAAAATGTGCACAGGGTAAGAGTGTTGCCAGGGATGACTTTATGTCCTTTTCCCTGAGAGTAAGCTGCCTCACATTTTCCATGGGGTAAGAGCAATTATTAATACAAAAGTGAACACCTGACCTTGTTCTGTGATAACTAATTCATGTTCCCATATCTGGTGTGTAAGTATTCATGATAAAGCCTTTCTGGTAAGTGCTGGAACTTGCAATTAGAAAACTCCAACCTTCACATAGGTACAACTTTCTAACTGTGAGTGCAATGTAAATACCAGAATGGCTGACCTGGGAAAGTGAAATCAGAAACTCATGGGGTTTCTGTATCTCTCAATCCCAAGCTTTCAAAAAAGCAAAACTTTAATTTAGCTGAAGGAAAAATCTCTGTGTTATGTGTGCGTGAGTGTGCATTGTGTGTTGTGCTACAAGATTGCAGTAACCCTTTCTGGCCTGAAAATGTGGGACTTTTTGAATGACCACTATCTCCTGCTTTCTTCCTGGGTATTGGGGAGAGTAAAAATGGCATATGATGCTTGGTACGTTCATAACACATGAAGACAGTACCTATAGGCTAGTCTTACATTTTAAGAGCTGAAGAAGGTTTCCTACAATATCAGGAAGGAATTTCTTCCTTCTTCACCTCAAATGTAACTGGGCAGATGTATTATTTTTTATTTGTTTGCTAGGGTTTTGTATTTATTATGGCTTTCGTGCAATCCTCAAGAAGAGCTAGGAGAGCATCTAGAGGGAAAAATAGCTCCAAGATTATTTTGTGCATATAAAATCTACTTGGATAACCCAGTCACAAGGTCTGGGCTTGGGAAAGACCTTGCTTCCAGGTGAGATTGGCAGGGGCCTTGCCTATATTTGCCTTTCCCTTCACTGTGGGAGGTGGTTTGCCAACTGAACTCTCTCTGTAAATCTCACCTAAACCAGCATCCGGTCATGCAGCTGTCGTGGGTATGAGAACTTGGTGGTTCCCCTTCCTTGGTGGTGGTACACGGTGAAATTTGGCTAAATCCCATCAGGGTGCAGGTGAGTAAAGTCAGACTAGTCCATGGAACATGGTTAAATTTATTGGCCTGTGATACACAGGTGACCTCATTGCCCCTGCTGGCGTTATGCATTAAGGAAGTGATTCAAGGCAGCTGAGAGGGCCGGGAGAAAAACATAGAAAAGGATGAACTAGCTTTCTGGTTTATATCCCGTCAAGGTAAGTGAGAACTTAAGCTTTCCTCAGCTAATTTAAATGAAATAGGTTACAGTGTTTGCTGAAAAGGGGTTTTGTCTGCAGGCATCTTCAGCTGTTCTGTAAGTATATTCTTCTCAATATTGACTGGCTATCATCACATAATTTTCATCATTTTCCTGCTTAAGTTAGAGGAATGTGAAATAAATTGGAATTAAACCTTCTTATAGATTCATGCTGCTATTTCTGAGTGAGTGCTAATACACCATCTTATTCTTGGGTATTGGTTTATTTTGGAGTTGTAAGATGTACAAAGCAATTATACAATACTCTTTAGTTGTATACCTTTACTATATCTTCATTTGATTAAATCACATGTTTTTGGACTTAACCTAATGAAGTGTATGCTTCTGTGGCAGAGTTTGCTATGGGGTGTTTTCTTTAAGAATTATGAAGAATTTTATCTTTAAATGTTAAAATTTATTACTACAGAAATAATGTTACTCCTCTAGTGGGACAACTGTGTCCTATTTATTTCTCTGCTTCTGTCAGTTTCTGTACTTCAATGTAAATAAAACTAAGCCCGGTCAGTGACTTCTCATTTGTAAAAACAGTTTCTGACTTGATAATACTAATGGAGATAACCTGAATTCTATCTAATCAATAATAACTGTAAGAGCAAAGCTATAGCTAAGCAAGGCCACTGTGTTCAACTGTTAGTGATGAATAAACCAAAAGATTACAATACAAGGAAAAGGCTGTTTTAGGGTAGAGTTACAAAAAAGACCTAGTTTGAAATCCTATCTCTTATACTTTCTAGGTGGTATAAGCAAGTTACTTTGGTCTGTGATTGTACATTCATGAGGATCGCCTTTCAACAACTAATGGATAAGAATCAATCTACTGTTTGCTCTACATATTCTAATAGAATTAAATACCCCCAAAAAAGTCCAAGAAAAAAACCACTATGCTTTATCACAGTGTATCCCTCAGTGCCAAGTTCAATACCGCAGTGCTTTAATAACATCAGTAAGCTCTCAGAATTTAAATAAGACATTACAGGGGTGTGTATGCTAGCCTTACTTATTTAAATCTTTCTGCTTTTTTCAAACCTTGCAATCCCGTGTGCTTGGGCTTCCGCAGTACTCTTTTAACTCTCTCTATTTTGACTCCATTTGCTTCATCCCTGTCAGGAAATAATTTTGCTACAGTTGACAACCGAACTAATTCTGACTGTCATCTGCCAGATGACTGTCTTCAGAGGAATTTGCAACTCTGAGGCAGTGTCTTGCCGCATTATTGCCCGCAACATGCTAGTGTTACAATAATCTGGAGAAGGGAATATCTGTCTGCCTGGACTGTGTCCTGTTAAAGCCTGTCTTTAGTTCAAGGAGATGAAGTATGAACTCTATGGTTTATTTAATTTTTTGTTCTTTAGTACAAGAGTTTAGGCTATATCTTAAGGTAGCAAAATTTTTTTGTGTGTGTATATATGTAGGACCCTCTATGCTCTGTGGTTCCTTAAATGTAAGACTGGCTATAGGTTTCATAGAATTTCAGAAACAGAACTTGCACTAAATATATATATCTTCACATATTTAATATGTATATGTCTATATAGGTGCATACAAATATGTATACATGCATAGATATTACTGGCATATCTTGAAAATATGAATTAGGTATGAACTGAAAAAAAAAAAAAAGTCTTTTTGTATTTGAGGAAGCCTGAAATAACAACTTTGAATATCACAGACAAAATCCTTAGGCTTTAATTTTATTTTTCTTTTCTTTTTTTTTCCTCCCTTTCTATCCCTTGAGCTACTGCAACCCATATTTCTTTGACTGCATTCCACCACATAAATAATTAGTTGAACCCTGTTGTCCTGGGTCTTAGAGCCTGCTTTGCAACCAGGTGGCTCCAGGCAATTTTTTTGAGTTGCCGTTTTTCCTAGACAGGCTCTAAAAACTCATACTGTATTTGAGATGCTGCAAGAGACTTAGTCTGTAATAGCATCTGACACGTCTATAGTTGAAAACATGCAGTTGGGCAAATCTGAGAAGAAAACTGAATTTTCAGGTAGATGTTGAGCTCTGGGCTGATCTGCTTGCTCCCAAGCATTTTTTCCTTGCATTTCCTTCTACCATGCAGTTCAGGAGGTTGGAGTGGAATAGCAATTTATGCTGTGAAAGTAATTAGTGTGTAACAGCTAAGGCAGGGTATGTAAAAGGTGCATGATGGAGCAATTGACTGTAAATGCTACTTCAGTCAATGAAGATCCTGGTATTCATGAAGGGGACCAGCAAGTGTCTCAGTTTTGGTAGCTGTGAATTTCATATTCTTGTTATTTTTTTTTTGTGTGTTGAAATCTTGGTACCAACAATGATACTACCAGTAAAAAACACATCCATTGTAGCATCAAGAATGAATTCTAGATTCTAGCAAGTCTAGAGAAAGGTAGTGTTTTCCAAAACTAGAATTAGGGAAAATCTGCACCTAGCCACCAGTAGTGAGGCTGTTACCTTGTTATCTTCTCTGAATGTTGTAGTGAGCTCTTGGCAAGCTTGTCTGTTTGCTGAGGCTGAGAATTTCAGAAAGGCAATTCTGAGGCATTCAGATGCCCACAAGAGCTGCTCTCAGGATGTCAAAGCACTTCACTCTGTCTACTTACTTGATAAGTTAAACCTAGATGTCTGATTCTTCAGACTTCTTGGGATTTGCATTCACAGAGGCTTGATATCTCAAAATGTTTATGTCAGTTCCTCCTTCCTTAATGCCCTTCCTTTTCCCCAAGAAGGCAATAATCTACATACAGTATCAGGAGAGCTCAAAAGTTGTGAAATGTGCTACTTTTAACTGTCTCCCACAAAATACTGCTAAAACATCTTCACTGAGCCAGGTTCCCCACTTCTTATTGTTTGCCTTTGTAAGGTTTGGTCCATGTGAAAAACCCAAACATAATGATATTCCAGGCCCAAACAAATTTATTTACTTTCCCCAGGGGGACTGAAAAAAAATAATCTTTGTTTTTAAAAAAAACAATACTAATCTTGCCTTAGGCACAGGTTCAGTTGCCTCTAAGCTCTTTGGGTTGTACATAAGACTTGTCTTCCTTGGAAAAGACTGAGATTTCAATACAGAACATCAGGATTGTTGATGAATGTGAAAGAGAAGAGGTGTTGCTTAGTCTAGAATCTTTAAGATGATACTTGAAAAGGCTGTGAGGGTGGTTGGACTTGATGGCTGAAGATTCCAGGTATACAACAGCAACTTGATGATAGATACAGCAGTTGGACCACGAAGGGACTAAGCAGTAAGTCAGACAATAGGAATGTGAAGAGTTTACTCTTGTATCGTGAAATTACACTTGAGATAAAGAAATAACATGACTACCTATTATACTCCAAGTAGTAAGGGAAAGCTAATCTGATGCATCAGGAGAAAAGAAGACAATAGAGAGATTTTAAAAAATCTGATGGTTATATTGCATGATGGAAAATATTTGTGGTTAGCAGTAGTGTTCTGACATGTAGAGAAAGCTGCCAAGCTAGATGATGTCCAGGCCACAGCAACAGCAAGAGAGGATCAGATCATAGACAGAATTCAATGCCAGTGCAATTAGAATGCAGAGATCCTTTAATATTTCCATGTTTTCATTACTGAACAAGCTACCAAAACAAAAAGGAAAATAAAATGTAAATGAAAAAGAAGTCAGTCTATATAATTTAAGGATTATTTCCGTCAGAATTTTATACTGAAGTCTGGGTTATTTCTCATTGTATGGAAGCCTCAAAATTGGCATAACACAAGAAGGTGCAAGAATGGAAATGTCACTTTGTTTCCTTAATGAGAAAAATGTTGTGGGACAGATGCGAGTCTGTGACAGACTCACATTCTATGTGATGAAACTCAGACCTCATTTTCCAGTAACTGTACAGGTGTGCTCCCAATGTTTATGGCCATTCCTGAGCATGCTGAGCATGACAATTTACCAGCATAGATGTAGCCTATGTATAGTACAAAAAGCGCATTAACTTGTGCTCAAAGTCACAGCTCTATTTCTAAAAACTGCTAGATCCACGCTTTTTCTAATACTGGGTATTAATATACTGGGTTTACTCATCAGGCTTTCAAACTTTGAAGCTTACAGCTGATTTGAAGTTGCCCTATTTTAGCGCTGCATACATATGTTAGCATATTTTTCCCACCACCACTGTTGATTTAGCCTGCCAGGCATTGTGACAAACTGCGAGACCTTGCAGTACTTGCCATGTCTGAAAACTTTGTCCATAGCAGTGCAAGTGGGGGTGGAAACAACAACAAAGGTAATTACCAAGTACCTTGATCTTCAGGCAATGGAGATTGCTCTTAGGAGTGATTTCCCTTGGGGAAGAATGGGGAAGGTAGGAGTTGAAGCCTGCAGTGCTGGCTTGGTACACTCTGAACAGTTTTTGGTGTGGTGAGGAGGGCTGCAGCAGCAGCAGCATTGGACCTGCAATCTGTAAGAGGAAATACAGCCCATCAACAATGTATGGGGCACAAACTGAAGCTGGGGGACAGATGATAGGAGGTAGAGCATATAAAACTTTTATTTTAAAACATCCTTCTTTATAAGAGTTATGTTTTAGCCTTATAAAGATGTTTCTGATTTACATTGCAGTTTTCCAGTACTCCCTACTATTGTGTTTCCTAGCTCTACGTTATGGCCCTGATCTCCCCATCGCCCCAAATGATACTGTTTCAAATTGACAGTTTCTATATAAAAAATGTCTCCTGCTTGATGTTAGCCTGCGTTCAGGGACACCCATATATAGGTACCCATATCTCAGTGTTTTTAGTTATAAGGAACTCTGGAACTGAAACCAAAACACTGTTGTCAACAACAAACTGAGAGGCCTTTGAAAAATTAGCTTTGAAGTCTTAAACTTCTTGCTGCAGGCTGAATTCAGCTGCAGTCCTTGCACTTCCTGATGGCAAGGACTGCAGGGATGTTAAAGAGAAAGAGGAGGTTTCGAGTAATCTCATTGCTGCTTTACATTGCTGAATTCTGGTTTTTGATGTTGCATTTAAGGCTAGGTCCTTTTTCTTGATGTGTGAAACTGGCAACTACCCAAGCTTTAAATTTAAAAACATTTAATCACTTAAAGATCTCTGGTATTCTCAAGTAAGTTCCCAAAACTCTTATTTTCACAAACCTGATTAATAAACAATTAGCAGGAAAATTTTAAAAATGTCATGAACCAGTATAGTTAAAATGGCTATGTGCTTCCCCGTTTGCTTTGTTACATTTGTCCTGCATGAGTCTTTACTGACTGTTTTATTATAGGAAGTTTTCTAAACTCTTGTGAATGTTATCCTAAACGGAGGCCCCGGTGAGAATGCTGTGAAAGCACACTTCCCTCCTTTCTTGGGCTTGCATTAGTGATGATGAGTTTCTTGTGGAGCTCTTGCCAGAAAGATAAGGCGATCATTTCTTTGTGATTGTCGTTCATTATAGTTGCTACTTCTTGGTGATGTGCCAAGAATAGTTCAGGGATTAGCTGGAGCTGGGCCTATGCATACACCTGTGTATCCATGCTAACTTTGTTAAAATAGTATACTTGGAAGTATAATTCATATGTACAGTGAAGTATGTGCAAACTTGTATGCGAGCCTGCAGATCAGAGATGTGGGTCTGAAAAATCAGGAAGCTCATCTAATGCAAAATACTTGCTTAAAATTGCTCAATTAGAGAGCTACACCTACCTCTCTGTGTAGAGAGAGACAAATTAATCTTTTTTTTTTTTTCTTCTCTTTTCCTTGTACTGTCGCCTATATATTGTGTTTTTCCTAGCTCACCTTCTCCAGAGAGATTCTGTAGTGCTATGCATTTTGTAGGGAAGCCTCCTCCCTTTTCTCTTTGTGCTTGCTTAACTCCAGGTGACTGCTTCCTCTCCCCTTGGACTAACAACGAGACCGTGGCTTAATTGAAGCAGCTGCGTGTTCTGACAACACCAATGCACACCAAAGTCTAAGCTGAGCCTCCTAGACCCCATTATGGGCTTATACGTGGATGCCTGTGGGATCCAGTGCTATCAAAATTCAGCATTGCAAATGGCTTATCTGCATAAAATATCTGGAAGTGCGAGCAAACAATAACTAGTGAATGGCATAGTAAAAACATATTACCCTGATAAATTGAAAGGCTTGAAAATCCAAAGTCCATGGGTAATTTTACAGGAGGGAACAATCATAAATAACTGGAGCCTACAACAACTGTAACTTCTACCTCAGAGTTTCACTGCAATATTTGATTCACTTTCCCCTGATATGTTAGTCTACCAAATTAGAAGCATTGTTAAGATGGACGATATTTACTTCTCAGAGGGAGAGCCTAAAATAAAGGGATACGGCATTATGGTTTCTTGTAGGCTTTTGGACCTGGGCCCAAATTCTACTGCAATCTAGAAAAAGTCTCTGCTCCTTAGGCTTATTATTTTAATGGATATTTTGTGTTGTGCAGGGCAGGTAGAATCAAGAACTTCAAAGAGAATAAAAACATTTCAGATACAATATTTAGTAGAAATTAAACATTTCCAAACCTTCAAACTTTGAGGAGTTGGGACTGTCTCTCCAACATCACAAATAACTTCCTAAGGGTCAGGCTTCTGTTATCAAAGATGAGTCAGACCCTGCTAACTGGCTTTATAAAACTGAGCTCTAGGAATTCTGCTGTTGTGGACATTTTTGCAGAGCTTTTTGTTTCCCAGGCAAAACCTAATTTGCATTTGTGATATTGTTATGTGTTTTCCTTTGATGTCCTGGTTTGGATTTCTAAGACTGAGTGCTATTTTTTTTTTCTTACAAATTTGCATTACCCCAGCATATGAGAGGTTTGTTTGAACTCATTTAATTGGCCAGTGATGTGAAAAATTGTCATTTTCTGTATTGGAAATAAGCGCAAGTAACCCCTTCATAGAGTCCTTATAACATATTGTAACTTTCCATGCATTTCTACTGACTGAGGATTATCTTGCCTGGAAGGAGAATACACACTTCTAATCTTTTCCAGGTTTGCAGACATTGATTTTGGGTTTACAGGACATCACCATAAAAATATAGAAAATTAAAAGATAATTACCCATGCTCTTCAGTATTCTTATTTCAGTGAAAATGATACAATTCCAATTAAATCAAAGGAGATAATCACAATAGATGTGATGTACCTAAGAATAAAATTGAGCTTGGTTTTTTACATTTGCTTTCATGCTAGTTTATGTTGTAAACTTGGTGAGGTTACCTTTTATTTACACAGATGCTGTATTTTGTGGGGTATCTTTGGACAAGAAGAAAATTGTTGTGGTTTTTTTTTTTTTTTATCCTTTGAAAAGCCTGGATGCAAAAAATCTAACCTGAAGTGTACAAAAGCTGTGTGACTCATCTTCAAAAATAACATGCTTTATTAAAATATTTTTATTAGTATTTATGACATGTTACAATTGCTTGTTGATTTTTAGAATGTTAGGAAACTGAAAGTGTACACACTAAATTTGGCCTTTTATGCTGAAAATATGAATACATTAAACTATTTCTATCAACCTTATCAACACTCCTATGTTCCCAGTCATCTCTTTTGTCCTGCCCCACTACAGAGTCCTTCCCTGTAACATTTTACTCTGCTCATAGTTTCCAAGTCCTGCAACCGGAGGCTGTGTATATCCCTTTAGTCCTATTTAAAAGGAACTTGTCCATACCTTGAAGGTGGGGGGATGTTGTCTAGAGATTATGAGGAAAAGATCTTAATGTACTTAGCTTCCATGCTGTTCAGAATAATCAGCTCCTGCTTTTCTTCGGCTGCCCTGCCTGCCACCCCCCATCTTGACTCTTATCTTAAGCCATGTAAAATAAATAAGGTTGTGTTGTGTTGTGGTGGGTGTGTTTGTTGGTGTGGGTTTTTTGTTGTGTGGTTTGTTTGGTTTTTTTTTTTTTTTCAATTTTCTGGTACAGCTGGTTTAATGATCCTAAGTGGTTTAGCCAATATGCTCAGGGAAGAGTGGACACAGATTTGCTGTTGGATCTTACGTAGCAGTGCTTTAAACTCATTACTGAAGATTGAAACTTGTAATTGCTAAGTGTCGGGGCCCTTACAATGACGTATGTGGGTATATGATTATGGTGCAATTGCTGTCTTGTTATTTGTGATTACTGTGCCTTTGAGCTTGTATGTTTTTATTGAAAATCATAATTAATCTTACTTCCTATTCTTCAGTGTAGGTGTTGAATTATGGTAGTTTCATCTATATAAACTGTTAAGAAACGTGACCACTTTTCATCATGTAGTTTTAAATTTCTGTAAGACATGTTAGCTGTAAGAAACAATGTCATGAACAAAACAGTGAAGAAGTCTGAAGAAAAGGAATTATCCTTTAGCCCTGAAATATGTAGGGAACTTGTGCTATCTCATGACATAGCATAAAGCTCAAGTATTAAGATGATGGGGATGGCCAACATTTATCAATCTAAATTTTACCATCTATAACTCAAAGTGATGTCTAGTCCATGCTTGTGGTTTTGAATGTGAAACCCTTGCAAGGCGTGGCTACTGCCTGGTTGCCATGCTAAGGCACACATCAAAGATACTATTTTTTGAGTGGTTAGCATAGTTCCATGTGCTGTTCAGCAGACGTTCTGTGTAATAGAATTAACTTGTCATGCTTGGGCTTTCCAAAGTGAAATTCCAGATTGAAACTGAGACTGTCATTTGCATCACATCACAGACAGTGCAAGAAAATAATCACAAAGAAAAAAGAACAGACGGACTGCGTTCCAGGGATTTTGTGCTGTCTGCTTCTATTTTAGAGTGAATGTGCACCATAGGCAGAAGTATCCAGACTGGTAGGGGTGTACACAGTACACTATTTCCATTTCATTTTCTTTGGATGTGGAAAATTCAGACCTATAGGTTCAGGTTATCAAATTACTATCTTTCATGTTCCATTTCTCAAAGTTTAATGAATAAGAAGTATTCCAGGAAAAAAAACACAAGATTTTTCTTCTTCAAATGATGTGTTTTTGGAACTATCTAAAATAAATGGTTACAGGTGTATAGGAGGCTAGTCTGCAAGCTGTCTCAAGAATGACCTTTCAAATAGTCATAGTTTGCAAGCTCTCCTACATATACAGCAACAGATTCAGCAAACTTTTTGTATGTAATCCCTAGTAAAACTTCCCAATCTTTGATTTCAATAACTGATTTACTCATTTCTGTCCTTTTGCAAGCTTCTTTTTAAGTTAATATCACAGGTAATATGTGTTTGCAGTTAAACATATCTGTTTGTTTTCGTATTTGTCCTTGGCTAAAGGGGAAATAGGATAAAACAGCTATCACAGGATACCAGTTGAATGCAAGCTCCTGGTGCAGACAGGTTACGTTCACACCCTTGTGTGTTCAAGAATAGCTTCCCTCTGCAGACAAGCCCTCAGATCAGTTGACAGGAATGATGTTCATCAATGTATGTACGCATATCTTAACTAAGGGGACACATTTTTGGAGCTGACAGGAATGTCAGGCTCTTTAGATTCCCAGAAATACTCTAAGCCTGGCAGATATGAAGCCAGTACTGGCTGGGTGCATTCAGATAATTTCTCACAAAAGATGAGTCATTCCTCTTCCTATACGAATTTAGTACCATTCCCATAATCAGCATCTGAATTTTCCCTTTCTCTGTAAGATTTTTTTTTTTAATGCTTTACAATTCAGAGACATAAATATTATGCTACCTAACAAACACTTAAATGCAAGAGTATGCCATGCTTTTGAGAACTCCATAGAATTTTGTCTCATTTAGTAAAATTCAGTAAAGGCTTAAGTGTTATCAAGGACACCTATTGAGATACAAATGTATCTTCTAGAAGAAACTGTTATTTTTCTGGGAAGAGACACAATAACTGTCATGATTAGTAACTAAGCATGATTAAATCTTAGAAAATATGAAGTGTTCTGTAGCTGAGGGAAAGGGGGTTTGTCCTGGTCCTTCTAGGTGCTTCATTTAAGTTATATCTAACCCAAACCTTTCAAGAGCAGATCCTAACATTGTGTGGTGCTATGAGTAGTTACTCTGGCCTAGTAAATAAAGATATGATTTTATTTTTTTTTAGTATCAAACTGGCATAGTGATAAAATCCATACTGTGGAAGCAATTTTATGGGGAAGATATACTTTAAGCAGGTATATCTAGGAGTGGAAATCACCCTTACGCAGACATCAGTGTGTTAATAAAATAGGTATTGTTTGACTGTATCAATTGCATCTTAGTGTGTAAATCCACTCTTCTTTCTGGAATTTGGTTCAAGTAGTCATTTAGGTCAGATCTGCATGACAAAGTTTTGCTGGTATAACTGTTGTTACATTTATTTTGTAGTCCATAGCCACTGATTTCCTTTAATCTTTTATTCATAATAATCCTTTTCTTTCTGTACAGTTGCCAATAAAATAGTCTTTCAAGTAAAAGACCCTGGAAGTCTGAGATCTACCTGCTGGAGCAGGAATAGATACTAATGAGCTCAGTGAACAAAATAGACATGCCTCATGGGATATTGTCAGAGAAATTAAATGGACTGGGCATGAGGTTTTAGGCACAGACAGAGCATAATTGCAGCCTTCAGACAGCACTGAGGAAATGCTTTGAATACTACAGCTAGGACTAAGAAGGAAAATGATCTGAAAGATACCAAGCACTCTGGTACTAATGATAATGAAGACCACTTTCAGAATACTTGAAAGGTAATTGCTGAAATTGAGTATTTGTCTTGGTACGAACAATGGCTGCAAGCTAAAGAATTGTATAAAGGTTCAGCTGCGTCACTATGAAGTACAGTTTATTACTTACTAGTTCAGTGTAAATTTTCTGCCAATATTAATTTTGATTAAGGGCATTAGAACTGGATGTTGCTCTGGTATAAATACAAAACCATATACACAGGAGGATTCTATCTCTTTTGCTGCAGTTGGTCCTTAGTTAAAGCAGCACAAAATCTGCGTGGACAGGCCAGAAATGAAAAACAAGTATAAATAAACATCAAAAAAAGGGAAAAAAATTATTTAAAAAGGCAGCATGAAATTCTTCCTAAGCCTGCTTGCATTAACCTGATTCATTAGTAACAAAAGGTTAAATGAGCAGAAAGTAGTAAAGAACAACTACTTTAGTCTCTTTGGTTCTGCTATTTTAGTGAAACAAGGGAATAAATATGGGCTGGGTTTTGCACTTCTTTCAATCTAGCCTGTAATCAAGGATCTACTTTTTTCTTTTGCAATGACTAGCAGGGGGCTTAAGAGACCTCAAGAAGGAGGGACATGTGCATTAATCCAGGGCTTCATCTCCTGTTAGGTGGTCAAATTTACTCATTCTTAATAATGTCTCTCCTTTGGCATCTCATAGGTCTCTTGATCCGTTTCCAATGTGAAACTTCAAGCTGTAAGATTTCTCTTAGTAGTTAGATCTTATTTAGGATCTCTATGATTACTCAGGTTCAGGAAAGGCAAATTCAAATTTGCCTTACAAGAAAATGGAGTACATATCTTAAAAGCGGAGTATGACCAGCTGGGTAGTCTGAAAATGCAGGCCTAAAGACCACATTTTCTATCTATGAGTATACTGAGGTGGGATAGAAATCAGCAAGGAAGAAAAACAGAATTAAAGCAGGGATGGCGTAGGGACATATGAGCAGGCTATGCACCTTAATTTAGGCAGGACAGAAGAAGCTGTTTAATTAAAAGAAAAATTATTCTGGAACAGCCTTCTGAATAGTTGAAGTACCTGTCTGGTTTTAAAATGGAGATGGATGTGCTTGTGAGCATGACTAACTGTGTTACTGATAGAAGGGGATGAGATAGTTAAGAGTTAAATAAGTTTTGTAGGGTGAGCATTTAAATAAATCTTGTAGGATAACCATTGTGATTAGCATAGAATGAGGTATTGTTTAAGGTCAGCAAAGTGTGCTCAAGAAAAAA
>JAVJGI010000060.1:71966845-72133352 GCA_035590275.1 Ibycter americanus | reverse complement strand
TGGAGCGGTGTGCCCAGTGCTGGGCTCCCCAGTTCAGGAGAGACAGGGAGCTGCTGGAGAGGGGCCAGCAGAGGCTATGGAGAGGATGAGGGGACTGGAGCATCTCCCTTCTGAGGAAAGGCTGAGAGAGCTGGGCACGTTTCACCTGGAGAAGACAGAGGGAATCTTATTAGTGTCTACAGACATCTTAATGGCGAGTGCCAGGAGGATGGGGCCAGGCTCTTTTCAGGGGTGCCCAGCGACAGGACAAGGGGCAGCGGGCACAAACTGCAGCACAGGGAGTTCCATGCGAATATGAGGGAGAACTTCTTTACTGTGAGAGTGACAGAGCACGGGAACAGGCTGCCCAGAGAGGCTGTGGAGTCTCCTCTGGGGACATTCAAAACCTGCCTGGACGCAACTCTGCAGCCTGCTCTGGGAGAACCTGCTTTAGCAGGGGGCTGGACTAGGTGATCTCCAGAGGTCCCTTCCAACCCCGAACATTCTGTGATTCCATGGAGGCACCAGGTGGCTTGGGTGGCCAGAATTTGTAAGTCAGACTGTTTGTTAATGACAGTCGCTAAAATCAGGATGTGCCTAGCTCACAGATCACTAAATAACGTGGCAGCATTTGATTTTGAGAAAACCGAGGGGATCATGTTTCCCCTTGCTCTGAACAACTTCTGGAGGAATTTCTATGTTTGCATTGAGGATGATCTTGTATCTGTTTCCCTTATGACCAAGAGAGTGAGAGTGAAGACGTATGCACTTGTAGCAAGGCAGCAGCACAGCGGAGGGCACAGGTGTGGGGGTGCTCACCAGGGGCAGACTCTTGGAGAGCTGTAATTCTGACGCGTGCGTCTAAAAGGATTTTTCCTGTCTGTGAAGCTTGAGCCAGATCATTTGTGCTTGTAGGAGGCAGGTCTTACTCAATGCATTTGGCTGTGAGCACCTTGCAGCAACTGATGCTGTCAGTGGCGCTGGGACCTGTCTGGGGGGGAGATTTGGATAACCTGACGCTTGATGCTATTTTCTTCAGAGCTTGGCACTGACCTTTCCATTTTGGTCATCAGACTAAAAGTGGCAACTTTTCTGATGCCTTGTTCTGCTAAATTCAGCTGTGGCTGGCTGGTGGTAAGTGGAGTGGTAGAAACAGGTCTCAGTGCCAGAAATAGTCCTTCGGTGGTGCACGTCTTCTGGTGAAGCTTCTCCTGTTACCTAGCCCTGTCAGCAGTGCCAAGGCCAAAATCCGGCTGTGCCAGAGGGAGGCAGGTGGTACTTGTGCTCCCAAAGACAGCAGGCCTTGCTGTAAGGGACAAGAGAGGTGGTCGTCCCCTGGGACAACGCAGTGGATGCAGTAATCCCTCAGCAGCTTTACAAGGGACTGAAACAGCCTCCCTTTCCAGGTGCTGCCTGCCTCCCTGGCTGTGCCTAGCCTGTGGTAGGAGCAAGATCCTCCTAAGGATTTCCAGCTTGATCCATTGGAGGGTTTTACCATGAGCAGCTTCGTCGCTGCAAGGACACGGCCAGCATAGAAGCGCTTCCCCAGCCCTGCAGGCTCTGTGAACGCAGCCGGAACTTCAGCAGTGGTTTAGCCATTGCTTCAGGCTGTCCCAAGAGCTGGCTGCCACCAGAAGGGCTGCCCCACTCCCCAGGGTGCTGTTCCCTGTGCTTGCCTGCCCAGCTCGATAAGGGCATGATCTGGGGGAACAGCAGGTTTCTTTATTTGGGTTGTTTGGGCTGGTGGGCAGGCGTGGGTGGGAGCACTCCCCCCAGCAGCGGGGCAGGCTTCAGGTGCCAGAAAGCCACAGGGAAATGGCAGCTCTAGGGGAACCTGAAAGTAAAACCAAGCAGCGTCATGCCATTGTTCGGGGAAAATGTCAAGTGCCGGATTGTAGATAACGAGCAATGAATTACAGTTCAAAATCTGTATGTATGATCTTGTGTTAGCGACACAAGGAAGGAAACTTGAACTTGACCAGAGATCTGCTGCGCTTCTGCTTTGCCTCTTACACACTTTTAGATAACAAGTTTGTGAGCCGTTTGCTCACGACTATTAAAACCAGCGCTTTTCACTGGGGTAGGGGCAGTGCTGCCATACAGCTGTGTTTGTGGAAGGGGCCGGGGTCTCTTCAGTGCTGCCCGTGTCTGTGGAGGGCTGACACAGTGCCAGAGCATCCCAGTGTTGCTTCCAGCCTGGCATTACTGGAAGCTGAAATTGCCAGCTGGGTACCTGCTGCCTGCCTTCTAATCCCCCTCTTGTCTCTGCAGGGAGTGGGGATGGACAGGGACAGATACTCCAGCGTTTCCCGGAGAAGGACTGGGAGGACAACCCCTTTCCGCAAGGCATCGAGCTGGTGAGTGTGCTGTCCCTTGGGACCGGGACCCTGGGGAAGCATGGCCAGCATGTGGGGCAGGTGACGCCATGGTACTGTGTGCATGCATCTCACTGGGCACTACTGGGTCTGACCGGAGGAGCCCACGAGAGAGGGGTTCCCACCTGCCCCCCAACACAGCTCCGGCTCTGGAAAACTGTGGGATCCAGCGTGCTACCTCCCAGCCAGGCTGCGGCAGAGCTATCCAGAGTCAGTTGCTGCTGTGCACCCCGCCTGGGGCTGGCTCCTCTCCCAGCTGCTTTGCTCTCCCTCCTCCTCTGGGATCAGCTGCTGGGGATGCTGGAATGCTTCCTAGAGGAGCTGCACGGATGCAGTGTCAGTATAAATAGCCCCGTCACAAACAGCAGGGCTCTGCCATTGTCAGGCCTCTTTCAAGTGCTCTGCTGAGCAAACCGCTCCCCTCCTTGGGCTGGCAGCATGGGCTCACCCTCCGGCAGGCCTGGGTGTGCTCTGTTTGCATCCGCCCGGTGAGGAGGGTGCCTGGGCCCTAGATCCCATCCGCAGCCCTCCGGACACATTCGCCTGCTGTTGTGAGTCTTTTGAGGTTGCAATCATTGCTGGGTCATACCCATAAAGTGACACACCCAGTCTAATTTGGCACTGCGTGGGTTCTTTGCAAACCAGCTTTTAACTAATCAAGGATAATAGGATTGTTCTCCTCAGCTGCTAAATTTGAGTGGTAGTTCTTCTCAAACCCTTCCCCGCTGCATTGGTGCTGCTACTGAGGAGCTCTGAAGGAGGCGAGCTGGTACAGCACTGCCAGCAAAAGTGAGTGGGTTGGGCTGCCCGTTGTCCAGACCCCTTTCCACCTCTGAACTGAGCCCTCTTCTAAGCTGCTCTCCTCCTCCCTGCTGCTCTCTCTCTCCCTTCTTCCCTGTTTCCAGCTGAAGTACAAAACCCGGAGACAGACGAGGCTTTAGAGCTTCCTTCACTCCCTTATGAGCCTCATGGTGCTGGGATTATCCTCGCCCCAAGGCTCCTTGAGGCCTTGCAAGTACCTTTTCCGTGCTGGGAGGTGTTGGCGCCTGTGAGGCCGATGTGTGATGGTCGGTGTGGGGACACTGGCCAGCTGAGAGCCCCCGTCCTCCCCTGGAGCAGGGAGCCAGGAACATCCAGCCCTTTCTGCCTCCGTTGGTGTGCGCAGAGGGTTTGCACCTCCCTGTTTGAGCAGGACTTGCTGAAGGGTGTTCGTGCAGCCCTGACGCGGGGACTTCTTTTGGCCGGGAGACCTGGGTACATGCTGTAGTGATGAGCAACCTGCCTGTTTTCTGCTCCAGGTCCCTGTGCTTCCCCTGGGCTTTGCTGAGGGGATGGCCTTGGCCTTGGGAGCTCATTTCCTCAGAGCAGAAGTGTCACGGGCACTTGGGGCACCACGAGTTGGAATCTCTGACATGTGCTGTCCATGTGCAGGGCTCTGGGAAGCTGAGAGCATTGGTGGCCCAGCCAGTGTCTCGTTTCATGACCTTGGGCAAGATCCCTGTGCTGTTTAATGCTCATTTTTTGAGTGGTGGGTCTGCAGCCACCCCTGCTTGCCCATCTGGACTGGGTCCTGCTCTTGGCTGCCCACCATGTTTCATGGCCTCGTCCAGAGCTGCTGGTCATCTCCATCTTTGTGTGCAACCAGCTTGTGGAGTGGAGTGCGTCAGAGTGGGACACATCTCTGATCCCTGTCCTCATCCCTCTGCCCTGTCCTGGGCGCTTGGCTTCAGCAGTTATCACTGCAGCCACCACATGCCATGTGCCCACCAGCAAGTGTGGCGAGTCGCTGGGATCAGTGGTGGTGGCCAGCTCATCTTCCTATTGCGTGCTCACTGTGACTCCAGCGCAATTTTGGATTTCTATGTGCTATTTTGTCTGAGGCAAAAATATATATTATTTTTCTGGTTAGTGTTTCCTGGTTGTCCGTAGGGGACTTGGGAACTGTCCCAAGAAAGAGGAAAGCTGCTTTTTTCCCCAAGGGTCAAACTGTCCAGCCAAAAAATCCCTGGAATTTAAACAATTGGAGCCCCGTCCTGTTGGGAGCCCGGGGCGGCTCTGAGGCTTCCCACAAGCTGTCAGGAGGCATCCTGGGTGAACAGCACGTACGGCTGAAATTAAGGCAGGTTCCAAAAATTAGACGGAGCCCACCCTAGTGGGGGTTTGCATGGTACATTGCATTGCAGTCACTGCTGTGTTTCTTTTTAACAGCTTTTTGGAGGAGAAGGTTTTCTGGTGCGTGTAGAGAGCTTGGATTTGTAGCTTCTGCCCTTGCGCGCCATCTGACAGCATTTCCAAACAAAAATATCTCGTTTTAATGGGTGGAAGTTCCTCTGAAGAGAGACACAGGATGTGAATGTGTCTCCTCTGTTGCAGCATCCTTCTCTCACAGGCCAGGGCTCTCTCCCGGCAGCCCTCGAGCCCGCGGTGGGTTGTGCTGGCTGCCCTCACCAGCCTGGTGTGGACAGCCTGAGGGAGCAGGATCCCAGGCCCTGGGGCAGCTGGGAGAACTGGGCTGTTACTGCAGGTGGAACTGCAGCAGGGAGCATCGCTGTGGACTGTGGATACCAGCTCTTGCTTCCAAGGGGTACTGGTTGCAGTGCCTGCAGTGGTACCGAGCGAGGTGTGTGTTACAGGGGTGGTGATCCCTCCTAGGACCAGCGGCTGTCAGTGTGTGCTGCAGCGCGCTGTGCCTGCTGGTTCCTTCTGCTCCAGTCAGAGTTAGTGGAGTTCCTCCTCTCCCTTTCGGATCCCACCTGGTCCTTACATCCTTCTGTGCCACAGCCCCACAGGTCTGATTAACACAGTGCGGTATTTATATGAGGAAGAACATCTTTACTGTGAGGGTGACAGAGCACAGGAACAGGCTGCCCAGAGGCTGTGGGGTCTCCTTCTTTGGGGACAGTCGAAACTCACCTGGACATGACTCTGTGCAGCCTGCTCTGGGAGAACCTGCTTTAGCAGGGGGCTGGACTAGGTGATCTCCAGAGGTCCCTTCCAACCCCGACCATTCTGTGACTGTGACTTCCCATGTCTTAAGGCCGCTTGTGGACAGCTGTTGCATGCTGTGTCATCACGCCTACCGGGTACATCCAAACCTCCAGACACACTTTGCCTCTGCCAGCATGCACTGGCACCCAAGCCAGCATACTGGGGGCTGGAACTAGATGATTTTTAAGGTCCCTTCCAACCCAGATCATTCTATGATTCTATATGCCAGTGTTCCCTCTTGGCACCTGCGCACTGGAGAGCGTTAGGGTTTCTGTTGCTCTCTGAGGTTAAACAGCGAGAGCCTGTTGTTTTCCAACCGGCAGGTAATTGCCTGCGTGTTTGCAGCTTCAGTCTCCTTGTTTGGTGAAGGTGAGCACAGGTTTGTACGAGGTTTGCTGCCTGGCTGCTGGGAGCACTTGGGCAGAGGCATCTGTAGGAGAACACTGCATCCTGGCCCTGCCCCCCCGGGGTGTGTGTGTCTTGATGGGGCAGGGTCTCAAGCCTGGGCCAGGGTCTCCACTTCCAGGGGGTGGTAATGCACTTGGCTGCTTGCAGAAAAGCTTCCTTTGCTGCTTTGTGTTTGTAAGATGATGGTGGCTGAGTGGAGCCTCATCTGGTGCATCCATCTCAACCAACAGATCTTTTCTTCGCCTCTGGCATGGAGGGACCTGAGGTGGGCTGCCAACAGCTGAGCCCGTGCAGCCAGCAGCTGTTTTGGCTGCGCTCAGGAGAGAGGAGAGCCACCGCCACGCTTCGCCGTGGGTTTGGTCGGGAGGGGAGCGGGCAGCTCCTTGTCCGGTGGGATGCTGGTGACCGGTGGCTCCATGTGTCATCCCTCCTGCCTGGCAGCTCTGCTGCAGTGTTGTGTTGCTCTCCCTTAGCTTTCTAGGGTGGAAATAAATTATCAGGAGGATGTCTTGGGACATGGCCGATTAGATCCTTGCCAAATTGATCCTTGCAAACTTGGGAAAGGCCTGTGATGTAACTGTTGGAAGAAGAAAAGGTGGTAAAGCAGCGCTGATCCGTGCAATGCTGTGGAAAACAAGGCTTGCCAGACAGACACAAACATGTTGTCATGAGAGGTTGGTTTTGTTGCTAAAACTGCTCTAGGCAGTGTCTGCAGAGCCCAGCACGCAGCTCTGCCTTCCTGTGGGTTTTTTCCAAATAAACGGAGGGCTGTTGCTCTGGAGAGGCTTTGGTGCATCCTAGCTGGGACATCCAGTAGCACTGGTCTGTAGGGGAGCTGCGGCCCATCCTCCAGGTCAGTCACTTCCATCAACACCCCACTCGTCTAAGATTTGAGACTTTCTTCTCTTCTACAGCTCACTCTTGTTCTCCACGGGCACCCAGCAGCACCGAGACGGGCTGTGAGAGAGAGCATGGCTGCTGCAGCGCTCGCTGTGCGGAGCAGGTCCTGCACGCCCCGGCGGCAGCGTGGAGTCCTGGCAGCGTGTGCCATGTTACTGCGCCATTGCCGCTGCGCCGGCACGCGTGGGCTGTGCGGGCAGCGGGTCGTACCACCCCTGGGGGCAGACCACCGGGAGTGCTGGGTTTGCCCGAGTGGTGGGGGGAATGGGTATGGGGTGAGCATCCATGGAGATCTTTAGTTTGGTGTGGGGGGCCATAGTTTTTTCTTCCTTTAACTGTGGCACTTTCAGCGTCGCAGAGTGACACATACCACCACTGGTCACTGTCAGGCTGCTTCTGGGGGTCACTTGTTCTAATCACCAGCCAACCTGCGCCTGTCCTTCATGGAGAATGTTTGTCCTTTCTAGAGGATCTAGCTTGAAATGAGGCAGTGGTTGTGGAGGTCACGTGTCTGCGTGCCTGATGCTTTACAAACACGTGGCTGCTTTCTGTTGACTTAGAATCATAGAACGGTTTGGGTTGGAAGGGACCTTAAACACCATCTAGTTCCAACCCTCCTGCTATAGGCAGGGATAGGGACTTGTGCAGGATAAATTGGCCGAGGAGTGTTGAGTGCAATCAAATGGGGCTGCGAGTGACTCCAGGCCGTAGCCTGGGCATATACCCCAGCAGCATGACCTGATCCAGGGTGTCACCTGCTGTGGTTGAAGTGACCGGTGCTCTCAGCAGGTGCTACTTTTAGGAAGCTGACTTCTTATCCTGTGGCTTGGGAAGAACCCCAGAGCAGCTTGAAGCCCAGGTGGGTGTCAGGAGCCTCCTGCATCTCCCGTGGTGGGACGAAGGGCTCTGGGGGCCCTTGCTGAGCTCGCACGTCAGGGACAGGAGGTAGCGGAGCCATGCCTTGACCTGAGCAGGTGTAACCCTGAGTGAAGAGGCTGAAGCATGTTTACGTTTGTGTCATGCCATCATTTCCCTGCGCCTGTTCAGTGGTGATGTTGTTGCCTCTGGAATGGGCTGAGGCTCCTTGGCACAGAAGGCAAGCGGAGCCGAGCCTGTGCCCACTGGTGATGTTGATGCCATCCTGGGTAGAGGAGCAGTCCAGGGGATATGGACTTCCATTTCTCAGGCCTCTGGGTGAGCACGCTTGGCCCCCAACACGTGGCTTGCACATACCTGTCTCCACAGGGAAGGTTGACACCGCGGTCATGAAGTGCATCCCTCTGCACCAGGATGCGGCAGTCGGGAGGTGCGGGGCGGGACCCAGCAGCAAACTCCTTGAGGGCAGCAGCTTTGTGTGCTTTGGTGTCATCATTTCTGCAATGTCTGGGAAATGTTTGTGCAGAGCGGTGAGCTATGGGTTCATTGCAGAGCCCAGCGAAGGGAGGAACCCTCTTGTTGGGAGAGTGACGCTGTGTGCCTGCCCTGATAGCTGCTGAGCCATACCTTCCTTGGGCGTGCTGACAGGGGAGCTGGGCAGGAGGCAGGCCGGTTTGAAAACGGCACCAGGAAGGAGAGACCATGGGACTCGGGTTTACAGGAACATATGTGGCAGAGTCTGGGAAGGAGCTGCATGAATGCTTTTGCCTCACCTCCTTCCCGCTGCCATACCTCTGGGCGGCTGAAGAAAGCCGAGCTCGTGCAGTGTGGCTGATGTCCAGCTCCTACAGCTACGGCTGCCCCAGGCTGCCCAGGGGAGGAGAGGGGGGTCCGTGCGGCAGTGCGTGCATGCACGTGGAGTGGTGAACAGTTGGAAAACTTCAGCAGGTTGAAATCGGCTTTGATTTCGCAAGAGTATGGGCTGGAGCAGCGATTTCTGCAGCTTTGTGGCGTCCTTTCCGCTGCTCTGGCCTCATTGCTGCCTTTTTCTCATCCTCGGTTTTGCTCAAATTGCCTTGTCCTCAAAGTGCATCGGGCTGCAGCCCCAGAAGTAGCTGAGCTGTCCCACTCACAGAGACGTCCCAGAAGTGTCGGGAATTTTCCACAGCTCCTCACCAGCCAAATGTAGAATGCTGAGGAAATAAAGAAAAATCCCTTGAGACTTCAAAACCCAGGGGCAGTCCTGGGGCCGCTGGCTGGAATTACCCACCAGCCCTGGGAGGGTGTTTGGAAAGTCCCCAGAAACTGGTAGAAATATGTTCAGAGCTGCTTGAAGCGTGGTGTTGGTGCAGCCTCGGCTGGGTGTTTTCCAGCTGCTGGCCCCGAGGGAGGAGTGCCATCTCCCGGAGCAGATGCCGGTGCCTGGAGGCAACCCTGTCCAGTGGGGAGCTCACCCCAGCCCTGGCAGCATGCGGGTCACCTTTCCTTCCCTTCCCAGAGTTTGTGCGGTGCCCGTGTGCAGCTGCCTGGCATCGTGGTGGGCTGCAGGGACTTTGCAGAGCCCAGCAAGCCTCACAGGCTTGATGCCAGCTGCAGGTAGCTGCCTTGCACAGCACAGCCCAGCTCCTCACAGCCCCTGCGCTGGGGCAGCTCCTGTGGCTCTAAGATGGGTGTAGGGTGGTGGAGTGTGCCCGGCTTGGCCAGGGTGTCCCATCACTCTTCCTCACAGCTTAAGTTTCTCCAAGTGGCTCTTGCTGTCCCTGTGGAGAGGAGGGGAAGGCACCTGCCTGGCTCTCCCCTGCCGATGGGACAGGAGGCTCTGGCCAGTGTTCTCCCCGCTCCCGGACTGTGGCAGCTGCAGATGCTGCAGCCTGTGCTGGGAAAGACGGCACAGCCATTTTCTTATGTACTCTATAGGTAATGTGCTGCCACACCAAGCTCCCTGTCCCCGGGAGTTGGTACCTGGTGGTGTTGGTACCTGGCGGTTTGCTTTCACGCTGTCCAGCCCACCGAAGCTCCATGCTCCCGCTGCTGAAGCGGCGTGGGGGAGCGAGGGGCAGCGGTGCGGGCAGGGCAGCCCCTCTGACTGCCCTTCCCTGCCCTCTCTTGCAGTTCTGCCAGCCCAGCGGCTGGCAGCTCTTCACGGAGAGGAACCCCCCCACCTTCTTTGTGGCTGTGCTGACCGACATCAACTCAGAGCGGCATTACTGTGCCTGCTTCACCTTCTGGGAGGCTGTTGAAAGTGCACAGGTACTGCGGGCTGCCGGGGTCAGGTTGGGAAGGGTGGTCAGCAGCATCTGGCTACCTTTGGCTTTGGCCAGTCGTTCCTGCTTTCCCTGTGTTGGAGGAATCCAGGCATTGGTGTCAGAGGCCTGGGAGAGGGAAGAGCATCCTTTTCCTAACCCTGGGACTTGGCTGATGTGTGTCTCCCTAGCCTCAGAGCCACCCCAGGAATGGTGAGGGGGAGGAGGAGGAAGAGGAGCCATCGTCTCCCGTTCAACCTGCGCAGCTCTTTGCTCCCAAAAGCTTGGTGCTGGTGTCGCGGCTGGACCATGCAGAGGTGTTCAGGGTAAGTCTAAAATGCTCTGCGGCTGGGGCAGGGGGGAGCAGGGCCCTTGCTTGGGAGGGAGAGGAGAGCAACATTAGTGAGGACTTTCTGGCTCTGGGAGCAGCCAGGAGCCAGGTAGTCACTGCCAGGAGCAGGAACTGTAGGAGCACCCTGGCACAGCACCCCGTGGGAGAGCAGCCTGTCCCCAGCCTACTCTCTGCATCCCAGTCTGGCTCCACAAGGCGGGTCAGCAGCTGAACCTGAACGGCTGGCTGCAGAACAGCAAGCCAGGGACTCGACCACGCCAAGCAGCTGGTGGCCCTGACCCAGTTTTGTTAATAGAAAAACCGTGATGAACAACCTGTTCCTGTGGGAGCATTTATCTTTGCCATCTTTATTTTCTTGAAACCTGCTGCATTATATGGCTGTAAAAGGTTCGGGAGGGCACAGGCTGCAAGCTGGTGTGTTTACAAACTGCCTCCATGTGTATTGTGTCCACAGCTCTGCGGCTGGGGCAGGTGGGGTGTGGGCAGCCTCCTCTGGACCCAGCAGGCTGCCTGCCTTGCTGCTCCCTTGGTTTGAAGGGAGAATCCCCCCAGCATTTATGGTGGGCTCTCTGCTGGGGTTGCCCAGGTGCTGGGCTTGTAGGAGGGCAGTGTTCTCCATCAGGCCAGGCTATGTCCTTCCTTTTTCCCCTCCCAGTGCAAGGATATATGCTTCTGGGCTCTGCCCTGTTCTTGAACCTCTTGTTCGCAGCCAGCTCTCTGAATGGGAGCACATGGTGTTCCCTCAGGGCATTCAGTGCTCAAGGCATTAATAACTGACAGGGAAAAAAATAAATCACCCCATTCTCTGGCCTGGAGCTGCTTCAAACAGCAGCAAATTAGGGCTTGACAGACTCACAGCCCCAAACCACATACCCGAGGTTGGAGGCACCTCTGGAGGTCTCTGGACCAACCCCTACTCGAGCAGGGTCAGCTGGAGCAGGTTGGCTAGGGTATTGTCCAGCTGAGTTTTGAATATCTCCAAGGATGGAGACTGTACAGCTTTCCTGGGCAACCTGTATCAGTGTTCAACCACCCTTGCACTAAGGAAGTCTGTATACTTAGGTATTTTATTGGGGAAGTTATCTGAGCCTAAGTCAAGCCTGTGTTGGCTGATAGGTTGTGTTAAAACAGCAATTCCCTTCCAGCAAGCAGGAGCAGTAAGACTGAGATCGAAGGGAGCATAGCATGCAGACAGAAATGAGCCTGCATCATCAGTCCATTTCCCTTTTTGCAAGCAGTTGTATCGTACGGTCATCCTCACATCTGGGATGGGGTTTACTACACCTGGCCTTCTTGAAACTGGAAACACAGGAGCTGTTCATTTTCTC
This sequence comes from Ibycter americanus, assembly GCA_035590275.1. Lineage (NCBI taxonomy): Eukaryota > Metazoa > Chordata > Aves > Falconiformes > Falconidae > Ibycter > Ibycter americanus. Next base: position 72,121,903 of record JAVJGI010000060.1, on the reverse strand, counting down.
AAGCCTGGGCGAGCAGAGCGAGGTCAGCTGGGCTGTGGCAAAAGCCAGTCTGCTTGGGGATGACTCTGGAGGAAAGTGGATCAGCTAATTTGTTCCAAAGGACAGACGTTTCCTGCCAGAGCTTCTCCCCTGGGACTGCGCTGAAATGGTTCCCAGCTCATTTTGGTCCTTGCGTACCTGACTGCTTGTCTTCCCTGGCTGGTGCTGTTAGGAGGCCCAGTAACGTTTGCATTGTGCATTTGGCTGCCTGACTTCATTGCTCAGTTGCTTGAATTATTTGCCTTAGGGATTTTTTTGAGGAACAGATGAGCACCAGGAGCACTACAGTCCTGTTGTTCTGGACCTTGGGTCGTTTCCCCCTTAGCTGGGACACAAAACCAGAAATGTCCCTGGGTATCCCCTGAAGGTCTCTGAGCTGTGGGAGCGGGGTCTCCTCTGCAGCAAGTGTCACACGCCTCTGACCTGCTCGAGGGGAGCCAAAGCAGCCCCGCTTTCAGGCTCAGCTCATGGCAGGACATGGTGCGTTTGACTGTTGAGCAGGGTTTGCCTCTCCCGTTGCTGTTCCCTGTCCTTGCCAGGAGAAGGACAACAGGTGGAAGCCCTGCCTTTGCTCTTTGGGTGAATGGACAGGTTTCACTGGCTGAATCTGAAGTGCAGCCTGTTACTTCCCCAGCACAAGACTCGGGTTGTTGTGGCTCCCTCTGCTCTCTGATTAGAGGTCTCTGCAGCCCAAGACCTGGACTTTGTTGGTCCTCTGGTCAGCATGATGCTGGACTACGGGTATACCTCTTGCTCAGGGTGAGGTCAAGCCGTACACACGGTACACCAGGAGCGTTCACCACTGTTCATGAATGTGCAGGAGTGTGAGCTTGCTCTTCATTCGGTTAATCTGTAGCCTGCCTGGCCCTTTCTCTCCAAAGCCGCAGTATTTGTGTTTTCTCTTTTCCTTACTGACATGGGGAGATGGTTTGAGTTAAACAAAAAACAACACCCAGAGGATGCCTTGAAGACAAATTCCTCAAATTCCTTATTCATCTGTGTATTATAGCTTCTGTTGAAGCTGCCCTGTGGCTGTGCCCCCTAACTCCCTCTGTACTGGAGCTGGTGTTGCTTCCAGAATAGAATAGAATATTTTGGTTGGAAAGGACCTGCAATGATCATTTAGTGCCACTGCCTGACCAATTCAGGGCTGACCAGAAGTTAAAGCATGTTGTTACGGGCAATGTCCAAATGCTAGGCAGACGTCAAGCAGAGCAGGGCCCGGCCAGGTGTCTCGGCCAGCCCTCTGTGGAGAGGTCGGTCTCCTTCCCATCCCTTACTTGGGGTTTCTGGGAGACTTGATGCAAATCTGCAGAGACTGGGAGTGCTTGGGGGTGCTGGAGAAGTCCAACTGTTTGCAGGTACCTCTGCCTGTGGAGCTTTTTGAACCCCCTCTGTGCTGTTCCTGCTGAGCTCTAGCCTAGGGGCACATCTGGGGACAGTGCTGGTGGGGTCAGTGCTGGAATGGGGAGGTGTTGCTGGCTGGAAGCAAGCTGAGCACATGCTAATATCCTGTCCCTGCTGATGAGGACTCACTGTGAGAGGTCTGAGGGGGAAGACCTCAAGCACTACACCTGAGAATTGACTGTCACAGGGTGTGTTTCTGTCTGGAGGCAAGCACTGGGAGCCCCTCCATGCAATGGTGCTCCAAACTAGAGGGCCTCCCCAGCTGCACCTGTATGCATCTGCTTCCCACCCTGATGCTCAGTTGTGCTGTGTTTTCCTCTGCAGAACAGCCTGGGTTTGATCTATACCATCTACGTGGACGGACTGAGTGTGTCCTTGGAGAATGTCATCGGGAACCTCCTGACGTGTACCATCCCCATCACTGGGGGAGCTCAGGTGGGTAACCTGCCCCTTCCCTCTTAACTCTCTGTGCTTCTGCCTCCTAAGCAGCTCTGACAGAAGCAGGGATGTTTTGCTCAGCTGTATTCTGGCTTTGCTATGCTGGGGTGAGCTGAGCAAGGCTGATTTGACTCATGGGCAGAGTCTGGCTCAGTGCACTGGCCACTGAGGAGCTGCTACAGTGCACTGCTACTGACAAGTGCTTGGCTAGCACAGGCAGTGCCTTCCCAAGTGCTTAAAAGTAGAAACAACAAACCTGTGTGATTTGGAGCTGCTCAGCTCCTACATCAGCTGAGAAGATCTTGCTGCTTCGCTTAGCTACAGCTTGCCATGACTAGGCAGCTTGGTCTGGACTCCTTGCTCTCTCCAGGAGGGAGTACTGGGTGGCTCGACTGCCAGCTGGCTTACGTAGTCACTGATCGATCTGTGCAAACAATTGCCATGGTCTCTGGTCATTCCTGCTTCAGGGAGGTCTTGCTCCTCTGCTCAGCCCTGTCTGATTGCCTGGAGAGCTGCTCCAGAGCCAAGTGGTCACAGGCCATCTGTGAGAGTGGGGACGAGTCAGCTGCAGGGAGACAGGCCAAGCAAGGCTAACGTTTGCCAGATGAGCAGCTTGGAGCTCTCCAAACCGCTGGCTTGTGCCTGTGCGTGGCCGGCATCTCTGATGGACAGGGCTTGAGGAGCAACAGCCTCGCTTGTGCCCAGAACTCAATTTCTCCTCCTCTTTTTCCCCTTTGAGCCATATGTTCCTCTAGCAGTCCTCCTCCTGCTCTAGGAAGGCCAGCTGGGCTCACTCGCTCATGTGAGCAGCAGATGGGTAGGGAAGTGCTAACTGGAGCTGACTTGGAGGTGACAGAAGTGGAGAGAGCCCAGCTGGACCCTCTGGCAGGAGGCATTTGGAGACAGCAGCGTAATGCCCTGGAGCTCTTCTGCCGTGCTAATGCCTGGAACGTAACTGTGGATGTGCACTTGTCTCCTGCAGTGGCTTCACTTCCAGCTGAGCTCCACTTTCCCCAGCAAGAAATGCCATCTAATTCTCTCACCCGGGCTGCACTCAAGTGGAGGAGCCTTTGCAAGGCTGGGGCAGCACTGCAGGTCGCTGGTGCCTAGAGACAGAGGCTTCTTCCACCGCTGCGGCCCATGACCCCAAGGGGAGGCTGCTGTCGTGAACCTGTGTATCTGTGCAGGCTTCTTGGGCTGGTGCTTTCTGCTGGGCAGGAGTGGTGCCCCTTGGGCTCCTGCCATAGGTTTGGTGCTTCCTCTAATAATCCAGAGCGATGCGGGTCCTGGGAGGGGCCCAGCAGTGGTCCTGGTATTTGCAGGAGAGGGATGGATGCTAGTCATATCTGAGTCCTTCAGAGAAGAAAGCAGGGTGCTGCCCACACCCAGGGGGCTGTGACTGTGTGCCAAGCATCCTGGGTTTGCTCTGGCTGAGGGCGAGAGCAATAGCATTCCTGCGCGATCTGCCCAGATCTGGTTCCTCCCCAGCGGGATGTGTAAGCAGCAGTACGGGAAAGGAGAGGCTGTTCAGACCAGGGTGGCTTTTTGAGCCGCTGTGGCTCACTGAACAGTGCTTTTTGGCACAATTATTCATCACCTCCCAGTTCTTGCAGGATCGATTTGTGCTGTGGGAACGAGTAGTGTGCTACAGGGAGGAGAGTCTGTTGGTGGCACTTCCCTTCCCGTGCTTTACCTGTTCTGCTGTGTCCAAACACCCTTTTCGAGTGTAGTAGCTCTTGCTTTTGCTTTGTGTGTGTGTGCATCTCTCCTCTCCGAGAGTGTTGGTCCCTGCTTGTTGTTGGCTTCTGCCTGTGTTCGTCTTCCCTGTTGCCTTGCTGTCTTTGTGTATTTCTAACTGACTGTGCTATCTCTGTCTGTCTCTATCTCAGCTTGACGCGGACGACGAAGCAGCGGTACGCACACCTTTTCTTTCATTGGGTCTCTCTCCTCGTTAGCGACCCCTCTTTTATTGCTCTGGAGGGTGGCACAGGCTGCCGCTGGTGCGGCAGTGGATGCCGGGGCACTGTTCGTCTCAGAGCACCCTCGGCTGTGTGTGTGTCTGCGTGTGTCACGCTGATGGGCAGCGGGGAGTGTGTGCCTGGGCTCCGGGGAAGGGAGATGTGTTCCTGCCCCGCAGCAGGCTGGCTGTGCACTGTTTGCCTCTCCATGAGCACGCTCCCCTAGGGATTGTGAGAACATGGTGACCTGATCTGGAAGGTCTGGAAAACCAGGTCAGGGGTGCTTGTTCTGCTCTGCCAGAAGGGCGATTCAGAAGCAGATACGTGGGCTGTTGTGGTGGCGTGAGCTCTTGCGGCTGCGGGGGGCTGAGCAAGGAGGTGGGTTGCATGGCGAAACCTTCTATTGCAGAGGAGTGTTTTCCCTAGAGAGGTGTAGAAAGAGGAGAAGAGGGCCAGTGATCTGGTCCTGCCCCAGTCCCTGCAGCCTGGAGAGAGGGTGGGGACATGTAGTGTTCCCTGTGACACTGGCAATGAGCTTAGGTCTGGAAAAAAAATGGTATTGGAGAAGAAGCAATGAGACTGCCCAGCCTGTCTGTCCCCAGCCCTACTACCAGGAGCCATCAGGCCTGCTCACACTGCCTGGGCAAGGCACCCTGTCTGATGGGAGAGGCTGCAGAGCTGGTGCTGCTCCTTTGCCCGGCAGCACTGGCTGGGCATGGCACAGGCGAGCTGTTCCCCTCTGGTTGTGAGGTCCTGGAGAGCCCTCGTGTGCTGCGTTGCAGTGCGGGTCTCGTGGCTTGCTGCCACCTTCTGCCAGCCATCGAGGAGTTGTTCATGCCAGCTGTTTCTGCAGGTCTCGTTCCTCCCCTTAGCCTGTGGCCCCAGTCAAGCACACGATGTGTGTTTGTTGCAGGGTCCTTCTCCCTCTTCCTGCAAAAGCCTTGCTCCAGCTGTGCTGCCATGAGGCAGCGTGCCGTGGTAGGACACGCAGCCCCATTGGGTGCGAGGGTTGTGCCGAGGGCATGGGGGCCTTGGCCCTATGCACGGCAGGTATTTAGGCTGCTGCCGGCTTGGAGAGGCGGCAGACGGCTGGCTTGCCCTCGACACTTGTGGTCACTCCTTGCTTGGGTGGACGCCCAGTGACTGAGTCTGTTTTCTCTTGCAGAGGACGATCTCGCTGGGAGCAGGGGACAGGCAGGTGATCCAGACACCCATCAATGACTCGCTTCCTGTCAGCAGCTGCAGCGTGGCCCTGCTCTTCCGCCAGCTTGGTGAGACTTCTCCCCACGCTCCCTTCTCATCACATCCAGTGCCAAAGCCAGCTGGCTAAGTCCTGCGCTGGAGTTCCCTGCACGTCGCTTCCCACCATGCTCCTGAGCCTGGCTTGCCAGCTCAGGGCTCTCTTCCAGCTGCAGCCACCTGAGACCGAGCCCTCCCTGGCCAGGCTTTGCCTTCCTTTCCCAGGACGGCAGGAGTCTAGCAGCTCAGCTGCGGACATGTGGCCAGATCTCATGAGAAACAGCCTGGGTGGCAGGAAGGAGTGCCCAGAGGTGTGCTGCCGTTAGCCCTGCACCTCTGGTTAAAGGCCACTGGCAGCTCAAGGAAGCTGCTGAGCATCTCTCAGAAGAGGGGCTTCCTTGGGGGAGCGTGTACCTGGGTGGCCCCAAAGGGGCTCTTTGGGAGGGTGTTGAGCTCCTCTGTTGGGCAGAATGTGGAGATGGGGAGTGGGTTGCAGCCCGGGTGGGGATCAGTGGTCTCTGGTGGGGTATGAGGGGGGAACCCTCGTTTCTGAGTGCTCTTCTTTGCCTTTCTCCCCAGGCATCACCAATGTGCTGTATCTCTTCTGTGCAGCGCTTACTGAACACAAGATACTGTTTCTCTCCAGCAGTTACCAGAGGCTGACCGATGCCTGCCGGGCTCTCCTTGCACTTATGTTCCCCCTCAAGTACAGGTGAGGGAGCCCACTGCTCCTCGAGCCCCTCGGTGCTCCAACAGCACCCTAGAGCCAGCTAGGGCACAGCTTTCTGCCAAGCCCATGCTGGCTGTCCTGACTCCCCCTCGCTTCACACCCTTGCTGCCTCCTAGTTTCATGGCTAGTACAACTGTGTTTTGGGCACTGTTGGCAAAGGGGCAGGTAGGTGAATGCCCACAGATCCTGGTAGTGCTAAAAGCCCCTTTCCTGAAGCCTTTGGCATGCACAGCAATGTAATTCCAGAGTGTGTCCACAGCAGCAAAGGGGTGCAACTTTCCACCCCTGCCTCCCTCCTCTAGGGCAAGACTGGGGCTGTAGCACTGGAAGCACAGAGTGAGCCATTAGCAGCAGTGTCTGTAGCTCCAGAAGCAACTAGCATGCACTGTTCCGAGCTGTGGCAGCTTTTGACAGAGGGAAGCAAGCCTGTCAGGCTGTGGGACGTGGTCCAGCAGTGGATGATCACCCCATGGTGTGTGTGGAAGAGGCCAGAGGTGCTTATCTCTCCAGAATCCATCCCCTTTCCCTTCTCTCAGCTGTGTTGCAGCCTGTGCAGAGCACAGAGCCCCAGTGCACCGCTTCCGCTGGCAGCCCTCCATTCCAGCCCCAGGCACAAAGTCTTGCTGAATGGAGGGGCTGGACACTGGGAGGCTTCTAGAAAGCCGTGGTGCAAATTCTGCCCTCCCTAGAGAGGACATGTGCATACAGGGCTATTGTTAAGATGCCGGTGGTGGTGGCCAAGCTGCCACAGTGATTCCTATGGGATGGCTGGCACCCCACTTGCCCCAACCCTGGGGAACGGGGATGCTGTTGACCCGCGGGGCCTGGCCAGGGAAGGGGACACTGGCTCGCTGACTGGGCACCACTGGGACTGTTTGCACATCCCCCAGGTAGGACAGCCGAGGTAGACAGGCCATTGTTCCTGCCAGTCCCTGTTTCACAGTTTCCACACGGGCCTGCCATACCCCCAGGCTGCAGAAAGGCTATTTGTATTTCAAAGAAAGCTTTCTTTTGGAGTTCAGTTGCTCTGCTGGAAACCTTTCCCTCGCTCAGACTTAGATTATAAGACCAGGGCCAGAGAATCATAGAATCACAGAATGGTTTGGGTTAGAAGCGACCTTAAAGACCATCTAGTTCCAATCCTCTGCCGTGGGCAGGGACACCTTCCACTAGACCAGGTCGCTCCAAGCCCTGTCCAACCTGGCCTTGAACGCTTCCAGGGCTGGGGCAGCCACAGCTTCTCTGGGCAACCTGTGCCAGTACCTTGCCAAAGTAAAACATTTCTTCCTAATATCTAATCAAAATCTACCCTCTTTTAGTTTAAAACCATTCCCCCTTGTCGTATTGCTGCAGGCCCTACTAAAAAAGTCTGCCAGTGTTGAGGGTGATGCTTGGGTAGAGAGCAGGGCTCAACTGGCTGCAGTGATGCTCTTTTTTGGTTGCAGTTTCACGTACGTGCCCATCTTGCCTGCACAGCTCCTTGAGGTACTGAGCACGCCAACACCCTTCATTATCGGAGTCCACTCTATCTTCCAGTCGGAGACGCAGGAGCTGGTGAGACTCTTGTGTACCCCATCCCTTGTGCCGGGAGCAGCAGCAGTTCAAGGAAGCAGCAGGGGTTGTGTGCCAGCAGTCTCAGATAGCAGCAAATGTTGTCCTGAGGGTGCCCGGGGCAGCAGGCTGAGCACACTGGCTTGCACAGGCTCTGCTTGTTCAGGCTGGCCAGCCCGGGCTGCGATCCAGGCGTGCTGCACAAGCCAGGCAGGGCTGGCTGGGCTGTGCATCGTCAGGGCTCTGGGCTGCAGAGCCTGCACACAAACAGCTGCGGTTAACCGAGGATTTGATTTTGAAAGTCAGCTGGCAGTGCTGGTCCAAGAGGCTGTGTTGGCACTTCAGACTTCAGTTTAGAAATTGAATTAAATCAAAGCGTAATGAGTATGATCTAAACTGACACAAGCTTTCGCGCAGCCTTTTGAACAAACTGTAGCATGCCACTTTGGTTAAGCAGGATGGCCTCTGTGTTGGGCCAGGGTCGGTGTTTGACACCTCACCCAGGCTGATAAGGTACCGAGGGGTCTGGTGCCACAGAGATGCGGCGTGTACCTGCTGAGCAAACCTTTATCCCTCTGCTGCCAGGTTGTGCTCCCCCTGCCACCTTCGTTGCAGGAAGCGATGGGTTCCCTTTATAGCTTGTGTTTTGGCAAATGCAAGGGTTTGGCGATGATGGATAAGAGAAAATAACTACTGAGGGCTACTAGACTGCTCACAGAAGATGGAGAGGAGACAGACACCATTCCCAAGCCCTCCTCTCCTGAGCTGGGCTTACTCCCTTGCTAGCTCTCCGTCGCCCAGCAGGAGGTGGTGGGGAGGGTGTCTCGGAAAGCCTGGCCTTCTCTCATGCCTGTCCTGCCTCTTCCAGCTGGATGTTGTTATCGCAGACCTGGACGGTGGGACAGTCAATGTCCCAGAGTGTGTACATATCTCCCTGCTCCCTGAACCACTGCTCCAGCAGACCCGGGAAGCCCTCTCTATGGTAAGTGCTGCAGCCTCTTCCCCCATCCACAGGGTGTGAGCACTTCGGGAATGACACGTTTCCAAGGGTTGCTGGGAACAGAGCAGCAGGAACTCCTCTGAAAGCCGAGGTCCATACCCTGGGGGTCCTGCTGGCCATGTCACAGGAGACCTTTCCTGATCCCGATGGCCTCTGGTGCGTGGCAGTGCTGGAGTCGGGGGTTCTTCTGCCAGAGGTTTCTGGGAATCGGACGGCTGGCTCCCAGCCTGTGGGCAGGAAGCAGCTGCCGCCCTGAAGCTTTTCTGGCTGCTTGTGTCTTCCCGGAGACCGCTGGCCATGTGAGAGCGTGCCCAGGACAGCCACGCCAAACAAATGCTGCACGCCTCAGCTTCTGCTCCTCGCCTGTGGCCGGGGGGAGCTGGGGGGGCTGGTTCTGTTGCAGCCTCTCTGTGCTGAGCCCCCACCCCTCCTGTGGCAGATGTTTCCCCAGCAGAGCTGGAGCGGCTCCCCCTTTCCCACGGCCCTCAGCCCACCGAGCTGTCCCCAGGGTCTGGGCTCTGGGCAGCGGGGCTTCACAAGGAGTAGTCAGGCCTTGAGGCTTCCCTTGCACAGCAGGGTGGTTTTTGATACCTGGTGGTTCCAGCCCTGTAGGTTTGTTTTCAAGCTGCTCAGACCTTTTCTGTGGGTGCAGTTGGGTCTCTGGGGAATGCTGCTTTGCTTTTTCCAGCTGTGAAGGTAGAGAACCCCCATAGGCCTGCGCCTGAGTGTGCTTTGTGCCTTGTCTGTGCAGGTCTTGGACCCAGAGCTGGAGGTGGCAGATCTCGCATTCCCCCCTTCAACGATTTCTGCCTCTTCTCTCAAAATGCAGGTGAGTGGAGCAGGGAGGAAGGGGGACCCCTCCTGTGAGGCTACCATCCCTCCTGGGACACCCTGTTTCTTGGGCATCGAGCCGACAGGCACAATTTCAGGCCCATCTCCATCTTGATGTGGCTGAGGTTAGGAGGCAAAATGCAGTACAGCCAGGACACCGAGGCCACAGCTCTGAGCCATGGCGTGGAACCCAGCAGTGCCATTTCGGTAGCTGGCCCATGGACAGGGGTTGCTGGGTTTACTGCTGCGCTGGAGACAGACACTGAATGTTTGGGCACTTTAGCAAAGCCTGGGGCTGTGAGAGCTCCTTTTTCCTCTTGTGTGCAGCATTGGGGATGCTGTGCAGTGGGGACAGAACAGTGAATCCAGCCTTTTTACCTGGAATCTCTGCTGAGTTTCCTGCCCTGCTCAGCAGATGCTAACCCTGACACGTGTTTTGACACACCTTGCCTCTTTGCTGGGTGTGAACTCCTGTCCCCATGAGCTGGCTTGTCTGCACCCTCTGCCTGACCACGCTGTGACTACGTTGTCCTTCCCTCTTCGCAGGATAAGGAGATCCGTGCTGTCTTCCTCCGCTTGTTTGCACAGCTGCTTCAGGGCTATCGCTGGTGTCTGCACATCATCCGCATCCATCCTGAGCCAGTCATCCGATTCCATAAGGTGAGGCGCTGGCATGGGCACACACGTGCAGGCACCTCTGGCATGCCGGGTCCACCAACCTGGCTTCAGTCTGAGGACGGGAGGCAGCTCCCTGAGGAGTGGAGGCAGCTCCTGGAGGGAAAAGAGCCACTTCTGGGAGTGGGGGGCAGGGGAAAGGAGCAAACTTTTGGGGCCTGGCCAGCAAGGGAAGGCAGGGAGCTTGTTTCTGCAGTGACTTGGCTCCATCTGGTCTATGGCCTTCTGTCCACATGGCAGAATTATTTTTTCAGTCTGTCCTATGGAGTAACTCTTTTCCAGGTGGGTTGGGCGGAGGTTGGGATGAGTTGATCTGTGAAGAGGTGTGCACTAATACAGCTGTATCTCAAAGACAGTCCTGTGTTTCCAGCAAGTGACCTGTCCGACATCACTCCCGGGTCCACCTGCATCCCGTGTTTGTCCTTGACTGTCCCCAGATCTCATGGGTCAAGACAGCGCTTCCCTGTTTATGCCTGTGGGTGGTCAGATGCAGTGCAGCTGGCGTCCCATGTGCCTGGTGTCAAGCAACCTTTGAGGCTCATGGAAGCTGTCCCTCACATCCTGGCCTGGAGCTAGGGGTTTTCTTAAGATCTGGGAAGAGGAAGAAGGCAGGGCCTGCCTTCCCTGGTGCTTCTGGGGTGTTAGCTGTACCAGAAAGGCTGGCAGGGCAGGGAGAGCAGGGAAAAGTTTGAAGTGTTTGGGTATCCATGGAGGAGACCTAAAGCAGGAGAAGGCAACAGACTGTGGGAGCAAGAGTAGAGGGGCTCGAGTGTTGCAGCTTGCCGTGGCCATGTCACACAACCTGCAAACAGCCGTGCCCTCCCCGCTGCACGGTCAAGGTCACTGAGGACAAGCAGGCAGGAGCCTTCCTGTTGCCTGTGCCTGCCCGCTCTGCCCAGCCTGTCGTAAGGCCAAGGGGGCAACACCTTGTACCTACAAAGCATGCCAGGAGAGCGCGTGCAAGCACGCACGCACTGTGCATGGCCTGGACTCGTGCATCACCAGTGCTGCTCTGCACTGTAAAACGTCTGGTCTCTGAGTCAGCAGTGTGTTCATAAGGGTTTTGAGCTATATTTTTATGCTCAATAAAGATTCCCGACAGGTGCCTGACAAAGATTCAGTAGTGCCATAAAATCATAAACATGCAGTAAACATGAGAAAATGCCCTTTCATAAAACTGCTATAAAATGAATAAAGTATAATGAACTTCCATTTCATAAAAATCATTCTGTGCAGCAACAGTACGCAGTACAAAGTAACCTGAATTTCACTTATTTAGCTGCTTTGGTCACAGCAACATCTGTGCTTCTCTCACAGTGGGTTTAGGGCCACGGCACTCAGCAGTCCATGTTCTGGTGCAGTGCCTGTGACTCCAGCACCAAGTCCTGCGCCTCTCGGCTCCTTCCCCTGGAAAGGGGCTGGTCCAGCTCCTCTGCAGAGGGGTGAGGAGGGTGACTGTAGGTGGCATAGTGGTCCAGAGGTCCATAGTGTCGTCAGGGCAGCGGATGAGCAGTCCCTGCATAGCATCCTCATCCTGTCCCACTCAGCGAGTCAGTGTGCAGCGAGCGGGCGAGAGTGTTTGGAGGAGCAAAAGCTGTTCCCCACCAGCTGCTTCTGAAGGCACGTGGTGTGCCGTAGCTGGTGGTTCTGGGTGGGGTGAGCTCCCACACTCATCTGCTGAGGGGAGAGTCCTAAGGGCTTTCTGCAGACGCAGGAAACCTGGTGCTTTGGGCTCCCTTTGTGGGGATGGTGAGAGGCGCCTTCAAAGCCATGGTTGGGAGAGAGGAGGGGTGAACAGGCGTTGTTCAGGATGAGGTCCTTAACACAGCTCCCAAAGGAGCCTGTAGCTGCTGTGGCCCTGCTTCCCCCGGGGTGCACATGGGGGCTGGAACTGTGCTTTTCACTTGTCATCAACCGTGTCCTGCTACAAATACTCCTCTCGCTTGCGGGCCAAAGGCACAGGTTTCTGTGCAAGCTCTGTCCCCGATCCCACGTTGGACAGGGAAGGAGATGGCATGGTCCCACTGCCGCACAGGCACCTGCTCTTTGCTGTGGTAACAGTGTCACCCACGCTGCCATGTCAGCTGGAATGACTCATGCCTGGACAGTGCTGCTGACGGGTGTGCACTCTCCCCTCTTCCAGGCAGCCTTCCTTGGGCAGAGGGGGCTGACGGAGGATGACTTCCTCACCAAGGTGCTGGAGGGCATGGCATTTGCTGGCTTTGTGACTGAGCGGGGGGCCCCGTACCGCTCGATTGACCTGTTCGATGAGGTAAGCAGCAGTTTGGGAGCAGTACCCCCTGCCTGACCATCCCGCACATCCCTGCTCCATTTAGCTCTTCCTTCCCCTGGAGGGAGTAAGCCAGGAATCTGCAGTAACACTCCAGCTGCAGCATTGCACTGTGGGTTGGAGCCAGGGTATGGGAAGGGCGGCCAGATCCTGCCCAGCAGGCAGTTGCTCCTCTCACCCATCTCTTCTTCTCCCAGCTTGTGGCTTACGAAGTGAAGCGCATGCGTGCAGAAGAGGGGAACAAGCAGAAAATACTGCGGCACATCAAGGAGCTGGCGGAGAAACTTTACAAAAATGTGAGTCCTGGAGACCCAAGGGATGGGGCAGGGAGAGCCTGGGTTGGAGCCCCGGTTGGTCTGTCCTCCCTCCGTAAGCTCTTGCTGGGACTGATCCTTGTCATGTGTGATCCTGTCTTACCCTGTGCTGTCACATGTGGCAGGGCACCTGCTGATGTGCCCAGAAGTGTCTGGCCTGGTGTGAGCTGCTCCCAGGAGTGGGATTCCTCGGTTTTGGGTGGCCTGGGCATCATGCGCTCCATGCCTTTGCTCCAGAGCAGCAGCTGTGCTTGTTGTCTGATCCAGGGCAGGCCCGCGAAGGTCTTTGGAAAGCAGAGCAGTGCCTGTGGGGCACTTGGCCATCTCAGGATGGAGCTCCTGCATGGTGCTTTGCTCGTGGCAGTGTTCAGGGCCAAAGCGAGCTGTCCTTGCAGCTTCTGGGAGCAGAGTGTGCCAGCACTGCTGCCCAGACAGCCTGCCCTCAGGGCTGTAGGTTTTTGGGGGTTGTAGATACCAGCTGGGAGGCCATCTGGCCTCAGAGCAGTAGAGGTCACTGAAGGCTGCCTGCCCTGGGAGAGGACACATGATGTCTGCATGCCTGAAAAGAAACTGTCTTTGCTGTGCCAGGAGAACCCGTACCCCGCGGTGACCATGCACAAGGTGCAGAAGCCCACGGAAGGCTGTCACCTGCGCCTCCACCAGAAGCCTTTTCCCCGTTTGGATGAGGGGACAGTGCAGTGGATCATCGACCAGGCCACTGCCAAGCTGCAGACGGCTCCTCCTGCTGTGAAGGCGGAGAAGAAATGCATGGTGCCATCGGGACCCCCCATTGGTATGTGTGCGCGGAGGGCCTTTCCCTGTGGTGAGAAACCCTGCTCAGGAGGAGCTTTACCATGGTGTCGCTGGCTCCTCTTCACACTATGGCATGTCTGAGGGTCCTGCATGAGCAAAATGTGCCTTGGAGAAGCAGCAGCACTGTCCTTGTCAGCTTCTGCCCCTTGGGCTGCTGAGAGCTCCCTGGAGTCTTACCAGCCAGTGTGAAGGGACAGCTGAAGGCCCCATAGTATTCTTCCAGCATGGGCTCTTGGAGCCTAGACCTTTGCTCACGTGGAGCAGGGGAGGGGGCACTCATCTATCCCCACCCAAGGGAGAAAGTCCTGCCCTGATTGAATTAACAGGCGATTCTCTCCCCAGCTGCCATCATGGAGCGCAACGGCAATGCCCTGGCCAACAGTGCCCGTCGCCTGGAGGTGGTCAGGAACTGCATCTCCTACGTCTTTGAGAACAAAATGTTAGAAGCCAAAAAGGTGAGGGGGCTCCTGAAGAACTGGTGGTTGAGGGGAGGAGAGTGGGGGCTTGCTCTGCTGCTCCTCCCTGGCAGGCTGGAGTGGACATTCCCTGCCTGTGTCCAGATCTCTGCTGCCCAGCTCTGTTCCTGTACGTTCACGTGTTCCCCCCTCAGCACTGCTCCTCCTGGTTGTGTTCCTGGGCTTTTGGCTGATCACTCCACTGCATCAGCTTAGCACTATTTCCACATCTCCCGGTGCCCCCCAGGGTCTGTCCTGAGCAGGAACCTCCCAGGGCTGTGCTCCAGCTGGCCAGATGTAGAATTTTGCTCTAGTTCATCTCCACGTCTGAGTGCGGATGAGCTGTCTGTAAACACCCTGGTGTCAGCCAACACAGCCAGAACATGAAGCCTGTCTTGCACCTCCTTGTTGTGTGCTGACCTTGAACTCACTGCCTGACCAGAGCTCCACTGGGCCCCATCTTTCTGCTACATGACTTCTTTCCTCTGCAGTTATTCCCTGCTGTGCTGCGTGCCATGAAGGGCCGAGCAGCCAGGCACTGCCTGACCCAGGAGCTGAACCTGCACGTGCAGCAGAACCGGGCAGTGCTGGATCACCAGCAGTTTGATTTCATAATCCGCATGATGAACTGCTGTTTGCAGGTAAGAGAGGGCTGGGGAGAGCGCATCTCTTCAGAAGGAGCTTGTCTCCCCATGTGGGAGACAGCACCGTGCAGGAATTGGAGTGGATCTGGGGGGTCTTGCAGCGAGTCCCCTTTTAACATCCGTGCTCTTCCCCAGGACTGCACTGCCATGGATGAGCATGGGATTGCAGCCGCTCTCTTGCCACTGGTCACCGCTTTCTGCCGAGTGAGTACCTGCAGCATCCTGACCCCCTGTGCAGCCCTTGCAGACTCAGAAGTCCTCGGAGGCCAGCAGGCTGAAGGATGGACAGCCTGTGCTGCAGCCATGCTGAGGGCGTATTGTCCCCTTGGTGCTTCTCAGAGTACGGGGTCTTGCCCAGTAGCTTCCAACTGCTTGCAAGGCTGGCCAGGCTGGCTGCGCCAGTCTCTGGGCTCAGGGCTCCAAAGATAGCTGGAACACCTGCAGGAAGGCGGCTCAGAAACTGGGGCTGCTCCAAAGTGCCAGCCTGATCTGTTGATTGAGCTGGGCTGAGATAAGATTCTACCTCCCATAAAGCATCTGTAGCATGAGGCCCTGTGGGGCTCTGAGTGGGTGCTGGGCAAATCTGGGGAGAGTTTGCAGGGGATGCTTGGAGGAGCTGTGATGCAAATGTCCCTCCTGCAGGCCCAAGGGTATGTTGTTTCTCCCAGCAACAGGCTAGAGCGAGGATTGCCTGCAGAGGAGACCTTGGCACAAAGACTGTGTTTATATGAAACTCTCTTCCACCTTCTGCTTCCTCAGAAACTGAGCCCAGGCATCACGCAGTTTGCCTACAGCTGTGTGCAGGAGCATGTGGTGTGGACCAACATCCAGTTCTGGGAGGCCATGTTCTACTGCGATGTGCAGAACCACATCCGAGCCTTGTACCTGGACAACAACGAGGAGAACCACACGGATGAGGTGAGGAAGTGACAACAGTGCCAGTGTCCCTTCAGAACTGCTGCAGCTCTTCCCAGAGGTGCACGGGCTGATGAGGATGCTGAACCAGCCTGATCTCAGCCTGAACATCCTGGTTCTCTGAGATTCCTGTGGGAACAGTGGGGTGAGGGTTGGCAGGTCCCCTGTCCATGCAGACGACTGATATCTCCTTCCAACTCCTTCAGGAGAGCACAGAGGGGCCACAGGAAGCCAAGTCTGCCCTGGAGATAGCATCGGAGCAGCTGAGGCTCTGGCCCACCATGAGCCGAGAGAAACAGCAGGAGCTGATCCAGAAGGAGGAGAGCACTGTTTTCAGCCAGGCCATCCACTACGCTAACCGCATGAGCTACCTGCTGCTGCCTCTTGACACCAGCAAGAACCGCCTGCTACGCAGCTCTGGGCTGGGGGATGTGGAGAGCGTCAGCAACAGCTTCGTCACCAACAGGTGAGCAGGGCTGGAAGGCTTGGTAGGGCTGTGCTGCAGGGGCACCAGAGCAACCAGAGCTGGGGATGGGAGCTCCTTGGTGCGGTGCCTGGGGCATCTGGATCATTCAGCTGCCATCAGGGTTTGATGCAGGTTGCAGTGCCCAGGGGCGTTTATATCAGGAGTGGAAACTCCTCTGGGCTCTGCTTGGCTGAGTTACAGCAGAGGAGAGATGTTCTGGGTTAACTCTTCCTTTCCCCTGTACGGCAGCATTGCTGGCAGTGTGGCTGAGAGCTATGACACAGAAAGTGGATTTGAGGATGCAGAGAGTTCCGATGTGGCCAACTACGTGGTGCGATTCATCAACCGCTTTGTGGACAAAGTCTGCACGGAGAGTGGAGTCACCAACGACCACCTCAAGGGGCTGCATGTCATGATCCCTGGTAATACGCGTTGCGGCTGGGAATGGGCAGCTGTGTCATCTCACTGGGGACCCTTCCATATCAGCTCGGGGGTCTGCTCAAGAGATGGTTCTGCAAGAAGCAGTGGGAAGGCCAAGAGAAGGCACACATAGTGCTACAGGGCAGGTTGGCAGCCTGCCTGGGCGGTGTGTAGGGCAGGACTTTGCTCGCAGTCTCTTACCTTTGTGTTTGTCCGCAGATATTGTGCAGATGCACATAGAGACACTGGATGCCGTGCACAGGGAGAGCAAGAGGCTTCCTCCCATCCAGAAGGTACGGACCTGGCCTGCTGCAGGCGCGGGGAGGTTCTGGTGCTGTGTTATGGGTATCATGTCCCCTTCCACTGCTCTGCACGGGTCTGAACTTCCTATTGTACATCCCTGTAGCCAAAGCTGCTGCGTCCCAACCTGTTGGTGGGTGAGGAGTGTGTGATGGAAGGGCTCCGCGTGTACCTCATGCCTGATGGACGGGAAGAAGCTGCTGGAGGGAATATTGGTGGTCCACCTCTTCTCCCTGCGGAAGGAGCCATCTTCCTCACCACTTACCGCATCATCTTCAAAGGCACTCCCACGGACCCTCTGGGTAAGGGTCTTGCATGCACCACATCCTCTGTCTTCAGGGGCTGATGATGCCTGGGGAGGAGGTGGCTGGTAGCTCTCCCGGAGCAGTGGCTGCAGCTCACCTTGCTGCAGGAGCTGCCGATAAGGGCCTCAGGTGGTTGCCTTGGGCAAGTGACCAGCCAGCACTAGGTCTTGTTGGGGGCAGCTACAACCATGGCAAGCTTGATGGTTGCACCCAGTACTACAAAGGAGGTGGTTGCTCTTGCTCTCCACCTTTGGTAGATGATAAATTACTCATGCCCATCCTAGGCATCATCTGCAAGTCGCCATGGACTGGCTGTAGTGCGCCTAGCCACTTTCTGGCTGCTTTATCCTATGGGGCTCTCTGTGGTGATGGCCACTGAGGGGAGTCCAGTGTGGCCTGGCCTTGTGCTGGAGCGAGGCAGTGGGATGTGGCTAACCTGTTCCTGTGCTTGTGCCCAGTGGGGGAGCAGGTGGTGATCCGATCCTTCCCCATCGCCTCACTGACCAAAGAGAAGAAGATCAATATCCAGGCCCAGGTGGATCAGTTCATCCAGGAGGGCTTGCAGCTGCGCTCGTGCACATTCCAGGTGAGACTGTGTGGGCTGCTCCTTTGCATTGCACTGTCTCAGCTGAGGAGCACATTGCTGGGGAGACCCAGCTGGTACATGGCCATGGCTGGCACCATCCCTTGGGACAAGGTAGTACCCAGGCTGATGTGGTTTGAGGGGATTAAAGACAGGTGACAGGGCACCTGAGGGGATGGAACCAGAGGCCCCCTTGCAGAGCAAGGAGTAGGCTATGGTCCATAGCATGGTTTGGGTTGGAAGGGACCTTAAAGACCGTCTAGTTCCAATCCCGTGCCATGGGCAGGGACACCTTCCACTAGACCAGGTTGCTCCAAGCCCTGTCCAGCCTGGCCTTGAACACTTCCAGGGCTGGGGCAGCCACAGCTTCTCGGGGCAGCCACAGCTTCTCTGGGCAACCTGTGCCAGTGCCTTGCCACCCTCACAGTAAAGAATTTCTTCCTTAGATCTAATGTAAATCTACCCTCTTTCAGTTTAAAGCCTTTCCCCCTTATCCTATCACTACATGCGCTGATAGAGTCCCTCCCCATCTTTCCTGTAGGCCCCCTTTAAGTATTGAAAGGCTAAGGTCTCCCTGGAGCCTTCTCTTTGCCAGGCTGAACAGCCCCAACTCTCTCAGTCTGTCCTCATAGGGGAGGTGCTCCAGCCGCAGTCCTGTTGTATTCAGGATCAACTTCTTGCTCGTTAGCTCAGGGCTCCTTTCCAACTGCCCCAGTTGCTGTTGGAGCCCTGAGAAAGCGTGAGACATCCCCACACAGCACCCTGGGAGGCGGTTCTGCAAAACCTTGTAGCACATCTTGGAGAGAAATACCGTAGGGAGAGGTGTCACAATGCAAGTAGTTATTCAACATTTTACATCTTTGAGAGACTTGTGGAGGTAGAGCAATGCTGGGAGGACAGCAGCTAAAACACCGTCTGTGTGCTCAGAGCCGCGGTGACTGGGTACTGGGGACACAACAGGAGCAGCGGTGCCGGATACGGAGCGCTCTGCAGGAGGGTGTGGGATAGAGTAACTGGCACGGAGGGACAGACAGGGCAGCCTCTCTGCCTGGCCTGTGCCCGTTGCCATCCCTGCTCCTGACCGGGATCTGAGCTCTGCCCTGTGCTGTGGGAAGAGCCCTTCCCAGTCCCCTGGCCCAGCCGTGCGCCATGACTGCTCTCTGCTGTTCCTGCAGTTGCTGAAGATTGCCTTCGATGAGGAGGTGGCTTCAGACAGTGCTGAGATCTTCAGGAAGCACCTGCACAAGCTGCGCTACCCCCAGCACGTGCGTGGCACCTTTGCCTTCACTGTGGGCCAGTCACCCAAGCAAGCCATGCAGCCCAAGGCCAAGGAGAAGAACCCCTCGCTCAGGTACCCGTGCCATCGTGCCATGGGGAGACCAGCACATGGGGATGCGCTTGACCCTTTCAAGGCACTGCAGGGCTTCTCCTCTCCCTCCTCCAGTCCACCCAGAGCGAGCTGCTGAGCAGGAGTCACTCCAGAAAAGCTGGAGCATGGACTCCTGAGCTGGAGCTCAGAGTCCCTGAGCCGACCTTGCTCAGACCTCCCCTTGCTCAGGATCTCCACTTGTCATTGTGGGGGGACATGCTGCACGTGTGGTAGCGGTCTCCTGGCCCCACGCAGAGGACCAGTCAAACTTGGGGAGCAGGGTGTTTGCTTCAGTGGCATTCCCTGCCCTGTTGCCCAGGCCAAAACAGTGCAAACCCCAAGGAGACGTCTCATGGGAGAGGTTCCAGTGGGCACGAGAGCAGTCTCTGCTGTGCCGGAGGACGGGGAGTGCTGAGGGGCAGCGGCAAAGCTCTGTGCATGGTGCTGACCTGTGGCCAGACCCCGCTCCGGCACGTGGTGGCTAGGTTCAGCGATGCTGTAGCGCTGGGGTCTGGTTGCTGCTGTGTTCGCGCTTGGTGTGCCCTGGAGTCTAAGCGTCTCTCCCGTGTGTTTGTGACTCAGCTCCCAGCAGGTGACCGATATGTTCCAGGGCCTGACAGTGGGGGTCATGTCCCTTGGGCACCTTGGCCATTCAACCACGTAAGATGCCTTCACCCTGGGCGGGAGCTTGCGAGGTGGCATTGGCTCAGGCTGCAGCCTTCACTGCTCCCAGGGTTTCTTCTCACCTGCTCTGCATGCGACCTGGGCTGTGGGCTTGTCACTCGGGGAATGCCCTTTTCCAGGCTGCCAGTCTGACGTTCAGGTTTGGGGTGTGCGCTGTCACCATCGCAGCACCGCAGCCTCCAGAGGCGGTCGGTCAGTCAGTCATCCTAGTGCTCCGTGGCACACTGGTGGATCCCAGGACATGCTGAGGGAGCTGTGCCTGTACCCCTAACCTCCAGAGACCTCTAGAGCTGCTGGGCCCAGCTCTGGGCCTGGGCATGGTCTCAGAAGTCTGTCTGAACTTGCAAGATGTGCTTTGTCACCCCCCTCCAAGTCTGCTTCCAGTGCCCCACACTATCTGCAAATCTTGTTCCTCCAGTTAGAAAGCCCTCCCATTCCTAGCCTCCATACCTGAGCGTTTGTTCTCAGGACAGCATTCTTCCTCGGTCCTAAGGCTTCCCCTCCTTTGGTAAATGTAGGGAGCAGTTGGATTCCCTCACTGTCTGCTTTGCAAAGCAAAACAAGGCACCTGCTAGTCTCACTCTGGCCCCTGTCTTGATAAGGTGAATTTCTAGAAATCTTTGCATCAGTGTAGCTGTTATCCTGGGCTGGACGTGGCCTCTTCCCTGGCTGATGTAT
Source organism: Ibycter americanus (assembly GCA_035590275.1). Classification (NCBI taxonomy): domain Eukaryota; kingdom Metazoa; phylum Chordata; class Aves; order Falconiformes; family Falconidae; genus Ibycter; species Ibycter americanus. The sequence goes on along the minus strand of JAVJGI010000060.1, from coordinate 72,101,799 downwards.
ATCCCACATCTCCTTTATTTGTTCCCCTTTGAGCCCAGGGGCTCACCGAGACAGTGGTGAGCGCGAGGTCCTGTGTGTGGGCAGGCCATTCCTGCCTTCAGGAATTCCTGCCTGCTGGAGCTCTGTCATGCAGAGCCTGTTCTACCCATGCAGCCTAATCACCGGCGGGTTTTGGAAGGTGTCCCTTCCCTGCTTTCCCCAGGCTGCCCTCAGGAGCGGCCAAGGCCAGCTGCGCTCTCTCCCTGTCCCTTACATGGCATCGAGTGGGTCACCTTCTGCAGATTGCCTCCCCTCTGCCTGGGGAGGAGCAGCCCTGTGTCAGGCTGGGCTGGCAGTGTCCCTGGGGTGGATCCCCTGGCCCCTGCTGTGACCTGAGCCAGGTCGCTGTGGGTGGGTGCTCTGATGCGGAGGTGATGGCGTTAGAGCTCGGGACAAGGCTGGCATCCCCTCGGGTCAGGAGGCTGGGGCACTGCTCAGCCTGGCTGCCCCGTCCAGTGCTGTAGGCTCTGCCTCTGGCTTGGTGCCCTCCTGCAGCCGAGGAGCCAGCTCTTCCCTGCCAGGAACCTAGCGGGTGACATCTCCCCTCCTGTGGTGACAGTGACTTTGACCCCATGCCTCTAGCTGGTGGTGAGGGATGCTCCTGTCTCTGCTTTGCTCTCGGTGTGACTGAGTGTTGGTGTCTCTAACCCTTCAGGGGCTGCTCTTCTGGCCGCGCTGGGCTGTGGTCACGCACGCGCGGGAGGTGGTGTCAGCTGGCCTCAACCTCTTCTCTGGTTCCAGGACGCTCTCCAAAAACCTGGTGAAAAATGCCAAGAAAACAATCGGCCGCCAGTATGTGACACGGAAGAAATACACGCCGCCCATGTGGGAGCAGCGGAGCAGCCAGCACTTCCCAGAGGACAACGAGGATGAGATCTCAGGTTGGGAGCACCCTGAGCAGGGAAGGGAGGCTGTAGGGAGTGGGGCACTTGCTGGAGCAGGAGCATCTTCCAGCAGGGAGAGGTCTCGGTCATCACTCTGCAGAGGAGCAGGCGTGGGAGCTTCCCTGGTGCAGAGGATCATCACCAGGGTCGCCTCTCCCAGTTCTCGACAGTCTGCCAGCTCTCGTCTGCTGGTGGTGGCCAGCTGGCAACTCGATATACTTCTAATACCTAGCGAGCCCTGCAGAGAGGAGCGAGTTCTTTGGTCTGTGGCCTCAGCTCCTCTGATGAAAAGTCACAGATTTCAGCTGCAGCAAGGCAGGTTAGGTTACACGTGAGAAGAGGTTGACTGGTTTGAGAGTAACAAAGGACTGGAAGAGACAGGAGTCCTCTGTGTTGAAGATTACAACCTTTCCAGGTGGGAAGGCCTGTCAGAGAAGACGTGGTGGATGGGATTCAGGGTTTTGGTGGGGAGTGGTGTCTGTAGGGACCAGTCCCTCCTGCCACGTGTGAGGCAGGTCCGGCAGACTGACATGGCTGATTTTGGAGCTTTCCTTCTGTTCACTGAGGTACTTCAGATTCTGCTCCTTGTGTTCACTCCCCGCTTTGTTTGCAGTGCTTTCCAGCTCAAGTTCTGCCATGACCGTTACAAGCCTCCAGTCTGTCCATCATTTAAGTCATTAGCAAAAACACCAGCTGCATTCAGGCCCAGAAGAGAGAGGTCTTTCGGATCCATCATTGTCCTCCAGTTCTGGCATTAGGAAATGCATTAGGAGCATTAGGAACGCTGCCTGTGGAGGGCAGCTGCCAAGGGCTGTGTCCACCTGACAGTGATTTTGCCTGGATGGAAGTGTTCTGGGCTGAAAGCCTCGCTGGAGCCGAGGTCTCACCCGTGTTGCCCTCTTCTCCCAGGAGGTTGTTCTCCTTTGAGGGAGGAGATGAGACCAGTGTGGTGGAGGAGCTCTGGACCAGTTGGTGCTGGGCTGTTCCTCATCTCTCAGTGGTATCAAGCAATGCGAAAGCACCAAAGAAATGTGCTCTGACAGTCAGTACCCAGGCAGCTGACTTTGTGCTTTTAACCTCACAAGTAAAGACGCTTGCTGCAAAGGAGAGACAGACTTTTTAGTAGGGCCTGTAGCAACAGGACAAGGGGGAATGGTTTTAAACTGAAAGAGGGCAGGTTTAGATTAAATATTAGAAAGAAATTCTTTACTGTGAGGATGGTGAGGCACTGGCACAGGTTGCCCAGAGAAGCTGTGGCTGCCCCATCCCTGGAAGTGTTCAAGGCCAGGTTGGACGGGGCTTGGAGCAACCTGGTCTAGTGGAAGGTGTCCCTGCCCATGGCAGGGGATTGGAACTAGATGGTCTTTAAGGTCCCTTCCAACCCAAACCATTCTGATTCTAAAGCTTGGTGCCCAGCCCCTTTGGACAGGGTGGCTGAGCTCTCCCGTTTCAGATGAAGGTGGTGGGAGGGAGCTCCTGCCCTGTCCTGTCTCTGCTCAGCTGGGAGATGCCTCCAGCCCAGCCATCTCCTCCAGCTGCATGTGGGACACAGTGTCTGTGCCGAGGGCAGACCCAGACTCCCCTTCTGTCTCCACAGTGTCTGAAGAGATGGACAGAAGCACTTTGACCCCCACCACCACCATCAAACCTTCGGACAAGATGACCATCAACCACCTAGTAGAGCGAGCCTGCTGCCGTGACTACCAGCGGATGGGGCTGGGCACCCTCAGCAGCAGCCTCACCCGCTCCAAGAACGAGCCCTTCCGCATCTCCACCGTGAACCGCATGTACGCCATTTGCCGGAGGTGAGCCTCAGCGGGGCTGCGGCTGAGGAGGGGGGTCCATAGGGTCAGGAGTGGACAGCGAGGGTCTTCCCTGGTTTGTGGGAGCTGGGGGCAGAGCTTGCACTGTGTCCCCCTGGGCTCTGCAGAGCCTCTGCTGTCTCCTGCAGCTACCCCGGGCTGCTCATCGTGCCGCAGAGCATCCAGGACAACACGATCCAGCGGATCTCCCGCTGCTACCGGCAGAACCGCTTCCCTGTTGTGTGCTGGCGAAACTCCCGCACCAAGGCCGTGCTGCTGCGCTCAGGGGGGCTGCATGGCAAGGGTGTGGTGGGCCTCTTCAAGTCCCAGAACGCCCCCACCGCAGGTGCCTGTCCCCTCCGCCCCTGGGCAGCGCCCGTGCCGGGAGTGGGCTGCAGAGCCCTCCTCGGGTCCCGTGCTGGTGGCAGAGTGGTGACGCTCGTGTATCTCCTCCCAGGCCCCTCGCAGACAGACTCCACCAGTTTGGAGCAGGAGAAGTACCTGCAGGCTGTGATCAACTCCATGCCGCACTACGCCGATGCCAGCGGGCGCAACACACTCAGCGGCTTCACCTCCGCGCACATGAACAGCTCAGGTGAGGAGCGCGGTCACCGCTGCAGCGCAGCAGGGATGCAGGAGGGCTCACGCTCGTGTGCGCAGGGCCCCGGTCGTGGGTCGTGCTGTCCATCCAGAGCCTGGGCAGCCGGGTGAGGGGCAGCCGGGTGAGCTGCTGTCTCCAGTCTCCCAAATCAGAGGAGGCAGCAGAGCCTTCCCAGCGCACTCTCCAGAGCTCCCAGTTCCAGCTGGGCCTCCGTGGCTGGTGGTGGGGATGGGTTTTGGGAAATCCAGTGGCCCTGGACCTGTGAGCACTAGGAGCCCCAGACTGTGCTCGGATCCAGGTGCTTGCTGAGGACGGGGTGGGGACAGTTCCTGCTAGCTGCGACCTCGGCACCGTTTGCACCCCAGCACAGCGAGCAGCGGTGCTCGGGGTCTGCTGTGGGAAGCCTTGGTAAGTCTCTGCCTCCTTTGCTCTCCAAGCAGCCTGTCCTTTCCTGCCGGGGCAGAGCTGCCCGTTGCTGCCCTGCCGCGGTCCGGTGTCATTCATCCTCTGTCTCAGCCATTCCACCCCATCCATCACTGCTGCAGAGCTGACTGAGGGCCAGGGGGACCCGTGGGGGAACCGGGCAGGGGGACCGTGGGGGAACCAGCCAAGGGCTCCCTGCAGCCCGGGGAGGAGACAAGTTGCTGAAAGCCCCTCTGAGGCCTCTCCCCTGGCGTGGGGGGACATGCCCAGAGCCATGACTGAAGGAGGGAGGGTCAGACAGCAGCGGGGGTGGCAGAGGAGTGACTTGGCGAGGGGGCTGCCAGACTGTGGCAGCGCCTGGGTGATCCTCCCGCAGTGCAAAGTGCCTGGGGCAGAGCTGCAGGAGGGTCAGGCCCCTGCTCGCACTGCTGCACCAGGTGCCTTTTTGCTGTGGCTCTAGCTGGAAGGTGTTTCCCGCACGCTGGCCTCCTGGTCCTGGCCCCGGGTGCTCCTGCTTGCTGCTGCTTTCTCTCTTTGGCCCCTTCCCCTCCCTCCTGAGCAGTTGTGGGGAGGCAAGGAGGGAGGGCCCTTCTGGAGCAGCACAGAGGCCAAGAGCTGACATTTTGTTGGTGCTACAGATTTCTCCGACAAGAGACAGCCTAAGCTGGGATCGCTCATGAAGCAGGTGATGGGAGGGAAGGACGATGGGCCTGGTACTATTAGCCGCGGAGGTGAGGACGTGCGAGTGAATGCTGCCTCGTGGGGGCCTGGCAAAGGCCCCCGGCTCGGGGCAGCTGCTGTAGAATAGATGCTTCCCCTTTGCTCCCCCCGAGCTCTCTGCCGTGGGGCAGCTGCAGGGAGGGAGGGAGGGACTGCTGCAGCCCCCCGGAGCCATTTCATTCATCCCACTCATTGCTCCAGTCGCTCCATCTGGGTCCCCGGGCGCTTCCTCCCGCCTGGCCCGTGTCCACCCAGCGAGAGCGTGGGTCCGCCTCGCCCCCGTGCCCTCGCTGAGGTTGCTTTCGTCCTGTGCTCTCAGGGCTCGGTCACAGAGCTAGGGTCATCACTCTCTCCACCCCCAAGTGCGTGTCGGCGAAGGGCCGTGAGACGCCCCGAGGTATGGTACCACCGGCCGCCTAACCACCGCCCGGGTGCTAACCTCACCGACTGACCCCCCACACACACACTCCCACCCTTCACATGACTAATGCCCCAGTAACCCCCCACCTCAGCCCACTAATGCCTCCACTGAGCATGTCGCTGGCTTGGTCCGGCTCACGGTGCCGGCGGTAAGTACTGGGCCAGTCCCCAGCTGATCCCGCAACACCCTCTCAGGTTTGCTTTAGGCTCCTTGTGCATCTGCTGGTGCTTGGGTGGTGGTGGCCAGGGACGGGGTCTGGCTGGTGGGGAAGGGGCAGGTCCTGGCGGTGCGGGCGCAGGAGTGCGCTGTGGGCTGCGCAGGTGATGGGATGTGGAGCTGCCGGTGTTGGTCTCTGTATCTACCAGGCAGGAAATCCTACAGCACCCAGCAAGGAGAAGGAGCAAAAGCAAACCTGGTTCCCAGTACCTTCCCGGCATGTGCTCCCAGGGCGCTGGGCGCTGGGGTGACAGCAGCTCAGCTGCTGCTTTTGTGGTGAGCTGCTGGCCCCTGTGCCAGCCCAGCTGGGGGGATGCAGATGCCAGCGCAGCCCCCGAGCCAGCCAGGGACCCCCAGCCTGACTGCTGGCTGTCTTGCAGGCAAGTGGGGCAGCATCCGAGCCAGTGGGCGCATAAGCAGCTATGCCCTGAACATGGAGATAGGGTCACGCCTGGCCGGGAAAGACCTGCTGGGTGCCCAGCACAACGGCACCCCCTCGGAGGCCAGCTTCCTGCGTCAGCACCGGGCCTCGCTCTACATCATCGGGGACAAGTCACAGCTGAAGGTAACCCTGGCACCTGGCAACAGCATCCTTGGGAGGGATGGGTGGTGGTGGGTCTGCTCAGGGGGTTTCTTGGGGCGGTGCTGATCCTCTCCTCCCTCAGGGGGTGAAACCAGACCCACTGCAGCACTGGGAGGTGGTTCCCATCGAGGTGTTCGACGTGCGGCAGGTGAAGGCCAGCTTCAAGAAGCTGATGAAGGCCTGCGTGCCCGGCTGCCCCTCCACTGACCCCAGTGTCGCCTACCTGCGGTCCCTGGAGGAGTCCGAGTGGCTGTCCCAGGTCAGTTGTCACCCAGAGCCTAGAGGGGCCCTTGTCCATCCCCACCGTAGAAGTCTTTGCTGTTGACTGTTGCTCCTGGCAAAGTGAGAATGGGGGTCCAGGTGCCATCTCCAGAGCATCACTGTGGCATGAAGTGGGGGACGCTAAGGGAGCAAGGTTGGTGCAAGGAACGAGGGTAGAATAGTCCGGAGTACTGCTCTGTGGTGCTGGACGCGAGAGCTGCGAGTGTCTGCAGCAGCTGCCGGCTGGGGAAGCAGGGCAGGATCTGCAGGACGGGGAATGCTGTGAAGGGGTTGGATTAGGGCAGTGCCAGCAGTAGCCAGGGTGACCCAGGGAGCTGCTGCTCTGTAGGACTGGTCCCACTGTGGAGCTGCTGTGGGGCTGGACCCTCTGGCTGCTGGAGGGAGCGAGGGACCCACAGCTCTGCTCGCGGTGCGGTGCTGCTGCCCCACTGGCCTTGCTGTTGCTGACGAAGGGTGCTGCACAGTGCCTGGATGCGGGGGCCTTGTATCGTGGCCCTGCATAACCCCCGTGCTCTCCTTCGTTTGGCTCATCCGCTTCCATGAGAAAGGGTGGCTTTGCACAACGTCCAGCAAATGAGTTTCCTGCACCGTAGTAACTCTTGCCCCTTACCTTGGCAGATCCATAAGATCCTGCAGATTTCGGTATTGGTGGTGGAGCTGCTGGACACGGGCTCCTCTGTGCTGGTCAGCCTGGAGGACGGCTGGGACATCACTACTCAGGTAGGAGCCCGACAGCTGCCCAATGCGACAGCTACATGTGGCCGTTTCCCCACGAGCATCTCGAGCCCCCCTGTCCCTGCAGGTGGTCTCCTTAGTGCAGCTGTTGTCGGACCCCTACTACCGGACACTGGAGGGCTTCCGCCTGCTTGTGGAGAAGGAGTGGCTGTCCTTTGGGCACCGCTTCAGCCATCGCGGAGCCCAGACCCTGGCCGGTCAGAGCAGTGGGTTTGCCCCCATCTTCCTGCAGTTCCTGGACTGCGTACACCAGGTGAGCTCCAAGTGTGCCAGCTCTGCACCGGCTGGCGCTCCCCCAGCACCAGGGCTGGCTCCTCGTGCAGCGGGGAACGAGTCTGGAGCCAGCCTGCACTTCATGGTTCCTGGGAGGTCTCACCCATGCTGCTCCTTGCAGATCCACCTGCAGTTCCCTATGGAGTTTGAGTTCAGCCAGTACTACCTGAAGTTCCTCAGCTACCACTACATTTCCAACCGTTTCCGGACATTCCTGCTGGACTCTGACTACGAGCGCATCGAGCTGGGTGAGGGCAGTGCACAAAGGCCCACAAGCGGGTGGCAGCCCAGCGCCTTGCCCCAAATAATGCCCCTTCCTTGCTCTCTTCTCTGCAGGCCTCCTGTACGAGGAGAAGGGCGAGCGGAAGAGCCAGCAGGTCTACAAGTCCATCTGGGATTACATCGACCGGCTGAACAAGAAAGCCCCCATCTTCTTCAACTACATGTATGCCCCTGAGGATGGGGAGGTGAGAGCTCCGCTGCTGCCCTGGGTCAGCCCAGCCCAGCCGAGTCCCCCTGTGCCACAGAGGGCTCAGATGGGGCTTTCCAGGGCCACCCCAGGGTCTCCTTGCTCACACGGAGCCGAGCGAGCAGCCCCTTGTTGGCTGGACCGCGGCATTTGCCCACCTGAGTGGTCTGTCTCGCCCGGCTGCCACACTGGAGCCCTGGGGAGGGTGTCTGCCGCTGCGGGGCGGGTGAGCAGAGTCAGACTCGAGAACCGTGTCCCTGCAGAGGAGCTGGGGGGATGTAGGTGACGCTGCAGAGCGTAGGTCCAGAGCTGGAGCTGCCAGAGTCTCGTTTTTTGCTCTTCACCACCACGAGCTGGGAACATCCTTCCTCGGGAGCTTCTGGTGGTGGTGGGGGGCTGCTCTCTGCCGATGTGGGCAGGCTGCAGCTGAGCAGTTCAGGGCTGTCATTTGGTCTGAGCCCAGTCTTGGCCAAAGCTGGGAGCAGCTCTGCCTTTCCCTGGCCCAGCATTGCCTTTTCCTGACCAGCCTGCAGCCGTCCAGCCTCAGCTGCCTCTTGTTACCGGTGACAAAGCATCGCCCTTGGGAAAAGCTCATTGTGAAGGGGCTGATGGCCTGCCTGGGCAGATTGTCCCTGCAGCATGGCCAGGGCTGTGTCCCGCTGCCCTCCCTGAGCATAACCCTACTTCTCCTGCAGGTGCTGAGGCCGTACAGCAACATTTCCAACCTGAAGGTATGGGACTACTATACGGAGGAGACGCTTTCTGAGGGCCCCTCCTATGACTGGGAGCTGACGCAGGGGCAGCCGGAGCACGTAGAGGAGGCGGATCGGCAAGACACCAGTGCCCCCCAGACGAAGCGCAAGATCATCTGGCCGTGCTATGACAACCGCAGCCGTGTGGAGCCCGATGCCATCTCCAAACTGCTGGAGGTAAGAGTGTGGCTGGCGGCGGCATTATCTATGCGCTGCTGCTGGGTTTGGCCCTGGCCTGGACTCGCCATGGTGTCCCTACGGGTGTGACACTGCCCCGTGCACGCAGTGGGACAGGGTTGTGGCAGGGTTGGAGCCAGTTCAGCCCCCTGGGACAGCGGTTGCAGGGGTCTTATCCCCTCCTGGGCTGATGCCTGAATCCCCACACAGGAGCTGCACAACCTGGAGATGGAGCTGGGGCAGGTCCCGGAGCGCTGGAAGGACACGTGGGACAAGGTCAAAGCTTCCCAGCGCACCGAGGCACGGCAGGAGGGCAGCCGGGTAGGTTGGGGGCGGTGTGACCTCCCCAGGGGGCCTGGAGGGCAGGGGTTGGCTTTGCCCAAGGGTGCCCTGAGCAAAGCAGGTGTTTGCTCCTGCAGCCTGGGGCCGAGGAGGGTTGCTGGTGCTCAGCCCCCAGGCTGGATGTGCCTGAGGGCCATCCCCTGCCTCATGCTGTGCCCTCTGCTCCCCACAGACCCCCAGCTCTCTGCTGATGTCCTCCGGCCTCTCCCACCACCGGCGCTCGCTCGGCGTGTACCTGCAGGAGAGTGGTGTGGGCTCTACCCTCAACCTCAGCCTCGACAGCGACACCAGCAGCACCTCCACCCCCTCCAGCGGGAAGCAGGGCGGCCGCAAGAGCACCAGCACGCTCTACAGCCAGTTCCAGATGTCGGAGAGCGAGAACAGGCAGGAGGGGGGCTTGGGGTGCCAGGGGCTGCTGGCGGTGCTGGGAGGGGGATCGCTCCCCGGGGAGGGGTGAGGGCGTGTGGGTTGTGCAGAGTGCAAACCCAAAGTGCCTCTCGTCCCCGCTGATGCTGGGGTGGCACAGACCGAACTGCCCTTCGCCCCCTCTCTCCTTTCTGCCCTAATGCACTGCCTGGCCCCTGCAGGTCCTACGAGGGGTCGCTGTACAAGAAAGGAGCCTTCATGAAACCGTGGAAGCCTCGCTGGTTCGTGCTGGATAAAACCAAACATCAGGTACTGAGGGGCGGGTGAGCCCCGGGGTCTGTCCTGCCATCCCTCCCTCTCCGCTGGGCGCGCTGACACATGCGGGACCTCTCCCCGCAGCTGCGGTACTACGACAGCCGGATGGACACGGAGTGCAAAGGAGTCATCGACCTGGCTGAGGTGGAGTCCATCACCCCAGGAACCCCCTCCATGGGGGCCCCCAAGACGGTGGATGAGAAAGCCTTCTTCGATGTGAGTGTGGCACTGAGCTGTGCATTAGGGCAGGGAGCCCGGCAGCCCACGGCCCCGCGGCGGAGCCCGGCCGTTTGCTCCGGGGCCGTGGTGCCGCTGGCTCCCCGGGTGCAGCCGCCTGGCCCCGCTCACCTCCCCTCTTCTCCCCTGCAGCTGAAGACGACAAAACGAGTTTACAATTTCTGCGCCCAGGACGTGCAGCTAGCCCAGCAGTGGATCGACCGCATCCAGAGCTGCTTGTCGGATGCGTGAGACTGGCTCAGGGGAGCCCCTATTCCAGGCGCAGAGTCTCCCGGGCCCCAGCACGCGGAGCACGGGCAGTTCCCAGGCTCGCACGCGAGCCGGGGCTGTGACTGACTGGAGAGGAGGAGATGGCCTTCCTTCCCGCCTGCCACTGGCGTGCTGTGCTGGGGGGCCTGCGGCCATGCACCCCCAGGCGGCAGCGGGGGCAGGATCAGGATGTTACACTATGGTAGGACTGTGTAGTGGAGGAATTCTTTGCGTTGAAGCAGGCTGGGGGGCGCGGGCAGGAGCCTGTCCCGCTCTGTCCTCCCAGGCCTGTCTGAGCCCTGTAATTACTGTGTGTCCTCTGTGCACCCCCATGCCGGGCGGCCCCGCTCCGGCTCTCTGCGGCAGCAGGGGTGTCCTCAGCCGGTGGAGGGGGTGCACCTCGCCTCCACCCCACCCCATACTGCTGGAGAAAGCGGGAGCTGCCTGCCTCGTCCTCCCCACGGCTTGCATGTCTGCCAGGGCACCCACGGGGGAGAGCCAGCCCTGCTCCCACCTGACCTGGCGCCGCTGCCCCGTAGTGCAGTAGCTGGCCTAAGTGTGTCCTGGGCTTTGCTCCCGTCTTGCTGGAACCGGGGATCTGCAGCTCAGGGTGCCGGTGTTGGTGGAGGTGACTCGCCCGAGCGGCCGGCTGTCCCGCTGGCAGCAGGCAGAGCAGCCAGCCCTTGAGTCGCACCTGTCCCAGACCTGCACAGGAACAAGCGAGCACGGCTGCTGCTGTCACTGCAGGCGCTGGGCTCTGTGTCTCGGGGAAGGGATGTGGATGTGGCCGCTCTGCTCCCAGCAGCCAGCTGTGGGCTGAGGCTGTGACCGGGCTCCCTGACCTGGCAGGGGCACAGTCTCACTTGCTGTCCTGGGGCGCACGTTCCCCATGGGAGGTGCCACATGCCACAGCCTTGGTGCCCTGGTGCGGTCCCCTCTGTCCCCTTGTGTGGAGCGAGGACTAAACCGGCTCCTGGGATGAGGGGTCCAGCTCCACTGCGGCCAGGGGCCTCTGTGGCTGAGGGTCCCCACTGGCAGCAATGCCAGGGCTGGGACACAGCTGTCAGCGGTGCTGGCAGGTGCCACCCGGTCTCTTTGCACAGGTCACCCCCCTCCCCCCCAACCCCGAGCCCTCCTGCGGGAAGGAGGGGGCAGCACCCCTGAGGGCACCGCACAGCGCTGCCCCTCTTCTCCCCACCACCCCCCTGGGCCCCCCAGGCTTGTGCTCTGCCCACACTGTCATGCCCAGCCTGGTGGCCAAGGGGTCTTGCTAGAGCCCTTGGCCCTGCAGCAGCGCAGCGCCGCTGGGGACCGCGCATCCCACTGCCCGCTGCCACCTCCCTGCTTGTCGCTGTCACAGTGTCAGTGCAAAAGGGGAATCTCGGTACAGAAACGGATCCTGCAGCACCTCATCCATTCCCTGCACTGGTGTGAACACGGAGAGGTTCGGCCCCGCTCCACCCGAGCGTCGCTTGCCGGGAGGCGCGAAGAGGCACGGCTGGGGCGCTCGGGACCCGCTGCCCCCGCAAGCTCGGCCAGCTCTTCTACCTGTCTTGTTTTTAAAGGAGTACAATGTTTTATTTCAGTGCAGAGATCTTTGTACAGTCTTAACCCCCCGGTTCCCCTCTTTGTTTTATTGTACAATAATGGCTGTGGCAGGTAGCTGGTGTAACATGGAGGTTTTTGTAACTTACCTGAGCAGTTGTAGATTATTGAAGTTTCTGTACATTGTGTCAAACATACAGAGTCCTTGTATTGTATTGTGCCTAGAGGAAAAAGGTTATTATATAAAGAGAAAACTAACTGAATTTAATAAAAAAATTAATATGACACATGGCCTTTTGCCTCAGTGCCACCACCACCAGCTGTGTCCCAGGGCACTGCGCCAGCCCTGCGGGAACCACAGCTCCTGTCCCCTGGGGACTCAGCTGTCCCCCGCTTCTTAGGGACAGACCCTCATGGAGATCCTGGCACAGCACTGGGGACTCGCCCAAGCAGAGGCCACACTGGTCGCTGCCTTCCCCATGGCAAACAAGGACCTTTGTCCTGTGCTGCGAGGCTGCGCTGTCCTACCTGCTCCTGCTTGTGCTGGCAAGTTTTACTCTTCTCCATGGGACACTGGTTTGGTGACCCCAGTGTCCCCACAGCTCAGCTGTGCTGGTGGGCTCTGGCCTTGCAGAACCTCAGGCTGCACCATGGGGGGTGGCCCCTTGACCTGGCTCCCCTGCACCTTGCGGGTACCTGCTGGGCAAACCGCTGTTCCCAGGGACCAGCAGCAGCACAACGACATGGTGCTGGGACCTGCATGGAGCCACTGATGTGATGCACACCGAGAGCTGGGACCTGCACGGAGCCGTGGTGTGACACACCGAGAGCTGGGACCTGCACGGAGCCGCTGGTGTGATGAACACTGAGAGCTGCCTTGCGCTGCAGCCAGGAATGGGAAATGGTGTTAAAGGAGAGCTGGAAAGAAACCCAAACCCAATGGTGCTGGGTGCCCCATCACTGGCCAGTGCTGGGGAGCGCTGGGCGCAGTGATGGACCAGGTCCAAGCCTGTGTCCGGCTCCCCTTGAAGAGCCAACCAAAATGCTTTTAAAAATACAGGAACAGTGACTCCATGCAGCTCTCAAACTTGCTCCTGGCTGCAGCCACCAAGACAGGCGCCCTTGAAAAGTGACAGGCTCCACGCTTCAGCGTCATCACAAAGTCCTGAAAGGTCACCCCAGACCCGGCAGAGGGGACACCCACAGCTGGGGGAGCGAGGGGGGCCAGCCCCGCTCCACCTCAGCGCCAACTGCTGCCGCAGCCTTAACTGCACCACCAGCAGCTTTCTTCAGGGTGAAAACTTGAGGATTTTGGCACAAGAAGTCCCAGGACTGAGATTTTCTCACCATGCAGCTACACAGTTCGACAGAAGGGGACCAGTCAGGTACAGAGGCAAACATCTGGCAAAGTCGCTAAGGGCCAAGGCGCCCTGCTCACTGCCTGTGGCCACGCCAGGCCCTGGCAAAGACTGAACCGTGTCTTGCAGGATGGAGGAATCCACCACCGGCACGTGAATTTTGAGCTTTTATTGGTAGTTGGAATTTACAGCCTAAAACTGACAACATAGAGAGATGCAGACTTTTTTTTTCTTTTTCTTTTTTCTTTTTTTCTTTTTTTTTTTTTCTTCTTTTTTACAAAAACAAAAACCAAAATAACCAAAAGCCACCAGCATCAGATTTACAATATAAAAGTTTTGACAGTAGAGAGACTAAAGTACATCTGGAATTACTCAGAAAAATAAACAGGGAAAAAAGGCAGTAATTTAAAATTTGTCCCTCATATATACACATAGATACACAGACATTGCTTACAAAGACCCGGTTTCAACATTTAAGGGCAGTAGGCATCATGAGAAAAAAGGCTCCCCTATGTCATTGCACTAAATTAATTAACCCAGTTGGGCACCCCCCTTTGCCACCCCTTCCCGGTTTAGAGGAAAGGCCACGTGAAGCTAGAACGGGATTTCCGCATTCCCCGGCATCGAGCCCCAGGGTCCCCGGCTCCGCAAGGACCCTCCCCACAGCAGCCACGCTCTCATCCCACAGCCGTCACCAGCACGGCCGCCACCACAGCCCCAGGACACCATCTGTGCAGGCGAGTGTTTCTTATTGCTATACAGAGTGCATCTTACCTACCGGCCACCACTTTATGGGTTGGGTTTTTTTAAAAAAGGCATCGATTCAGCCCCTAATGCCACCTGGGTGCCTGCATATAAAACCTGTCCCTGAGCCGCTCCACGGGGAAGCACAGCGGCTGGACTTCCCAACAGGTCATCAGCAGACTTTCAGGGAAACTCGGCTCTCAGGACACTGAAACAAACGACTGGATTTTCGGAGGAGCGGAAAAAAACAGGCGCAGAGCTATGCTGAAAATCTGGGCTCACGTTTGGGTACTGAGCTCTCGGATACATGAATGCCCCATCCCCACTCTGCCCACGGCTGCAGTGCCTTCCCCCACCTCAGGCCAGTGGATTTAAAGGATCTCCTGTTCTCAGGGGCCCAGGAAGGTTTCACCTCACAACCCCCACGGCCCCCGCTTCAGCTCTACCTTGGTTGTGACACAGGGACTGCAGAGGTGGCCGTCTCCACGGTCTTCTCCCGAAATGAGCGGCTGCAGCGAAGAGCAAAGCCCAGGAGCAGGGGCACGGCCGCGCGCACTCCGGGGCGGTCACGCAGCCTCCCTGGCCGGAGCTCTGCTCCCTTTCGGAGATGCCTGGATGAACCTGCCAGCTCCCAGGCTCCGACCGGCATCGCTGTAGTCACTACAGCCTCCCAGTTCTCCTGGAGATAAGTCATTATTTAAAAAAAACCCACTGGTTTGGTTTATTTTTAGTTTAAATAAGCATTTTGGGTCCTTTAGCCTAAGGTGGCAACTGGTGGATCTTCTAGGGTGGACAGGCCTTAAATAAGTGGTTTGTGCTAACAGTCAAAAAGCCAAATGTTTCCAATTGCCTCAAGTCTAAACTGCAGCCTAATGCCAAACAGAAAAGAAACCGATGGAAGTGACGGAAAAGCCCGAGAGAAGCAACTCCAGAAGCTCCAATTCAACAGACCGTGGACCAAGATAAGGTGGCAAAGAATATTTAATATTCTGATTGCTTTAAATATGCTAAGTGCAAATTAATTGGTTAAACGATGGTGTCCTGTTGAGTTAGGAAAATCAGAGCCTAAAAAGGAAGTTTCTGTTTGTCTAAGCAGATACGCCCTACAGTAAAAAATATCATTAGAACCATGGATATTTTAATGTGCAATAATACATATTACCCACTCCATGTACATACATATATGTATGCATGTATACATGTACACACACACACATATATATAATCTGAGACGACTGTCTTAAGCACTGCCAAACTGATCTAGTGCCAGTACTTGGGTTGCGTTAAAGAAAAGGTTTACAAAATATCAGATCAAGAAAAAGGTTTCTATAAAACTTTACATTTCAACTGAAGCTGCTCATCTAAATTTTAAACACTGTCAAAACCTGGTTTGGATACAAAAGGCAAAGACAGAAACAGACATGGAACAAAAGTTAAAAATCAATAACCACCTTTTCCATCAGCCTCACTGAGAAAAATGCCAAAACGAAAACCACCCTTGAGCGCTTTTTTTTTTTTTCCCCAGTCTGAAAACACAACTTTACCTACCTAGAGAAAATGGCAACAAGTATAAAATAGTATTTTATCTTGAACTGAAAAAGCCGTAACAAGTCACTTTGTTCTCACACCTCAGCCCTGTGGAAGTGAGTCCCCAGCGAATCCTGCCCTTCCAGAAAGCTTCCTCTGCGTGCCCAGTACCTTTGATTTTTTTATTTGTACCAATGATTAAGCCATTTTAGAAGGTGCACACTTACTAATCAAGAAGGTATATGCAAACTCGAAAGCTCTGAGAAAAATAGGTTTAAGGTGAATTTAGAAATATATATATATAGAAACATATATATATATATATATATAAATAGCCCCTATATACATGAACAACTGAAGAGCAGAGGAAGGGAATAAAGAGCCAAGGACATACAAACCCAGCACTCTCTGGCCAGCAGCTCCTTCCACCGAACCCTCACCCTGCCCAGGATCTGCTCCTGCCTGTCCTGCAGCCACCTGCCAGTGCAGCCCTTGTCCCAGCAACTCCCACTTCACAAATAAAACGGCCTTTTCTTTTATTGGGCACAACCTCCTGCAAGCAAAGAGGAGAGCTGATGCCTCAAGGAGAATTTCTAAAAATACATGAAAAGTATTTCAGGCACAGCAAGCAAACGGAAGGATATCTGTCGCTTCTAAAACTGCTCTTTAAATTAACAAGGCTGGTAGGAGAAATTATTTTCTTCCTTTAAATCCCAGTAATTCTTTTAATCACAAGATCTCTTCTGTTCTCTTCTGTCTCATGGTCCAAGCCCCTCACGTCTTGAATTGCTTACATCCTCAGCCAAATAGGAAACCAACAGGAAAAGCAAACGGTCCCGTGGATGCTTAAAAATCTTGACAAAGCGGGGTGGGGTGCTCAGGTGTTATTTACAGCTTGGCCCTTGCTCTGGCTGCGAGGCCTCCAGGCTGCTCCCACGTCCCTGCAGCCCAGGCGCCTCCTCTCACCCAAACCAGCCGGCAAGCTCAGCCCACCCCAGGGAAAACCTAATTCCAGCTGCTGCTTTTGTGTCAAGCTCTGGTTTTAAGGGTGGACTACAGACCTACGCAAAGCCTTCACCACCAGAACCCTCCAGGAGAGGTGGACACTCCTTTGCCCTGCGGTTGAGGGTAGATCCATCACCCGGGCTCCCTGCCTGCTCCGGCTCCACCAGCACACGGCTGGATGCGGGGAACCCCTCGGCTGCCTCCGGAGGGGAGGCAGCACACGTGTGCGCATCATGCGGGATGAAGAAGTTTTACTGCTTCGTGACTCCTAACCCAAGCTGCGCTCTAACAATTCAGTAATTACAGTAATTACATTTCTGCTGCTGGGCTTCTTGCAGGCCAGGCCAGCGAATGCTTGAGGACGAGTCGTGCCACACCAGTGACACCAGTAATAGCACAGCTCCTGCCAGTGCCACCCAGTCAACAACCTGCAAACAACTGATGCAACAGAACGGCTTAGGTAAATATATATTCTTACGTCTCCTAGTACACCTATTCGTTGTCATATTACCACACCTTTAGAAATTCTGATTTACGGCGAAGCCAGCTCCGGACCTGACCTGTGCCTCCCCTCACCCAAGAGGCTGTGGATTTGCAGGATCCCACCGAAGGAGGATGATCCATAAATACAGCCCCGAAGTGCACAACTGGCTTGTGCTTGTGATAAATTCAATGGTCAGAGCAAGGTCCAATTTCAGCATGTATCAATTTAACACAGAATGTTTTAATGCTTCCATTGTTTTCAGTTATACTGATATCATGTTGCTACTAAGGGTATGAATAATTATAAAAGGGAAAAGCTTGTCCAAGTATTTCTCAGTGACTGTTTTGCAGAAAAATTGCTTTTCATTCAACAAACAATATTCAGATGAGGAATATTTATACTTCATAAGGGGAAAATATTTACATGCCCATATTGACAAATGAGGTTTTAATTTAAATTACACATTAAATAATAAAATATTTAATATTAAATATTAGTTATATTTAAACACAAAATTACGTATAATCAATTTCTTAGGTGCTTTTAAGCATAGTTTCTCTAAGACTTGGAGGACAAATTCAATGTACATTGTTTAGCTGGACATCAATAAAACATTCTGAATAGACAGTAGGATGTACACCAAATTTACCTTTACTACTCCACGTTAAACGCTTTGCTGCACTAGTCCCCATCGCCTGATCTCTATTATCCTTTAGAAAAAGGAGCCTGTTTCCCTTGCATAGCCCCATCCTCAAAGGCAACCCACGGACCTGCTGCATGGAGATCACGATTCCCAAAGAACATCTTTCCTTCTCTTTTGTGAAACACTGACATGCAAGTTGGCAACGACAATGCTACAACGTCTCCTGATGCCCCAATGCACTCGCTCTTCTAGTAACAGTCCTTAAATCATCTTCACACCCTGACTCCACAGAAAAGCCCTTGGAAGGAAGGGAAGGGGTCCTGGCTGCAGCCTCCAGTGAAGGAGACCTCAGCGGCCTCAGCCTGGCACTCGTCACGCATGGAACACAGCTAGGAAGCTCGGTAGCGCACAGCAGGCGATATACAAAGCAGTATAAGCAGCTATGAGGTTAGGGAGGCATAAGAGAAAGAAGAGCACAAGGAACAGAAATACCTTTTGTTGAGATCTGGATGGATATAAGGCACTCGGAACAACAGCGGGGTTATTTGAAAATTATTACTAATATTACAGGGTGGGATCCTTCTGCGCATCACATTCTCTTTCCCTGTTTCCTGGCTATCTGGAGATGAAGCATGACTTGGTTCCAAAGCTGGAATGAGAAGAAATGACTCCTTCCAAACTAAACCAAAGGCACTGTTGCTTTTAAATCTGGAATTTTTATTGCCGATCGTTGTTTTGCCCTAGAGGCAGTTCACGCCTTCAAGGGCACTCGGTCATCAGCTGGAATGTGAACAGGGCGAGCTCTCTGCTGGAGCGAGGATGGGGCTCAGGGTGGGAGCAAGACAGTGCTGGCAACAGGGGAGACAAACCTGACCCGACCATGGCAGAGCAGGTGATCCCAACGCCCACACCCACGGGAG
Organism: Ibycter americanus; assembly: GCA_035590275.1. Lineage (NCBI taxonomy): Eukaryota > Metazoa > Chordata > Aves > Falconiformes > Falconidae > Ibycter > Ibycter americanus. The sequence continues at coordinate 72,083,687 of JAVJGI010000060.1, read as the reverse complement.
GTTTCCATCAGAGCAGCGGCTGCAGATGCTGCGAACACAACTTGGTGCAAGAAAGACGACACATGTATTTGTAAGATGATGCGATTCTACTCCTGATCCCCACGACACCGTTTCAGGGGAAGACAGGCCAGGGAAGGATGGTTTTGTGGATTTGTACCATAAAAGGTAAAGTATGAAAGTGTGAGAAACGAGACAAACTGAAGTAACCAAGAAAAAAACAAAGCTCCCAGCTAGGAGGGGATAAGTAAGTGAGCACAAATGCCTTTTCTTGGTAAAGTTTCAGCAGATACACTGAGAGAGGCAGAGGAGTTCAGAGATTTACAAGCAGGAGCAATGTGACGCAATAAATTGGAAATTATTTACAAATTAATAGGATACATGTCATATGAAGAGAAGTTGCTAAAAGAAAACAAAGGACTCCCCAGTACTTTGAACCCTCCCACCTGTGCTTTGGCCAATTTATTTGAAGAAAGAAGGAAAGAAAAAGTCTGTCCAAAGTCTCAGGCAAAAAGAAAACGGTGCTTTGAAAGCAACTGTGAATATATTCTTTACAAAGATAATGTTCTATGTCAAATCATGTATAGAACTGAACACTGAATTAACTATTAACAACTTACTGTGTTATTTCCTAAATACTCTACTTGCTTTTTCTTAACTTCTAATGTTTTCATGTAGCATGCATATTTTCATGTGATCCGTATGTTACAGTCAAAATTTACATAAATTTATAGCATGAGGTAATTAATGGTTTTCTTTATGTTATTTTGATTCTGAAAGAGTAAGAATGCAGAACTTTAAATTACATGTGTGACAAATGCACTTTAAGGCAAGTTTAGTGCCCTGCGTTATCCTAACCGATACCGGCACGTTCTGGATAACCAACAAATCCCCTAAAAAGGCTCTGTCCCTGCTCCATCAGGTGCCACTGAGAACAAAAGCCGTTTTGCCTGAACAGTTTGAGCAGACACACCTGGAGAGGTGGTGATACGTAGAGAGAGCCCGGACAGAGAGAACACACTCCTGTGCAAGAGACAGACGTCATCTGACCTTGGGTGAGAAGAGGCTGTCTTCTGCATAAAGCCATTTTTCCAGATTGTCCTGGCTTGGTGTTTAAGCCTTAGTCTGAAGATGAGATGAGCAGGAAAAAGAGTTAAAAGTTTCAGTGCAAAGTCACTGCCACACGGTGAGGACCACCGAACACAAGGACCGCTGACCATGCCACCAGGGTGCCAGCTCGGGGCTCCCGGCAGGAGCACAACCACCCTCCTTTCACACAGCCTCCAGTGCAAGTACCGCAGGTGATTCTTCAACACCTATTTTGTAAATCAAAGCCCACGTGGATGCAGCATCCGAAAGACCTGGCTACATACACTCTAGGACGCGCTTAAATGAGGACACAGCAAGAGCTGGCCCTCACTGCCGGCGACCCAGCGCTGGCTGGCTCAGACACAGCGTTCAGCATTTTGGCAAAGGACTTCTGTGGGCTTACCGATGAGTGAGAAACAGCTCCATGCTGTACCCGACGAGAAGTTTTCAATTAACATTTGCTGTGCCTGTAGTTAATTACATTTCCAGTTTAGCTCCATTAATGATCTAGCCTAGAAGACACTTCTGCAGCATCTGGCAACGGCATGCCTTACTGCAGGAGACAAGCTTACTCAAAAATCCACCAACAGTGGGAGATTCTCTAAGCATTTCTAGAAAGTTCTGAAAAAACTAGCTATGAGCATCAAAATTACATGATAGAAATTTTTTTTTTTTTTAATAGTTTACATCTGTCCAAACAATTTGAGAAAATAAAAAATAGATGGGGAAGGATCTGTCCTTTATAAAAGCCCCCCAACTTCAGGGAGAGAAGGATTTCTTCTCGCCTGATCAGCATCAAGTATAAAAATACATTTTACATATAGGCATATTTCACTAATGTGTTTATACTTATTTTGTGAAGGGTGACAGATAACAGTCACTAAGAAATACAGTTAATTTTTGTACAAAAATGAACAGGGAGGTCGGACTGGTCACCACAATGCCCTTCTAGTAATGAGGTAAGAGAGTTTTAGATGAGATAAGTTAACATATAGGAGCCAAATTGTTTATTTTCTGCATTCAAATTTGTCAGAAAGTTTGTTTGCAAATGTACACTGAAAATGCCTGTTTAGGTTTACTGGAAACTTCCTACCAGCTGGCATTTTGTCAGCAGCTACCACAGAGGGAAACCATTATCAAAAAAATCACTTCCTCACCCCAAATAAAACAGCATTCCCTATAAAGCTGGAAACTTTAGCCAGCATGAAATCAGCAGGAATTGTATCAAATCCATTTTCCAAAGAATCTTGAACTTGCACTGAACTGAATTTTGAAAATGGTCTAATACTTCAAGTACCTCTAGGGTGTCCATTTCTGCTAACTAAGACCTATAAAAATAACTAACGATGCATAATTCCAGACACAAGCTAAGGCACTGTCCGTAATGGAACTAAAAACACACAGTTCCCCTGACCAGAAGGATTTATTTTTTGCAAGTTGTCATGCAAAGGTAAAATTATTACTTCAAACTTCATCCCAAGTTATTTTAAAATTTAGTAATAATGGAAATAATGGGCTTGGAGCTCACAACGCCCAAGTCTGAATACAGCACTCTGTTCCGACTCTGGGAACACACTGGTGCAACCTTACTAAGAAATAGTATTTACTAAATGTCTCTTTCTAAGACTGAACAAGCTACAAGTGGTTTGGGTTGTTCTCGAGTTTGGGACTCTTTTTTGCTCAGAAAAAGTTTGTTGCTTTGACGGAGAAACTAACAATGTAGGTATCTTCTAGCCACAAAACTACCAAACCAGCACATTTATTAAGGAAAAGGAAAACAAATCACTCGCCTAATGTCAGACTTAGCCCATCTTACAAAGGTTATACCATCCATCTCCAAAACACAGCACTCTCCCCTCTCGTGGCCTGTGTTAGCAGCAAGGTATGCAGCTCCACAGAGATAACTGTGCTCTGCTCGAGCTCCAGCTCCTGAGCGCACAGACTGCGAGGAGCTCCGATCTGAAAAAGAAGAGGCACCTATCGCAACTGCAAAGCACCGCAGACTCAAGTTAAATCTCAGAAGAGCAAAGGAAAAATATCCTGTTTCCAACCTGATTAGTTAGCCATTGAATCCAACAGAGAGCAGTTACAAATAAATACCTAAACCCTAAATTTTTTCAAGATACAGATTACTGCACGCAACATCAATACACTTGATAGCCTCCAAAGCCAAGGTTCTAGTTTAGCTTTCAGAGAGCCTTCAGCTCTTCCCTGCCCAGGTGGCTCTTGAAAATAAAACTAAATCCTTCCAAGCATAGCATTAACTACATCATACACTACCATAGTCTGGATTACATGGTGGTTTGAGTAATAAGGCTTAAAGAAATCCTTTTACACCCTGATTAGGGAAACCATGCAAGTTAGGACAAGACTAGAAAAGCAAGAAGCAGTAGCACAATACGCGTTGAACAGCCAGAAGCTAGCAGTGATGTGAAATGTACTCTATGATGAAAGCAACAGCATTTCTAAAAGCACTCTGAAATGTGCAGCATCAATTTACAGTTATGAGGCTACTGTGAATTTTCTGTGTACAGTACTGAGTGCAACATGTCCCAGTTTAAGCCAATTAATAGCAAGCCCCCAAAAGTACAGCTGTCCATTCTCCTTCAGCTCTTTCCTATGGATCAATTTATTATTGGGTTTTTTTTATATAAAGCCCCCATCCCATGCAATCTGAACAGAAAGCTGCAAGATCTTCTCAGAACAAGGGGGTATCTTTCACCTGCTTGGTTGGTTTTTAATGGCCCGTGATGTCCAAATGGGAGAAAATCTCTCCTGTGGCACAGCCCAACAGCCGCACTCCTAAATCATAAACCTGCTTTGTACTGCACAACCTCCAGTGTTTTCCCCTCCTGAGTGCTCTCCCCTAACATCAAGGGAATGGGATGAGATCAAGAAATTAAATTTCACCTCAGGGAGAAGCATCTAAAAATGTTTTATTTAAAGCTCGGGTTGGCAGAAGAGCAGGTAAGTGCATTACGATTGACTTGTGGGAGCTTGCAAGTGGAGATACAGATGCTTCCAGAACAGCGTACACGGCAGAATAGGATTTCAGAGAAAAATGATGCCAGGTACAAAAAAAAGGCGAATAAAACAAAGAAAATTAGCATGCCACTGTAAACAGCAGCTCTCATTTTGTCTCTTTTCTAATGACAGCAAAACCTCTTGTAATAACAAAATCAATTGTTTATAGTTTCTGAACATGATTCAGGTCAAGATCACTGCTTTGGGAAGAGCAAGAGGAAATGAAAACCTGTTCTCTGAATGACTGAAAATGGCAAAATGGGCTGCAATATGGCATCAAAAAAGTCAAGTATTACATTGCAAAAATACCAAATGATCTTACTTATCAAGTATAATTAACCTGGCAGCCAGGACACAGGACTTTCCTCTCCCACGAAGTCTCAGGGGACATCAAATCGCCTAGTCAGCATCCAAATACTTGCAAGAATCTGTTGCACCTCTTACACCATGACTTGCAAACATGGTGCATAACATTTGCAGAAATTAGGAGACTCTGCCATACAGCAGTTGTTTCCCCTACCAGATAAACTGAACAGCTGAAGAAAATGAGGCTCTGCCAGCTTTCCTGTGGTTATCACTGCAGTAAGACAGCGCTTAGCACAACAGAAGGTGAAGACTGGAAAAAAAAAACCCAACCAACAACTTACTAGTAAGTGCTGACAAAACTACTACAGAAGAGGGTTAAGAGTGTCAGAAAAGAAGTGCAAAGAAAGATGTGTAAAAACCAAAAAGCCCTAGCAGAGGGCTCCAGAGCGCAGGCTGTGTTCTCTGGCACAGCTCTAACTGCGCAGGAGGGAAATCAAGGCGCTTTGTGGCTGGAAGGATTAAGCTGAGACTGAAACGCTGAGGAGCATACAGCATGGTATAAACTTTTAGTGACTGGCACCAAGATTTGCTCTATGTTATGCCACTGATAAATAATGATTTCAGTTACAGCTCACTGGCCAGTTTTTGGAAAAATTATTTTTGGGTGCCAGCAGACAACAATAAAGCCATTTTAAATTTCTTCCGTTAGGTATATTATTTAGGAATGTCTCTTAACTTTCATCCATCTTGCACACCACACCATACCCAAAACCTTTCTGCTGGCAAACTGGGATGTCTGATGAGCCTTTTGAATAGATGTTAAGGGGAACACCGTGGGTTTTGTTGTTGTTGTTGGGTTTCCTTCCCCCTTTTTTTTTTTTTTTTCTTAAATTTGTACACCCACTGGTTTTCCATTCTGCTTGCCAGCTGCAGCTCTCTAAAGAGCAATATGGGCAGCAAAGCCTTGGTTGGGACGGTCAGGAAATTGGTATCAGGCTTTGCTGAGGACATACTATCCAGACGAATAACTGCGATTTTGTCTGCCATAACTGTTATGACTCAAGAGAAGAAGCAATAAATTATTTACGTGTGTGGGAAAATTTTGTTAGAAGACTGGTGAAACTGTTGAATAAACTACAGTCATGTTCCTTCATCACTTTCCTTCAAAGGACTACCTCACCCAAACTTTAATTTGAAGCTGGTGGATACGGTTTTAGAGGGGGCCTCACCTCTTTCGGACAGCAAGGGAATTTAAACCCACGAACCCAACTCCAGACCCAACTCCAGATCTCCCCCAGTAAGCAACAGAAATAAATTAATCCAAACCACTTGAGTTTTTATCTGCTATCAGATCACATCTCCATGGCTCCAAACTAGTTACACTTGATCTTTCTGCAGCGTAGGGTTTTTCTGATTGCAAGCCCGACAGCTGTGCTCCAACCCCAGTTTAATACCCAGGTACTGAACACAGGAGTTTGGACATCTGGAAACAGTCATCTCATGAGATGATGGCAGGACTCCTGCTCAGCCGTATCATCCAAAGGAATGTATTTTTCCCACAATCCAACCAGCCAGAGGCAAATGTGCTACGATTCAAGAATTATTTAGTGTCAGCTGATGACTGATAACTTTTTAACTCCTAATTGTGCAGAAAAGGCCCCCTCCTCTCCCGGAGTGAAAGCACATGAGCATGGCTCTGCAGCAGCAGGGATGCCAGCAACAACAGCGGGATCACTGGACAAGCTGCTGCTCTCTTATAATCCACCACATCAATGCCCAGCTGGGTAAAGTCATTGAACTAGAATGTTCCAGCACAGCCATTTCCCCCCCGGTAAGGTATGCCTTGCTGGTTTTGGTCTTGTACAACTAATGTTTGTTGATGGCTTGCTATTGATCATGGAGCTGTACATAGATACAAAAGTTAGGCTCATTGTGCTCTGAGCGTCTGCTTCACCAGGTTTCTCACAATATCCAACTGTGTGTGTATAAATATACATGGAATAATACATATTGCAAATATATATCTATATACACACTCATCAGTATACATAATCAAACCTAAAATTATACATACCATATCGATATGGACAGATTCAAAATACTGCACATAAATGAGGAAGGACAGTGCTGAATATAACTTCAGTTTAGTCTTCATTGCTTTCTGACCAAGTACCTAAGCAAGCCAAGGGGTTTTTTAAAGGGTACAGCTGGGTTAAATAAATACATTTTCAGTAGACAAATCCCACTCCACCCCCAGGGTAGCAGGCCTCCCCTAGAGCACACGGCTTACTTGGCGAGAAGCTAACAGCTCTCCAGTGGTCAGTGTGCCCCGAGATGCCACTGCGAACAACCGCCATGGAGACACAGTGCTGGCACCGCACGAGGCACAGCCTGACCTGCGGAAAGGGCTCCATCAAGTCACTGCACGCTATGCCTTACGGTCACCTAAAAACGGGAAGCAGTGACAGAGCCCAGCTGCCCTGCAGAGCATTGGGCAGCAGGCTGGGATGGCAAGGAAGGAAGCTCAGACAGCAATGGGGACCGAGAGAGGCCACAGATTACAGGCAGCAGGACCCTCCAGCTTCTACATAGCCACTGTGACTCCAGGTAGATGGGAAGCTCAGACTTACAACGAGATAGAAGTTTATGCACGCTTTACCTATAAAATCATTTCAGCCAGGCAAGGAAACAATCATCTGACCCTGGATCTGTTCTGAACTGCAAACTCCAACGTACCACGCATAAGGAACTTTTTCTAGATCAGCTTGTTGGCTGGTGTGAAGGACAATCCTATGGGAGCGATGAGGTATAATTCAGAGCTTAAATCCCAAATGTGGAGGAATCATTCACTATCATAAAAGCAAGAGAGCTTGTGCATTTCTACAAATCTAGTTAACTACCAGTAAAACATCCTACCACAAAAGTAACTGGACACAAGTAATCAAATTAATAAACTAAGATAATGAGTCCCCCAGTAACTAAAATGTGTTTTCAGATCTGCTTACTGGATATGTTTAAATAGATTATTAAAGCTTTCATTAAATTTATAGACTCAAAGCCAAAAGCTAACGAAGAACAAGTTCAGAATCTGCAACAGAAGGCACAGACAGACATGTCCTTGCATATCTCTCTGAAATGTTTTAGGATGTTATTGCTGCCAGCTGTTCTGTATCACTTTTCAGGTGGAGGTTGCTGCTTTCCAAATGAAAGCATCATGAACAGATCAGGTGGGTACAGCTAATCAGTATTCTTGCAACATCAGCCTGCATGGCTTTGAGGTGATGTAAAGTGACCCCTGTCCATGACGTAACCCAACGCAAAGATCATTTATCTGTTTCACAAGGTGGCTGAAAACGTATCAAGCCAGAAGGATGATCAAATTGTGCCTGCTACAGACATTTCCTCTTAATCTTGATCCTAAATGGACTTGGTCATAATCGTAGCACGGTGGAACCTGCAAGCACCACGGTCAAGGAACCGTGAATGAGAACAGACTGGAAGAGAACTATTGCCATCACCTGGTATTTAATGGGACCAAAGCCCAATCATGGTCTTCAACCAGCTTCTGGAATAAGCTGCACTGATACTGTGTTAGATGAATGATTTTTCAGTTTTCATAGTATCATTTTTGTGTGTTTAAAGAATGCCCGAAGAGAACCTGATTTTCAGAAAAACTCTAGCACCAATCCTCTGAAAATTAAGACTTTAATGTGTCTCCAATTAGGAACTCAAAACCACTAATCATTTCTGATAATCCCAGCTAACAATGGGATTGATCTCCAAACAGCAAGCAGGGTAATCAAAGCAGAAAGTGAGATTTTTTTTCCTCCCAGCGCAATGTAACTTTAGATTATTTATTTTAAATTACAAGCAGTGAGAAGACTTCCAGAACAACAGTACTGTGCCATGAAAGCACCTGCTTACCAAGTAACTGCAGCTGAGAGAAATCACAGCTATGTCAGCAGCATACAAGCGGCCCACAACCCGGCACACACTTCCACGATGCAAACAGTAATCTCAGCCTGCTTTCTGTACTGCAACCTCCATACCTGGTATTCCAGCAAAGCAAATCCTCAATTTTCCCTAAGAGCAAAAATTAAAATATGTTATCTTTGGGCACACAAGGATAACCTTGTGCTGCGGGTACATCACCGTCGGATACTGATCCAGCAGAACAGACTGACTCTTAACAGCGAAAACATTTTGTTCATCTCACTCCCCCCCTGGCCCCCACCTCTCAATACAGTTAAGAAATTTCATATGCACTACATACATATCACAGTTAAAAATAAAGTATTTTTTAAAAAGACTGAAGTCTGGCTAGGATGCCTTTGCTCATAACAACATCTGTGTGAGGTACTTTTTCATACTCACAGGGTAAAGTCCCTCGTTATGCACAAGTGAGAATATATCTGAAAATAAGCTATTTGGCTACCTATGTGTCAAGCTTCATGCTTTTATTCCAAAGTGAATGATTTTCCAGCTTAGGTCTCGGACTAATAAAATAAGCGGCATTTAACATTTGACAGGTGGATTTCAGCATACAGCTTACACACAAAAGCAGGCCCAGCTCTGTATCTAGACTACAGGGGTAGAGAATAAGCACTGGAGCACTGGTTGTGCCAATCTGCTGTTACCAGCCCAAGCCTGCTTCTGCAAGTGGCCCAACATCTACACCCGTATGATCTATGTGCACAAGTCCAGTCTGGGAACAAGCTCAATGCAGAGGCCAGCACCCCTCAGTGCAGACCTGTGTCTGAAACTGGTACAGTCTTTACATGAGTAGGTCCTTCAGCCTACGCAGAAGATTCTGTGTTCCAGTCAAGTACACACCTTCAACTGACCTTGCTCCCAGGTAGTTTGAAACGCAGTCCATTTCTCCATACTGTTTTACTCTAACATCCCGAGGCAGCGGTATGTGCCCCCCCCTGCCCCAAACTTCTCCATGACCAACTACCTGGGGAGTAACAGCAGGAGTCCTGTGCTGGGGCCATGTCACTCTCCAATGTTGTCACTAGGTACAAAGTGCAAAAGTGTTGCTGTTCCTGCATCCATTAAAAACTTTAAAAACAGAACAAAACAAACAGAAAAGGATTTCCATAATAATTTGAAAATACATTAGTCTCCAAAAAGCCAGCAAACACCTGATAACCTGTTTGTGCCATATCTGCTCTCATTCCTGCATGGCAGCAGTCCAGTGGATCATTATCCTCTTAGCTGGCAAACAACATGCTACCTTCTTTGCATACTCTCCAGCCAACGGAGGACGACATCCGGGAAGTTGAGTTTTGATGGCTCGGGCAGAGGAGACCAATTGCTAACCGACCCAAGATCCTGCAGTGAACTGTCACGTCTCCAGAGGAGAGAGCACTGAGCAATTCACTGGAATGCAGAGACGTCCCATTTCTCAAGACAGTTCAGCATTACAGCAAGTTAGCTACTTGGCCTCTGGCTTGGGACAATGTCAATGACTTCCCTCCCACCCCACAAAAATGTAAAATAAAATCCCTCCCTGCTTCATCCCATTTAAAGTGTTTGCATCTTTTCCTCCTATGAAATGTTTCTGATAAGGCTTTATTGCTATACAAAAGCGGTGCAAATGCTGCCCAAAGACAGCTCCATCAGGAACTTTGGTCACACGACTGCGGGACTCTTGTGCACTGTCCAAGTCCCAGCGTTAGACCTGCTACCTTTCTGAAGAGAAGCTGAATACTGTGTGCAATAACACTAAGAAAATAGGACTGAACCCCAAATACAAAACAAAAACAAGGGAGAGAAGGAAGGGGACAAGGAACTAAAATTAGGCAGAAGGCTTGCTTGGGAAGAACCCCATCATTCCTGTGATGACTAACTGATCAATGCTACATTTAGACAATGCAAGTGTCTTTCAGAACAGATTGTTGGTGTTGAAACTGTGTGTCTGGTCCTGAATGCCAGCTCTCTCATCAATGCAGCATTTATTAAAAAATAAAATTAAAATGAAAAAAAAAAAAAAAATTGACAAATTGCATCACCAGGTAGCAGCCTGGCCTGGATCACACACGTCCCATTGCATCTGTTTCATCAAGCAGGGCCATTTAATGTGGCTTCAGCACAGGGCAAGACTTCTTCTTTCCTAGAGAAAACCGAAGAATAATATTAGCAAAACACAACTACTGGAACATACTCAGTCCTAAAGCTTACTTTCAACCTGGTTGGAAACTTTCCTCTTTGATAGTACTTGAGCCATCCTTCCTCTATTTTTGTTTCTTCTGCCTGCTAAAATGTTAATATCTTCCTAACGAGAACCTCCTCCGATGCCATTACAGAATACCACATTTAAAATTCAAACCAGAAACTGAGAAGTCAGCTTTGACTGCTAATTACACAACATTAGTTTATTGAACCAGAAGTTTGGGACGTAACTGTCAGGGTCCCAAGTCCACTAGAAGGCTCTGACCTGATCAGGCTCATCTGGGGTCTCCCCGTCCAGGCACCCTCCACCACCAGCCTGGGTGCCGGGTTTAGGTCTTTGTCAGAGCTATGTCATACACATGGCTTTACACTTTCCTCCTGCAGACCTGCTGACTTGACTCTGTGGCTTGTCCCAGGACCCATCTCATCCCAGGACGAGGACATGAATGATGATCACTGGATGGGGTCCCATGGGACTGGGCACCTTGTCTGCAGGGTTTCTGCCCCCCAGTTCGCTGTCACCCTTGGGTCCCAGCTCAGCTCCCCCTGCCTCAAGACACTCGGGGCCCTGACAGTACCTGGTGTGTGGTGGTGAGAACAACGATCCCATGGGATACTCTGCTTCCTTCCCAGTACGAGTTACACTAGCACTAGAATTTGTGTGAGACTGGTTGTAAATTGTGGGCTCAAATGCTAGACAGTAGCTGTACTGGGGAAATACGACAAGGGGTGATGACATGACATGGGGGAATGGCTTTAAGCTTAAAGAGGGTAGATTTAGACTAGATATGAGGAAGAAATTGTCTACTTTGAGGGTGGCGAGGCACTGCCACAGGTTGCCCAGAGAAGCTGTGGATGCCCTCCCTGAAGTGCTCAGGGCCAGGTTGGACAGGGCTTGGAGCAACCTGGTCTAGTGTAAGGTGTCCCTGCCCCCGGCAGCAGGGTTGGAACTAGATGGTCTTTAAGGTCCCTTCCACCCCAAACTGTTCCATGGTTCTACGATTCTGTACAAGAAGAAACAGTGCTGACAGCCAGGACAGATGTTAATGGAGTACAGTTGAGTGGACTGGTGGCATGAAGCTCAAAGTGCTCGTTAGAACTTCTTCCTCTCACCAAAAGTACCTAACAGAAGAAATTTTGTAGGATGGTCCAGATGTCTGGCCTCAGCTAAGCACCATCATCTGAGACTCAATCTAACAGCAAACTTGCTCCAGGAGGATTGAGACACCCAAGAGAGGTTGTCTGAGCTCAAGAACAGAAGCACCTCGTTATTGATACATGCCTCTCTAGAGCCAGAGCAAAACTATGGAGGTGACAGCACTAGATATGCAGAAGGATTGGTTTCTGTATTTAAATAGACTTAAACTGTCACGTTTGCAAAGAATTATGAATATTTCTCCTTGAGATTACTTCTAGTTTATCAAAATACATTCCCACATTTCCTCCTAACATTTTACTGTAAATGTCTATATGTTCACCTGAACATAGAAACCCATACTATCTGAGTATTTGTTATGCATAAGAAATGAGAAGTCCATTATTTTAATAAAACAGATGATTTGACAGCACTTTTGGGAAACTGAAAGACATGTGCAATATATCACAGTAATAGCTCTACTCTACCTGCAGTACAATGCTCTTCAAGACACACCAGATGTACTACTTGTGTAACTTTGACTATTCACTAATGGTAGAATAACCACATTCAGTGACACGGTAAAAACACATTCTCTGTCACAGGCTGGTAAAGGAGGGTTTTGACCATCTCACCTGTCTTTTGTGGCCGTTTCTGTGATAGCTGTGACAACAGCGGCAGTGTTCTGGTGCTCCTCCGAGTGCTGGGCCACATTGTTCAGGGGTTTGGATGCTTTTGTCGTTGCGATGTCAGTGATGGTCAGCTTATCAATAACCATGCAGTCTGCATCACTGTGTGGGAAGAATTCAAGTTCACATTAAAATGTCAATTAATGGGGTTTAAATTCCAACAGAGAAAAAACAATATTCCTCCTCCTCTCCTAGCACAGGCCACAAAAATCCCATAAAGAAATACGAAGTGAAAATAAACTGGAATTAAAAAGCAGCGTATGCGTCCTGGAGGCTATGTTTCCTAAAAATCAACAAGACACCAAATATGCATGAGAACAACAGCTCCTCAAGAAAGGCATTCCCATTTCCTGCAGCAAAATCTGGCCTGAAAGTTCCCCACATATCCCCATCCCCAAACCAGACATTCTACAACCCTCTGCAACTACCTCAGCTGATGTGCTCTCCTATGGACAAACACAGAAAACAAGCAGCAGAAGGATGCAAATGTGATGTACGTTCGGCCAAGACTCTGCAAGTTAAGAGGGTCCAGAAAGTCCAGCAGTACCACTGGGAGCACCCAAAAGCACCACCCAAAAGCAGACTGCTTGCCTTGGCAGTAACTGGAGACTGGCAGTACCCCTGCGCAGGACCACAGAACAGCCTGCGCTGGACAGGACCCCAGAAGATCCTCCAGTGCAGCCTTTGGTGGGAAAGGCAGCCTAGAGGAGGAGTTCACCTCCCCTGGAATTGCCTTCCATTACCCAGCACCACCAAGCACATTTCCAAGCCCACTGCTCCTTAAACTGCTAATTTCAGCAAAGCGCATTTCTGATCTAATACTGGCACCTACGCTGCTCTACTCTACAGGCTTTTTTCCAAGTGGCACCTGATACTTCCATGTGCACCTAGAAAAGACTAAGTACAGCACCTAAAATCCCGAGGAAGACAAAAAGAGGTGACTGGATGTTCATGAGCAGTTATCTTCAGAAGCCAAACACAGTTGAATTAACTTGCTTTCAGTAACACATCAAGTGACAAGATTTCCACACCTGAGGGATAACGTTTCCAATGACGTCTCCCTACAACAGAACAGAAGCTCAAATCCTGAAAAAGAGAAAAACCTGCTAGCACAAAACATCCAAATCTACATTTGTATTTAAAAGACCCATATTTCTAACTGGAGAAGTGATTTCTGCAAACATCTATTTTTTTCCTTCCAAGGCAGAGGACAAGCTTGCATGTGAATGATCTTCCTCACAGTTTTAACTCAGTCCCAGTTTTGAGAATGATTTCTTCTCCTTCTTTCAGAGAGCAAGCCTACAAAAATGGAAGGAAAACTCAGTAGATGACTGAGCTGGAAGCCTGCCATCAGCTGCCAGGGGAGCTTATAATGCATGCATATAATCACAGTCTGGTAATTAAGACATGTGACAGAGATTCTGAGATCAAGGTTCTATTTCTGTAGCTACTTTTCTGTGTGCTCTTGAAAAAAAAAGACATAAAAAATGAGGAATAAGGAGATCAGAACATTTATCTTCCTAAAGGGCTAACATGCTCTTAAAAAGAAATACCACAAGTACAAAAATATACCTTAGAGAAACTGCAGGGGATAGATGAGACAGCAGAGGACTGAGCTAAGTTGCCAGAAATGTCATTAGAAAATGACTTTCCACACAAGAAACTGGAGCTCATGAGATTTAAATTGCTCAAAGATAAACTTCTTAAATTCAACACTAAAATTTCCATGACACAAGGATTCCAACGTTATGAAGTCCTGAGGCTCTCTGACCACTAAGGGGGCAGGGAAATCTCTCTCTCTTCAACAGGCTCATGAAAAAGCAAAGCTGGACAGGCAAACCTCTGCAGAGGACACTTACAGGCCAAACTAACGGGGTCAAAACAAAACAGGGAGTTCATGTGGAACACAGAATGTTATGGCACAGGCAGGAGGGTTAATAACAGTGTCTAATTCTAGCCTAGAATAAACTCTAGTACCCATAAATATTTTGCATTAATATTCCTCTGGCCAGCTTAATTTTAGCAGCTAGCTGTGTCCCTTAAATGCCAGTCTGGTATGACCCTGCTGACAGTGCAGTCCATCAAATGGTCCATTTCCATGGCACCAAACAACCTGGGTACATGCTCCAAACCCTGATGGGGCTGAAAGCAGGCACAGAGAGCATGTTACCTGCAAAGACTCTAACTGTTCTCTTGTGAGGTTGGTTAAGGCAGGCTAAGGAAGCAGAGTTAGCATAGAATCATAGCGTGGCTTGGGTAGGAAGGGGCCTTAAAGACCATCTAGTTCTACATCTACCGTAGACTCTTCCTTAGTTAAGCTCTACAAACAGATCTCGAGTACTTCCCACTCCAGAAAGAATTAGGAATTGTTAAGCTCTAACTCAAAGCCACTTGTACAAATCTTCCCAACAGCAAGCATAAGTCTGTCCAGAACTGTATCTTTTTTCCACAATGGACAAGCACTCAGCACAAACAACTTGTGAATGCCACCTACAATCATGCCCACTGGGCTCTCCGACACCAGCGCCCAGACAATTTTCCTTTATGTTCACCAAGTTCAGCATTGTAGCCAAATTCTCCAACTTAACCACCAAATTTGTAAATACTACTCTGGAGGTCACTTGCAACAGAGACTCCTCTTTTTCCACAAGCACCGTGATGCTTGCTGAGTTATCCAACCACCTCCAGTGCACAAGCTGCATGTCCATACTCTTCAGTCTTGTCACAAAGTAAGACTAGAAGGTATGACCTGCATTATCAGGCCCAGCCATCTTCACCTCTAGAAGGTTCAAACATAGTTTGCATAAAATAAGTTGGAGATGCCTCCTCCTAACCACTGGTTGGGTGCTTCAGGACAACCCTGGCACAGAGTCTGGTGGTGGTGTCCTCACCTGGATGCTCAGTGAGTATCAGGCTTAGTAGAGCTGATCAAGTTTGCTTCACCATAGGTGTAACACAACTGACCTCAAAGCATTCTGAACAGGACAGTCTTGACCTTCACGCAACAGGGCTTCTGCAGGAGGAGCTTTAAGGAGATAATCTTGGGGTCTAAAGAAACTTTGTGGCAGCAGTGGACTACTGCCTAGTGTCTTGTAAAGTGAAGCAAGCAAGCAATGAATCAGCTGGGAATCTCCAGGAGGTGTAAATACCTGTGTGCTATTACAGACCCTGGCAAGGAATATCCCTCCTGCAGCAGCCACCTTCAGAATGTGAAATTTGCTGAGTTCTGGCCACAGTCACTTGAGGGTGATGAACTGAGGAATAACCTCCAATGACATTTCACAGACTGCTTTGAGGCACGGCAGGGGATCGTAAAGATGGTGAATGCCAAACAAGTCAGTTATTCTCATTTACTCATCCTGATGTACTTCATACCTTAAACATCATCTACGGTTGGTCTTCTAAGGCAGCAAATTCCTTGAGGCAGGTACAATCACATCTCCTCTGGGTGATGTTTACTGCCAAGCACTCGGATTTCACTTACAATAATTGTGTGATAAATTACAATAATAATTTTAAGCTAAGAAGTATTTTAAATGCTGCTTCTTCAAAAGCTGTTTTTTTATGTTAACTGATGTGTACGTGTATTAGACAAGGAAGGTTACTGAAACACTTCTGGTCAAAGTCACCGATGCCTGTGTGAAACACATGCATAGGCGCATGTACATGTCTACTGCCTCACCACTGGGAAATGTGAACAGGTCTTCTGTTTACGCCAACAACCAGAAGAGACGGAAAGCTGTGACAGTATCACATCTGGTTTCAAGAAGGTTTTCAGTGACCCTTCCTAAACGCACACACATTGTTTTAGACAAGGGACTTCAGAAAATGAACTTTGGCTTCTAGCTGCCACGGGGGAAGGTTTCACCTTCTGCTGGAAGCCCAACAGGGATGAGCCCACACAGGGTGTGGGACTTGCTCATCCTGCACTCGTGAATGTTTTGTGGAGATTTGCTTTTCACATGCTACTGCAAACCTGCAGCACTCTCAACGCATGCATTTCAACTCCATACACTTCTCAGACAAAAATCCACTACAAAGATAGCATGGAGTTCTCAGCTTTTACTACATGTAATACAATACATGAAAACAAGAAGCGTAATACGTATCCTCATTCCAAATCTTAGGTGCTACAAAATGGTTGCTCATTCTTTTTTGCTCTAACGCCCAAATCCTGCAAATGCAAAGCCTCCTAAAGCTACCACCACAACTGTTTTCCTTCCAGCGCAATTTCTTCTTAGAAAAAACAGGATTCAACAAAGTTCACACTTCATAATCGCTGAAGTTGTCATAAAACCATTCTAAATCAAAACTGATACCCAGTTAAAATAAAGTGATATAGTGTTCTATTTATGAAGATGAAAACATCAGGACCTCAGTTTTTGATAACAATTCAGTTCTTCCTGTAGATTTCCACCACCTTTATAGAGGAAAATACTTCAATGCTGCAATTCTTCTGAACACCTCTCTTGCCCAGTTTCACCACACAAACTTCTTTTTAACACCCATTTCAACAGCACTACTGTCAAACACACCATGCTCTCACCCTGTCTTTCAACTGGTCTGTTTACTGAGAGCCTCTTGGATCTAGCAAGACAAATTAAGCTGTAACAGCTTTGCTCCTGGTTCAAATAAGCCAAGCTGACTCAAAATTGCAGTGCCAGATGGAAATCCACATGCTACAGCACCTAATGCAGCTCTTCCTGACAATAAGTGCAATACTGATCTACATCTCATTGCCAAAGGGTCTATAAAGAATTCAGGCTGTAGTCGCAAACGATCAAAGAGCTTTAGGTATTTCAGGAAAGAAGGATTTGATACTGAGTGAACAGCCTTAGAGTTCAATTCTACCCACCTCTGAAGCTCACTACTGTGGCTCCTGGGATACACTTTAGATATCCTCTAGTCTCTTTGGTAAACAATATCATAGACAACAAAACACCATGAAGACACACTATGAAAGACAGCGGTACTACAAACAAAGAAGCAAGATGTGTATAAAAAGCGAAACCTAAACACAAGTCTCATGCTGAGCCCACACGCAAGTTCTTAAACTCCAGGCTCTGCACCAACCAACCAAAAGACAAAGCAAGAGATGCAAGGGCAGCCATGCTACACACATACTTCTCAACACGCTGGAAAATCACGTGTTGGCTGTTAATTAGACCAAGCCACAACATGTCTTCCAAATTTACAAGCAATCTTCATTTAAAAGGCCAACAGTTCGGTCAGCTTACAAGATCCCATCTATGCCAATTACTGCACTAAGTGTTCACCTTTGATTGGTAAAGTTTTCTGGTGAAATGGGACCTCAGATTTGTCACTTTTACGTTTCTTTCTGAATAAATGTACATGGATATGCAGCCAAATTTTACACAAATGGTGGCGTCATGCTCCATGCCCCATTTCCCACAGCATGCTCATTTCCCCTCATCATCTGTTCGACTCCCTACAGTTAGGCAGCGAAAGGAGACAGAAGCAAGACAACCATTTCTTGTGCTGATGTTTCATGCTCGTCACATGCAACGGTGAATCTGAACGTCATGCAAGACGAACAGTGAGCAGGCACAGAAAAGAAAAAACGTATCCCAAAATGGGAGAGCTCAAAACATCCACTGTGACAACGTCACTCCATTCAGCTTGGGAAACTGGAGGATTACTTTCTCTTCTGCGTGTAAGCAGCTCCCTGCACTGAAACCCCTTGCTCAGTGATGGCCAATGCCAACAGCCGCCCTGCACAAGTGCCAGCCTGGCTGCTGGGGACCCCCGTGCAGTGCGGAGCCCCTGGCCCCCCCAGCCCCCATGCCCAGAGCAATAGGACGAACCACTGCCAGCTGCTATTTCTGAGCTATTTCAGCAATTTAGGGTTGTCACTGCTGTTAGAATGCCAGTTAAGTGCTTTCATCCCAGAACAGTGTATGATCAGAAACAAGAGGAGACTTTTACAGTGGTTTAATGCTGTAACACAGAAATTGCAGAAATCTCTGCAAAAATGCAGAAATAGCTAGCACTGTCTTGTTATCACCTCAGTTTTAAGGAAATCACTGCAGCACCTACAGCGTCTGCCTCCAAAGGTGACAAATGTACTAAATGAGAGTTGGTATCACACAGCCACAGAAGAAATATATTTGTTTTTAACAGATAGCAAGTACTATTGCTCAGATGGATTCCAGCCTTCCCCCTAAACTTTCTTTTTCAGTTGCTTATCCAAGCTAGTCAGGTGAGGAGGCACTAAGGAGAGGGGGACAGTAAACCTATTTAACCATTAAATATAAAAAAAATTAAAAAAAAATAAAAGGAAAAAAGCATTTCAGGTAAAGTTAATAAACTGAAAAAGAAATCCAAAGTTACAACTTTCCATGCCCACTATCACCATACACAGCAAAAGCTGGATTTTTTTTTTTTTTTTTAAGAGCAGCTCAT
Source organism: Ibycter americanus (assembly GCA_035590275.1). Lineage (NCBI taxonomy): Eukaryota > Metazoa > Chordata > Aves > Falconiformes > Falconidae > Ibycter > Ibycter americanus. The sequence continues at coordinate 72,064,850 of JAVJGI010000060.1, read as the reverse complement.
CTTTTAAGAAGCTGCTCAGAAACCTTGTTTGAACAATTCAGCTTTGAAATACTTCAGATAGCTTTTGAAAATCAGAAAGAAGAAACGCAAAAGCTTAGGTTAGGTTAGTATCATACAATTAAAAGTGAAGCATACAGACATGGAAGTGCAAGTCATTTCCCACAAAAAGTATACACTTTTGCATCCATTATTCTGCTTTCCCCATTAAATGCAAGTCTCATACTGTTTATTCTGCTACCCACAGACTGATAAACATGAACAGCGTGGAGCTGCGCAGGCTAACGCTGCTGCAGAGCCCTCACATTTCACCTCTCTCGCTCATTGATTGCTTCTACAACCTCAGCAAAGCCTTGCAGAAATTTCTGAGACCTTCACAGCTTGCACTTGCTCTGAACAGCTTCGAGAATACTTAGCCAGTCAATACTGGCATGGACTACACCTCTCGGATCACTCATTAACAGCTTGAATATTACTACATTTTCCTGGCAAAAAAATACAGCCTGATAGACGTACTGTGAGATAAATGCAATACGTACTCGCCTGCTTATGAAAGAGGCAGAAAACTTTCAAAAGTTTGTTAAAATGGCATTGTTAATTATTAAAATAGTAAGTTAAGTAAGTACATCTTACAATTACAGCTATTTTAAAATACCACACAGCTTACAATTCTGAAAGCCCTTAGTCTCTGGAGGCTGCAGGTACATGCTGAGCTGCATTTCTTGAACCTCCTGCTCTGAGAAGTCAGGATGGTATTTCTGTTCATCAGGTAACTGCTCTTTCTAGATCTGAAAGTTTACACATTTGCTATAACATACTCCTCTTCAAATGAAACAGTTACGAGACATGCTTATTACAGTGAATTTCTCTTTGTCTCTGATCTCATCCAGAAATTACAGCCAAGTCTTGCAAGTTCACACTGTGACTGGGGAAACTCATTCTAGAAATCCATTCTAGAAAATAATTAGTTAAATCCCACAATTTAAAACAGAAAGAAAAAGTTGGGGAAAAAAATATTTTGTAAAAAAACCAACCACTAAACCCAAAACAAAAATAAAAAGCCCCCAACCAAACAGCCTTTGGAAAACATACCAACCATTATTTTATGGCATACAAGTGAAATATTTCTTAGTGCTGTTGTGAGAAAGTCTCAAGAGTCTTGACCACTACCCCACCTAATTCAGGCAGCGATTCTAGCAGTGTGTATGCTAGCAAACTGCAGTCAGCAAGGCTTTCCTACAGTCATCTTGACCAGAGCATGAACCTTCCTTTTAAAATAATAATTAAAAAAAATCCTATTTGCAGAAAGAGCTCACAAACAGGTGGAATGGCAGAAGCTCAAGGACAGGATGCATGAAACCACTAAACACTATTTACTTTTTAACAGTTCATCAACGGCTATGTTGACTGTGTGCATACTTTCACAAAGGACTATACACAACCTCAAACACACATTTTTGAAGTGTAATTTCTAGGATCTGTTTTAATTGATTGTGAAAAAGACGAGCTTTCCCAGTCCAATGATCCAACAGCGCTTTTTTCCAGCCCAGTATGAAGTAACTAATGGGAGAAACTACTTGTCAGGTGGATGTTTGGAACCCTGAGAAGATCACCATCATACATACCCTCTGACTGCAGGTCTAAATACTCTGAGAAATACCCACAGCAAGAGAGAAAGGCAGCAAGAGAGGCAGAAATGGAAAGAAAGCAAAGAAAGGAAGAAAAAGAAAACAGTAAAGATTGCTGAAAAAACAGACAAAAGAGTTAACTTTACAACTGTGTCCTCAAGCAGTGTTCCTGCCAGGAGAATATGCAGGAACATTTAAAAGCTATTTCAAAGAGTACAATCACCGAGCACAGCATTTTCCACATAAAATTCAGATCAATATACAAAAAAAGCAGAAGATTTAATACACTGTAAAAAACATCCTTCCCAAGTCTAACACACACATTCTGAAGTTATCACAGAGTGAGATTTGGCAATACTGGAAGATCTTTAGTAGGAGAATTTCTGCAAAACCACTGATTTTTTTTTTACAAGAAACTACCATATAGAATCAGATATGGTATCAGAATCAGAATACATCTGAAACACCTTCTTTTGTATGCTGTTTAAGGTAGCCAATATTCGTAGCAGTAGTTTAAGCAGAACTGCCATGAGGGACACTCTACTAAGCCATGCAAGGACAAATCATTAACCTTCCAGAGTTTAAATTTTGGGGCAGTCTGGGCAGGCAGAGAAGCATCAGCAGTTGAGATGATCATGGAGGGTATTTAGAGGCATTTACTGCAACATCTGGTTCTTTCATGACCCTAGTGATCATAGAATCTACAGAGTCCTTATGTAGCTCCAAGAAGTATTAAAGATCTCCACTGTAGATGTCAGTATTGCAGAGAGGGGAAAAAAGGAGAAGGAAGACCTGTGGGGAAGTGCTTGTAGAATGTGATCAAGAACCACAGTCAATCCAAAATATTCTTAAAACTTTCAGCATATTTCATTTCCTTGGAATCATTAAGGAACATGGAAAAAAATGACTATATTCACTACTGGCAGTTAGAGTTTAACTGCATCTGTTCTAACAGAAGGCAGATTGGTTTGGGAGAGCTGAGGATCCCAGAAGTTTCCATTACTGTCACTGGTCAAGACGGCAATCCATACACTACGAGAAACCTAGCCACTAAACAGATCTGAGGCAGCTGAAATCACAATCTATGTAACAGGTTTCTGTCTTCCTTACAGCTTCTATTTTGATTTTTGGCTACCATTATAGCTGTGGAAAGCTACAGACACCTTTTAAGTGGAGACTGTGGTTATTCAAGTATTTACTTTCTTTGCCAAAATGGAATTAGTTTTGTAGAATTGCAGTCATGCAAAACCAAGCAGGTTCTCAAAGTCTGGTCCATATTGAAAGTGCTCAAGATAAATACACTCACTTTGAGAGAAAAACACATTCAAAATTACACTGCCTGAAACAGCAGGACAGCCCACAACATCTAACCAGCCAAATCAGGGGGAAAAAAAATATTCCTACCTACTAGGAAATAAATGGAAAATGTAAGAACATGCCAAGTAAGATTTATAGTGCTACTGTGAATCCAGACAGTCACGTGTGTATACTCCGCTCACACCATGCATTCAGAGAGGAAAAACATCTGGAGCACAGTTTGTTTTAGATACACATGCCAATGGATTTAATTAGATATAATTCAAGTACACTGAAAACTGGAAAAGGAGATGCTGCTTTTAGTACAGCAAGCAGTATTCACGTTTTCCTCATCTTTCATCTTCTGTGAAGCCAGTCTGCTTGGCCATGCCATCCCTATGCATACAAACTAACTCCATTTATCAAAACAGCTCCTCAGATGCCATCACTGCAAGCAAAGAAATCTCAGGCATCTCACTCATTCCAAGTATGAAGAGTAAAGACTATCTGAGGCGGACATCAAATACGAAAAACAGTCACATTACTAAAAACTAATTCAGAGTTGCCTAACCAAGCGTACCTTTGGTTAACTGCCTCCTATCATTTCACTTAGCTCTGTAATCCCACTTGTTTCCTGAGCCACTGCTTTTTACCTCCTAGTAGCTATTTGCTGGAGTGTGTACACATGCCAAGCAGCTCATGTTAACTTTCAAAAAAAAAAAAAAAAAAAAAAAAAAAGAGTCATGCAGCCACAAGATTCTAAAAAGTAAAATACCTGTTCCTGAACCAGATGCATAAAATACAGGTACTCCAACCTGTTAAATCACACCCTACATACTTGTAAGGAATATGAGGAAAAAACTGAAATATTTTAGAATTGGGTAATATTTCTGGATGCACCAAAGTGAACTAGATGCTTAAGGTTTTGAAAAGCAACTTGCCCTCTCAAATGATTGGAGTAGGCTAGATTCAAGCACATGCAATTCCAACCAAACTGCTGCCCAAAACCTAACCAACCTGAGATTTGCTGTATCTTTTTCTGGCATTTTGCATTTTTTATCATTTATTGTCTGTAATGTACTACTTTCACAATGAGGGGAAAATGATAGCTTCAGTCATTTAAATCTTCCCCCTGCAAGACCACACACTGATTTCATGTCAGACCTTGCACTGCCATCATGTGAGGCTTCGCTTTACTCTTCTGTGCTATTGGACCTGGCATCCCTGATATGAGCCTGGATCTCTTGCGCAGCCAGCCAGCCAGCCAGGCCACGCTTCTGAGAGATGGCTGAGTGACCAAAATGAGCCATGCATGTTTCTTAAAATCAACCCATTATAAATATTTTCTTAAAACAAAACCACTGTGACAAGAAAGCTGTAAGACATCCTCACACAGGACATTTGGAACCGTGGTGTCTAAAGGGGGAAAGTAATACATTAACCCTCTAGTGACACAGGCGCTAAAACCAGGGCAGAGCAGGACCCCAGCCCACGGAAATTCCTTTCGCACCTGGTGAAAACAGCCTTCTCATTTTTAGCATCCATAGTCAGCTTGATAGTTTCCTGGCCCGAGCCTGTGCTGATGGTTTCTGTGACGATATCAGCTTTATCCTCTTCCTCGTCACTGTCAGAACCTCCAGAGGAGCTGCTGTCCGAGGCCACAAGCGGAGCTTTCCTCGTGACACAGACATTCCAAACACAGGGAGAGGCAGCGCTGACTGAGAAAAGTAAATAATTTGCATTGCAAAATGAACAAAACCACAGGAACAATTCCCCAGGTACAACCTCCAGTAAGCAGGGTGGCGTAAAAGGGAGTGTTTACAACTATGGCAAACTTTGAGATGATGGTTCCTGTGCAGATCCCACCACATGCAGTTATTATTGTTGCAAATAAGAAAAAACAAGTCCAACCCCACAAATGAGCGTTCTCCACCTGCCATCTCGTGTCTGTGTTTAATAGGAAACAGCAGAGGAGACTATTTTCTTCACTTGTTGAATGGTACTAACTCTGAAGGGATGATTAAGACAGTTCCTGGGGTCCCTGCTGACTGTGACCCGAGCTCTGGGAACTTGTTGTGGTATAGTGTACGCAGCTATACTTTTTGAAGTGTTCATTGGTTTCAATTCCACATGCAATGAAAGCCTCTCACAAAAACGGCAAAGAAGTGTTGCCATCTCAGAAAGTGTTTTTCTTCCCAAAGTTGGCATCTGCTCACATGACTTGATGTAACGCCCAGTGCCTGACTGAAGATCTCTATCTGGATAGACTTAAACGATGGACATACATAAAGAGGTCATCACAGCTGGTCTGATCTCTACTGAGCTGCATCTCCAGCTCTGCTATGGGAGAGTATCCCATAAAATGTATGTGGCAGATAACAGTACCATCCTCTCCCTTTCAGTATTATCCACCTTCTGGTTGTTACCACAGACAAAATTCTAATTTTGACGGAATTAAGTCCTTTGTTAAATTTTACTTCTCCTTGCTCAGAAAGGAGAAAGGAAAGAAATCAGACTGAAGTTAACCACCTGGCTCGGCACAATTACCAATAGTATAACTTACCCTAGCCTTTTAATTATTAGCAAGTAATTTTATAATCAAGCATACAGTTAAAATAGGGCTTTCGAACAGTTTATAAATTAATCATCTCTGTGACATCAACTCTTACTAACTTAAATTTCATCCTTTGAATAATATTATCCCAACAAACGTTCAGGATTTCTGAGTTAATATTTTAATAGATGGATTTCTGTACAAAAGAGAGCTTCCAAGTAAGATAAGGCAGATGACACTGGAGGGAAGTTCTCCCTCGTAGACATGGTACACTATGCAGAATTTCAAACAGCTTAAATAATACATCTGCTTTGTCTTGTAACATTCTCACTTACAGTTCTTGTCTTGACTCTGCTTCGGGTTTCCATCCGAATCATTGCTTTCTGTGTCGACAGGAGAACTGCATCGTGGACCTGATTCTGAGCTAAAGTAGGGGGAAAAGTCTTGAGAATGAAGTACAGATACCTTGGTTCTGCTTCTAAATATCCCCAACAGAAGAAATCACTAGGGCCTAACTCTTTCTTTACATAAATATTTTTAACTTCTGAAAAACTTATTTACTTATTTTATACTCACAGTGTAGCAGCAGTGACATGAGTCATTTACTGTATCATAAGACATGAATGCTAACACCATTTAGAAGCACTGGAAGGCAAAGGGAAGTATGAAGCCCTGATCCAGAATACTTGGACAGTATTAAAACACAAAAGTATTAAGACACAAGGGAAAGGGAAAGGGAAGAACAAAAGGTTACAGTTAATATACTCCAAATATTCTTTCATTCAGAAGTTATAAAGAAACAGAAAAAACGTGTGCCCCTCTTACCAACAGAACGGCTGGAAATCTGTAAACTTTGCCCATCCTTTCTCCTCTGGTGCAGTGTTCTCCGGGGCTGCTGAATCCCATACACTTGATCCAACATCCATGGCAACACAGGGTGTGGGGGGCTTTGAGTTCACGGGCTCGAACACAGCTGTCCATCCAGACCCTGGAGACACAGAGCAACAGACTGGAATTCCCATGAGTTTTCAGAATCTTTGGCGATCCTCAAAATATTCTGAAGTGATCCCAGAGACAAAAAAGGAAAGACCATCCAATGGCACTCCTTTGAGACCTACAGAAAGCTGTCTGTCTCACACATTATAGACAACCAGCTTGAAAACCCCTCTTCTGATAAGTATGAATGCTATCCACAAGAGAAGCATCAATTAAATAAAATGATATTATGAATGCCTTCATTTTTCCAGCCAGTGATTTTCAGCTGAACTCTTAGGTACCTTAGTTTCCTGTCAAAAGCTAGGTGGCATGGCTTTCAACCATTTCAATCACCAAATTTTGGCAATTACAAGTAAGGAATTGATACATGGATTAAAATGTTTACTATCACAGAAGTGATCCTGAGCAAACATAAGAACACAATTTGTTGGGTTTTTTTACAGTCCCAGCCTTATTCATTAGAATATACTTCTATTCCTACAAATCACAAATTTTTCAAAACCATTTTTCATCACCTTTTCTCAAGAAAGGGAATGAGTTGCAGAGATCTATTGTGCCAACTGATCTGCATGCAACAAAAGCGAGAGTGGGAGAGATCCACCAAGTCTACACTCACTCAAAAACTGAACCAAAATTTGAAGCAACGTCTCTAGAAGGGTGTGGTGGGTTGACCTTGGCTGGACACCAGATGCTCCCCAAGCCACTCTTATCATTCCCCTCCTCAGCAGAAAAGGGGGGAAGAAAGTTAGATGGAAAAAAAAACTTGTGGGTCAAGATAAAGGCAATTTAACAAAGCAACAGCAAAAGTCAAACGTGCAGAAGCAAAGGAAAACAAAAGATGTTATTTTCTACTTCCCATCCGCAGGCGACGTTCGGCCATTTCCTGGGAAGCAGGGCTTCAGTACATGTAGCAGTTGCTCCAGAAGACAGATGTCATAAATAACGAATGCCCCCCCTTCCTCCTCCTTTCTCTTCGCTTTTGTATCTGAGCAGACATTCTATGGTATGGAATATCCCACTGGTCATTTCGGGACAGCTGTCCTGGCTCTGTACCCCTCCCAAGATCTTGCCCACCTCCTGCCTACTGGTGGGGGCCGGGGGAAGTTTGGAGAGACAGCCTTGATGCTGTGCGAGCACTGCTCAGCAGTACCCAAAATGCTGGTGTGTTATCACCACCTTTCTAGCTACCAATACAAGCACAGCACTATGAGGCCTGCTACGAGGCTCAGCCAGACCCAATACAAAGGGTAACTAAACTGATGTACACTATCCACAGGTTGCCATTTGTGTTGTTTATTCTGGTTCTTCCTGGCAAGACTTGGAAATATCTGACACTACCAAATGAGTGTACAGAGCTGATTACTGGAATAAATATGCATTATGCTCATAGTTACAATACAAAGATGTCACCTAAAAAAAGAAACATTTTAAAACTGAAAACGCTTGCACCATATGAGAAACAAACGTTTGGGAAAACATTTTGGCCCTGTATTTCAGTTGACCGAATCTGTCCTGCTGACAACACTGTGTGTCTCATGAATTTATGTAACATTATTTGCACTGTGATCTGGGAAAACCTTGTCCCTCTACAGCCTTCCTCCAGGCATTGTAAGAATGGTTTTGCAACATGCAAATTAAAACCAGAAAGGCAGTTAGGCAGAGAAGGCAGATACATGGCGTGTGGAGATGCTTGGCAAGGGTCTGCATAAAACTCTTGTAATGTAATGTACGGAGTTAATGTCGTAATCCTCCACTAACATTTTGTTCACTAGCATTTGTACTAAAAGCTAGTATTATTACTGTACTTGTACCTGCGTGGTTGTCTTAGCATAACTGAAACATCACACTGCTATTCTGAAGAAGCTGGGCAGGACTCAAGCTCACTAGTATTTCAGAGGCAAAAAATTACATTCACACTTCTCATCTGCACAGGTGGAATTACAGAATAGCCATAGAAACCTGGCAATCTGCAAACTGCTGTTCTGCAGAGATGTTACAGATCTCAGTTCAAATGGGATGGTGCTGTTTGAAACTCTTTACCTTCAGAGGAGTCAGAGTCTTTCTGCTCAGAAATGCTGTTCTTGTTGTTGTTTGCTGAGGAAGGAGGTGGCTGCTGCTCTGTTTCCTCCTCTTCTTCAGAGTCTACACTGCCATCATGATCTCCATTCTCAAGATCACTTTTTGACGAACTCTCTGAGGTCTGAGACGCTCCAAATCTAAATTGCAGAACTCAGAATTAGAAAAACCCTTAGAGCAGCCAGTTCATTCCTCACCTGCTTCCTCCCTGCCCCAGGCAGAAAGCACAAACTGTGAGTTGACCAAGTCTGAATGCCTTTTATAGGGATTATTTCCCCAAAAGATACAAAGCTCAGACAGGTAATAGTAGGCATTCCTCTAGAGATTTCCACTAAGGTCCCTAAGTGTTTCACTTGTCAGAACGCATCTGCAGAGTTGCAATGGGAAATATGTGCAGGGACACATTCAGGGCTGGAGAGTGGTACGAGCAGACAAAACAGTTGCAAACAAGGGGAATACTAGTGTGGTATCAATTCTGTGTATGAGCAAGACAATCAGTTTACTGATGCTAGGCAAATAAACGTTAAGGTCTTGGCAATTTTCCTGTCTCATTTAATCATATTTTCAGACTTGGAATTATAGAAATAACTTTATTTAATAACTGACTATATCAAAGGGATGAAAAATTGTAAGTAATTTGCGATGTCAGAGATGCACCACAGGAGGTCACTCATGCAAAACATTTTTTTTTCACATTTTGAAAAAGAATATTCTGTCTATTACCCTCAGTCTTACAATTCTTTCAATCTCCTCCTCTCCAAATACAAGGAAAGGAGTAAGTCCTAAGTATTTCAAACTAAGGATATTATTTTTAGTAACTTTGATAATAGACTGAGTAAGTAGGTGTTTCCATCATTACTGCATTCCCTCCAACTGGATTTTTGCTTCACATTCAAGACAAACCCCCATCTCTTTTTGCAGAAGTGTGACATGGAATGTACTCTGATTTTAGTAAAGGGCCTCACAGCACATAAATAACAAACAAGTAAGCATGCACTTAACTGAAATGTACAGTTTCATAGCATTCAGGAAGAAAAAAAAATTTTTTCAATCTTTTGTTTTCACCTTACCGTGTTCTTGATTTAACTTGGGTTGCATAGGTTATCTCCTTCTCTTCCCAGATGTCTTCTTCCTCCTCATTATCATCAAATTGTTGGATCCGCTCATTGCAGCAGGCTTCAAAGAGGGAAGCATTGGGCTAAAATAATATTAAAAAGAAAACATATTCCATTCATTCTTTGGAGATAGAAACAAGAACTTCAGCAATAAGGAAGTTCATAGAACGGCATTTGTACACAACTAATACTATGAAGGTGTTTGCATTTATTTCGTTTTACACCCCAAGTTGTGCAACAAGCAACATTCACCTGTGGAAGAGTTACAATAGCACAGTATGCTCAGAAGCAGCCAGCTGACAGATCAAGAAAGGAGCACAACAGTATCTCAGCCAACACTGCTTCCAGAACAGCAGGAACTCCTGCACACTGCTTCATAGCTGTTCCCCTCTGTATCCCTCACAGTTGCAGGGATATAAAGTCACTGTAGAAGAGGGCTGGAAATAATTCCCTTAGGAATACATTTGCAAACTGACCAGCTTGGAACTGCATTAGAATTCCATCACACACAAAAACTGCCTACTCAGGAAAAAAGCAAGTTAAGATAAGTATATAAATAGCTATTGGTGGCTGCAGACAGCTGGCAAATTCAAAAAGAAAACAAGTTTTCTTTATCTACAAAGCACTGTACAGAGCAGCCAGAAGAGAGAAGAAAACTCTCTGTAGTACTGTTTAAGTGAAAAAAGAAGTATTTTAAGACTAAGGAAACCTAAGTCTTAGCATTGACAAAACCAAGCTTTGGTCAGGAGAACGAGCCTGGCATCACCTCTTGTAGCCACTGTCCAGCTTCTTCAGTGAGTATTGATTTTAAGTCAATAAAACAGAAAAGGCAAGGCACAGCATGGCAGTATTTAGACCCCTAGGAAATCCAGTCCTCTCTACTTGCATTTTTTCCTAGTCTGGCTACATGAAGATGATCAGAGTAAAAATAAGGACAACAGATTGACACTGCCAGGAGGGAAGAAGATTACTTTCAATGTAAAGAGTACTAGTACTGAACATCCTTACCAAAGCTGTAAACTGTAGGGAGATTCTCTTAGGGTACACGTAACACCCTGAGTTCCTTAACTGAACTCAGTTAGGAGGACACCTTCTCACTGACCAAAATAACATACCAAATCTTTTTCTTTCAAAACAACAACAGCTGATTCAAGCATAACCTTGCCAGATCTGTTCTATTAAATAAATAATTATTTAATACCAAGTACTTATTTAATACCAAAATACCCACTTACACTGTCATCATCTGCATCTATATTGAAGTTTATCTCTGCGATTCTATCAAAGGGAGCACTGCAAAAAGAAGGGAAAGAAACTTCAGTGATGGCATGGAGTAACAAAGCACTTTCGCATCCCCAACACAAGACTGGAGGATAGCTAACCACAGAGACACTTTATATGACCACTTAATGCCTTCTGTGTTTGTTCCCTGAATATTCACTTCTGTATTACGTGCAATGGTCTCCTCTCTTTGAGATGAAAGAATATTTCAGATCTTCATTCTTAGGTCTGATTCAATACCTGAGTGAACAATCTTTGTCATTATCATGTTGATAGGGTATTTTGGGACTTCATGGCAACCACAGCAATGTCTGGCTGTTATTTTGCAACTCTCATGGTACCTATGGAACATAAAGACTATCTTAATTTTTTTTTCACCAGGTCTCTCCAGCTGAACCAAATCTTATAGAAAAAAACCCAAACCTCATAATTAATTAAAAAGAGAAGGAGCTGCACCCAGCTGCTCTGGAATTCCAGTCCTACATTCACCCAGGAATTCCACTGGGTTCCTCAGCATGAGACAAGACCCAGAGACAGGACCAAACCCTGCACGGTGGGCATACATCTAGAACTATCCAGAAGGGACTGCAGCCACCTGTTTTAACATAATTACAGTAACTTCAGGGAATCTTAGCACACTAGCGCTCAACAACCCCAATGCATTACTAAGACATGTACGCTGCAAAAATTATTAAATAACCCAATTTCTGATGCAGACCTAAGAGCATCTATTGGAAGAACAGCAGAGGGTGCTACAGGCCAAAAAACTCCAACCGACTGGCAGTTTGGGGCAACAGACTGTATCTACGCATCTCTAAGTTTGGACAGTGTTATTTTCTTTTAAAGATGACTGTTTAGTTAGCAAAAAATACTGTCGTGCAAATAACCAGGGCATTGAAACATTATTAATACTTCTTCAAATATTCAAATTCATATCTGCAACAGTTTTCAACAGCTGGAAAAGAGATGGCAGAGAGTACCACTCTCAGAATGTTCAGTGCCAGAACTGCTTTGTAGTATATTCTTCTCCTTTTCTAATCACAACACAGGGATAACACCCCAGTTACAGATTTCGTTCAGTTTCATGTTCACTTTAAAACTGCCATTAGCTACCTTCAGTGGCTCCTCATATAAGTTAACTCTTCCCTTCCACCCATCCACCCAAGTTCAAGATTTGCTGCTCTCTCACAGAGGTTAAAAGTGTATTTTATTTTTTAAAAATGTGTAGAACTAAGTAATCCATGTTCATCTAAACGCTCATTCTAGTCTGGAACTCTTGGGCCTTATTAAAGTTCCGACATCTACCATGCTCAGAAAAAAGACGACAGGAAAGCTGGACTCCAAAATCTTTCTCCATGTTAGAATACAGTTCCCAACTATTTGGCAAACACCTTAATAGAGTTCCTAAGACCCTAAGGATCTTATAACTCTCTACTTTGATTCATGCTTGAAAGCAACTCTGAAGCAGCTGAACTATTTCCACATCATAATTTCATTCAAGGTATTTCATGGAAACCAGTGGTTCCTAAAAACATGGTCTGAGCAGAACCAGAAAAAGAATCCTCAAAAAATCGGATCTGGAGCAGCCGAAGAGTCAGAGCCATGTGGCATGTCCTGAGCTTTCTGGGCTAAAAGATTCCAGTTTCTGTCAGGATTCCAAGACACCAGGATCCTGCAGTTCTTCACAGAGCAGACCCAACATTTGCTGGCCTATGAGTGTCAGCTGCAGGGCAGTACGACAGCAGGTACAGCCACATACTCTCCCCATCACCTTGGACGACAAATAATTCCTTTGACTGAGATGAACATTGCAACGAGATGACAGCTAACAGGCAAAACTGATGAGCAGGAAACACACTGGGTTATCCTCCTGGAGCACTTTCCCACCAATAACCGTATACTAAATGGTTACAATTTCTGAACCATAACGAACAAGCAGGATAATTACAGTCCCATTAACTTCCTTAGGTATAATTTTTAAGGTGAGACAATGAGCTGCAGTTTTAATTAGATTACAGTAGTTATTCTATAAAAGCAGCACAAATTCCAACACTGAATTCAGCAAGTCACGTATCATTACATCCACCTACACCTGCCTTCTTTGAACTGTTACTTGCTCCTGCCTTATCTATGCTTCCTTTTTCTTTAGAGAGAAAATGGCTAAATTTTCCTGTGGACTTCATCAGAACACTATTCTTCTACTCCTAATTTCAATAAGAACTTAATGCCACTGGAGAATATTTCTGTAATTGCCTAGCATTTGCTGTAATGCTTTTCTTTCGGTGCAATTAAATTTATTCTAGAATATGGCCGGATAATAGTTGCATGTTTTATTTAATGTTTCTCTTCAAAATGAAGAAGTACTTTTCCTCAGTTCTAAAACTGTGTTTGGAGATGAAGGGTGGACTCCTGTGAAAGGAAAAAAAGGTCAGCTGTTTTTCAAGCCACTGATCAGTCTTTTGTTTGTTTCAAACTGAAGGAGGTATACAGTGCTGTTCATTTTAAAAGCTGAACCAGAGGAAGATTATATGCAAAGAGGCTTACATGCTAAATATAAAGCTCTTGAAGTTTTATAAACTTACTTGATATTATCATCCTGGTCTGCAAACTCCTCATCATTAAAGCCAAACTGATCCACAAAGTTAGCTGTCATCTGCTGGATCTGGTACTCGGAGAAGGCCTGAGCAACAGAACCCAAAAAGAGCTATCATTAAGGTGTCCAAAGATACTCAATTAAGCTGGCTGAAAACACGTATTCTAGAAAAACACCGGTATCATACAAAACTGACAAATTCTGAGAAATCATCTACTCCATCCCCCTTTCTCAAAGCAGGATCAAATGGATTTCTGCAAGTCCTGGACAGATGCTTCTCTGATCTGCTCTTAAGTTCTTCCAAAGAGAGTTATGAAATTTTTCTAGGAAACCATTTGCTGGCTCCATTATTCTACTAGAACATTGTATTGGTGTTTTTCATTTGTTTGTTTTCCCCAATGCAATATGAAATTCACCTTGCTGCAACTTAAGCCCACCGTGGACACCAAGAAAGTACTCTTTAGTTCCCCTAAACCCCTTTTCCTTGTAGGATGAGGCGTATGTCTTCATATGATCTTGTCTTCTCTTGACAGAGTCGAACAGTTCTTTCAACTTTTCTTCCTGTGTGACATTCTACAGCTCCGATCATTCTCGCTACTATTCTTCAGATTACCTTTTGCTAATACAAATCACTTCTGAAGTTCGCTACCTCCAAGTGGACATTGACCAAGGAGAATGGAAAAATTACTCCCCATGTCTTTGAGACAACACTCCCACATATCATGTTTGGTTTCCCACAGCAGCTTGGGTTTTCTATTTTTCAGTTTGCACCCCAGGATAATTGCACAGATATGCTTTTGGTCACATTATTGCCTACTCATCCATGCCTCATTCCCTATTTATGAAAAGGATTGCTTCAGTCTCTAAATAGAATCTCACACTTGCTCTTACGCATTGCCTTCCCCACCCTCCCTTGCAGATCATTTCTCCTATTTGGAGGATAATTCTGAATACTGGTAGGTAGTCTACTCCAACTACAGCTAAGTAATTCAGATATGCATCCCTGCAGCTGCGCTTTTGCTGTGACCCCGCTGGAGGCGATACGAAGTACCTGTGTTCCTGTCTGAGGAGTCCTGAGGGCTCCTGTCAGTATTTCTAGTGATAGTTGTCAGAGTAAAAGACAAAAAAAAAAAAATTTTTTTTTTTTTTTTTTTTACAAAGGCAGTGCATTTTCCCTTCCTAATGTAATTTCTAAGTATCATCTGAGGAAAAGAAAGGTATTCGTAATGTCAGAGTAGCCAGAGTATTTGGACAGAAGAATAACTATAAACTGCTGTCAGCTCATTTTTACCCTTAATGAGATTTCAGATCGAGATTGTCTTTTCATTCCCCACAGGTAGCTTCCTACTAAACAGGTTGAAACTCATATGTTCTACTAATGCTCTTTACGTTCTTAGTATCAAGAAAGGTTGGAAGAACTTGTCTAAATACTTCATCCTGAAAAGCAGCTTCCATAATTTGATGGACCTTTAGCAAAGTACCTCAGATTTTGAGGATCCCGAGATCTTTGCTAAATGCAAGCAAATCTTTAATTACCTCTGTTTCCTCCTAAGTCAAGGCTGCTGCTTACTGCTCCTGCTTACTGCTAACATTTTAGTATGGCTCCCTTCAGCTTTTAACACTTTGCATAGCCCAAGAGGAAGTAGAACCCCTCTATCAGCTCCCATTCTACTGCAGGTAGGTGATGCACACTACTTGGTTGGCTGGGAACTACAGCAACTCACTGCAACTGGTCTACAACATTAGGACCACCCTGTGTGGAGAGAATCAGGAAAAGAGCAAGAAATATGCAGTGCCTCACAGCAATGGGAGACACATCATGTATGTGGGACTTGAATGCGGTCTGAGCCAAATTTATTCCCAATTGGAGTCTAGACCATGTAACTAACTATACTGAAAAAACGCAAAAGAGCTGAACACATACCGACTGAGAGCAGAATCTAGGAAGCTGCTCTGTACTAGGAAGGATTAAGGGCAAATCAGAGAAGCAGGCTTCCCAGGAATAGTGAAAAGCGTGTTGTCAGCTCACCTGCTGGAGAGAGAGTTCATTGGGAAAAGCACTCTCAATGTCTTCATCCTCACTGGAAGAGTGCAGATGGTGAGTGCTCACCTGAAAAAAGGACAAAACAATAAGCACAACTGAAAGCTGAGAAAGCTCAAATACTTTTGTTCCACACAAACAAAGACCAAACTCCTCAGAAGGCAGAAACTGTCTCAGTGAATAACACACAAACATGCACTAGAGTTTACCAACATTTACCAGAGTTGCTGCTACCTGAAAAACTATTATGGAGTATGTTTTCTACAAACACTCTACCCTTGCACACCTTCTTCATAAAAACAAGCAAAAGAAGAAAAAACCCAGCATATCACTTTTTTTAATTAAAGTAAGTCCAGAAAACAGCAGGTCTATCTGAAATATGCACCATATCACCGTTCTCACCAAATCCACTGTATTCCTCCTGTTTGTTTCTGTCAGCGTCTCTTCTACAAAACTCTCCCATCTCCCTCTGCAATCTTCAGGTAGCTCTGTAACAAAAAGGTCACCATACAGATTACCACATCTCAATGAAAAGGGATCAAAGCCAGTCATCTAGCCCCACTGGTTACCTACAAGTTTTTGAGCAGACACATACATCTGCACATGAAATAAGTAATGCATGCATTATGTAAGAGCTCTGCAAAGTGAATTAAATTTTACTCATTATTTTCAAAAAATGGTAAATTCTGCAGAGAAAGGAACATCTTTCATTAGGCCAACCAGTAAAATATTGCTGGACTTAACTCACTTGTGGAATTACAGTGGCCTAAAGATGCGAAGTTTCTACAACAACTTTCTGAAAACCAGCAAACATGTGACTTGAGTTCTACATTTTTTCCTTCCTTTTCTTTCATGGTGATTGCGGTGGGTTGACCCCAGCCAGCAACTAAGCACCCATCCAGCTGCTCACTCAGTCTCCCCCACAGCAGGATGGGGAAGAGAACTGGTAGACCAAAAGCAAGAAATACTCACGGGTTGAGATAAAGTTTAATAACTGGAGAAAAGAGGGGGGAAAAAACCAAACCAAGTGATGCAAAGGCACTCACTCAACATCTCCCACCAGCAGACTGATGCTCAGCTAGTTTCTGAGCAGGAGCTACCTCAGAAAGACTGTTCCCCCAGTTCCTACTGCTGAGTGTATGGCATGGAAGTGTCCTTCCATCAGTCCAGGTCAGCTGTCTGGCTTCTGGCTGTGTCCCCTCCCAGCCTCTTGTCCACCCCCAGTCTACTTGCTGCGGGGGGACAGAGCAGATAACAAAGCCTTGGTGCTGGTGCTGTGCAAGCACTGCTCAGCAAGAGCTAAAACAGTGCTGTGTTGTCAACACCATTTTAGTCACAATTCTGAAACACAGCACCGCATGGTTGCTATGAATAAAGTTATCCTCATCCCAGCCAGACCCAGTACAGTAAAACAACAGAGAGAAATAACCAGGACTTGTGAAACTTTCAGTCTTTACTAAAATATTTATAACTTCTCACATTTCATGTAGGTATGAAAACACACCAAGTTACTATATTACCATTTGATATGTTTGTTAGAAGCCAAAAATGGAAACTCTAGTCACATTTGTGTTTATTGTTTCCCTTAATAGATGCAGATGGAAAATCTTATTTCCTCTCACACAAAAATGTCAGCTAGAATTAGTTCTCAAAATAAATCCAATGAAGATATGATGGACAAAGCCTGGCAATGTGAGTATCTCCAACAAAGCGGAGATGGAGGGCCTCTGTCATCATTTTTCTTGTGCCTCCCTTCCTCTCAGACCCATATAATAATAAGGAAGTAGAGGAACACCACTTACAACCACCACCCTAGAATGCTGTAAATAAGCACTATAAATGTATACATAAACCCAGAAGAAAAGAAGCATTCCTTAGCACAAAAAGGATACCTTCAGTCTCTGGCTGCAAAAACAAAGCTCCAACAATTTCAATGTAATTGTATGAAAACAAAGAGCAACCAAATTTGGCCTAGACGTTATTTCTAAGTTATGGTGATATTTAACGGGAAATTATTTTCATTATAAAAGGGACCTTCACAAAATATGTGCAATAAAAGTCTTTCCAAAAGGCCTGCAAGTGTTATTTAATCAAGAAAAAAAGAAGGAACAGAGAAAGGAGCATGTACCTTTAATGAACTCGCTAATTTGAGTCTGCATGGGGCCCTTCTCCATATTCTGTACTACAGCATTGGCTATCCGGGTGAGGTGGCCCATATTGCCTCGCCTCATTCCACCTTCTGCCCTGAAAAGAGAAAACAGCCAGTAGCAACATAACCAGGCACCAGGAATCCAAGGGTCACAGTCATAACCGCTTTCATAACCTAGCCATGCTAAGAGTTCCCCGCTGTTGCAACAGTCTGACATATGTACACGTTACACCAAGCAGGGTTAGTATAGAAAATGCAGAGGAGAATCAGCAAGAACACCCTCTGCTCACGCAGGCAGGACACAGGAGGAGTTTAGCCAGAACAACTGAACCTTTCTGCATTTTTTCATGTATTGAGATGGAAGAGATCACTCATCCAGTTCAGAATACACATGATAAAATTTAAGCCAGTTACAAAGAGGAAGCTAATCGGGTACACTGAAAGACCGCTGCAGAAATAAATAATCTGATTATAATTTCCACTAAAGAAAACTCACAGCAATAAGAATTTACATCACTACTACTGAAAAAGCTTTATAGAGTTTCACTTGCAATTGAAGTATTAAGCAGATGAGTTCAAGAGAACAAAAGACACTAATCTACAACCATTAGATTTCCCCCTTACAAAAAAGTCTAAGAAGCTACCATTAAGTCCAAGCAGTCCCTAAGTCACTTTTCTTTGAATCTTCATTGGTTCTCCTTCACTGGATAGCAAAGCAGCAATCTAAAAATCGGGGGATGAAGAGCCTGAACTAATTCTGCTTTCTACAGTATCCAAGGAAGGACTGATGAGATTTGAGAACAAAAACCTAAACCCAGTGGCAGATTCCTGGCAAGAAATTTCACAGTACCATGTTTAGAAAGAGCATTTCTGCCTTTAAACTGGCAGGTGCTGAAAAGAAGCCCAGACAAAATTCCCAAATCCTTAAGTCAAAGTCAGAAATTATTATTTCTTGATGTAGCCCAAGGAGCATCCAAGGTTGACTTAAGCCACCACAAATCAAATCGGTGGGTCAGAATCAAACTGAACAAAAATAAACCCCTTACAAACAGGATGACAGTAAGTTTCCACCTCAGGTCACTAAGCCTCCAGCTGTAAAACAAAGGTTTCTTTCCTAGATGCTAACAGAGCCCATGCATAATAAAGACTTTCATTTTTCCTTGGGAGAGAGGAAGACACTAAATACATCAGAGCTAATTTTGTGATGGCATGCTGTGCTCATGTAAATTCTTCTCTACCCTTGCTCGGGGGGTCTGTGTGCAGCAGTCTAGGCTGACAGGTCAAATACAGCAAAGCCATCAGACAGTATCAGCTCTCCTGATCACATGCACTTACAGCTACATTTTAAGCATTTTTTTTTTTCATGACCTACACATCCCTTGAAAAGTGTAATCATTATCTCTTGAATCTCTAAAAAGTTTATAGTGAAATTATCTCAGGCTTTCCCCTAATGCTGGAACTGAACATATGCAGGTGAGGGGACTAGATGGTTTAGAAAACAAACCCTCTTATCCCTCCACATGTTCCTGCACCAAAAAATAAGAGTACAAAGCCAATACAAACTGTTATCTGTACACACATAGAATCACAACACGGCTTGGGTTGGAAAGGACCTTAAAGAGCATCTAGTTCCAATCCCCTGCCATGGACAGGGACACCTTCCACTAGACCAGGTTGCCTCAAGCCCCGTCCAACCTGGCCTGGAACACTTCCAGGGATGGGGCAGCCACAGCTTCTCTGGGCAACCTGTGCCAGCACCTCACCACCCTCACAGTTAAGAATTTCTTCCTTAGATCTAACCTAAATCCACCCTCTTCCAGCTTAAAACCATACCCCCTCATCCAATTGCCACAGGCCCTTGTAAAAAGTCTGTCCCCATTTTTCCTACAAGCCCCTTTAGGTACTGGCAGGCTGCTCTAAGGTCTCCCTGAGCCTTCTCTTCTCCAGGCTGAACAATCCCAACTCCCTCAGCCTGTCTTCATAGCAGACATCCTGAAATAAGGAAAGCACTAACCCTAAAATTCAAGGTTTAGAACTACTCAAATAAACTGAACACCTGGAAACGAGTTCCCAATGCTGTGCTACAACCTTCTGCACACAGGTTCATGGCAATTCCTTTCGCAACCTCAACCCAACAAGACAGCAAACAGCTCCAGCCCGTACCCACAACACTACGGAGCGCCTTGGCTGCAGCAGTCCTGCCACAAGCCTGAGGCCACCTCCAGCACCCCCAGCCTCAGGTCAGAGCCCACCTGCAGCTGGGGGACCCCCAGGACCATGCAGGCACACCCAAGGGGTTACACCAGCATCCACAAGGGCCCTGCACAGACCTGCACAAGAGCTCTGGAGGAAAAACCCACGGGCAGATGGGGCCAAGGGACACGGCAGTGCTCTAGTGCTCTCTATAAAAACGTATGTTTTTCCGCAAACTTGCAAAGCTCAGCTTTTTCAAAAGTTTAAAGCGTATGGTGACAGAAGCAGCATACAGCAATGCCGTATCTGTCTGGTCCTATGGGAGGACCTATACAACATTTTTTCTGAGTTGAGCAGACCCTAACACACTGTTGGTATGAAGACAGCAAACACGCAAACTTTTATTTCAACACTTTCAAATACTTTTTATCAACCATGCCACAACTGGTGGTTACTACACTTACATCAATAGGAAGGCAAACAAAGATGTGCTACAGGAAACTTGACACTTCCTATAAACTCACATTGATGACCAGGCTTACTTTATTTTAAATTCTAATTACCCAGGCAGATCAAATGGACTGCAGTAAAAAAATTATGTGGCTTACCTAGAAGTTAAAGTCTAGTAGTTACGAAGTCCTTCATCAAGAACATATGGAACAACTAAAACTAAGAGAACCCAGGGAGAAATTCCATGTTCCAGCAGGAAAATATATTACCACCACTCTTGCTGATGATTTTTAAGAAATAATTCCCAAGCTCTTCATTTGGAATCTCTGACCCTGGGGCTCCCAGTGCTTGACTCCATCTCCTCACTGAGTGGTACAATAAACTTCATATAAATCAAACTCCTTAAAGCACACCATCTGAGATACCTCTCGTTAACTCAGTATTTTTCTTCTTGCCATTAAAATTCCTTCCAATGTGGTGACTGGAACTGTTTGGCATAAAATATGTATGAGCTCTAGTTCCTGTCTAATTTAATTAGGAAAACTTTTAAGCAGCAACCACAGATATTTTTGTTACCTACAAAACTGTGCACAATGATAGTTGTGCAATGAAACCATCAGCGAAATTTGTTATCAACAGCCCTACGGGTTGCAAGAGGGAAAACCCAAAAAAACCCCAACAAATCCAAATTTTTTAAAAAAATCAAACCAAAACCTAACCCACCAATTATGGCCTGACAGTAAGCCTAAAACAATTACAGCGGGACTACAAAGCGCTCTGAAGCCATAAAGAGCTCAAAATAGCGAGGGAGGACCAAAACATTTAGATTGACAAGGAAACAGAAGCCTAGATGGTATTTTCACTTTAATGTGTTTTAGGTTTTTTAAATTAATTTGTTCTTATAATCGCTGCAATCAGCATGAAATCCAAGTAGTTTATAAAGTTAGAATATTAAATGTGGGGCAAATCTGGGGCAAAAATGCTTGCCCATCTCAGTTTCCACACAGCTGCTCACTCTAGGGAGAATATAATTATGCATTAAAAGAAAGAAAGAAAGAAAGAAAGAAAGTAGTTCTATGGCATGTAGTTTCCTGAGAAAGCAAGAAAGAGGCATATTGTGTGTTTGGGCTGAGACATTACAGACACTTTTAAAAAATCATGCTTTCAAATTATATGCCTAATTTGGTAAATCTGTTTTTTAACATGCAAATAAATACTAATTCCAAATCACAATCCAAATCATTTTTGACACCATTAAATTGTAAATTATCCAAATAATTGAAAGAGTATTTCAAGGCAATATTCTAAATCTGCAGCCCTAGAACAAAGACCTTCTGAACCCGAAATCCCTTACTGTATTTTGTCATTGGCTTCCCAGGCATCCAATATCCTTTGCACTAGGCAGCATTTCTGGAACAGCTAGAGGGGGGGGGAAAAAAAAAAAAAAGAGATAGGAAGAACATTTCAAAAGTTTGCCAAAGTAAGACTCATGCCTTAGGAAGTCTGTATTGAACTGTAGTTACTTTTGTTCATTCCTTCACTCCTACTGAACAAGAACTTAAAGTTCAGCACTTATCTTTCCCAAGAGCTCAAGTTTCTTCTTTCTCAATTTTTTCCTCAGAGGATCCAGGGAAAACAGCAATACCTATACACATCTTCAGCCTGCTTTTGGGCTTCACATGAGCAGCAATGAAGAATATTGTCATTTTACAAACATAACAAAAAGTTTTCATCATTAGGGCCACCATGCAGAAGCTAAAATGTAGTCAGCTAGTTGCAGTTACTATTTTTTTTTTTGTCCAAAGTTTATATGCATCTTTACTAAAAAAATTAAATAAAAATAGATTCACAAGCCCATTAAATGAGATGGGTGGTATGTTTATTTTGTAATTGGATGCTAACAACAAATGCACAAAAGCAAATACACTTCCATCCAGAACTGACAGAACCAAGTTATAGCTAGACACTTTTAAATAAACTCCATCTTCTCGAACAGTTCGTCATACCATTTCCTTGTTAATGCATATGCAGACTGAATCAATCAGTCTAAAATTCTCAGGTGACACGACCAGACTTACATGAGTAACCATGATATTCTCGGTATTGTTTTCTGGAGTCTCTAAGTTCTCTGTGGCCACATTTCCATTCAGCACCTCTTCTTTGCTTTCTAGGTCATTAGTAGTAGTTTTTCCCTCTTGCACGGAGTGCGAGAGTATAGCTGCTATGGACAATTCCACTTGGAAATGCAAAAAGTTATTCCATGTGTATTTAAAAAATAAGTCCTGGAAGAAAATGAGAAACAAAAGAATTCACTCTAGATACATCTTCCCGTTCTTAACAATCAAATGATATCCAAACATTGCCCAATTAGTTGTTTAATCAGCAATTCCACTAAAACAATTCTACTTATACACCTCAGCATTCACTTATCATTGAATGTGCTCTGTTTCCTCTGCCGTAATGCATACTTTCCAATAAACTGAGCACATTGGAAATACTCTTCTACACAGCTAGGGCTCACAGCACAGACATGCTGGAAAAAAAAGTTATCTATTCTGTGGTTGACTTCATCATAAGAAAAATATTAACTAAATTTCTACCTATGAAAGTAATTCTCTGAAAGACTTTCCAGGTTCTATCGGCAGTTTTCAGAACATGTTCCTGTTCACAGCTAGACAAAAAGATCAGCTCTCCATACCATGAGAGCTGATACACACAACTACTAAACTACTGTAACAATAAATTTGAAGCACAAGGTTCAGTTCAAAATACTAAGCAACTGTATTTGTATTACAAAAGCTATTCTGAGGATGGATGTTTCTCCTTTCAGTAGATTAGAAAAGTAATTAAGACACCAGCATACATGAAACAAACTACCTTGCACTGAACAGATGAAAGGGAAAGCAAAAATGTTCCCAGTTTAAATTTATTCCCTCTCTCCCTATTCACAGTGTTGCAACTTACAAGTAATAAATTCATGGTACTGAGTCTGCATAGTTCCTGATTAATACTGGGAGTGTTTGTGTGAAGCAGAGCAGCTATCAGACGAGATCCATGAAGACGAGCATTCCCCAGTGGCTCCTCCAAGACACCAATTGTAGTTAGGATTGCTGTTTTCTATCAGAGAAACGGATAATGAGTACCTCAGCGAAGATCAACATTTCCTCAAGCATATATACACAACAATTTGACTAAACATAACCAGTTCATTTCATAAATACTCTCTGCAAGTAAACCAAAACCATTTTCCCATACAGAGGACAGTGTCATGCAATCAATGTGAGACTTTTATTTCCAAACCTGAAGATTAACATCAAAATATCCACTAACTGAAAGTTCCTTTCTCTTCACCCCTTAACCATCTTTACATCAGTCCCAATGTATCTCTATTTCTTTTCTCTTCTACAGAAGTCCTCTTCCCTACTTCTACACGAATACAATGGCTTTCGAAATTCCTACTGCCTAGTCCCTAAGCACCTGAATGACAAACTTGAAGCATGAATCTTTCTTCAAAAGTCATTTGCCTGTTCCAGCATATGGTGCTTCCAGAAAATATGCAGGAAGCCTGTGTATAGAGAAAGGGAAACCTCGAAATGCAGTTCAGGAGCCAATTGCTCCTGAGAAGTGCTGGGCTACCCTACCTTGGGAGGGCTGAGCAGCAGCTGGTGGAAATCCTTTAGCCTTGGTTCAATACCATGTAAGATGCTGCTATTGACAGTGTAAGACCTTTCAAATCCCTGAGTGTATGAGTCCATCAATCCTTCCACTCTGTAAAGAAGAAAAGCACAACAGTTAAGATTTGACAAAATCTTAAAATGGTCTCTAGTCACACTGTCCATGTTGGTCATTTTCTCTTGAAAAATAACTGTGAATATGAAAAATAATAATTTCTGGCTACTGAATATATTTACATAACTACATTATGTTAATGTATCATTTATGATATGCTAGTCACACAATCAAAACTGTGAATGAGATGAGTGGGAAGACAGACAATAAGCTGTCTGCAGAGCTGACAGACAAATTACTGAAGTGTTTCATCATTTTTAAAACTTCCCAAACATTTGAAAAGTAAATTACATCAGCAAGAGTTACTATAAACATTTGTTAAAAACTGTAAACCTTCCACAAGTGTTCAAGAAGATGTATATAAATATACCAACCAATGAAAACCTTCAGCAGGCATGCACCTGTGCTCATAAACATACCTCTTTATTGGCAAGCAGTAAATTACAACAACTATTACTAGCCCTTTCCAACAGCAGAGTCTCACATTGGAATAAAAGAAACACTTTCATTTCAGTCATGAGATGTAACTCCAGCAAGGCAGGGAATGGGCTAGGTATGAACCTCTTAGCCTCCAACTCACAAACCTTCAGAGACCCCGGGCACAAGACATGGTAGAATTAGTATCTAAACTTTTCAGTTTTAACTCTGCATATGACTTTCTGACTAGCAACTTGTTTTCCCAATGCCACCATCTGTCCTTCTCTTTCCTCTTTCCTAACCCTCCATTACCTCCTTCACTCTTATTTTCTCCTTTATAAAAAAAATGAGATTTTCAATGTCTCCCTTCCTTCCCAGAACTCTTTTGCCTTTTCTCTCCTCTATCTCCGTAAGAAGAAATAAAAGGGCGATATAATTTTAAAAAACAAAAACTATACAGCCATATAGATACACACATGCACACATCATCACACAGATTATGCATGACATACCATTTCCTCCCCTATTCTGCACACATTCTGTTTTAAGATCTCCGATGTTACAGACAAGACTTTGCTACACACGTGCAAGAGAACTAAAGAGCCCACAAAAAGGCCCAGCTGCCAACTGGTACAACTGCCATGAGGTACAGCTACTGCATCAAAAAAACCAAACAGCTTTTCTTGCACTCATTTCTAGACAGCACTTCACACTAGGCCATAAAAATCTCCTTTTTTGCCTAAGTAATACTAGATTGGAATTCCTAAAATTGTTCTTGCTAGAAGCAAGTGCTAACTTACCCAGAGCGTCTTGTTTCCAGCAATGTTAGAAGAACTTGTGTTCCATTCACTATGCAATTTTCAGTCTGTTCTCCATCAAACATATTCTTCAGGAGCTGCTCCACACATTCCTGCCTGTTGATCAACACACACACATTAGCAGCATACAAATTAGAAGTAATTTGGCAGTTGCTTTAGTCACAAAATATCCACTTCTGAGTCTTCTGGAGAAAAAGGCTGCCATTTTTCTTTGAGAAAGAATAAATACATCCCCCTCTAAAGTCTCATAGGACAAGAATGGCTCTACATCAGGTTTCTGAACTTGCTTACTTGTCACTAAGGCAAGACCTGATTATAAACTCCTGGACTCCAAACCAATTGTCATTCTCCTTTAGCAACAGGATATACATCTAAGTTATAAATTGGAAGACAACCCACGTGTAAACTCAGTCAATTTAATTTATTAAAGACAATATGAAGCTATCAGCGGACAGTCTAAAATTATCTATCACAATCCAGAAGACAGAGATAACAAACAGTGGAAGTTGACCCTTATTGTCTGCCAGTGGCATAATAAGATCCAGGACCTGAAAACGGAGACCAACAAATGCAAACTGTAAATAATATGCACCTTTGTAGTAGTCTTCACTATTATCCCCTTGAAATATTTTAACCAATTCACCATCTCTGAGCCCTTAAACCAAGATAAGATGCCTTCTAAATATTGACAGATTTAGGGCCAGGTGGAGGGATCACCACGCAAAGTGTTGAAGACTGCTGAATCAGAATGAATAATGATATTGGTCCTTTCTAGCATTACGAATTATTCTGAAATGGCCTTAGAATTGAAAAATAATTAGCACAAAGGTAACAGCCCACTTTTCTCTCTATTATTTTCCATGCTAAATGAATAATAGATACAAGGAATATGAGGTTCAGGCTGGCACTGTAACTCATCTACAGTTACTTGACTGCAGCAATGCCTGCTTCCACCTCTGTATTCAGACTCTTTCCCATGCTAATTCTGCGGATGTTAATGACAGTTCTCCAAAATCCAGTACTCAGCAAGTGCCCTTCTCGACTCGCTAAGTCACATGTCCAGCTAAAAACAGTATTACTCAAGTTCACAGCCTCATTTTTACTATTTTCTAACATTCGAAAAAATCTCATTTACATTTGTATAAATAAAATGAGATAAAAATGTAAAAATACATGAATAATGCATAAGAAAATTATTTTAATAAGTAGAATCTAAATACACTCCATCAGCACAAGCACAAGAGGCAGAGTCAGGAAAAAGAAGTAACAGTTTACTGTAATTAACCGAATTCACTTTTATTGCATACAGCCAGCAGCTACTGAAAAAAATCTAGATTTGGTATTTATTCTGTAACCCTGATCACAACTCCTTCTTGCTCTATTAGCTCATCATTAATTCATGATTCACAAACAATAAAAGTTATCCAAAGATCAAAAAAGGTTACCAGTAATGCTCGCAAAAATTGGCCAAGAAAAGTAACAAGATAGGTGACCTTCAGCAGAAAGGTAAGTTGTGCAAAAAGTCACTTTTGCTCAAAGTATTTTTTCCTTCTAAACGGTGAAGGAACATTTAGACATGTCTTTTGAAAGTACAAAGACATTTTTATTTATTTCCTGGAAGTTATATGTGGTGCTTTAAAACACGCAAAATGCATATACAGAGAACACTGGGAAGGTGAAGGTGACTGAGAGGGAGCGCATAGGGAGAGGGGGAAGAATGCTGAAGACCACCTGAGTAAAGTATGAGACAAACTTCAAACTGCAGCTTTGTATAATCAAGGAAGTTCGCTTAAATCCTACCACTGGTGTCACAGAGGCCCTCATGAAAGACCACGGGCAGCACTCTTCTGCTCCACACACAGCAGGGTTCCACATACCTCTCCGAAACTACTGAGAAAGTTACAAAACTACCAGGAAAGTCTAAATTTACCCAAAAAGTCTGAAAGTACCATGTTCTCCACTGAACTACAAGCCTCATTAAAGGTCCTGGGCTTCCCAGGTGAAATGACCGAGCTGGAGACTCAGTCTAACCTCCAAACATTAACACCAATTACGAAACCAATACAGACTTGAGATGCTGAAGGCTCTGCGATCAGGGCTACAATCTACGCTGACAATCCAGCACTGTGCTATTTGATAAAACAGTATTATGGCAGACCATGGGACAAAAGGCCAGATCTGCCTTATTTCTGCAGGCACAGTGAAGGAAACAAAGTATTTAAGAAAGAACACTGCCTTGCAGGGGCAGTTACATGTCAAGCCCATGGAAGATCCTGTGCACATCTGCAGAGACCGCGGCTTTTCACTGCTTGTGTGCAGCATGATTCATGTCCTGTTTTTACCCACACACATCTGCTCCTGTCCCAACAGAAGCCCCGATATTCATGCATGAACTGACAGCTCAGAATACGGAGAAAACAGCAGCAATGTCACATAAATTAAGAAAGCTCTGGCTCAACAAAAACATGTAAAAGAGGAATTTTAAGCCCTAGTTATAGATACTACACTATACAATGCAAGCTCGTTTCTTTTCTGTCAACATGGCACCTTCAGGCCTAAAAGAACCTTATTTGGTTTCAATCTCACACTGAAATCTCCAGTAATATTTTCAGGTTTGAAGCAAATACAGGAAGTGGCAAACATGCTAACATAAATAATTTAAAACTACATTACAGAGAACAAAGAAACAATGCCAAAGGAATAGAGTAAACTTGAAAAATCAACATTTTCTGGTACACAACTCATACCTAACATTATTTGGGAAATTACTCCTAACAAAAATACTCTTTGAAAGTTTCTCATCAATATATTCCCTCAGTAATACTGGAGAAGTTAGCGCTGGATTTAAAAAAAACAACCACCAAACTTCAAATGAAAAAACTTCTTCCGAGTTTCACTGCAAGTTGTCTGGACATACAACAGCAGGTTCTGAGAAGTCCTGGATACCACTACTGGGATCACAAGCATCCTTACATCCTTTTTTCAAGAGAACACCTTCTATCAAAATTAACTTAGAAAACCTGAAAAACTACAAATGCTTCTTTTGCCAACTGTACACTGGTGCCATTTATCACTAGGTTACACCTTTAGAACAACTCAGCACAACCCAACAGTTTCTAAAGGATAGAAATCACTAGATTGTCCTCCCTGCAATTATTTAGTGACTACCTTCAAGTAAGTTACACAAGATCACCTGCAAACACGACAAAACACTTACAAACCAGAACAGCTTTCCTACATTTTTCAGCCAAACTACCAGGCCTAATAAAAGACAGTAATATCTCTATTTAAAAATTGTGTCTGCAAAGTTTATCAATCAGAATGCAGAACCAATTAGGTATCGGCGTTGTGCCATGCCATCTGTAATGAAAGCACTGCACAATGTTTCTGACATGGTTAGAGCTCGTGAAGGTCACAGGTGACAGCGCTTTGAGGAAAAGTAGTAGCTGACACTAACTCTAGTGTATTAAGAGATCCACTGGGACAGTACACAGAGGGAGATCTAAATTGTCACCATCTAGCCCTAACACCACAAGGAAATGGAATGATATTTTGAATATCATTCAAATAGAGAAGGCTAGGGAGGCGTTTAAAGTGTGCAGGCTTACTTCTTTCAGGGTTCAACCAGATTTGGAGAATAAAACCAGGCAGATTAATGATTCAGTCTCAGTAACAGGCAGGCAGACACTCTTTGGTGAGAGCTCTCGGGCAGTTATCTCAGCACCACCTGATCTCTGCAGAAGCGCAGGCAACCCAAGGTTCACATAAATTATGAAATCTAGAACTGATATTTGACTCAGAAGCCAAAAACAGCATGCCAGAGGACACTCAGGGTATGTAAGCAGACCTCAGCAAAGGTTGGAAGACAAGCTGATAATGCCCCTTACAAAACGAAGGGCACAGTGACATACAAGCTACTATGAGAGAGAACTCCTTCTGTTATCACAGCATTTGCTTCCCCATTTTGAAGGACAGCAACGTGATGATCTGAAACCTGTCTATATGGTGCAACACTTTCACCAGTGGGCAACAAGAGCTACTGATTAGCCAAGTATGACTGAATCAGAATCATTTGGGTTGGAAAAGACCTTTATGATAGAGTCCAGCTGTCAACCCAGCACTGCCAAGTCCACCACTAAATCATGTTCCCCCCAAGAGCCACATCTACACATTTTTTAAATACCCCCATGGATGGTGACTCCACCAATTCCCTGAGCAGCCTGCTGCAGTGCTTCACCACCCTATTGGTGCAGAAATTTTTCCTAATACCCAGTTTAAACCTCCAAGAACACTGTCAATACAGGAATTTTAAGATTTGTCTTTGTGGGATTTCCCTCAACTACTATCATTGCAGTTCACCTCCCTCCAAATTCACTATGAGTGTTTTAACACATTCACTAGTATTGCCTCATCTTGAATTAGCTTGTGAGCTTTGGGGATTGCTAACCCCGATCTGCCTTCATACAGAGCTACAAAACTCAGAGATCTCTACAGAGGCAGTTAAGTGATGCTACAGTTTAAAAGCAGTATTAAATGGTTGGCACAAATGTCAAGAGTTGAGCAAAGGCTTCACATGCATAGTCTGTGTCTCAAGAGAGCTATCAGAGAGTGACAATATTAGTAGAAAGTAGTTTAGCAACAGTCCTCTGACAAGTACTTACGATTCCAGTGCTGTGAGAAGTGGATCAGGCTCAGGTATATCCTGGAGCTGATTGCTCTGGTCTCTGCTCAATCTTATGATATCACACAGGGTCTGGGAAGCATTTGATTGCCTCTGTAAACAATGACAGAGAACACATTTCAGTACTGACATCTCTACTTGGCTCATTCTGGCAGTCAGAGACAATTTAACATAACTGGGAATGCAAGAAACTGAATAAATCACAATTTTTCAAAACAATTGCCTCCATGCTCTAAATTATTCGTCTGTTAAATACAACACTGATGCAAGTTATTAGAAGCATTAACAGATTTTAAAATCAAAGAGGAGTTAAAAGATTTCAGGAAGTGAGGATTCTTTTTTACATCTTCCCAACCAAGTGTGTTAACTTGCAAATCTCAAATACAAGTATTTCATTCTTACTTCTCACTACACACAGGTTTCCTGCATGAAGAAAAATAAATGGCTTGATAGAACCCTTTACAGCTTCATTATTATGTATTAAAAGGCTTTAAAGTAGTATTTTGATAAATTAATCGTCTCATTCTGGCTATCAATCAAAGACTCTCTGTAGCTACTATACGTATAAGATCTTATGATGTAATTAAGCATTCACCCATAAGATAGTATGGCTGAAGGCATACAAATCAGCATGTTACTTCCAACTTTTTCTCCCAGAAAGGGTAATTTTTGCTGTGATGAGATGAAGGAATCATAGTGTCGGCATTAAGGCTACACCATAAGAATCCTGTGTCATCCAGTTCACTTTGCTGCTGGCACTTGCAGGAAGCTGTGGACAAGTGCCACCATCCCCATTTCAGTCAAAGCAGGCCAGCTAGAGACCAACACACTTCCTTGTGTTTTTCCTGCTCAGCATCAGGGACAGCAGTCAACACCCAAATGTGAAATGATAGTGTAGGAAACTAAAATCCAGACCTACAGCTCCTGGCTTGGACATATTGTGAACATTATTGAAAGAAAAAAAGGGAAAAAAAGCACTCTGTAATACTCAGCATGTCTTTTTCATGGGTATTCACAACTGAATACCTACTTACTTATGGTCTAAAAAGAATTGAAAATTACAGTGAACTGGTTAATTTAAATGTTTTTTTAACAGCCTGTTTCAAACGGCAGGTTCCTACTTAAAGCCAAGTTACCACTGACTGTAAACGCTGAGATGAACTGATGCAGCAGCAGAATGAACTAAGAAATTAGTAGTAGAATAAGTCAAAACCAGACTAAAAATACAACAAAACATTTTGCTACAGAGCAACCAGAGGACAGGATGTCTACTCATACAGATCATCTCTAATCATCTCTTTCTGTAAGTCACCTGGGCATTATCGAAGAGACAGAAGAGTCTTCTGGAACTTGTAAGACCCGCCACCCAAAAAGACAAAACTTATTCTTGTCATACTCACGTCCTCATCCTGGCTTGAATGGATCAGTTCCACAAGTCTTTGAATAATCCTTGCTTCATTAAGCCACTGGAGGGAAAGGAAAAGGGAAAGAAAATCTCTGTTTGAGATCACAGAATTAAAAACCAGAGGATCTTTGAGAAGTTTTGCGTAACACAGGCTTTTCAAGAAGGGAAAGCCCTTTCCTTCTATTTCATAATCAAAGCCACAGGCAGTATACGAACTCCTCTAGGCATAGACAGAGATGCATTTTAATTTGCATCAGTATGTACGACCTTGCCCATGGAACTAAAAGCCTAAATACCTTTGGAAAACATGGAACAGATCAGTCATGAACACTATCTCATCCAAAGTAGCATTAGCATAATTATCAACATGTTCTTCTCCTACCGTTTCCTATTCTTACGGTCTTACTACTGTTTACACTAAATAATTTCTCAGACTTTGAGATGACACAACAATGCCATTATATCTCGCCTCCTTGCTCTACGCCAGCTTCAGACTACTTCCTCTTCTTAGCGCAAGCTATCACTTCATCTCCCTTTCCTGACTGCATGCAAACCAAGTACACCGTCTGCAAATGATACGTTCCAGTTTTTCCCTTCCCAGCTTCATGTGCAAGGTCAAGTTCTCATTTCCACCCAACCATTTTCACTCAGATTTCTCCGGTTTTCATTCCAGGCAAACTGCTAGATGTCTAACATAAATCAAACTAATCAGTCAAATCAGTCAAACTAATGCATTCGCAGTTGCTTTCGAAATAACTGACCAAACATTAATTAAAAGGAGAAAGAGTTAGGTTTCTGCAATGATATAATCTTCCATCACTCTCCAGATGAGTCATGGAGAAAATGAACAGTCTCCCGCCTTCCATTTCTGTTTAAGATGGCTCTGTGCCTATCTTCTCTCATTGAATGCTGATTTTTATGTTATCTATTCACATGACTTCCAACTATAATCCTTACATTGACTCGTTAACAGCTTTGCTCTAATAACCTTCCTACAGATCTCATCCTCTCCTCTCCAATGCCATGTTGAGTTATGACCTATGAGTGACTTAAAAGAAAAATTTCAAATCACTGTTTTTAGTGACTTTTCCCATGAATAATACTGCTGTTTTCCTACTAAGTCTGAAATGTCTGACTTCGTCTCCTTTCTGGTGCATCTTATTATCGCAAAAGTACTAATGCTGCCCAAAAATCTCCCCAGCATACAACTGCAAACCAAGTATTTAATTCAAGACCATATTTTCAGATGTTTTCTGTACTGTCTTCTTCCCGATATCCAGTTTACCCAGAAGTTCAAAAAACTGAATTCCTAAGACATTTTTCCTTACCAGTCTCTCTACCAACCTATCTCTTCAGATTCTTCCACTGGTTTTCAGTTTTCCAGCATCAAAATTAAACTCCTGAACCTTCTTCTCAAGACCATCACAGTAGAGTTAATCCCTGATGTGTCTTAATACATCAGTCTTGCCATCTCCATTCCACTAACAAAGCAACTGTCCATTACCTCTTCGCTCATTTAGTCTACAAGCATCTTTTCTCATTCTCCCTGTGCTGGGATATGGCTACTGAAACCCTTCTCTCAAATCCTGAGACTCAGGTCTTCTGATGACAGCTCAGGTAGCTGCCAACTGGCAATTTACCAAAATGGCTTCATCAAAATTAATGACGTTCTCCTCATTTGCATCTTCTAAAAAACAGCTGCTCAAATTTATTATGCCTACTGGCAGTCTTTATAACAATAAAATTACCCATCTCTCCTCTTCTCAGTGTTATGCTGGCATCTTTCATTTTTCATCACCAATTATACACCCCGTGTTTGCACAGCACCATGATTACAAGCCCAGATTTCGACTGCAATCTCCAGGTATTCCCACAGTATTAACACACTGCACAACTTCAATAAAAAAACCCCAAACACTTATACCCATTTTTACCTGCAAGTTTCCATTCTTCAAATAAAAAGCTCCATAGATACAGTACAGTGGGTGTTTCAGCCTGTTTATTGCTTCATGCAGAACCTACCTGCCAATCAGTGTCAGCAGAGGAATTTTTACCTACAAAAGCTCCTTCTACCCTTATGAATTCCACAGCCCAGAAGAAAACTAATAATCACCCCTGCATTAAATGTATTCTCTTCCCCTTGCAGAGCACAGCAACTTAAATCCCAGTTCTCCACCGTAGTTTCAACTTTATTCTGTATCAGCATCCTCCCTCAAGTCCCACATCAGTTGAGCCTATCGGCCTTATTAATGAAAACTGGGAGTCACACAGTAAGCAAGGATAAGAAGGTTTGCTCTTTTTGCCTGGACTGCCATAATAATGGGCTCCGGGGAGAGTTGGATGGCCACAGAGAGAGGTACAGAAGAGACGGAAGCAGGAGCAGTCATCTGAGCAAAGGAATTACTGTTCCTGGGAACTGAGGAACACAGAAAATGAAATTCAAAAGCAAAAAAAATCCCAACTGAAATGATGTGTTAAGATTAGAAGAGCAATACCAAAATTTGGTGAATTAAGCACCACCTAGTAAATCTGGAAGACAGCAATTCCTCTGTCTTGAGGCTGCTGTTGAAGAGATGGACTTAAGATGAAAAGGTATACTCTTTAACTGACTCTTCAAACAAAAGCTGTGACACTTGCAGGGCTTACCTACCTAGACTGAAGTACAACAGAGTTACATTCGGCATCTCCCTTAAGAGTCACACATGAAACGCAAATCTAACAAGAGATCAACACGCTTCCTTGTGTTTTTCCTGCTCAGCATCAGGAATGGCAGTCAACACCCAAATGCGAAGTGATAGTGTAGGAAAACTGTTCTGACCACATGCAACTCAGCAGCGTGTTTACTCTCACTGATGAATGACACACTTGTAAGGAATTTACAAACAGAAAACTTGCATATGTGTGCAACTTGAATTATTCTACAGGAAAAGGAAGACTGCAAGACACAGGGCCAGCAAGCAGGAGACAGTTGATTTTTCTGCAAA
This sequence comes from Ibycter americanus, assembly GCA_035590275.1. NCBI lineage: Eukaryota > Metazoa > Chordata > Aves > Falconiformes > Falconidae > Ibycter > Ibycter americanus. Next base: position 72,030,387 of record JAVJGI010000060.1, on the reverse strand, counting down.
AGAGCAGGCTGCTGTTTGCTGCCTCCTGATTATGGAGTGTTGGGTTTCTGCCCAGCTGCTTGCTGCTGGGGAACACCTATATCATGTACGCTCAGGCACTGCAGAACAAGTGGGACATGGCAAACTGGTCCAGGCAAACTGGGACTTGGCAGTTAATGAGGCCGCAGGCACGGAAGGGGGCGTGGAGGCGCTGGTCGAGGCTGCATGGAACTGCAAGATCAGCATGACCACAGTGGTGACATGCAAGAGGGCACGGTCCCCACCACCACCTGGGGCAACTACATCTGGCACATGGGAGGCCTCAACTCATGTAGAACTCCTGAGAGAAGGAGGGCATGGTCAGCCAGGTCCCACGCAGCACCTTGTGCTCTTCCTTGGTGGAGATAACGTCCCTTACCCACAGCAGATGCACTCTCATCTAGACACTGTGCTGCCATGTGATAGGAGTTATGGGTGGAGGTGAAAAGAAAATGTAGTATTATATTGTTATTATATTGTTATATATTATTAATATAAATATATGAACAGAATTTCAGTGGGGTTTTTCTGTAGAGACCATGGAAACAGTCAGGGTTTCCTGGACCCTAATTTTGCATGGAAGAAGGAATAGTTTGGGTTGGAAGGGCCCTTAAAGACCATCTAGTTCCAACCCCGCTACCAGGGGCAGGGACACCTTCCGCTAGACCAGGTTGCTCCAAGCCCCGTCCAATCTGGCCTTGAACACTTCCAGGGATGGGGCAGCCACAGCTTCTCTGGGCAACCTGTGCCAGTGCCTCACCACCAACAGCCAGAGACTACACAGGAATTAAGAGGATGGAGACTCTCAAGTCACGAGTGGCTGGAAGCTGGCAACATGAGAAAAGCTCTTTCACCACCAGGAAACGTGCACTTACAGAATAGGCATAATGGCTTGGCGGTAACAGGCAAGGAGGAACAGGTTTCCTCCAAGGAGTCATCAGAGCCATCTGAGCGTGCAATTCACCAACAGAAGAGGAAGCGGCAGATGAGTGTGGCTGGAGACTCTCTTATGCAGGGAGTGAAGAACCTGCTCACCAACCAGATTTACTGTTTCGACAAGCATGCTGCTTGCCAGCAGCTCAGACTCCCCCAGTGCGTGGGGAGACTGCCAAGGCTTATCCAGCCCTTGGATGACCACTCTTTCCTCCTGACGCCACGTGTACACTAATACCACTGCCAAGGAGCATCTCAGGCGTATCGTGAGTAACTACAAGGCCCTGTTAGGTGAAGCTCTGGATCAGTCCCTGTGCTGCCCATCACATCCTTTGACAGGATCAATACTGGCTGAGCTTCGGCTTCCCTAACAACATCCCTGCCTGCTCGGGCAGCCTCTCACTGCCGCTCCTGAATGCTCCGCTCCTGCTCCACCACCTCAGTGTGTCTGTCCATGCCTGAGCTCAGGCAGCAGTGCCCTCTCACCCATGCAGACCTTCTCCCACACCTACTTGACTACCACATTTTGGGAGGGTGGGGGTGGGCACAGTTGATATGCAGGAGGTGAGGAACCTAGACAAGCTGGAGAAATTGAGACAGGGAACATCTAGAGAGGGTCCAGCAGAGGCTACGAAGATGATGAGGGGACTGGAGCATCTCCCTTCTGAGGAAAGGCTGAGCGAGCTGGGCCTGTTTCGCATGGGGAAGACTGAGAGGGGACCTTATCAATGTCTACAAACATCTTAAGGGCAAGTGCCAGGAGGACAGGGCCAGGCTCTTTTCAGGGACGCCCAGCGACAGGACAAGGGGCAACGGGCACAAACTGCAGCACAGGGAGCTCCACCTGAATATGAGGAAGAACTTCTTAACTGTGAGGGTGACAGAACCCTGGCACAGGCTGCCCAGAGAGACTGTGGGGTCTCCTTCTCTGGAGACATTCAAAACCTGCCCGAACATGACTCTGTGCAACCTGCTCTGGGAGAGAGAACCTGCTTTAGCAGGGGGCTGGACTAGACGATCTCCAGAGGTCCCTTCTGACCCCAACCATTCTGTGACTCTGGGAAATGGCCTGGGAGGAACCTCAGAAGTTCAAAAAAGGCAAAATGCAAAGTCCTGCACAGGGCATGGAATAATGAGGTGGGAGTCACTGATCCAGAAACAGCTTGCAGAAAAGGCCAAGAGGGTCCTTAGTGGACCTGTCACACCAGGAGGCAGTGTCATGCCCCTGATGGCCTGAGGGCAGCCAGCAGTATGAGAGCAGCGACTGCTCCCCTTCATTCAGCACCAGCAAGACCCATCAAGATACTGGATCAGGCTGGGGCTCACCAGCACAGGACAGACATTGCAATAGTGCACAGGTCCCATGGAGGCCTGTGAGATGGCCAGGGCTGGAGCACACGAGGTCAGAAAAGACACTGAGAATGGGGTTTGCTCAGTCTGGGGAGAAGGTGAAGGGGAGACCCTACTGTGGTCTCCAACTGCTAAGTGGGGTGGGGAGAAATGATGGAGCCAGGCTGCTCTCAGAGATGCTGTGACAAGAGGCACAAGATGCAACAAGGGGAATTCCAATCGGGTATTAGGAAAAAATCTCCACTTGAGAGTGATCAAGCACTGGAAGAGGGCCCAGACAGATCTCCAGTTCTGGAGATACTAAAACACCTGGATAAGGCCTTGAGCAATCTACTTAGCGGGGCCTGCTCTGCAGAGGCAACTGGACCTTCTCAGGGGCCTTCCAGCCTGCATTATGCTATGGATGAATCTTTGAGGTCTTGCAGAGTCAATGCGTAAGAACATCTGTTATATTAGGACTTCCAACTTAGTTTTCTAAAACCTGCTGAAAATATACCTAATAACAGTGTGACTCTGGCTTGGATATTCCTAATCGGCCACAGTGAAAGAAAGTTTGTGCTTTATTATTTAAGGCTGTAGTCAACCAAGGGACTCTGCAGCAATCAACAGACCAAGCTGTCTAATCTTTCAAGGACCACAACATCAATAGTCACTTCACTGAAGTATTGATACTAATCTTTCCTCAGCTGAGGACTGATCTTGCAGTAGGACAATTTTTGTACAGGAGAAAGGTACAAGTGTTAGTCTAACCAAGCCCTGGGAGCTAATGTTTCTTTAGGGTAAAGACAGCATGAAGAACATACCCTTTTTATTACTGCAGTTTTTTAACTGTGAAAGCAACAGAAAAAAAAGCAGGACAATGTGCAGTAGGTCTTTTTTCTGTGCTATGAACACTATCCATGTTAAGACCCTGACAAAAACAGTACATGATACCCTGGCTACAAGTGGCGAAAACTGGATGATCAGTTCAACCACAGAGGTCCTGAGCTTGCGAGGGGTTTCTGCAGATGCCACGGTCCATGCCTGGGCACTCTTCACCAGTACGCAGGGAGAAGAGATGGATCCAGCCAGGACAAGCAGATTTGTCTTCAGAGTAACAGGGATCACATTCTCCCAATTAGGGATATGCAGTGGTGTAACCCACTCTACAACCCAAAGGTGGGGTTTTGTGGTGAGATCCCAGTGACTCGTGCTACAACTGAGCCACAGCAGGTACTCTCCTCCAGACGTGAATCAGGAAGACAGGCTAATTCTCCTCCATGAAGATTATATAACAGAAGCTGTACTTTTTGTCACTAAGACAAGCATGAAAAGATGAAGTGCAGAAGAGATATCCACAATAGCTGGATCTGCTTCACATTAATTCCTACTACATGCCAGCAAAATCAGACATGGAGTCTTCTCACAGCAGTCACGGCTCTCAGCATTTTTTTAGGTAAGTTTTTATACTAATAAAATGCAGGCAGAGGACAGATTTCTTTGATGCCATTTATCTGTCCTGATATTAAAAATGCTTCAAGAAGCAACCCATATGTGAGCTTTCTTGTTGCACAAGTAAATTATTTAAAGTCAGTATTATTTCTTTCACAAATCCACAGAGACATTTCAGGATCAAATGACACCGATCAAAGAGAATATACTGTCATCCATCTGCACAATGTCATATTTGTCCAAGGATATCAAAATGCAGCTGCCTGAAAGACAAGCCTGCTGGAAGGACCTCCTTAGAGGTTTCTGATTGAGATTATTCTAGTATTTTCAGTTGTGAGAGTCCAGAAACAGGGAGGAGACAGGGCTGTAAAGATCCAATGTAGACAACAGATTATTTCACTTACATCACACCAACCCATGGGCTACTGAATCTAGAGGCTTCCTTGTACAGTGGTGCTTCTCTCCAACTCAGGACAGAAGTATGGAAGAACAGCCTGTGCTAGCAAGGTTTTTTCCTGATGGCACAGCTCTCCAAAACAACAAAATCTGAGCTATATGAACAAAGCATTCCTCTGTCATGCACGAACAGAAGGAAATGGATAAAGTGTTATCCTATTTTTGTGTTAACTGTATGCCCTCAATTACAGATCAAGGAAGAGAAAGGGGAAAACCACCATGAACTGTAGTTCTGCAAACAGTTCAAAGAACATATAAAATGGTACTGCCACCTTCTTTCTGCTCATACTCATCCACTTATCTTCTGCTCCTTTCTCCGCCCTTATCATTGCACAAGTCCATGTAAAAAAACCCCACAAACAAACCAAAAAACACCACCAAATGCCAAATCAAGGAACTGAGCTGGCTAAAACAATCCTGGCAAAATACACAAATAAAAAGAGAGGTGTTTTCAGTTGGATCAATTTCCTAGTCCATGTCACCTTACAACCACATGAACACTTCAGCTGGCAATGATTCAAGAGGAGCTGGATGAGCAAAACAAGCAGTAAGAAGGTGAAAGCAGGACTGCCTCTTTCTGTGGCAATGAGTGCCAACTTAGAGCACTCATGGAATCGCTGCCCCAGTTTCACTTGGTGCTGGAAATCAAATGCACTAGGACAGTGAGAACCTCCACCCTGGCTAACATCCTCTGAGCAAGGGGTAGACAAGGAAACTTAACCACACACTTTAGAAGGTCCATTCAGTAGGAAAAAAAAAAGCAGACAACAGAGCCAGCAGCACCATCCAGCTACCACAGTGCAAGGGTCTCTAAAACAAAAGGCCAGGAATTAGACTCTTGTGCAATTATCAGGGAGTGTCCGACTTAATGAGTCAAAGCAACATTGTGGACTTCAAATCTCTAAGGAGAGGTGCTATGGGACTTGCTATGCGACTTGCTATGCAGAACAGAATTTTGTTTAACTTCACACTTAAGGTATCATCTTCATAAATCTGACACTGTAAAACACTACCTTCCCAGACAGCAAGAACCATATAATGAACCAAATGAAGTTCACAAAACTATTCTGCCAGCATAGTAATGTCAAGTGGAAAAGAGGTCTTTTCACACCCCTAAGTGATGTACCCTTGACAGCAGCACTTTCCAGTGAAAAACGGTTCTTCTCAAACTTTACTTGGACAGCAAAGTTTTCAGCTTTTGCTAAGTCACACAAACACAATGCAGAAGGCATTTTGTTGTTCAGACGACATCCATATTGTATTTGGGAAGTAGTTGCAACATAACCTGGAGACCCTGATGTAATATCAGGCCTCCTGAAAGAGTTGGGGTTGTTCAGCCTGGAGAAGAGAAGGCTCTGGGGAGACCTTAGAGTGGCCTTTCAGTAACTAAAGGGAGCTTATAAGAAAGATGGGGAGACTTTTTAGCGGGGCCTGTAGTGACAGGACAAGGGGTGATGGCTTTAAGCTGAAAGAGGATAGATATTACATAGCACCAAGCTGTGCTGTGCAGTCAACGTGCTGGAGGGAAGGGATGCCATCCAGAGGGACCTTGACAGGCCTGAGAGGTGGGTGCGTGCAAACCTCATGAAGTTCAACAAGGCCAAGTGCAAGGTCCTGCACCTGCGTTGGGGCAATCCCAAGCACAAATACAGGCTGGGCAGAGAATGGATTGAGAGCAGCCCTGAGGAGAAAGACCTGGGGGCGTTGGTTGACAAGAAGCTCAACATGACCCAGCGATGTGTGTCTGCAGCCCACGAAGTCAACCGTAGTCTGGGATGCATCAAAAGCAGCGTGACCAGCAGGTCGAGCGAGGTGATTCACCCTTTTCACTCTGGTGAGACCCCACTTGCAGTACTGCGTCCAGCTCTGGGGCCCCCAATGTAAGAAGGACGTGGACCTGTTGGAGCGAGTCCAGACGGGGCCACAAAGATGATCAGAGGGCTGGAGCACCTCTCCTAGGAAGACAGGCTGAGAGAGTTGGGGTTGTTCAGCCTGGGGAAGAGAAAGCTCCGGGGAGACCTTAGAGCGGCCTTCCAGTACCTAAAGGGGCTGACAGGAAAGCTGCAGAGGGACTTTTTACAAGGGCCTGTAGTGATAGCACAAGGGGGAATGGCGTTAAACTGAAAAAGGGTAGATTTAGATTAGATCTAAGGAAGAAATTCTTAACTGTGAGGGTGGTGAGGCACTGGAATAGGTTGCCCAGAGAAGCTCTGGATTCCCCATCCCTGGAAGTGTTCAAGGCCAGGCTGGCTGGCGCTTGGAGCAAGCCCTGGCAGTGGGGTTGGAACTAGATGGTCTTTAAGGTCCCTTCCATCCCAAACCATTCTATGACCCTGATGGGTCTCACCAGTGCTGAACAGAGGGAAGCAACCCCTCTGGCTGCCCTGGGGCCATCATGGGCTGGGATGTGGTTGGGCCTATTCTGCAAAGTTGCCTTCTCTTCCAGTGAATCCCCCATCATCATCATCATCATATGTCAGTCCATCTCTTGAAGGCTTTTTTTTCTTCCCATCTCCTTTCTTGGTATTACTATCTGATGTTTAACCAACTGAATTGCTAACTTTCCTGTCAAAAACTGAAGTCTTCCTTTCACGGGTGAATGCCCATACAAGTCTCTAAGGATTGATTTGTGCCTGTATTTTTGTCCTTCTCTGTACCAGCATGTGTACTGCATGATGTACCGTAAGGCTGAGAGGAGGAATCAAGCAATGGTAATCATCTATCATGAGTTACTGCAAAAGAACATTTACCTGCTATGCTACGGTGTGGTCAGTTCTCTGGACAGAGAAGACTTAGGCAGCAAAGCTTGCCAAACATCTAAATGCTGGTGTGGGCTTCAGTGACTCAAGTACACTTTTCCAAATGGCACAGTGCTCTTCTGGTTTACTGAGAGGGAGTTAAAAGTAGGATTTTTTTTCCTCCAGTCCTGCACATCTGCCCATTAAAGGGGGGATGAGACAGCCTCACCCAGACTGGGCTGTGAAGGGAGAAAAACTTGTACTACCTGTAAAGCAAACTAAGCATCTCAATAAGATATTTTATAAGGCTTCATATTAAAGAGGAAGGGGAAGGAGGAGGCACAAGATATCATCTACAAAAATCGCATACACCCTTGAACATGGCAAGGAATTAAAACAAATTACTGTCCCCAAAGATCACTCTAAAATCCTGAACACTGGGAAAGATTACAAATTTCCTTTGTCAAAGCTCTACAGCAAAAACAGCTAGAGTAAATAGTGGTTGCTATATGGAAAAACGAGTAGAAAATCCCTTACTGCCAGGGACTGAAGCAGGCTTCTTCTGCCATGCAAGCCACAAACAGGCTGAAGTACCCGAAGTAACCAACGTGCAGACTCTAGCACTAAGAAAAATACTTTTCAGAAGAGTGGATCCGCTCTCATAACACATGACAAAAAGAATTCTATTCCTTTAAGACACAAACAAACAAACCCCCTTGCTCCCAATCCTGTAAAGAAAAAAAGCAGTAGATTCTCACATTCAGTACTTCCTGTCGTAGAGTTGCGGGCTCCACACAGCTGATTAGACGAAGCAGGAGGTCCATCATTGCTGATGTATCTATATGCTTTAGCACCAGGCTAATAAATTTGTCTTTTTTCCTTAAAAATGCAATCACCTAAAAATAGAAGTGTCATCATCAGTTGCTAGTACAACATACAGACAAGGCACACAGAACTTCCTGTACTTCACCTCCTTGTCTCAACCAACCAATCTTGATGCAAAATGGCTACGAGGTTGAGAAACGCTCCAGAGAGCAAGAGAAGAGAGTAACATTCTCATTTCAAGGCAATACTAAATCAATTTTTTTAACTATTTTTTTCTTTCCTCTGTCACAAAGAAACCCAAGCCCACAGAAATAGCAGCATCAAGAAGCTGGTGAAGCTGGAGAATTTTCCATTCCACTAAGGCTCTCTTGACAGCCTTCATTTAAAAAATCAATTTTGAATTGGAATGCATGTATTCCTAAAACACTGCTCAGCTCATGTTTCCAGCACCCCCTTTACAGGCATGAGACTGAGGCATTGTTTATGTAACGAGATGATTCTGGGCCATGATCAAAGGGTGCCTCAAATATGCCTTAGTACAGAAAAAAAAGCTTTAGTTGTGGCACAGGAATATCCCAGTTACTGTAGATCTGAAACCAGAACTATGCAAAGGTGTCTAAATAAGCCAACATCTCCCTCACCTGAGAAATTCAAAGAACTTTTCAGAGACTACATTTCTACTCTAACTGTAAAGAGCATAGTGAGTTATTTTTCAACTCTAAGAATACAATGAGATCACAAGGATAGCAATGATATTGCCACACAACACAAACAACGTTAGCGAATTAATTGGTGCTTATGTATCAGGACAAATCTAATCACTACCTGTTCTGTTTTTCTTGCAATGAGATTCCCAATAGTCTTACTGAAGAAACTGGCAAGCAAAGGGTTCAAAGGAGGCTCATGATCCAAGAAGTCATAGAGGATATTCAGCAGAGTTTCATCCCCTCCTAGCTTGTCATTGATCTGGGGCACATCCGAGGTCAGCAGTTCGCAGGCTGTGTTTGGATATCTGGAAGGACAGAACCAGAGCAATTAAAGGTGAAATGAAAACTCTCAAGAAAATCTTCCCTTATTAAAGTTATAAAGAGTAGGAGGATCGCCATTCCTGGAGAGGCGGGGAAGGAACACATGAGGAACAGGGGTCATCTACATTAATGCACATTTTAAGGAAACACTATTTCCTGTAATGCATCACGCGTTTTTTTAGCAACTGAATTATGCATCTCAACTGCCTTCCAACTGCAGCTAGTTCTGATTTTTAAAAGTGATGTTTAATCAGTTTCAATACACTTAAAATCTCTTTAAATCTTTTAACAATAATGCATCAACCCAAATTGGAGGTTGATTTGAAGAATGCATATTTTAGCAGGTTTCTGTAATGTTTCTGAGAAATTATTCTTTCCACTACTGGAGTCGAATTAAAAATTAATTTGTTTGTTTTTAAATCAAGGACAAGAATTTAGAGACAGAACATTAGATCTAACACAAAACTCCTAACAAATGAAGATACACTATGTACAAGCAAGCAATTCATAGCCAACCTTTTGAGTTTCAGTTTTTCAGTAATGTCTCTAATCCTCTGTAAAATTAACTTGTTCTTCAGAAAACATTACTGTGCCTGATTTAGAGAATTCTGCTCACTTAAATCAAAATATGAAATTATGTTTGACAGCTAATGAACTTTTTTTTCCCCTGACATTGTTTCTTGCTCTTCCAGGTCACATGTATGATCAGAAAATATAATTATGTATTTATAATTAATATTACATCGATAATTAAACAGTCTCAAATATCAAAGTGCATACATACAAAGCAATAATCTAAAGTCAACACCAAAAAAAAAATGTTTTTTGAGGACTCAGTTTTGCTAAAAGACCGAAGTTTCTTAGTGTTGAATTTCAACATTAAAAGTCAGCTGTAGGGTATAGCTACACAGCACTGTCTTGCAAACATTTCACTGATTCAGTCTCTCCATTACTCATGCAATGAAGGGATTAAGCAGGGGATGGGAGGCTGTCTTCCACACACGCTACAACACTGAAATTCATCCAGCTATTTTTTTTTTTTTTTTTTTAAAAAAAACCACCTCATTTCAGCATTTCATTGTTAGATTTGGGTCTTAATCTCATATTCTAGCTACTGTCCATCTATAAAAAGGGCTTAAGAGAACTCCTTCAAAAATGACCTACTCACCATCACAGAGAGGTTACTGTAATCAGAAACAGCAGTTCATTAGTGCTGTGAAATTCAACCCAGCACTAACTTTAATGCTGTTTTCACAGTTTCAATGATATATATGTTTCTGGAGTCAAAAGGCAGCTGGACTTTATTTTTAAACCATGATTTACTCTTACCCCACTAATTGTTTAAAGATTCTGACAGGGTGTGCTCAAGTGGTTCAGCGGTTCTAAGCACAAAGCAGCAATTCTGAACACCAAACTCCCCGCTGAGTGCTGGTTCTTATCCGTGTTTTCTAAAGCAGTTTTGATTTATTATCAAATGATACAGATTAAAAATAAAACTTGTCCTTTACAGTTCGAGCATTTTCTCTCTGTAAGCAGAGCCAGTTATCTTTTTCTTTTTCCTTCCACAAAAGCAAAAAGAACTATTATGTATTTTAGTAGCAGCCAACTAAATTAGTAACAACATTAAAAAAACTACAGAATACTCTTGCTGCAAATGCACTTTCATTCTTTAATCAGTGCATTCACTTTCCAAATAAACACTGTGCCATTCCACAAGACACACACACACCCCAAATTTCCCACTTTTAAAGATTATGCAAGATCTACCACTTTTTGTAACTTTAGACACAAGCCAACTCCCAGATCAATACAGAACACTCCTGCAGTAATACGACTGTTCCTACAACACAAAGGGAATACCTTCACTTTTGTAGAACAGTGAAGCTGAAACAATCTTTCAACACACAGATATTTTTTTTTCCCTAGCCTCAATCTCAAAGGAAAAAAAAACACGCAGAAAAGAGCTGTGGAAATGACTGGGTGCCTCTCACACCTTTACCACCTTTGCAATAAGACCTGCGAGTGAGTAACAGAACCCAGATTAAGAATTTATCTGGTTTTTTTCATTCTTAGTCAAAATTAATTAAATTTCTGCTCTGAACCTCATTAACAGAAAATCAAGAACAAATCTTAACAGCACCTTCCAAACTTGAAATGGGATCCTGTGCTCTGAGCTTTTATCTCCCACCTTCCCAGACACATCATGTTTCATATAACTGACAATGTTTCCTAAGCTGGTGACCACCTGTCAGGGAAGAAATTGTGGAATCATTCTAGGTCTTTAGAAATATCAGCTCAGTTCTTGGAGTGACAAAACGAACACACGGATCACCGGAAATCATAGAAAAGGAACAGACAGGAAAATCACTGCGTCATTGTGTGACTTGACGAGATGCTCATATTTCAAGTACAGCACATATGAGCACGCCCCTGTATAAAGGCATTGCTAGGACCATTGTCAGGGACCAGAAAAGGAAGACCTTTTCATCTGATCCCACATGGCCATTCTTGATATTTGCACCTCTTCTGTGAAGAGACCTGCAGCTCTTTCTTCAGCTGACTGTCCACTTGCCTGATCTTCCCATGGGTTTGCATTAGCTGTACCCAGGAGCTGTGTATTTGTGACTTCCATCCCAGTGCTGTACGCATGGCTTAACTGGTAGGGTGCTGTGCTGGCCCTTGGCTCTTTTCAATTCACAGTTCAACTGCATCTCCATTTCAGTTATTGTGCTTTCAAGTGCATCAATCTGTGCCCATCTTTACCCTAGTAACTGTTATTGGTTCAGTTTTCTTACGTTCATTGAGTAAGAATTTTTATTTTGGAAGAAATTCCACACCTCAGCCTTCTCAATTTAAGCCTTACTTTAGTCATCATAGTTCCATTTGGTTCCTAACAAGGAAAATACTTCTTGCCCTGGTAGTGTATAAAGGGTGAAGACAACAGGACAACAATAACTTTTCCAGTACATACACTGAATTGCTTCATGTAGAGCCTTGTGCTCTAGGTCACGAATACACACTTGCATTCACCATTTATCAAATATTTCCAGCATACTGCCCAGGAAGACTCCAAAGCCTTTCCTGAGATGTGCAAGCTAATTTGAAGCCCATCAAGGTGCACATGTAACTTGGGCCATTAATCATGGCACAAACACAATCAGCACTGACTGCGTTTGCTTTATTACTGCTTGGCCATATCACATCACGAAACCTTTCTACCTTTTAACTAAGTTAAGTAATTTTACATCATCAACCTTCTATGTTTAGAATTCTTCTCCCCTCTTATTTCATGTGTGAATATATCAAACTGCACAAGGCTCAGTAGTGCAAAACCTGAAAGCTGGAACTAGACTTTTTCACTCATCTATATTTTTCTTTAAGTAGTTACTAATTGATGACAGAACCCTTCTCTGTTATCCCATGACAGCTTGTTTTCAACAGTCTTTGATAAGGGACCTTATCTTTTTGGACTGTACTTATGCTACATATCACCATAATCCATGTGTTTCACTGACTCCATCAAATTCAGCTCCTCAACAAAAGCAGTACTGTGTGATGGCTGAGCGCCTGCATTTAGAAAGGTGTCTATGAATCATAATGCTATACCATAAAGTCTTCCACGTGCACAATGCAGAAGCCAGATTTATGGGCCCACAGGCCCTTCTTAAGAACCAGTGTCCTATTTGCCATTTCCGGACAACTGGTTTTAAGGTTGACCAGGCCAGAAATTTCGTATTTTAATTCCTTTAAATCACTCCGGTGAATACCAGCCACTGCTGAAAATTATTCTACTGATCCTGTTCCACAGATGCTCCAATTTGAGACAGTTCCTCAGACTATTCCCTTGTAAAGGAAGACACCACTTGGGAATCTCCCAAGAAGTCTCTGAAATGAGCACGAACACGGACAATGTAGTTATATTTTCTGCTATGGTCCTATGTTCCTTTACACTTGGATCACCCATCTGCCCCACACATTCTCAGAGAGGCTTCCTTATTTTGATGGGTTTAGAGTAGTAGTGGTTTTGCCTTTAGCGAACTACTTCCCAAAAACTCCTTCATGCAGTCTCACGGATTAACTCACCACTATACCCTTTTTCCGTATCTGGATACAGCTTCCTTTTTGTGAGGATGTACTTTTACCTGCAATGAGTTATTTGTTTTTAACCAACTCAGTTTTCTACATTAGGATTCTTTTTTACATCTTTGTAATACAAGCTTTGCATTTACCATGAGCCACCAAAATGTTTCCAGGCCAGCTGTGAGCTTTTTACCCTTATACAGTATCATTTACTTCCTAACTAGCCTCCTCATATTTATGTAGCTCCACTCCGAAAAGTTAGAAAAACAAACCCCAAGCCCATGACAATGCTGTTTACATCTTTTTTGTTCCTATGAGGACGTTAAATCTGAGTATACTATGGTTACTATTACAAGGTGATTTTACAACAGTTACATTTCTTAGAGCCCACAAGGGTATATGAAGACTTATTTCTCCTTTTTCTGGCTCATTGCTCCATGCAAAAGGCATTCACAATTCCTAAAAATTCATGCACCGTGCCTCCCTGTGATATATATCTTATCAACAGGGGGATAAATGAACCCTCTCATTGTTAAAGCACGTTGTGCTCTTGCAGCCTTTACAGTCTCCAAGTTTTACACTGTCAGATATAACCACCCTTTCTATTTAGACACAGTCTCCCAGCCCGTAAGGTTTCCATGCTGCAGCTAACTTATCTCACTTGACACCCAGCCCTCTATCCCCTAAAGCCCACTCTTACATCAGCAGAGTCTACTCTGCCTTTCCTACAAGCTATACTCTCATTACCGCATGTTCTCAACAGGTTTATGAGACACCCCAGTATGTCAACAAATTCATTAGAAATAGACATTACAGTTCAAACAATTTATACACTTCTTTGGTTGCCACAGGCCTTCATCTGGTTGCTTAGTTTCACATGCTATGCTCAGATGGGGATTTACTGTTGAGTTTTCCTCTTTGCAGTTTTCCTTCTGAACTTTATGAACTTCCATCCTAATGATGTTTCAAAAGTAAAGCATTTTGATGATTCCATTTTCACAGCACACATCATTTTGAGCTGCATGTCCTTCCAAACCTATCAAGTTTCTCCCTGTTCCAGTTTAGAAACTTTCATAACCTTTTCTTAAGAGCCAAAAATTGGATTCCATTTGGATTTAGACAGAGTCCATTCTTCCTGCTTAGCCTTTATTTATTCCAAAAGCATCCCCAGTTTCTAATAAGCTTAAACCCTCTTTCCCCTCTCCAGTGCCTCACTGCACTTTGAAAATGCTTCTCTGCCCAGTCTATCTATGGTACTGGTAGTACCTCCAAAAAAATTACTTCATAAAGATCAGGTCTGCTTGTCCTGGCAAGCAGGTCACTATGCAGCTCTTGTTGCCATCAAAGACTCTCTTATCTGTCCATAGTGTAGAACCACACTTCCCACCACTAAACCGGCTTTTCGAGCAGGCACCTTATGGGCTGCCCTTGGAAGAGGAAGAAGATACAATGCCATCATCTGATGAAGAGATTGGTGAATGAGACTGCTAACTTAAAGCCTTGCCAACACAAGATTTTCTTTTATCTTGCCAGCATAGGGGATCAGCAACACTGGAGGCTGGCCTCTCCCCACCACTGTTTACCTTTGTCCGTGTGTTGCCCTCAACCAACCTGGGGCCTTGAGCTGCCTAAACCACACGCTACCTTTAAAAGCTGATGAAAAGGCATATAATCCTGCATGGAAATTCAAGGATGCCTGGGAGTAAACGCTCTCCTACTGAGCTTCCCTCTTCATTCTGGTTTGCAGTAAGGGCTTTGCTTCTTGAGATATTTGTGTTTGTCCCCACCTTCCCTTAATCTGTTCGGTTTACAATAGGAAAAGGTTTTCACTTCCGCCCTTCAGCACGCAGGATCAGAGACATAAACCACCTTCTGATAGCAGCCACCAAAAAAAACCCACAAAAAAACTGAAAAAGAACAGGACTTAAAAATACGGTCTAGTTAACTGAACTAGTAGAGTATTCTGCAGTGATGTGGGCAATGTATGAATTAGTACTGGCATGGTTCTGGAATCCCTCATTCTCTCCTCCAGCAAAATACACCCAGATTCCAGCAAAGGACTGCAAGTTTAATGTTGTTCAGCATTTCCTCTGCTCGTTAACTCTTAGCATAAAGGAAAGCGTCACCCATCATCTTCAATCAGACCTTCTGGGTTTGAGTTCATCTCAGATTAGCTGTGCAAACAATACAAACAAAGGGCTGCAGGAAGCACAGAGCCAGCCACTCCATGAAAAGCCAGTTATTCTGCTGTAACACCTGAATCTAATACAGGAAATGCAAAAAGTCAAAAGGCTGTTGTGCACCACATCCCTGGTTTAAGAGTACCTGTACAAAATTTGCATTTGTAGGACAAGAGTATAAAGCTAACACTTCTGGTTCCTTCTAGTAATTCACCTTTCACAGCACAAGCCTTACAAAAGCAGCCATATAATATTCTACATAACATAATTCATGGCATTCACTTACCTGGAAAAAGAGTCACCTAAACACAGCTGATCCACTCTCTCATCTAATAATAAACCTAAACAATACTACAACTTCTTCTGTGGATTTCAAGCAACAGCAGCAATAACCAACACCGATCCATTCCCACAGTGACAAACCTGCTTGTTTCTATTTATTTATTTATACAAAGAGCAGCCTCTTATTTTTACATAAACTCCAGAAAAACAAACTTCCCAAATCCAAAACATAAATATTTTCAAGTATACGTTTAATTAAAAAGGTATAAACACAACTCGCTGTGAGAACCAAACACATCTAAAGAGTTCACCATCATAAGAAATAGGCTCTTTACAGAGTTAGGCCCTCTCCCTAACTATATGATCACTGAAATGTGCAGGTTTTGCATACACACCACATTGAAAATATTACATTTTTTATTCACTGTACAGCTCACTCTCTTTTGTGGGCTTGACAACTGAAAACCAATCAAGATCAGAAATTTCTAACTCAGAGTAGAATGCTCTTTGCTTGCCATTTTGATAAAAACATACTAGAGGTACTTTTGAGATACCAATTATTTTGCTTGCAAAGTTTTGAACAAACAGCAAGAGATTTGGTTTTTAAACAAACTCGATGTTAAACCATTAAAAACAAAGAAAGCAATTTCTGAAAATTCACTACAAATAACAAAATGCTGTGAAGTATTTCACAGTACTCAAAAGCTTTTCTCCCAGAACTGAAAAGGTTACACCCATCTTGCACCAGGGCATTTCCAACATCAAGGTCTCTCATTCAGTTTTATTCGTATAGGACAGAAAACTAATACCTACTTGAAGCGGACCTTCTCATCCATATCCACAGGGGGCTCATGCGTGATGAGGTTGACCAGCTCCTCCATGCAGTGCTGCTGGCAAAGGAAGTCCAGCAGCTTGCGGTTCTGAGCCTTACACTCCTGTAAGATGTCATCTTCATCCATAAGCTCGTGAAGTGTCACATCTTCTTTATCCAGCAGCTTGTCCACATGTGATGTTGTGTTCAAATCGAACTTCCAGAACATGTTGATGGGACACAACTAGCTATAATGCAAAAGAATATGAGTTAATCTTCCATTTTCACTATTTATTCCTTCTTTATAATTCTGAGCAGAATACCTTAATACAGCCACTGGCCAGCTTGTAAAAATCAGTTAAATTCTGTAAGCAAAATTAACAACTTTTTGCACCAGAAAACTAACACTACTTTGCTTACAGCTGTATGATATCAACAATGGACACAATATACGCATGAATTAACTTTAACTGCAAGTAGCTCGAAATGAAAATCAAAAATGATGTGCATACACAGAAATGCTTTGCTAGATTAGAGTCAAGGCTGGTCACAGATAGGGAAACCACGCTACTGCACTGTAAAAATTTGCATTAAAGGGTTTGGGGTTTTTTTGCATTACTTGTATTTCAGAGTCATGCTCGTCAGCCATAATTGCAACAATCAGTGATTTATGTAAGTGGAAGAAATGCCTCCAATGTATACATAACAGCAAGAGATAAATATAGACCATAATCGGAAAGTATTAAAAAAACACTACTGAGCACTACGAGCAATAACAACATCAGCAAACCTAGAGCTGAACTGCTAAACTTATAAACCTTATGAAATCCTAGAATACGCTATTATCTCATAGACATCATAGAAGTATAAAACTGCATGTGGTCTTTTGAGGGGTGTGTGTGTGTGTGATCTGCAACTGTAAGCCCTGCAACTCCAGAGCAGGGTGTCAGTGGGACCATTAACCTCCATGCTGTCGGGAACGTACAGAGCATCTGTATCTGGACTGCACCATTTGTAGGAAGCTCCAAAATTCTGAACTATAACCTTACTGGGGGAAAAATTATGGTTTAGAGACTACTGGTTTATATTACCTAAAGGGTGTATGGCTGGGTAGCTAAAATATGGTCTGTAAAATAATGCTCAAATTCTATTCTTGACCATCCTAAAACAGACAATACTTCATCTCCGCACACCCACCTTTCAACCAGGGCAGGTCTGCACATTTTACTGCATCTTGGGATTGGGACTTACAGGTGTTCACCAATAACAGAAACGCCAAGACGCTACTACAAATCAAAGCTAGAAATAGAAACTGAAGGAACGGCCTCCTTTTCCTACACATTCTGGATCTCAAGTCCTTGTAAATACTTGCTGAAAGGAAACCCTCCTTGCCATCCCCTTCCCTCACAGGAAGTTTCATGTGGACATTTTACATCATCCCAAGTAAATACAAAAGATTTTCAAACAGTTCTTTGCAGAAGCACTAAAAGCAAGACACTGCATTTAACAAAAAATGACAAATGATTAAAGAACGACTTGAGCTGGAGCCTAGTCCCACAGACACACAGTAAGTTACCTTCCACAAGCAGAGATCAAACCCTACCCAGCTGCATTTTTTGCCCCCTCAAGTCTCCCTGGCAGTGCCTGGGAGACCCTCTGCCTGAGCAGCGTTCCCCCAACCCTGCTCACAGTGGTTCAGATCATCCTGTCTTATGTCCCCTCTCTGTATCTGCTGCAGTTTGCAGGAGTCTTCAGCATGTCCCCAGAATCATACACTGCATTTCAAATGAGGTTTCACTATTGCCATATAGATTAGGAAGAATATTCCCCTTCAAACAGTTTTTTCTAAATATAGAGCACTGCACTTTGTATTACTCATTTTCATCCCACTCCTACCCCTAATGCTTTCTTACTTCTTTGTTAGCCTGACTTTTCTCTATGTGAGCTCTACTAATTATGTTTTTCCAGTTAGCTTCCCTAATACATTTCAGCTTTTAGAATAGCTATCAATTATATCAAAACAAGAGAGTGCTCAGACCACCCCAAGAAACTCTTCCAGTGGTCTTCCTCTTGCTTAATATATTTTCTCTTGCAATTTTGCCCTTTACCGTCTCACCTCAGGATCAGCTAGTTCACCACAATTCCTCAACAAGCCACAACCTTTCACAATCCTGTTCCAGCTTTTGTACTAAGTATCTTAATGATCTCCACAGAGAAACAAGATTTACTGAATTTCTTTTATCTAGGATATCAGTTGCCAAAGAAAGAGCTCAGATTAGTTTGGCACAATTTAAATTACTGCTCTTCATTTCATTTCTCAATGTTGTATCTTTTACTGTTCCCTACAGGGAGCAAATAAGGAGTAATCTTCATTCTTCCCCTGTAATGCTTGCAGTATCTTCAGAGAGTACAAGATAACTTCACTTCCTCATCAGATGTTTGTACTTCAAAAAGCAGCTAGAGTCATTTAACTATCTGAGAATCTGTGTACTGCCTTTCATTTCTGGCTCCCATTCAGTGTTTCAAACTAAGTTCTTCCCCAGACACTGTCTCATCCTCACTCCAACTCCACGGCTCTGCTACACATACAGAAGTCTAACGAAAGGAAAAGAGGAAGGAGCCCTGTGCAGGAAGAGACGGTCGACTCCCAGGTCTGTATGCTACACAGAAGATCAAGTGCAATGAGGGACCACAAAGAGGTGGCACCATGTTGCAGGCTTTGGGGATCAAAGATGGTTTCAAGAAATAAACAATCATTAACGCTAAAGAAAATGAGAGTAACTGTTATTGCCCGTTGACAAAGGCGATAAGCATAGCTCAAACAAGATAAACATTCTCTGCAATAATATCATTAAGCTAAAACACATTTTACACAATGAAGTACACTGGATGAGAGATGTCAATGTGCTACATTCCCAGATTATCTGCATATAAGCATGTGATTTTATACAACAGGATCACAGTGCTTTTTTTAACCTAACCCACATTACTATTTCCGCAGCAGCAGGAACACTTGCTCCAACCATTCATTTTGCTTTTTCCAGCATCCAAAAATGTTACCACGCCTGATCTTTTGCCAGTTCCACTGCTTGCATAACTACATCCAAGACAGAATTCTGAAATTATCCTTTTTAAAAAACAAACAGAAAACAACACTGTTTTTCCTCCAGGAAGGTTTACTGCAGAAGGGGGACACAGCTTTCTAGTTACCAGAGCAGGGCAATTGAAAAGGCTGAAGACCCAAATTTTTTAATTACAACCTTGCAGTGCAACTTTCATACTGAACCTCCAACTGAAGAGCTTATGGGAACTACCAGATGAAATATATTAAAAGGAATACTGATTTTTTATTTTTACCAATTAAGTTATTGACATGCATTTTCTGCCCTACCTCAGTTCACGGATTCTTCACTTGTGCATGTACGTGTCTAAGGATCTCTAAAAGAAGGATTACCTTATGAAATTAAGGCTATTTTTTCTTGGAATAGCTCCGTTACACAGGATATTTGATAACAAATTAGAGCTCCACTCACTGCTTCAAAATTTGTCACAGATAACTTCAATTTCAGAGAGCTTTTTTTCATGTCAACGTAATTCTTTCTTTTAATGTCTCTGTCGCAGAGATTTAGAAGAAATCAAGAAAATCATTGCAAGTTTGTCTCTTGTGACACAGCACTGCTGATGGGATGAAGCCCTGTTTGAATGTAGTGGTGTTGCAATACTAGATAATGAAAGGAACATTTAAGCTATGAACTATCAGGCCATCCAAAGTACAGTCTCCTTACAGCTTTGTCTTCCTGCAGACTTCCTGTACACTCCACATACTTGCTGGCTTTGGACTTCCAGCTTGTTGAGACAGAGCTCACACACACGTTACGGGGAAGTACATGGTCCCAATCCCAGCAGAAACAGAACAGAGATCCTGATCAAGCATCACATCCAGAAGACCCCTTTATACTTACCAAGCTCCTTTTAAACATCAGGCATCAACCACTTCCAGTCAAACCCAGAGCATCATGTTTCTTGTAAAGCTACCTACGAATATCAAGGCTATAGGCTTTATTTGTGACAGTCCAAGCTCAGTTTCTGTGGGGGAAAGCACAGGGAAGCTGTCCAAAACAAAAGCTTACCCAGATCTCCGCCATGACCATCCACTGCCATTTCCTAACAATCTTCCAAACTGCCATTTACTCACTTTAGATTGATCCCAATCTTTTGGGAACTAGTTTTTCCCCTCAAAAAACAGCAGGAAAAGTGGCAGAGAGAAAAGCAGTTTCTAATTTGAGCTGTTTAAATCAACAATATATTGAAATAAATTAAAAAGGTTAACTTCTAGCATTACAGCCACAAGAGCTTCTGCATCCGTCCATTCAGCTACTGAAAATGTACTCAAGAAACTGAATTTCTGAGTTGGGAACAGACATCTGAATGTTCAACCTACGTGACACTGCTGTGACAGTAATGCTGTTTGGCTGTATAGTGTGTTCATTACAAACTGTTCTTCAGATATTTTTAACTAACTATGCTTAGTTACAAATTCACCGAGTGAAAAGCTGGCATAAAAGGTCTTAAATTAAGAATGTTTGGGTGCACAGTTAACCCAAATACATATATATTCCATACATATATGTGGAACACACACGTAAATCTCACTTTTCAAATTTAAACCCACTATAAATCTGTCAATTCTATAGTTTTTCAAAACTTTTAATACATCTGTAGGAAAAACTGTAGTCTAATCTATAGGAGACACTGCTAAGCTGGTCCTTAGGAAAGGAAGACCGCTCTTCCCTCAGCACAGAGCAGGCAGATCTCCTTTCCAACCTTCTTCTTAAAACAAAGGTTGAGAAGAATTGCGGAGGAGTTTTGGCCTCTCTCAGTCCTCGCTGGCAGAGCTAGGCTTCTGGAAGACACTGATGCAATTCCCAGCACCTGGGACTGGGTACAGCTGCATCCAACGGGGAAGGGGATGCTGCCCTGCAGCAGTGACTCTCCCACCATGTTGCCCAAAGCACATGCAACAACATGAGACTCTTCTTCACCCTCACTCCAGCCAAAAAAAAGCTCTTTTTGCTACACTACTCTTATAGGTTACTCAGTAAATTGCAGCAAGTAAGATCTGGAAATGATTGTTCAGGGCATATTGAAATCAACAGTTAGGCCAAAGCAAGTGTCCAGGCAACCAAGTGAGGTTTTATAATCCACCCAACATCTCTGAAAGCTTGAAAGTAGAAAAGTACCATACACAAAAACCGCAGAGACACACGCCACTTAAAGAACCAGCAGAATGAGTCACAACCTACAGCAGCCAGATGAACTGTCCTGGAAGGCCAAAATTCAGACACAAGAGAAACAATACACTGTCTACAGGGTCTGAACTACAGTGCCTGTGGCAGCAGAGAAGTACAGCAAAGCCTGAACAAGCAGCTCCTAGCACTAACGAATTCATAGTCACAAAATGGTTTGGGTTGGAAAGGACTTTTAAAGATCACCTGGTCTAACCTCCAGGGACACCTTCCACTAGACCAGGTTGCTCCAAGCCCCATCCAGCCTGGCCTTGAACACTTCCAGGGATGGGGCAGCCACAGCTTCTCTGGGCAGCCTGTGCCAGTGCCTCACCGCCCTCACAGTTAAACATTTCCTATGTACAACATAAACCTGCCCTCTTTCAGTTTAAAACCATTGCCTCTTGTCCTATCGCTACAGGCCCTGGTAAAAAGCCTCTCTCTTATAAGCCCCCTTTATACATCGAAAGGCCACAATGAGGTCTTCCTGGAGCCTGCTCTTCTCCAGGCTGAAAAACCCCAACTCTCTCAGCCTGTCTTCCTAGGAGAGGTGCTCCAGCCCTCTGATCATCTTTGTGGCCTCCTCTGGACTTGCTCCAACAGGTCCATGTCTGTCTTGTAACAGGGACCCCAGAGCTGGACACAGTACTGCAGGTGGGGTCTCACCATCATAGAGGGGGAGTATCACCTCCCTCAGCCTGCTGGCCACACTACTTTTGATGCAACCCAGGGTATGGTTGGTTTTCTGGGCTGCCAGAGTACATTGCTGGCTCCTGTCCAATTCTTCATCCACCAGTACCCCCCAGTGCTTCTCTACAGGTCTGCTCTCAATCCATTCATCCCCGACTTTGTAATGATACTGGGGTTGCCCCAACCCAGGGGCAGGACCTTGCACTTGGCCTTGTTGAACTCCATGATGTTCACACAGGACCACTCCTGGAGCTTGTGAAGGTCCCCCTCAACGACATCCCTTTCCTTTAGCAAATCAACTCCATTAACTCTGCTTAATGTCATCTGCAAATGTGCTGAGGGTGTACTCAATCCCACTCAATGATGAAGATATTAAATAGTATCGGTCCCAGTATGGACCCCTGAGGGACAGCACTCCTTACAGGTTTCCACTTGGACACTGAACCACTGACTGTAACTCTTTGGACATGACCATCCAGCCAACTTCTTACCCATGTAACAGTCCATCCACAACCTGCATCTCTCCAATTAGCTGGCCAGAATGTTGTCAGGGACCATATCAAAGGCCTTACAGAAGTCTAGGTAGATGACATCTGTAGCTCTTCCCTTGTCTACTGATGCAGTCACTTCATTACAGAAGGCGACTAGATTAGTTAGGCACAATTTGACCTTGGTGAAGTTATGTTGGCTGTCTCAGATCACCTCCCTGTCTTCCATATGTTTCAATGTCTTCCAGGAGGATCTGCTTGGTCATCTTACCAGGCATGGAGGTGAGGCTGACTGGTTGGCAGTTCCCTTTTTACCCCTTTTAAAAATGAGTGCGATGTCTCCCTTTTTCCTGTTAGTGGGGACTTCACCTGACTGACACCACTTTTCAAGTACAATTGAAAGTGGCTTGGCAACTACATCAGCCAATTCCCTGAGGACCCAGGGATGGACTTCATCAGGTCCCATGAACTTATGCATGTTCAGCTTCCTCAGGTCATCTTGAACCTGATCTTCACTTATGATGGGAGGGACTGCCTTGAGGTTCAGGGGCTTGAGAGGTGTAGGAAGAGTGATTACCATTGCAAATTGAGGCAGAAAAAACCCTTGAGTATCTCAGCCTTCTCCATGTCTCCCTTGAATAACAGGAAATAGGCTGAGAAAGACCAAAAATGGCTAGAGACTTGCTGAGTATTATGCGCCCAATAAATGGTAAATACAATTTCTTCTTGCAATACATGACTTACAAAGATTCAGTGCTGTTTCCTGTTTATGCTGTCTTCAAGACACCTAATTAAACTTGAGGAACTTCTAAATACTAAAATATTAAACACTAGCAATCACTAATAAAGTTAAGGAATACAAGGTAACTGTACAGCAGAAGAGATGGGAGGAAGAAACAGGAATATGAAAGAGTATCCTATTTTCTCCAGCAATTTATGGCACTGCACACTCCAATAAAGAAAAAAACCCAGGAAATTAAGTCAGGGGCATCTTAGGCATCTGATGGCAAAAAATAAAAAATGTGCAGATTTCCAGCATAAAAGAGCACAGAGAAGCGGATGCCAACTGCCAGCTTTAACCATTTCCCAATAATAAGCATTAAACAGAGTTCTGGTCTCCAGTTTTAGGCTCTGGTGGGGGTGCTTAATGCAATTTCTGAACAACCTAACAAAGCAGTACTCTCTTGGGCCTTTTCACCCAGCATGAATGGGAGGGCTCGCAGAAACAGAAAGGCACATTTTACTCCCTAGTGCAAAAGTTGTAGCATTGAACAGACCCGTGTAGGTAATAAAAGGTTAGGAAATGAAGCATACTCTGTCCACCACAAGCAGCTTGGTCCTTATCAAAGCTGATGGTGTGCAGCTACAACTGAATGAGGACAGAAGCAGAAGAGGCTCTCCAGGCCCTGTGCCTCTTCCCCAATGGCTAAGGCACTACGTGCTGGTCAGAGGAGGAGAAGGAACATCCCATCTATACTGAATAATTTCACGGTCTGCATGGTTTCCTCCTGCAGAATTGCTGAATCTTCTTACAGAATTTGGCTTGATCTTTATGTTCTTTAAGTGTGAACTGCTTTCTGCATTCATTCCTTCATTCTTGTTGAGGAGGTTCCAGTCCTCAGAATATTAGGCTGTCAATGGCCTCTTGGTATCCCCAAAAATGTACCAACAAGAAGACTATCATGACCATGTTCAACATCCAACAAGCTACCACATCCAAGCCACCTGTAAGTGTACAGCAGCAAAGGGGAGGGAACCCTACAAAGGAGGTAAGCACAACTAGCCATCCCTCCACTGGCTTTGAGCTTTTTTTCCCATGCTTCTGCAGTATCTTTTAGTGCATTGTGGTGCTCAGATTTGAAAGACCAGTTTAGCCAAGTGCACTTACTTTAATATGTACATCTGTAGAAAAGCTGATAAATGCCTCTCTTCTTCAAAGAAAACACACTTTTTTTTTTTTTTTTGGGCCTTATACCTTACTGATGTGGTGTCATCTCATGGATAGTTTCAGTTCTCCAGATACAAAACAACTAAGAAGCATTAAGTCTGCTAAGAAGACTCAAAATTTATTTACTTTTGATTAGGTCCCCACTCAAGGCAAGGCTTGCCATACAGCTCTAGCAGATTCTAACAAGATCTGTAATTGACATTTCTGATTAGAAAAGCAATATAGTATATTCATACAGTTGCGTCATTTCTCCTGCCGCCTTTCCCCGATAATCACTAACCTCCCATGCACCTTCCTGGCATAAGTAATAGTTGACAAAACAGAAACACAGTAACTGCTTCATCAACAGATACTGAATCTCTGTCACCATGCTGTCCTCCTACTTCTATCGTTCTCCAACTGTAACTGCTGAACTATTTGACCTTCATCCCTAAGTGAAGAAGACACTGGGCTTCAGGTCTCAAGCAATGATTGACTGATACTTCCCACAAACCCCAGAGAAGTCAGGAGATACAGACTGAACACTAAGAGACATCAGAAAGCAGTATGGAGAAACATTTCTCTAAGGTTTCTAAGTGTGCTATATCAACATATACCAACTCATTTGCGGTCAATTAGCAGATACTACTGCCCTTCATAAACCTTCTTAGTATTTACAGTTATTTATGTCCAGAAAAACATTATACTACAACGAGACTCCAATGTGCTGAGAGTTTCAGGGACATAACAGTAAGTAACAAGGCCAAATGCAGGAGCGTTAGAAGCAGCCACCTAACCCAGAGTGCTAAAGGGATGATAGGAATTGGATTTTGTAAGTATCTTTATTAAGAACAAAATCCTTCTTACTGTTATATTTCAACAAACTGTTTTTCCTTAGATCTCGATGATGAAATAGCCTATTCTGACATTAACGGAAGTATGGAAGTTCGTATTTTGAAAGAGCTTTCCATTCTGAAGCTATGCAAGAGGGAAAAGTTTCTCAAATGAAGAATGCCCATTTTTTCGCCCCAAGTTGTCATTATATAAAAGTTTCGGGCAGACTTTTGATTTAACCTTTAACACTGATTCAAGAATGCGTCTTCAGTGCTGAAAGCATCTTCAAGTACTGTCAAGAGTTCCCCAACTATGATTTTGCAAAGTGTTTGCTCACACTACTTTGAAACAACCACTTCTTTGCATCAACTTCAGAAAGGGAGGCTTTGGTTTCCAGGCACACTGATGCATTTTTCATTTTCCTACCCTCAATACAGGGCTGAGAAGGAAAGGGAAGCATTTTATTAACTCAGTAGGCAAGCAGATAAACAGAGGCCAAGCCTCAACTTCCAACATCAGCTTCTGGCTAATGACCACCTCTCTCTTCTGGAAATGAAGAGCCTTTTACAATTTTCTTGAAACACAGTAACTTCTTTGGTCAGGATTTCTTCATACCTTGGATCTTCTCAGAAACAGCAAAGCAGCACCTCAAAGAATGCCTAAAATAGCACTGAGATGCCTTATCAATGCAGGAAGCAATGCGCTACACCAATCTTCAATGAGAACAGCTCCCTCCCAGAAGTACAGGACCTGAACGCTGGAAAGCAAGGCAAGAATGATCTTTTTCTGGTAAACTGCCTCAACCTTCTGTCATCATTTCTTCACAGATAATCTTAAGTCACACCTGAAATCTCATGCTTGGTAATTATCAGTAAATACACCCTATGAATATGGCTATGAATATGTATCATTCCTCCTCCCACCCATGCTGAGTTATAAAACACAACTGCCTCACATTCACTTTCTCCATACCATCTCTCACAGACATGAGAGACACATCTCTCACAAATGGTTCAAGCAACACCGGACAATTCTGAAAAACTATTAAAAGCAGAACAGAGTAAAGCAAAAGTATAAAGACAATAGTCATCACAAGGCTAGAACAAACAGTTTTATCTGCCTACAGTGATTACATTAAAATCACTGCTGTAGGTTAAAATTGTTAACATATACAATCCTCATGTATTTCTTAAGGAGCAGGATAAGTCAAAAACTTCAAGCTGCATATAGCAGATGAATTAAGAGAAAACTGCTCTGTGAGTTTCAAGAAATGTGAAAGAAAAAGCTATATTATAGCTTTTTCTATATGTAAGAAACTAAAGTAAAGTCTCAGTCTTTGTTTTAATCTGATCTCTACACTAAAATAGTACCTTTATAAAACTTACCTAAAAACAAAAGAATGCAAACAAAAAGGAGCATTCAGTAAAAGTGATAACTTTTTCTTAAAGATGATGGGTAAGTTCTTTGGATGAACCCAAGGAAGGGAATGGAGACCTAAGTGCTTTTTGGACCACAACTAAATATTTATCATTCAAAATGAATTTGTATTTTTTCATTTTACTAACCATATTCAACTATTTAACTGTCATTCTTTCACCTAACCTCATACCACAAAAAGATTGTTCCTGCCATCTACCATGGTTCCCTTATTCTCCCTATGTTTAATTTCCAATTTTGTAAAACTGGGAAAGTCTTGAGCTGCACAAGGATGTTACAGAGATTAACAGCCATGAACAGCTTAAAATAAGCTTTCCATTACTGGGTATTTCTTCATCAAGCTGTTATCCTCCACCATTGGCCTGCCTTTATTTGTAGTCGTGGCAGAATTTCTCTGAGATATCAAGAGGCTGCTTACAGCCATGTTGATATTGAAAACAATCCCTGTTACACAGCTTCTCAAGTTTCACTTTCCTTCCTTAAACAAGTAAAAAAGAGCTAAATCAGAGTATGAGAACATGAGGATATACATGTTAGGGTCAAGGTTCACATTCTTGCTGCTCAAGATAACTCCTGCTACTTTTCTTTTAAAGGTGTTTCTAGCTCCTATATTTGGGGGGGGGGATTAAATGTACTCATTATAACTGCTATAATGACATTTGTCCAGTCTGCAAGTTTTCTTCAGCAGTGGAAAATGCAGCAAGAAACACCACAACCTGCTTACATCTAGCAAACGCAGCAGCTAGAGATCTCCCCATCGCAGGAGCCTGGATGGCTCCACAGGCTTGCCAGCCCAGCCAGGTTTTATATGGACTGCTCAGTCTGTGGGGATGAGACATCTTCATGGCAGTACAGACCAGGGTAATGTTGAAGGAGCTGACAGGCAATCAAGCAATTCTGTCTCCCAATCAGCCAGACATGCTGTTCATACCAGTCTGTAAGGGACTTGAAGCCTTAATTTCCCCAAGTGCTTTAATCAGTTCTGAAGCAATTAGTGATACTGACCTTTAACACCTTCCAATTGTCTCCAAATTACATCAAAGAGTCACTGTTGTTCACACTTAGCTTTTGATTCAGGTTTTTTATAGATGTAAAAGAGAAGATCCAAGATGCTTATTTTCAAGCAGTTAATTCAATCACATCAGCACTGTTGACAGGTAGTTTTATCTGGGCAACAAGTTCACCAAACAGTTTCCTCAAGATCACATTTTGATTTACACTCGAAATAATCTAGGTATATTTTAAATCTTTATGCATAAATAGCACTTTCACTGCCCTCTGCATCTTTAATGCTGTAATACCACAGAGTGCTAGAAAACCTTTCTTGAAAGACAGCTAGAAAGCAAAAGAGGAGGGTCTGATAACCTGGTCTTGGCAGGAGCAAACTACAGACAGCAAAACAAGCAGTAGGGAGAAAGCCTTACAACTCATCATGTGCCTTGCTGTCCTATGACAATCACCTTTGGCGTCAAAATAAAATTCACAATTTAGTCCTCCAATTTGCTAGCTTTCTTCTGTTCTTGCTTGGAGTTGCAAAAATAAGACTTTTTGAAAGCTTGGTTTGGGTGTGCTTGATCACATTGAAGGAACAAGCCACTTCACTGAAGGCTGCCACCAGCAGCAAGCTCTGACAAATTGCACCATTAAAAAGAAAATAAAAGGACAAATTTCATATTACTATTCACCGCAAGAAACACATGAGGTTCATAACATTTTATATAGAAGACAGATTTTTTTTCATTTATGATAGTGAACAGCTTTTAAGAAAGGCAGGTGCTATCCAGACACACAGGGAAGAACAACCATCCTTGTTCTGGGTAGTATGAAAGAAAAAAAATAAATAAAAGAAAAAACCTAGGCTACTAAGCAGATGGAGAACAAGAGGGTGTTTCTTGTTTTAGATTTTTAAACAGTAAGTAAATTAATTGTTGCAACTTTTTGTAAACTAACCTTAAAACCTAGCCTCTAACAATGCTCACCTGCGTGAGCTGGGGAAGGACAGATTTTGTCACAGCAACATTTGCTCTCTTCAGTGTGTTCAGATCAATTCAGTGTATTCCTCCTCCTCCTATTCTGTGTGCAAGAAATGTAATATACACAACTCTGAGGAGGCAGGGCTTGCTAGCCTTGTAATTCTGTATAGGAACAGGGAAATGAGATATTTCCTATGTTTTTCTGAAAAAGTTAAATATCACAACCTTTCCATTTTATTACTAAAATGAATTAACTGTATATATTAGAAACTTTTACTACTGCACTAAAGCACTGGTACATTCAGGTTTTAATCCAGATGAGGCCCAAACACACAGGTATGAAAAGTACCTTTTCTGCTGTTGCCTGCTACATCTCCGGTCTTAGTACTTTAATTTAGGTCATCTATGTCAACAGTAAACTAAAAAGATCTTTTGCTTTTTCAGGTGGACATCTCAAAGCCCTTCAGAGTTCAGAAACAATATGAGGAACTTTCGAGTATCTTATGTAAGGAAAAACCATAATGATTTAAGGAAACAAGTTTTCTGTAACTATATGCTGCCATTTTTTAAGATTAACTGTTTTACAGAGAACATTTCTAAATTTGATATATGTAGAATTAAACTGTCACTCAAACATCTGCTATTTGCCAACAATACACTGCAGGAATTTTTTAATATTTAGAAGGTATGCAGAGGCTTCAATCAAGAAGCAGAACACCACACAAGGCAATCCCTGACTGCACACTGCATCTTGGATAGATGATTAACAACATAAATTTAAGAAATTTTTTCACCTTACTATGCATGCTTCAAAGTAATTGCTACTTTTTGTCTTACTCCTTATACAAGGAGAATGCCAGAAGTCTCCTTTCTCCTCTGCAAGGCCTATAATGACTGTTTCACCCCTTTGGTCTCCCTTCATCTCGTCCTTCCACTTATCAGTGATTTTCAATTTGTGGCCTGGATTTCACAATTCTGTTGGGGGGAGGTAAAGGGTGTCTTTTTAGAGCCTTCATCCAGGTACCATTCAGTTTGGTACCATGGCCTCTCCTTTTTCTAGAAAAGGTCTGAAGGAGTTTGAAAAAATAATAGGTGATTGAAATTCACTGACTGAAAGACTAGCAGTAGTTCTACACATCACAAAACTTACAGCATCTTGCAATGCTTCTTTGGCTGCCACCAAAAAAAACCACCACCAAAAAACACTGCATCTACTACCTCCCCTAAAACTCCGGGTGAATTTTTGTCTTACTCTATTATCTGAATTCTACATTTGTGTTATTTTGCCCAGGAGTATTACTGTAGTCAGTTCTGTAGTTCCCAAAGGCTGCTCTGAGCTTTACTGAATATGGGCACACACACAAAAAGTCCACAGCATTTTCCAACCTTTTAGAATGCTCTCAGTACTCCAAGACCAGTAAAAACTAACATGGAGGGCCAGCAATCATCGCAGGCAACTCCTTCTGGAAACTGGGAGGAAATTACCAAGATTTACTGATTTTTTTTTTTAATTTAAGCCTATTTAAGTCCATTCCTGACAAAGTTAAACATTTAACATTTTCCACTTAGTTACTAAGTGGAAACACATGGCAATGCTGAGAGAAGTACATTATCCTACTTGTTTCCAAAAAGTAAGTATTTTTTAATATTTCTGACTTTCCTGTAACATACTTTCTGTTATAAAAATCCAAATTACAAACATAACTTCAGCAGCTATGTTACAGCTGAAGAGTCTTCCTAGGTCCCATTTAATTCACTCTGTCTCTTTAGTCTTGACAGGCATGGATTCCTGACATGAATTTTAATTATTATTATATGATCATGATTTTTTCCTAAGTTTTAATACAGAATCTCCTTTACTTCCTCTATAAGCATAAATAATTTTAAGCTTTGCTACACAGAGAAAAAAAAAAAAATCTAGATAATTCTCTCAAATTGCAGTATCTGAGACAGTTACAGAACACACCTGCAAGTCAGATGGTAACAGATCACCAGGACTAGATGGCATTCACCCAAGAGCTCTGCACCTTTAAAACGCAGCTACCGAACAACTAATTGCAGGGAATAAAGTATCACTTTATTTAACCTGGTGAACTTGAAGCCTAAAACTAGCTTTTTAAGCAAACTGTTACACAATTTTAAAAACCCACAACGAAAACATAGGACAAGGACAGTACAATCAATGATAGTTCATCTGAACGCCCACAGAAGTATTTTGCACAGGCTTCTCCAAACAACTTGAAAGAAAAGCTCACTGTCTTTTGTGAATCAGCAGCTGGTTAAAACATAAGAAATAAATCAAAAGCAAGTAAAAAAAAAAAGAAAAAGGCAGCAAGTAGGGTCCCACAAGAAACAGGTCTGCTCAATGTATTCCTAAGTGATCTCACAAGAAAGATGAATAGCAAGGTAGCGACATTTGACAGCGATAGAAAGATTATTTAGCTTAAACCTACCAAAGCTGTGACAAACAGCTGCAGAATGATTTCATGTTAATAACAGCCAGACAATGAAATGGCAGATTTAACTCAGTGCTGACAAAAGCAAAGTACTAATCATGGAAGAAAACCCACCGCTGAACAACTGCTAATTCAGTTAACATCACTCTGGTCAGGGACCTGTGGCCATCCAGCACTTTCAGTCAGAAGTGCCCAAACCTTTATTATGGACACGCTAGGAAAACAAATACTTGTAGGGTTTATAAACATCACCAATAGGTATTTGAGCAGCAACTGCATCACTTCAGGTGAATCCGTCTTTTTGAAAAGAGGACAAGCAAGGGATAAGCAATTTGCACCTCTTCACTATGTTCCAGCTGGTGAATCCTTTCCTCTGCAGTTAGTTCAGCTAACCCAGCAGCTTTCTGGGACCAGTCATGTCTGCAGTGTCCTCTGGATCCTCAGGAAGTCTCTCATTCTCCACCAGTTCTGAAGCCAGGCTGTCCATCTGCCCCTTGCTCACCCGAGATGTATCCCACGCTCTCCTGCACCACAAGTTTCTTTCCTGCTGAACTTTCACACACTCACACTCTGTTGCCTGCTCCATCCCACGTTCTGGGAACTTCTTCCCCCAAGTATGCTCAGACAATCCCAGGAAGGAGCCATCTTCCCTCCTTCCAGAGGGCTTCGCCCAACCCAAGTGCCACAGTGAGGACAAAGCAAACAACCGGCCCTCCTCTGTGATGCACGGCAATCCTTTTCAAGAAACGTGACATTTTAACATACAAATAGGACAGCTCCTGTTTGTTACAGCCATTTGAAAATTATCTTGGAGCCACTGTTTCAAGGACCTCAATACAGAACAGCAGCCAAAGAGGTAAAAGTAACATCAAAAGTTATTACAAGAAAGAATAAGCAAGTAAACAGAAGGCATGACATCATCTGCCAATTGTGTGTTTGCATCTTGAGTGCTGGTCTGGTTTGCTTCTCTCAAGAGGAGACAGAAGAACTCAAACAAGTACAGCTGCTCTGATTAGCTTCTCTTAAAAGATTGAGCAGAACATGAAACAGCACAGCTTATAATGGAAGATGCATTAAATTTGACTTGATACATGACTACAGCTCAAAAAAACAATAGTTACAGAGAAAGGTATGAATGGTATTAAGGAGGTGAATAGACAGTTATTTACAGCTTCCTATAAACCCAAGAATTGGGACTTCACAAAGTTATTGAGCAGCCAACAGGCAGAATGAGACCCTAAGTATGTTCTGCATGGGAAGAAGAAACCCTGTAGATGTTTATGGAGTCCAAAAGCTCAGCTGAGCTCAAAACTCAGCTGCATACACCAGTTCATAAAAAACAGGTTAATAAAGGACCCTCAAATGTTTTACATCTACTGCTGTTTCACAAGAGTCATTAACTTGGGTGACTGTCAGAAAGTGGCAGTCTATCCTACGTTTATACTGTTCTAAACTTCTCCCAAGTATATCGTTAGCAGCAGCAGGTATTGGAGGCTCCTGAGCCAGCTGGACCTCAAGCCTGACTGTAATTTGCCACACTGGGCTACACTTAATTCCAGCTGCTTGGTTTTTTGTTTCTATATATTTCCCTGGCATAGATGACTGAATGTCTGGGTACCATCCACATGCTCTAGTTCCTAGATAGCTTTCAGACTATTTTCATAGAGTCATAAAATGGTTTGGGTTGGAAGAGACTTTAAAGGCCACCTAGTCCAACCCCCCTGCAGGGAGCTGGGGCATCTTCAACTAGATCAGGTTGCTTAGAGCCCTGTCCAGCCTGGCCTTGAATGTTTCCAGGTATGGGACATCTACCACCTCTCTGGACAACCTGTGCCAGTGTTTCACCAACCCCAGCGTAAAATATTTCTTATGTCTAGTCTGAATCTACCCTCAATTTTCACCAGTTTCAAGCCATCAAGTCTGACATGCAACATAAATATAACCAATTCCATCAGCAGTAGCATCTTTATTTACAGCTCACCTAAAGCCTGCACTTTTCTGCAACAAAACTTAGGGTCTCCTCCTCCTAGGAGTTTTAAGAACGCCTTTAAGTCATAACCTATTCCCCCTGGGAAACCTTGCTTTATGTAAAATCTCTTGCCTTTATAGCATTAAGAAAGCTTTTCCTAACTGAATTACCAACAGGAAAATGACCGTGTCAGCCAGCTCCACTGCTGGCACCAGGAAGGATTGCAGTGCTTCCCCAGGCAAGCAGTCCATCTCCAAAAAATCCTAAGGCAGTGAATCCCCAATGTAATTACAGGCTGCATGACAGGGCAGTTCCTCTTGTGTGCTTTAAACTGCCTGCTTGATGATTTTCTTGGATGCTTCCAATTTCTCACCTCACGCAAACCTGTGAGTAATCATGGCCTGTTCACTTTCACTACCACAATGACAAAACATACTACATGTCATTTCCATATTGTTACTTCTGGGGAACAGCCACAAGCAGTTCCCAGAAGTATAGATAGCCACCAGAAAAAAAAAGTAAAAAAAAAAAAGTTCCATCTTCTTTCCATCAATTATGCACATTAAATTAGAGCTCAAGTTTTGAGAAGCACTTACCAGTCAAACCTGGTTTAGGGAGTAACTCGACCAACATACCATGACTAGACTGCAGACTCAATAACAGCAGAAGAACTGAGCTTCCTGGCTGTACATAACCATCTCTGAATCTCATCAGCAGGACCATCCCAATGACACTACAGTTCCCTCTCAAATTACTCCATATATTAAATACCAAGAACAAACTCACCAGCAACCATCAGAACACATAATACAGCATTATAAAGCACGGTGTCATTACTGAGCTTAATAAAGAAAGGTAGATGTGCATACCTTCAGTAGAAGTTATTTCAAATGTGAAATCTTCCCCACGGACAGAGAAACATTTGGGTTACAGTTCCTGGAATATACCCAGCTTCAGAAAATTATTTTCATCCAGTGTGAATTCCTTCTCAAGCTTCCTATCCTGGAAAATATTTTAAAAAGTTACTATTAACCAAAGGTAACTGAGGGCCAAAGATATTCCCCCCCCGCCCCCCCCAAGAAACTTCCACATAACCTTTCAGCCCAAAGAAAAATTTGGAGAACACCTCAGGTGACTAACGTTCTTTGCAAAGCCATCACCACTGCCATGTCAGACATACTCCTTTCAGTTACCCCCAGCTTCTGCAGCACGGGGCAAACATGAACCTTCATTCCAAGCTGTGACAAGGCAGGGGTTAACAACCCCTTCCCTTCAGAGCCCTCCACTCAGCTGTGAGACTTGTACCTCATTCAAGAACATACTTGTTTTCTTGATATCACTTCAAAAGAAAGTTATAGGTTGTCAAGGAAACCTAACGGTCATTTTCACTTGTTCCAAGAATAATTGCAGCAACAATACAAGTATTTCACATTCAGTCTGGGGCCCCCATCACCTCTACAGAGGCAGCCAGGCACTCGCCTCCAGAAGGGAGTTCACAGTGGTTTCAGAAGGTGATTCACAGGAAGGGAAGCAGGCAAGAGAACTAAGCTTGGCTTAGCCTGCCGAGCTCCCCCCCACAACTGACAGAGCTAGGCTTTAACCAAGCCTCTCTCCAAACCCCGGTATTCCTTTTGTACTGGGGTGGGGTGGGGTGGGGTGTGTGTCACCAAAACACAGCAGTCAGTCCCTACATCGAATGATAATATTCCCACTGGGCAACCTGTGCCAGTGTCTCACCACCCTCACAGCAAAGAATTTCTTCCTTAGATCAATCTAAACCTACCCTCTTTCAGCTTAAAGCCATTTCCCAGTGTCCTATCACTACAGGCACTTGTAAAAAGTCCCTCTGCAGCTTTCTTGTCAGTCCCTTTAGGTACCACTCTAAAGTCTCCCCGGAGCCTTCTCTTCTCCAGGCTGAACAGCCCCAACTCTCTCAGGCTGTCTGCAAAGGAGAGGTGCTCCACCCCCATGATCAATCTCCGTGGCCTCCTCTGGACTCGCTCCAACAGGTCTGTGTCCTTCTTATGTTGGGGGCCCCAGAGCTGGACGCAGTACTGCAGGTGGGGGTCTCACCAGAGTGGAGTAGAGGGGGGGAAAACACCCTATTATTAGGGTGAATAGTTCATATCAAATCACTATTATCAGGGTGAATTATTAGGGCAAATACTCTACATGTCCAAACAGTCTTGCAAACCTCAACATCAGAACCCAGAGAATGCATGACGGCATAACACAGACAAGCACTAGCAGAAAGAACAATGTGTTTTCTCATCTTTTTATCAGTAATTACTTAACCACCGGTACAATATTCACCCAAAACCGAAGTCACCAATTTGAATGGACAGTGTTCACTATTTTATTGTGCATATTTAAGGTATGTAAATTTGATGCTTTCTTTCTTCCCCAGCATTTTCCTACAGTCTTTTAAGCATTATAAATGATAAACTGCACATAAAGCATAGATTTAAAATCATAATCTGAGGCTCAACAACTAAAGTACTGCTCCGAAAACAGACTGAATTGTTTTCCAAAAAAGTGACTGTACCACTCAGATGTATTCAGAACACAGCAAGAATAATCTAACAGAGCTTGAGAAAAAGCTACACTTTTTGATTCTACATACTCCCTTAAAAGTCAAACTACTTGGGGAATTAATTTGTAGTTGTGAATATCTGCTATATTTCTCCTTAAAAGCAAAGGATGAGAAGAAAAGCTCTGAATAATTAATTTAAGTCTGGTAGAGTGCAATTACTATTTGGAAACTACTTTATTATGGAAATTCAAAACATCTGCGCCATTCTGACACTTTTGTTTGTTGCCCTTGTGGTCACAATAAACCATGCTTCACTCCACAGCTCCACCAGATACACGTTACTTCAGCCCCAATTCTGTTAAACTCGTGCTTAAATCCCAGCACAACAAGCAGTCCAGTTGGATTTACTGAGCCCGAAAGCCAGGCACGTGTTCACAAGTTTACATAATCTATGTGAAGGTGGTCAGCAGCACAGCAAAGCAATCCACATACAGTATCCTTTGCTCCCTCAACACTTTAACACCAAGTCCATACAGCAAGCCCCACAAAGAACAGGAGCCAGTACCCATCTCATTCTTACCAAAAGTGCATTTCACAGCGGTGTATCTTAAGGACATAACCAAGTCAACCTTACTGAAATGGCCTTCCCAGACTGTGGAACAATAGGAGCAAGCCTACGTGACACTGTCTCTCTAACTTGAAAAAGAGGAAGAATTTAATCTCTAACGTTTCAAATGACTGACATCAACCTCACAGATCCGTCATTTTTAGGTTTTATGCTACATTCACCTCTATTTTTCTTCAATTTCTTCAATTATTTTTTTTTAATTGAAATAATTAATAGATTTCCAGGTAAGAGCGGTAGGACAAGGGGGTCTACTGCATTTCAATACAGCTAAAACAGATTTGGATAATGTGGTTAATTACTTTCTTACCTTCTGAACACATACTGCTGAGATTTCAGCCTTATTCTCTTCCGAGACATGTGCTTTATTTTATCCAACAACCGATTTGCAACAAAGTACAACAAAGTAGTTAGTTTATATTTTTCACCTTCTCTCCTAACAATTTTAAATTATTTGCTCAACTCATTGCACGTCAGCCAGCTACATACACAGACATGTTCAAAAATTTAGCATAGTATACCCATATAAGTTTTGAAGTCAAACCATGCACAGGTTTCTATGGTGTCAAACACAAAGTGTCTCATTTCTTATAGCAGAAATCATCCACTTCAAAACAACTACTGGTATGTCCAGTGATTTCCAAAAATAGGGTAAAGAGAATAAACCCAGTAGATCAAACATACTCCCTGTACTCACGTATTTCAGGGGAAATGTAACCTAACTTAGGCTATGAATTTTAGAATATACTCAAAACAGAGTATGCCATGATTCCCTACAGTACAGACACAGCCTTAGCAAGGTGAATGGACAGCTAGTAGCACATTCTTTTAAAAATGCTTCTGTATGGAGACAGAAGCATTCCTAGGTTCCACAATAAAATAACTGAGCATGTGTGGCCTCAGAAAGGCAGAACCACCCCAAGTCTTAATGGTGTCACAGGAGCTGTCATATTTGGGAAAACCACATCACTTCACAGAAACACTCAAACATGAGTTAGTGCCACTGTAATCCAACAGTACGACAGAGCTTTTCCATTTGGGGAGATACAGCTTTGAATCAGGCTAAATTCGAGCTGACTACCTTCCTTATTCCAACAGTACATTTTCTTGATTCTTTGGAAATCAAATGGTTGTAGATGCCACTGTGCTAGACCTGCTCCTATTCTCCAGGCCTCCAGCACACACATGCCAAATTACTTTCACTGCAAACCTCTCACTGGTAAGGCAACATGCCTAAAACAATCAATAGGAAACTGATTATTGTGAATGACAATCTAATCAACAGAATTCACTGCCACATAAAAGCTAAAGAGTTTTGTAAAGTTCTATAGATCGCTGTTTTAAATGGGTAACGAAGTTTTGGACAGCTCGAAGATGCAGATGGAAACCCTGTGAAAGAACAAACTGGAGTCCTCATAATGTACAGAACAAGCCAGCTGCTCAGCTGCTGCTGTTGAGTAGCTGCTTAGGTGGAGAGGGTCAAGTGGGGAAATATTTCAATTCATGGTGGGGTTTGGCATTGGAAGAAGTTGTCTTGTTCTTTTAATTTAGCTTTCCGTTCCATCAAGAGAAGTTTTTCACATGTGCTACACATCACTACCCAAGACTGGACATAAACAGATCCAGCCTGACACGTGCTAGTAACCCCTGGGCTCCCCTGCATCCTCACCCGCAGGCACGGCACAGAGCCTACTTTCACGTTCTGGCACAGGTAAGCCATGGCACTGTGGTGAAGAGTCTCCAAGGGCTGAGCACCACTGACTAATACTTACCTGCATGGTACCACCACCCTGATGAGCCCAGCATTTCATGGCACTACATGGTGTCATTACTTTGTCAACATTACCTGTCTTGTAATCACACATCCCTGAAAAAACAATACTCTTAGGTATGCAAGCAGCCGGTGAAGTTGTTATACAAAGAATGAGAGGCTGATAAATCTACTGTTCAGTATTTCTTAATGATTTCCAGCTTCAAAGCAGTCACACGCCAGCCAAACCTTTCAAACAGTTGTTGGAACCAACAAGGCAGAAAAAAATTGAACCACTTTCACTTTATGAAAGAACACTGGCAAAACGCCCAAGTAACTTGCCCAAAGTTTAGTATGAGCAAAATCTAAAGGAATTCAAGAGACTGCTGATTTACAGCTCCTTTCATTAGACAGCATTTGTTTCCAAATATCCAAAATAACTAAAAATAGCTATGTGTCTTTCATATAGAAGGACATGCTTCCAAACATATTAACAAATTAAAGTATCAATCAAGAGTGAAAGACCAGTTCATATATAGTTTAGTTCTAAGCCA
The DNA here is from genome assembly GCA_035590275.1 of Ibycter americanus. Classification (NCBI taxonomy): domain Eukaryota; kingdom Metazoa; phylum Chordata; class Aves; order Falconiformes; family Falconidae; genus Ibycter; species Ibycter americanus. Next base: position 71,991,734 of record JAVJGI010000060.1, on the reverse strand, counting down.
CTATGAAACTAAAGTGTACTGCAGCTTTTCCATACATTCTTCTTCAAACACCCTGCAAGTAGAGCCTATCTTCCCTACCACTGCTTCTCCTTGCGGTCCTTAAGACATCGGGGTTTCAAGAGATATTCTACAGCCTTTTTATGGAATCCACTCAGATAACTAAGAAAAGCTTGTTAACAAGCAGTCTAAAATCCACTATATAAACTTCTCCAATGCCTTTGAAAGAGCATTTACATTTTAGCAAGTCATGAAAAACTGTTAAAAATATCCCAGCTTCTCAACTACCTCCTGAGCCCTCTTCAGGAAATTTCCACCTAAAAAAAATACTTGCTGAAGGATCTGCGCAATCTATTATATGTACCCTTCTCTTACTTTGGGTAGCATGTGTCAAGGTAACACATATAATAATGGAAAACCAAAGACAGAATAGGCACTATGCAGAAAGGACTGCCTCCTGACATTTCTGCTGGAGAAGGGCGATTCAGACACAACCCTGCGAGCCCCCAGACGTCTGCCTGAATTCAACTAAGACAGCGGCATGGCCACCAGGAGAGCTTGGATGCTTCTTGCAGTGCTCCTCTGCTTAAAGAAAGCAAGACATTTAAAAACAGAGCACACATAAGGAAGCTGTCGGTAAGCAGAGAGCTCTCCTTAAGCTACTCCTCTTTGGGGGGACACAGGAAGAAGCGATCAAACCACACCGAGGCACCTGGAGGCTGGAGTATCGCTTCCCTGCAATGAATCCATACGCACATTTCTATTAACTACTAGTAGAGCAGGGTTGTTTATCTGGAAAAGATATTTGAAGAGGAAAATATTGAGGAGAATGAGAATTCCTAGATAAAAATAATCAAAAGGTATATTTAACTCTTACAAAAGAGCATCTCTGGCTAGCTCGTCTAACGGCTTGGGCACAGCAAGAGAGAAGCAAGACTCTTGCCTTCCCCTTATGTACCACCAGCACCTCACATTAGTCAGTAGCACAATGTAAGCATTTGAAAAAAAGGACGTGCATGTTTTGATAACACTATATAAAAAGTAGCTATTTTTAAACAAATTTAAAGTCTTCCCTCTGCTTTAGTTACTTTCATATGATTGATCAGAAATATCAAGATAGATTAACTAAATTCAACCTTTTATATAAGCCATAATGTCCCTAGGGACTTTATTAGTAAATTTAGTATTTTAGTTATCCAAACCAAGAGGGAAAAAAAAACATTCCTACAGGGTATCTCCATTGCAATTTGAGAGCTCAACAAAGGAACACGTAGCTTACTTAAAAACAATATCAGCCACCAACAATTCGCCAGTCAATTTTATCTCCACTTGCATTATATTTTGGAATTCATTCAGCCACTTCCCACCTACTTTAAGAGCTGTCACACAAAAAATTATCATAATGCAAAGGAAAAGAAAAAGCCCAGCATGAAGCAGTCATCCTTTCCATCTTTTCCCCTCCGGTGCAACAAGTGACAAATGCAAGTACTATTTAAGACAGTCCCATGCCCATTCATGGGGTTTTATACAATCAATGCCTGCATCAAATTTCTGAAGCTGGGCTTTTTTGAGATCACCAATTTTTTCCTAACCCTACTTCTGTCAAGACAGCACTGCCAGGAATTCAGGTATAAAAGGTGTAACAGCTGTAAAACTGTCAAAGAGAATAATAAAAAAGCTTATTTATTATTTCCAAAAGATGGGTAAAAAATCAGGATACTTTGTATGTCTTCTAGAAAGCAGTCAAGAGTTCACCCTCCACAAAACACAGTAATTTATCCTTAGGTCTTCAATAAGTTGCTCTCAGCTCTAGCATCTGCATTGCTCCACAGGCACTTGGGCATCAAGATAGTTTGACAAAGCCGTGGCCTCATACCTAGTATTGACACCTTGTTTGGAAATTAACTCATAGGCACTAAGAAAAAGACTCCCAGACAGTTAGCCACTGAGCACGGGTGCCACACTAATCCTCAGCTAGAACTGCAAAGTTAAGACAAACATCAAATGACTGAGATTATTACTCCAGATATTCTAGACAATTGTAATGCACAAAATCCTGCATCCTGCTGCTAACATGCAGCCCCAAGATCACTTAGATGATGTTTGGTCTTTTCCACATCCTCATTTCCCACAAATAAATAAATAAAATTCATTCACCAACTCTGCTGAAACTCAACCATAATACGGGAAGTTAAATATTCCCAGTCACTAGTTATAACAGCAAATAATTACAACAGCTTACACAGAGGGACCACTGCACAGTTCATGGATGCTTTTGGCATTTGTTAGTATACATTGAACATTACAGACAGTGCTATTTTTTCAGAAACTATGCTGTAAACAAAGTTACAGGGAATCACAGAATCATGAAATGGGTCGGAAGGCACCTTTAAAGATCATCTAGTTCCAACCCCCTAACAAGGGCAGGGACACCTTCCACTACACCAGGTTGCTCCAAGCCCTGTCCAACCTGGCCTTGAACACTTCCAGGGATGGGGCAGCCTGTTCCAGCGCCTTGCCATCCTCACAGTAAAGAATTTCTTCCTTATATCTAATCTAAATCTACCCTCTTTTAGTTTAAAGTTTAAAGCTATTCCCTCTTGTTCTATCACTACAGGCCCTACTAAAAATCTTCCTCCAACTTCCATTGTCACTCCACATCATTTTCAGAAGAGAATTTGGCTCCCCGCCCATTTTCAGAGCACTTAAAGTTTTATATAAATTGCCGAAATTTTAAAAATGCCAACACCAAAGAAACAAAACTTTATTCGTGGACAAAACCAAACTGAGCTACCATCTTTTTCAAGTGATGTACATTTTGCAACAAAGCTTCATGTCTCACTAAAGACTAAATGCTGTCCTTGCTGAATTCAAAGTAATTGATGGCAGTTTTGAAACAAGATAAAACAAGGCCAGTTGCATCTTCCTGCATTTTCACAGGCTACAAACTTACAGCATAAGATTCATGGGGCCTGTATTTCCACATCTCTCTCAAACAACAACGAAGATTACGTGGTCTCTCATGCAAAGATCTGGTTTGGTTTTAATACTTCCCACAGAGAGTAAAATAGTAATCTTAGGTTTGATCAGCCCCTTAAGGTTTAAGATAATTTTCAGTATCAACAGTATTTCTGCAGCAAGAGTACTGTCTAGAGTCCAATCTCAGCTATTTTATCACAGTCATTCAGTCACATAAAGGGTACGAAATACCATTTAAAGAGTCAGCAACTAGTTCAATCTCAGATTAACATTTTAATATTATTGTATTTTTCATAGAAGAACAGAAGAATTCCTTTAAATAATTAGTGTGGGTACGTACTCCCTCATTTCAAGACACTACAAAATATTTGCCTTTCTCCACTCTCCCTGGAACTCATTTTCTATCCTAACTGCAGGAGCAGACAGCCTGCTCCTCTCTACCGATATCTGCTCCCAGCCCCTGCAATTCATTTATCAGACTTTACACACACACTTAAGAGCAAATACCAGTTTAAAACACATCCATTATAAATTCAGGTTCAGAGTGACTGCAAATTTACTTCCCTCTCCATCTGGACATCTGCAAAATGATATGCAAATCATGAGATACACGAAATGATACTGGTAATTATAGAAGTAACCGAGATCAGTTACTATTTTAAACTTTTGGCCAAGCACTGCAGATGTCTTTCACAGAAGCTGACCCACCCACAAAACCAGCATGTTATGGTGACAGAACCTGCACAAAAATCTTTTCAAAACTGTTAAGTACAACACAGGATGAACATGAAGTCATTATGGTTTTTTGAGTTAGACAATAAAGACTGCAGAAGGCCCCATTCACAAGGTCAGGCATAACCAGATAACGAAAAGCAAGCTGAAGATTATCTAGTGCAGTTATTTATGGCAATAAAATGCCAAACTGCCAGAAGACACCAGAGCTGTGGCAGAGGAGGAAATCAAGGACAGTCTTTTATTGTCAAATGTGCTGGCTGGAAAGAAGCTGAAGTCTACAATAAATCACTTGCAGAGGTATGGAAGGCTCCCAAAAAGCATCCTACTGTTTCTTACCTAGCATTAATAACAGAAGTGTCACACCGAAGCCCAGTGATTCACAAGGCAGGGGACAGTGTCATTTCAACCAATTTTTCTTCCCCTGCCAATGCAGCATACTGCTCTTTCACACTCCCAAGCTGATACTTTAAGTCAGCTATAATCCATTTTAAGAATCTGTCAAGCCACTCAGTAACCAAACAAGCTGAGGAAAGTTGCCAGTTTAATACATAACACCATGCTGTTACCTCACAAGAATTTACATTTTCAGTATTTTTACCACCAAGATCTTCCCCAGAAATTTGATAATTTGGGTTATCAAGATTTTTTGACTGCACAATTTAAGCTGCCTAAAAAGGGCCCAACTTTCCAGAAGAGTTAGGTAAACACCCTCCAAAATGCAGAGCACCCTATAAATGTCTCAAGTCATCCATCACAAAGTCCGCAGACACATCTGAAAGTCTTCCTCCTGTGACTACTAGAGAAGGGAGACAGAAAGCCATCATCCTGGACCCAGTTTATATCAAAACAGGCACAAGACACTCTTGAGAATCATCCTCGCTTATCCAAGTTCTTGTTCCAGAAAGCCGTAGCCTATTCACTGCTGCTCCTACAAAACAGCCTGCCTCCTCCCCCTCGCACTCCACATTCTGCTGCTCAGAGAGACCAAAGAAAGTTCAGGTAAAATTACAACAAACCTCCATCCACAGTTAAGTACAGTCACCACCAGTGCCAGCACTATAGCTGGTAAAAAGTAAGCAGATTAAACTCATTCTAGTCAGAATTGAGCTTTTTACTTTTAATATACAAAATCCACAGTGAATTAAAATACTAATACTTGCTCAAATTCTGCAGTGCTAAAAAACAAGCTCGTTAAACTTTTCAGGTACACTGTGACAAAACCACCTATGCACAGGCTATGTAGAGGGGATGTGGGGACAGAATGAAAACTGTCAGCAACTACAAAATTCCTCACTAGGAAAAAAAAAAAAAAAGTATCACATGGAGCCCAAGGCTGACAACATCTATTTCTAGAAGACACATAAATGTATAAAAATACTACCTAAAACTTACCATGCTCCTGACTCAAGGCACAAAAAGAATCGACTTCAGTGAAAACATGCAGTTAAGAAAACATGGCACACTAGGCAGTCTAGAATAATTCCGTCAAAACCTGGAAATACTGAAGCTTCTGTACATTTCACCATTTTCTTTTCATCATAATCTCTCATGCTTCTCCCACACTTCAGGCCTTGCTGCCAGGAGAGGTCAGGGTCTCTTCTCCTTGATTTTCACCCATCCCATCATTTGCAAAAATAAAACCAGGGTTGTCGGTGGTTCCCATTTATTCGTTCAATAGCACATGCAAAGCCTTACATTTGTCACAGTGAGAGGAAAAAGGCACATGAGAAATAATTTAATCCTGTATCCATTACTTGCCCGGACTAAAACAAGCACTTTTGAATTACAGCTCTACAATAGCTGAAGCTAATCTCCGAATTCACCCCACCCCATCTCCTCCCTTGTGAGCACCACTGCTCACCTAAACCCTTGGCGTGCCAGCCTCAGGTGCCAAGGCGGCTGGAAAAATCCAGCAAGGCAGTAAATACCACAGGCTGGGGGCTGTTTTGACGAATTTAGTGCCCAGGACATCACCAAGCATTCACAAAACAGACTGTGCCAAAAAGGCACAAACTGCCACAGAAGTCTAACAGGACACCAAGCCTAATCAAACACACAGACAACAAACTACACTCATGTCATTTTTCTATACTTGCCCACAGACAATGCAATCTGAACATCATAACTCAGCACCAAATTCATAAACAGCAACCAAACAACTGAACTATGAAGACTGCTCAATTTAACTTCCTCAGTCTTACAAGACTCACGTCTGGGCTTACAAAAACACACAACCTCCACCTCCTTAAGCCAGATCTGACATCCGTTCAATGTGCTCGCACCACAGCTACACCTGGGAACTCCAAGCATATCACCAGTTTTCAAGATTCTTCACTCTTCCCCAGAAGTGCATTTACAGGGTCCAGCACATACTAATTTAGCGACCAAACCTGCAAATGAAAGGAGATAACCCTCACTGGACATCCCATAAAATGACGAGCACTGTCTTGAAAGGTGCTTCAACTTACTACTCTAATGAACTGCGGTGAATGGCATTCCTTCAAAAGAAAGTCAAAAACTCCTCAGAGTAAAAGAACATGCCACACTGTTTACACCTCTAAAATATCATCCCTGTTCTTGCTTGCTTTTATTTCTAAGAACTGAACAGAAAGATGGAATAATGTCTTATTTACTTCTATATAAGCATTTCAGGATGCCATATGAACTGATGATCCTGCGTAAGATACATGCCAGGTACCGAAATAACAAAAATCCATAAAGAATATGCACAGAAATCATGTTGCGAACAGGAGAAAAGAGAAACACGCTCTTTCCAGAAATCTTACTTCTAAGGTATGTCAGCTGTGCATGTGGCAAAAATAATGCTCCATCTGGAATTAGTGAAATTGCAAGCAAGGTTCCTGATGTGCACTACCACTTAACATCAACTTAATGATTTTTTTAGAAAGGAGCTTCCCAATTATACTGATGACTATTTGCATGCCATTTTCTCTGAAATTCAACTTGCATAACAAGAGCTCTGAGAACATTTCTTTTTGTACTACCAGAGAAATAACTTTGCAGAGTAAATGGAAAAAAGTGTCTGGTTCCAAATCCTCTAAGAAGGCTTTGGCAGCCTGCTGCTAAGGAGCACACTCCTAGGCCTCAGGTCCATGGGAAGCTGGGGTGGGTGGGGGTGTGCAGACAAAAAAAAAAAAAAATAGGTGTAAAGGAGCACTACCAAGTTGTTTGGTACCTACTAAGAGAGTCGCTGGCTAACCAGCCAGAAGAAATGTGTCTGGCAAGCTCCAAGAGTAACATGTTTTGCACCAATGAAAAGGCTACAGATCTCCTCGGCAGTCTTTCACATTAGCCTAATTTGCCAGAAGGAATCAGCAATAAGTAAATTTACCAACTTTAAAGATGCTTGGTCTCATTTTTGCTATTCTTTTATTACCATTTTTTTAAAAAACAAAACAAAACACAACGTTTCTCAATTTAAAAAGATCACTTCATAAACATCACCCACACACTACGTAATACCTCTGAAGAAGAAGAAAAACTATCTGGTGACCATAAAAGTCTCCCTTCCTAAAGACAGTCTTCGTATTACCCAAATAGGAATTTCAGGTTAAGGGGGAAAAGGACAGGCAGAAACAGGGACAGCGGGGTTGTTCCCATTTTGTTTGCAACTGAAACTGAACCACGGCTGGCAAGTGGAAGGTGAAGTTTTACTGTGTTCCCTCAGTTCTGCACACTGAGTTTGTGCAGAAATTTGACATTTTTCCTTAAGCATTGACAGCCTTCTTTAAGGCTTTTTTCCACTTGCTTCCAGCAGTATTTTAAACCATGTTCTCCTGCTGGAAGCGAAGCAAGTTCTATTTAGAAATTTTTGTGAGATCTCAGAAAATAATTTCAAAGCCTCTATGCCAGCCTGCAGCAGCCACAGAGCACATTTCTACACCCAAGCCCCTGGAGAGCCAGGGCTACCCCACACTGCACAGCCTCAGGAAGGCTGAGGAAAGTGCCAAACCCAGACCCTGCCCAACACTGCAAAACATCCTCCACCACCTCATACGACAGGGCTGACCCAGAGAGGCCAGGCACCACTACTGCTATTTGTAGATGCAAAAGCATCCACCACCAACCCAGACAAATGGCACAATGATTAGAAGATGCTTCTGGGTGAAGGGCCTGTCCTCCTTATTCCCATTTTCCACATCCTCATTTTCTTCACTTTCCCTCTGACAGTCAGGGCACGTTCAGATAGAAAACTCAATTCTTTTTTTCTGGGAAGAGTATTTCCCACCTGAGGTAGCTTAAAAGAAAATCAGCAAGCATATGGACTACCATGGAACCAGTCCATTAAGCCTCATCCAAAACTGAAATTGATACAAAGTTAATTGGCAAATGACAGTAGAGCTAAAGCTAACTCTGCAAAAGCCAGGAAATATAAAGCAAAAATACCATCAACCACACTCTGCAGTACTGACTCTGATCTGGCACGTACCCACTGGGGACATACCACAAGAACGATTCAGACTGTTTTTGAACAAACAGATGTAAGTAAAGAGCAACTGTGTCATTTAATGCACTGTGGTACGTCCCACAGAACTGGATGCTGACACTTGCGTAACCCTGGGCTTGTGACAGCTGCACCGACAAGTTCACAGACCATCCTCAGCGGGTGCCAGGGCTCGCACTGTGATAGGAGACAACACACGTGCGTCCAGAAGCATCACAGACTCTTATGCCAAAACACGACGCAAACAAAGGCAACAGCTTGTCCCCGTTGAGGGCTACAACCCGACAGCAGTCTCGGGGCATGCAATAATCCTGAAGCGATTGCTGCCCTGTACAGTAAGGTTCGAGAGACTCCATAAGACAAACGCACGGCAGCTTCATGCAAATTAAGAGCAGTTATGCACAGCACCCTTTACAGCTTGGCAGCTTTTACCTTAATGAGGACATGAGCCAGCAGTTTCCTGTAACAGCCACAGAATGGAGGAGATAGAAGTGTATCTCTAGAGATCATCCAATCCAACCCGCTGCTTTTCAAAGTAGGGTCAGATGGTGCTGGCTGCCCAGGATGGCATCCAGGCAGGTTTTCAATATCTCTAAAGATGGAGACCCCACCACCTCTCTGGGCAGTCTGGATTCAGTCACCCTCACAGTAAAAACATGCTTTCTTATGTTCAGGCATTTTGCCATATTTCAATTTGTGCCTGCTGCCTCTTGTCCTCTTACTGGGTACAACTGAGGAGAGCCTGGCCGTGTCATCTTCACTCCCCCCGCAAGGGATCTACACACACTGGTCAGATCTCCCCTGAGCCATCTCTTCTCCAGGATGAACAACCCCAGCTCTCCCAGCCTCTCCTCACATGGCGAATGCTCCAATTACTTAATCAACTTTGTGGCTCTTTGCTGGACTCTCTCCACTACATCCATGTGTCTTGTCCTGGGGAACCCAGCACAGGCCCCAGAACTCCAGATGTGACCCCACCAGTGCTGGGCAGATGAGAATGATCACCTACGCTGACCCACTGGCAACACTCTCCACATTGCACCCCAGAAGGCTGCTGGTCACTTTTGCAGCAAGGGAATGTTGCAGGCTCCTGGCCAGCCTTGTGTCCACCAAGACCCCAAGGCCATTCAGTGCAGAGCTGCGTTGCAGCTGCTCAGCCCCAGGATGTACTGGCAGTACATGGGATTATCCCTCCCCAGGGGCAGGGCTTGCATTATTTCCCTTGGCTGACCTTCATGAGACTGCTACCGGCCCATTTCTCCCATCTGTTGAGGTCCCTCTGTGTGGCATCGCAGGTCTGTTAAGCACTCCTCACAGCTGTGCGTCATATAGCATATCCCAGACGCACTTCCCTTCATCCTTCCAGAAGACATGCTGTTATTTGTCAAGGGAGAAGTAAGCATGCATCACTCAAAAAGGGAAGAATCAAGCTTTTGAGGACGCAGGCACTTCACAACTGCAATTCTGCATTGGAGGTGACCAGAACAGTATTATGCATTTAAGAGCAGAAACAAGGAACAAGTTGTTACTGAATCTGTTCAGAACAACTGAAGAATGTACTCCAGGCACTAAGAATATCTTTGAAGTAACTCTTTCTCCAGTTCCTATCTATCACCAGCTGTTGTGTTTGAAGGGCTTCTAGCCTGGTCAAACTGATGGAAATCTTGATGATGTTTTAACCTACACTGCAGAAAGCATACATCAGATGTTAGCATCTTCTGAATGTATTTTAATACCTCAAGTTCTCTCCATCTGCTAAGGCCCTGTGCACTAACAGCACTCAGCTGTTCCTTTTCTTCTGCTGTTGCACACACCACTTTGGTTTCTTGAGGGTTTCACTGCTGTGACCTGTTAAAAGACAGCTGCTTGCAATACACAGACTACCTGTGTTACAGTATTCTGCACCGCACTACTTCCAACCTTTTGGTACTGAAGCATCAATGCTATATGGCTGCTTTGCACAGCCGCACCACAGGCTGCCATCCCTTCACACCCTACTGCAATTGCCTGTCCCCAGTATGAGGTTCTTTGCTGTCACCTGTTGCCTCTACCTACCTCTGCAGTTCACCATGACCAATACCTCCAGTCCCATCACCATCCTGCCCTCACCTTCCAGCTCCATGAACCCTGTCAGCAACCTAACACAGGTGGAGATGGTATAGGATGACACAAGCCCCGTTCCGGCAGAGCCTGGATGCGGCACCAAGCCTTGCTGTTGAAGTACACCCACCAATACAGGTAATAGATGATTTACAGCAATCTACTCTTCTTTGGGTTCAAAATGCTCAGAATCTACATTGCAGTCTGTCAGGGGAAGAGAACCACAAGCTACTTGTTTTTTTCTGGAGCTTGCTCTCAACCTCTTTAGGATCCTAATCCAGACTCTTTAGGAATACACTCAGTGCTTGTTCCCAAGATGAAACAACACTGACAAAAAATTTCCTCATTCATCTTATAACATAGCCAAGATTAAATCAAAGATCTGTATTGATTCCTCTTACATTCATGCAAGACATGAAGAATGGTGAAAAACCCCAATGGAGGAAAGAAAAAGCTTGCTACATAAATAAATACTATAGCTCAAGAAGCAAGATTTTTTCCAGATTGTTATGAAATTATACCTGAGCGGTCTGAGGTTCTCCAGACAACTAAAGCAGTACTGGGGATTTCCTGCTGTATCTAATAAGCACTGGAGCTGCTGAAGCCCACCACTACATGGAGAACAAATAAATCCCTTTCAGGCAGTCATGTACCTCCTTCCTACCAGCTACACTTCTCCTGTGAAGTAGCTGTCCATGGAGCCACAAGAAGGCAAAAGAAAAAATAGAAAGTTTAAGGCAGGAAATACAGAACGCCTCTTCACCAACATTTTACTTCTTTCTAGCCCACCTAATCTGTAATTTGGAAAGACTTAAGACTCCATTAATATGCACTGCTCTAAATTCAAACTGGTATCATGCCCGCCCTTGGTAGTCATGCTATCTGTGACAGTAACAGACAATTCAAACTTATTACAGAGGAGCCTCTCTCACCTGAAAGAATGTTCTTCTCTCTAGAAACCTACTTGCAGACACACTTTGAAAGCCAAGTCTTGGCAGGCTTTATGTCAGTCCCTCATCAAGCATAGAAGTGTCACATCAACCCAACAACAAAAATAGATGTTATGGAGCGTTATCTGACATGCTTCACATGCTTTCATGAGTAATGCTAACACGGATAGGCATTATTTTAGGTACGGTCTGTTGCAAGCAATGAAGTCCAAAGCATAAGAGCAAAAGAGCAAGATACAAATCTGTCTTCTATAGGTACACAGAACCTTAATCTCCCAAGATCAAACATTTAGGGAAACCTGTTCCAACCTTAGTGCCATACAAACTGTAGCTTCTACAGTGAAAGACAAAGCACAAAGCCATGAGAAAAACAGAAACCAAGGTTTGGGTTACAGCCTGTGAAATAAATAACAGTTCACATAGCAAAATGAAGTAGGCCTTTTAGGTGTAAGAACGCAGTTTTACAAGCAATAACTGCAGTAAGTTGAGCAACTAAGGTGAAATGAGCAGCTGTCCTTAATACAGCTGCCTGAATGAGTCCAAACCAACCTTCTCTGTTCCCAAACGAAGACCATGCAATGAGCCCATCCTCACTGGAAATAACTAGATATACGCTTAGTGAAAATAAAGCCAAGGGACATTGTCTATGAAGGGTTCTCTACAAAACTCTGCAAGAGCCATCACTGCAGTTTCAGGACACCTTCAGAAGTTGCAGGACATGAATAAAACAACTATTTTAACATCACAATTTTATATAAATATATTCTAATTCATCACTATTCCCTTTGTTCCCTTCCCTCGGTCATTTGTCCAAATCTTTTTTTATAAACTCTGAATAAAAGGCAAAGCAGGACAGACTAGAGTCCTCAGAGGCAACGATGGTTCCAGCAACTGTCCACACACCCCCCAGTTAGCATGCACATCCCACTGGACATCAAACTCTTATGATCTTGGCAACTTCTGCCAAGCTCTGACTGCACATGTACACATCAAAGTCTCAAGAACATAAAACACAGAAATGAATTACAGCCTTTATTCCCTCCTACAACTGAGCATACAAAATTATAAATTGTCTCTATTGTACTCAGCTAGCTTTGTAGTTAGCTTTTATCTTCATATTGGGGTAACCTAAATACTAGTTTTCACAGGTTTTAAGTATCTTATACCATGTTTCAGTCTTAGTGAAAAAAAACATGGACTTAGTTTAGCATTATTTTATTACTTCATCCTCCTTCTACCCCCTCAAAGTCTCAACCTTCAGAGGTGAACAGTCAGTCAGAAGCTTCTGTTTTGTACAGGTGAAGGATGCATCTCCGGGAGGGAAAAAAAATTAAAAAAAACAAACCAAAAAAAAAGAGTATTTTGCCTGTAGGCCACTTTCAGAGCAGCAGGCCAGCAAAACTTTGTCTGAATGGCAGAATGGCTTGTCAAGGTATTCTGGAGTGGAAATAGCTTCCCCTAGTGAGTGCAGTGCACCCCTGAGCTCCAGTGCAGGCATCTGCTTCTGCCTTCCAAGCTTCAACTGCTTCAAAAAGGAAAAACGGGTAATCATCCTGCCAAACACAAGCAAATACCTCCTGAACAATGAGGAGAAGAGTTAAATCTCCCAACTAAAATTTTTCACACTACAGCAACCTGGTATCCCAACCCTGTGGTACCAATTAAGCAAAGGCCAAAATATAATTTCTTAATGGCATTTTCAGGAAAGATTCAGTGTCTGGATTTTAGTATTTCAGTACTACTGAATCCACTGCTGTATACTCAGCAACAGTTACACTTCCCAATGTGGACACCTGTGCCATACCTGCTGCATACATCCACCCTGCAGGCAGTCCAGCCGGCTCTTAACTCACACTCCTATTGCCATGGTACCAGCTCTGCAGCTTCTTTTCCCCTAACATTTTCTTTGCAGCATTCTGGCACAGCATTCTCCTGCCACATTGTTCAGGGTTTGCCTTTTGACTCTCTTGCCCACCCTCAGCATCAGAAAAGAGCAGGGGAAAATCTCTGCCCCAAATCCACCCTTCAGAAACTGTATACAACCTTGGAGGGCACCCGTACTACAAGGGCACTCCCGTCGCTCCATAGTCACAGAGAACACATGGGGAAGAAGATGGAAACACTAAACAAAGGATTTTGTTAAACTTCAAATGTTACCATATAATAAAGATGTGTTTCAGCTTCCTGAGAGATTGCTTAGTCCAAGCTGGTGACTGGAAAACACTTAGATATAATTCTCAGTTAAATTTATTCTTAACCAAAATAGTATTTCACCAGTTAGCCAAGAGCCTCCTTTTGTTTTTCTCTTCTGAGCTAGCAATATGAATTTCTTCTTTTTTTTTCTTAACATCTAACTGACAAATGAAAGAGACATCTACGTTCACATTCCTTGGACACAAACAGTAAATCACAAGTACTGCAAAGTCTGGTCTACCAGCACAGTAAGGGTTGTGTTGGGTTTTTTCTTTTAATAAAAAACTGCTGTAGGCAAAAAATCATGAAGGCCTGTCTGTTGTACAAATATGCACACAAAATTAAGAGCTACTTCTAATTATTCTATGCTTCTGAAGTTCCGTAATAAAGAGATGATATCAAGAAGTACTTTGTTTTGATGATCAACTTTATCCTCATCTAGTATCTAGTTAAACAGCCTCCTAATTGATGCCCTACCCCATGCTAAGGACAAAAGTTGCACAGCTTCTTTATTTAAATGTTACATTTTTAATTAAATTCAACACACCCAGCCACGGAAGAAACTGCAGCACTTCAAAAAATGCAGGAAAAAGCTAGCCAGAAAAATATACCAAATGCACTGTGAACATAATTGCACACAAAAGGTGGGGTTTTTTCTAGGTCAATCAAAAGCGTATGGAGCTAAACACACACCAAAGAATTAAACTCCACAGCCTAGCAGCTTCACATTATCTATAAGGGCATAGGTATCTCAGAATTTTTAACCTGCACTTCACTCGATCACTAATAATTTAACAAGATTAGTAGTCAAATATTTTCAGCTACTACTCTCTGTTTACACTGTCTCCCCCATGGAAGCAGGGCAGCAGCACCTACCAGGAGCCCCAGGGGGATTTCTGTGCTTCACTTTAAAGATTAACCTTTAAGCGTAAGATTTGCAACTTGATTTGAATATTAAAAAGCTAACACACAATCATTGTTAAACAAGCAAAACAAAATCATGGGGTTTTTTTAAGTGTCAATTTACATCTCTTGCAGGACTCCTCAGACACTCCACTCCTAGTTCCCTTGCACTGCTTACATTAGTAAACAAGACTTTGATACCACTAAGACTGTTTACTACGTGTTGTTTAAGCAACATACTATATTTTTCCTGGATCACCACAGTTAAAACCTTCAGAAATAATTATTATTAATTAGAGTAGCATCTCAAAAGTAAGATGCTGGTATTTACTGGGGCACACAGCAGCATTTTTCAAAAAACCCAGTTTGTTGAAGTCATTTACCACATTGATATACAGACCCTAGATATTTTATTTGTTGCTGCACACACAGAATAAGGCATTATTACAAAGGAAACATCATTCCACTCAGACTATTAGACAGCTAAGCAGCAGCATTTGCAAACTAACATTTCCTGTTGCGCTTTACAACAAGATCAAGAGCTGTACATTTCAGATACATCTATTTTATCAGTATCATGATGTCCTCAAATGAGCAAGAAAAACAACTGCTTACGTTCCTTTAATGGTCCTTTATAAAAGTTCAAAGCTTCAGAAGTGCATGTGCCTTTATCTACGTAAAAACAGTTCAGCCTTTTGCATGCTGCAGTTTTTACCAGAATATTCCGACATTGCGCTGTTCTACCAAGCAAGCTACATGCAAACAAGGCACAGTAGCGCTCTGCCAAAATCATAACAAACCAGAGCCTTACAACAGGATATTGAACAATACATATTTTCAATTTCCTTAATCTTTCAGGACATCATATAGACACAGTCCACACAAAGTTTAAGTAGTTCTACAGTTAAAATGAATACTAAGACACTTCAGAAGAAAAAAAATAATCTTAGGTATAACAATGGACCACCAGCCTGTTTTCCCTGCACAGCACCATTTAAACTGTACTTAAAGGCTAAGCTTCACTCATCATAAAACATCTTGAAAGGAAAACAATCATTTGGAAGTCTCAGGCTCACCCGTCAGAGTTCAATGGGCTTTACCTGGACAAATAAACATTAAAGCTCAGATTGCTCTTCAGATCACAAACCAGAATCATGTGGCTCATGATTTTAGGCCACAGTTTGCCATGTATTTAAACCCGCACTGCTGAGAAAAAAAAATAGTTTTCCTTTTTTCTGTTAATACTGAATGGAAAATTTCAACCGGATAACTCCTGCAAAATGGTTCACAACATAGCTGCACAAATACTCGTGCCAGCAAGGAGGGAGGGTAAAGAAGTGATGAAGAATGGGTATGAGCAGCAGCAAGAAGCGGACAGCTTTTCGGCAGTAGTGCCAGCTTAAATGCATGTCAAACTATGGCTTTAAGCACACATTCTAAGAAGTCATTCACACTGTAACTAAATGGCCTTAGTCATAACAAAAAACACTAATAAAAAGCACTAAATCTGTAAAAGAAAAGGTGAAGATTTTACATGACTGAAAAGGATGACATTTCTTTTTCGAAGATTAATAAAGAATTCTAAGGATCATATAAACTTTGGGAAAATAAATTACCATCAATCTTGCACAAAAGATCACCAGTAAGTACTCCTGATCTCTATGAATACCTCAGAGAATGCAAATTATGATAGCTACAGGAATAGAGTATCATCTTAGTGATCATCTCTGACTATCATAAAACTTTGTGTTCAAGCTTGCTTAGTGTTGCAACTAAATATTGTTACAAGGAGTCATGGCAAGATATTAATTTGAATATAACGTTCCAAATCTATTTGAACAATAACTCCCAAGTTGGAAATTCAGTTTGAAGCAAAGCAGCAGAAACGTCTGACCCACTGCTGCAAAGACAGGCATCCTCTCCAGTGCCGAAAGCACTCGCAACCATAATTTTCACAGAGCACCCAGCACCTCAGTGGGTCTCACCAGCTACTCTGCTCAAGTGAAATTATCTTCCAGTTAATTTAAAACCTGACTTCAGCTATGAAGAATACAGAAGACTACTGGTCCTTTCTAAAGACAAGAGTTCCTTTTGCTTTCTACAAATTCTGGACTTGTGATATGTTGGGTTTTTTTCCTCAGCTGGAAAATGCCATAGTGACATTTTAAATAATGCTCTTGTTGCTTCTATATCTGAAGAGCAAGATAAAGCACATACTAAGAGATGCCCCTCCCAATTTAGCAAGCCGGTATATTTACATGTGCCGTACAATGCTGTACAGAGACACCAGCTCAAGTTTCAAAAACAGGGAAGGCACATCGGTGCTGCACTTGAGCCAGAGAGGCAAGGCAACAGGACTCCTACCTCTACAGCTCGTCCATAGATCTCTCTGCATCACATTCAGCAGCATGGTACAGGCATAACCTCAGGAGCCTAAGCTACATTTCCCTCCACTGCTGCATCTAACTGTTCAAGTAAAAGCAAAGAAGTGGTAAGGGAAAGGGAAGCTTCCTAGGCTTCAAGTAAGAAATACCATTATAGAGAAACAGTCAGTCCCTGACAGCAGGCAGCATCCGCTGCCTCGGAATGAGGTACAGGAAAGACAATACGGGGCTATCAGAGCATGAGGAGGGTCTTCTCTTAATCCCACCAGTATACTCCACAGTGTATCAAAGTGGTGTTCAGCATTATGCATAAACAAATGTTCTCCCTTCTTATTTAACAGGTAAAACACTCACACTAACCCTTGGCCTAATCGATACCCCTGACATCAAGTTTGACAAGTTACATACACACCAAAAACTCCGAACAAGAAATACATTTAGAACTCCACATGTAACATCGGACTTCCCCTTGCTTTATCAAAATATAGCAGATTACCCAGTATGGTTTTTATCCTCTCTGCCCTGCTACTGTCTTTAATCACATACCTCAAAATTGTCTCTAACACGCATAATATTTTGCATTTTCAGGCATAGCATCCATTCCAATAATTATACTTTCAATGTTATTTTGGCTTATTACTTCACACACTGAGATGAATTTTCACAGACCTTTCATCAACACTGTCTGGTCTTCCCCCATCTCTTCCCCATCAGGCAGCCAGAGCTTAAACCAGCCAATATACATAAATCGTAGTGATTTCCTCCCAGCAACAACTGCCTTCCGTGTATCAAAGCTTAAACATGTAGGTCAGTGGAAGGCTGTTTCTTTTTATCAACTGCCTTTGAGATCTTCCTGCTTCTCCAAACACTAGGTCTGCTGTTTGGTTGTCAGTGATTTGGTAAAGTTTCTGCTTTTCCCAAAATAATATATTCATGACTGGGGCACAGGCCACCAGCTCTAACAACAAACCACGATTATGCAACAGTATTTTCCTCACATGGCAAATGTCTACCGTGACTGCTAGGTGATCCTGTTTCACTTCACAGTTCCTTGTAAAAACTCAAGCATATATCCAAACCACAAGTATACACTAAATACTTCTACTTGCTGTTCTCTTCTAGGACTAAAAATAAATAAATAGGTTTGTTCTTGGGAACTGCACCACTTCATTCCAACATTTTCTTCCAGGTATTTTATAAAACAGCACTTACAAGCTCGCTTCAATTGAGCAAAAAATTTCACTTGTGAAAAATGAAGTTGAAGCAATAAGGTTTTTTTCTGCCAGACACAACATTCCTCAGCAGCACTGTTATTTAAAATGGAGGGGAAACACAGGACTGGGAAGGCCATGGACATACTGGATGAAGGCTGCCACACTGAAAGCACCACAGATATGAACACTAATTACTTGTAACAGTTATTTTATAGGGACTACAGTTAGCTAAGAACAAAGATGACAGAAGTAACAGGAAAAACAGAAGTAATGAAATTAGCTGCCTATTTTGTAAGCGGAAACAGTGGGTACAGTGTAACATCAATGAAATCGAACATGCATTTGTTCCTGGCATTGTATCCCTAAAACATTATGCGTCTTTCTGCAAAATTTGGCATCCTCAAGCCCCTTCATATTTTTGTAAACTACTCTCCTACTTCATCCTTGAGTCTTCACAAAACTCAGACATGTAGCAGTCTCTAGGACTTTAGAGACAGTACAAGGAAAAAACTCAGTATTTACGTTTACTAAAACAGTGAAAAACTTCTTTTCAGCTTCAGGTCCTCTTCATACTAAGTACTGAAGAGACATGGAGAAATCCTGTCTTCTGCACCATGGAACTTACTGCTTATTTATGACCCCAGCTAGGCAGACAAACACAACATAGCTAGCTACTCCTCTGGGTAGCATCTGTACATCTCAAACAGAATCTGGAAAGCCAACTGTGCTGGTCACATACACGACAAAAACTTAGGTTTGTTTTATTCTGTTGATCTTAAATAGATAACCATATGATTCTGGATCATTTATAGACACTGCTTTCAACCTCAAACTTACCAGTCAGCTATGAAAGAGGAAGGAGATTCATCAAGCAGAGCTATGGGCATTGCACACTGCCAAACGTATCTAATGTCTCATTCACCTCACAATCCATCAAGGGTGTGAAGGCAACCTCACTAAGGTCCCCATCAGAATCTTTGCCTAGCAAGCTGAGTATTCTGCAACAGGATCTGTCTCACCTAACGTGTAGATATTTATACTATAGATGACTAATCTGAATTAGTCACCCAGACTCCCTTTGCAGTAGAAGAGAAACGAGCACTTCTACAGCAAAACTCAGCTCTATTTTAGACTTCTGCACCAAAAGCAAATAAGCATGTTTCTCTCCATTGACTAAAAAAGGAATCCTAAATGGTTACCTCAGAAGTAGGCATTTACATCATAGATGTGTGAACTTCGGTGAGAGATCTCCAGCCCCTCGAAAGTGAAGGCAGAGTCTGAAACACAATGATGGGGGAGGGGGAAAAAAAGGCTTAGAAAGTCATGGAAGAAATTAAAAAAGATAAGATCAAATAAAATTTAGGATATACCACGAGCAATGTATTGCTAAAAAGTGATATAGTAAAGGACTGGGAGAATGCAGAAGTAGTAAGAAACAACTGAGCACTAAGAAAAACAATCTTCCATATCAAATAAAAAAAATAAGGATAACATACAACAGAACTAAGTTGTAATCCATCATTTAGTATTTTCTAATTTGTTAAATAGAGTGCTGATTGAGCATCTGTTGACTGTTAATCGGGTACTCTGGCTCAGGAACTGAGGTTCTGTGACTGAGGATGACCTGGATATTCTATTCACTAGGCTTAGCTTTATTTATTCCAACGTGGAATCACAACTTTTGCTAACACTTTTTTGTTGTTGTTGTTAACACTGCTGCAGCCCCACTATTCCCAACCCCTTCTTATTTAAACTGCCCAGCAGATGTTCCAACAGCAGCGCTCAACTATTCAGAAAAATAAACCAGCAGAAAACAAACAGGGGAAGGGGAGGTTGTCTTCTGCCAGACTACCTCCCTGTAAGTACAGGACCAGCACTAATGGAGGGACAAACCAGGAAAATGTTGCACCGCAAACTTAAGATTAATTAAATTGAACCACACCCTATTTAAATCCAGACAGCAAGAGACCTGCTCTTTTACTCTTCTCCTTCCTGGGTCACACGTTCCTCAACCCTCCCTTGTGTTAGCGTTGTTTATGCAACTACACATCGAGCTGGTTGAGGAAGCTGATCCAGCTGAAAACTGCTCCCTCCAAGCAGGGTCAGCGCTCAGCCCACTCAGCTTTCTGAGGTGCCATACCACACAAATATTAATGTCGACACATGGCAACCTGGACTCAGGCCCATTGATGTCGCTGTGGAACTGCGCCCTTAGTCCTCTGGCTCAGGCAGATGGAATACAATTTGCAACCTGTTAGCTTATAGTCTCAATTATCCTTCTCAAAAAAAAAAAAAAAAAATCTGTCTTAACATAAAAGAATTATATTAAATGGCATACCAGAGGATCTTTTGAACAAAGAAAATGAAACGTAAACATCTAAAGAAACACAACCTTTCTCATCCCACCCCACTGCACATGAAAGTGAGAAGCTGAAAACAATCTGTAGGTTTTGCAAGACTATGAGGAATGAAAAGAAAGGAAGAAATTGCTACGCAGAAGAGAATCTAAGTCGCTTATCACAAAATGTCAAGGCATACCCATCATGCATTTTCTCAGCTAACATAATTAAGTCTACTGTAGAAAAATCAAAGACAAAACTGAAACTGAAGTATCTTGTGTTCTATTTCCTTCTTCCTTCCTGTAGGTTGCAGCAAGAAAGACCATCTCCACTACTGCAGTCTTCGCACTTTTTTGTCCTTCTCCCAGTAAGCAATGCCAGTCTCTGCTTTGCTGCTATTGCTCCTAATTCTGCCCAGCAAAATCAGAATCAAAGTGACTTAATAGATACCAGTGTCACTGCAGGCCACAATGCTCTGAATAGCAGCAAACTGCAGAACTGAAATAAAATAAAATAAATAAAAAAAAGAGACAACTAGCATAGGCATACTGGAAAGAACAGCAGAGACATTGCCAACTGAACACAAACCTTGAATTCACACAATCAATATGTTTGGTAAGTTTTCTTTGCAAACCATGCAGATTGCCTACTGTGCCACCTACCAAAACAAAAGCTGGTGAAACTTTCTTATTTTGCCTAGGCAAGGAAACTTACTCTGCCCGTTTGGCTCAAATAATTTCTTGAACTTTGCCATTTAACCATAATGTTATTTTCTCATGCCTTCCGGTTTCCCCTTCTGTCCAGATAAGATTGTGTCCTTAAGGCACCACGCACGCCTGAGGCACGGCCACTGCCCCTGACAGCTTACAGCTCAGGCACAGAACAAGAAACCAGGTAGACATAAAGAAAGAGAAATTGAGAGAGGAAAAATTAGTAACAGTCAGCAGTCACAGCTCAACAGCTGCAGAGCTTCCACGCTCAGGCTAATGATTTTAACTTCCTTCTTCTGACATTATGTTCTCCTAAACTGGCTCATCCTAATTTTGCTGACAACCCTCTTTCTGAAGCTCAGTGCCACATGGAGTTTA
Source organism: Ibycter americanus (assembly GCA_035590275.1). NCBI lineage: Eukaryota > Metazoa > Chordata > Aves > Falconiformes > Falconidae > Ibycter > Ibycter americanus. The sequence continues at coordinate 71,970,387 of JAVJGI010000060.1, read as the reverse complement.
GTTTGAAGCGATCCCTGCCAAAGATGACAATTTTAGTTAGGCTTTAGGCATCGCTATGTAGCCATTTATTATTGTAACTACTCGCACTGTCTCAGCTTTATCTAGGACTAAATGGCATTAATAAGCAAAAAGATAGAACGTCACTGTTAATTCAGCCAGTGATGTCAAACTTCCCATTTGCAGACCTGATCCGAACACCACGTATGACATGTGTGTGGCATTCAAATTCCACCAAAACCTGAGCTTTTTTAGTCTGAGATTTTTAACCTTAGCTATGAAAGCTTCATTTCCCAAGATAACTAATATTTATTTGCCCGAGCTTTCCCCCACACCAGAGTTAACATGCAGGTAAAAATAGCCAAGGCATGTAATAATAATGTCAATATTGGTTATTGCACTGCTGACTTAGTAGATTAAAACAAGGAGCAGAGAAGTCCATCACAGGGGGAGGGGAGGATGGTGGGAGGAATACAGATGCCCAGAGGGAAAGAGAAAAGTGCAATTAAAGGAACAAGCGCCCTAAAAACATAGCAGCGGACAGAAAAGACAACATACTTTTGCTTCTAATAATATTGAATCAAAGAAGACACTTCAGTTCCTTTGTTGCTACTATTGGTCACACAGAGGCCACATTCTTTCCCTGATCCTTATATAAACCCACCGACATCTGTAGATTTTCTGTGAAAAGGAGGTAACAAACAGTCAAACCGATTCCCCAGCCCATAAAATGTAATTAAGAACAGAACTGTGTTACCCTATAAATAGGGCTAAGAGTGAAAGACTGCTGCTCTCAGCTGTGGCTCCATATTTGACTGCTCAGATGGAGAGCTGACATCATTCATTAATACAGTCTATTAACTCTGCTCTCCTCAATTAGTTTTTCAGTGATTTTGCATCCAGCAAAACAACAAGACCTCCCACAAGTACTCCTCCCTATAAAGTTCTCAAAAGTTCTGTCACCCACTCAGCTCCTACTTTGCTCTCAACCCGCTGACCTCATCTGTTTCTCCCATGTCATTTACACCCAAGTTTCCCAGTTATTCTTGTCATTCTACTATTGTTTCTGAAACATTTACTATAACAAGATACTCTTCTATTTCTTGGCATTCCAGTTCGCCCATTTTTATGGCTGAGCTTATTACACTGTTCTAGCTACTGCCCTTCAGGCACTAACACTTTAGACTCCAAGCCACTGTGTTAAGAAAACATACTACTTGATTATGTGCATGAAGTCATTTTCCCTAATATATAATCTACAGCTTTTACACTTACACTTCTCCACACCTTATTAGCAGGAACACAGAGTAAGAAAGCTCATCTCCTCTGTTCACCAGCACTGAACTCTCCTTAAACACAACACCTTTCCTTCCTGAAATTCTTCTGTACCACTGACATCCTACTGTATCTCAGGGAAGAAAAGTTTTGGTTTCCCTTTGACACCTTAGCTGATAGCCAATAAAACTCAGGGGAGAACACAAATGAAATGTTCCTTTCACAGAGCATGGAAAAACATAATCAGCTACGCTTGGGATATCTCCCTACCAAAGAGGAGGGGAAGCGTAACTAAACGATTCCTCCTTCTAACTCAGGATCGCGCTATCTGGGAACAGCGCGAATTTAATTCACTCCAGCTGACTCCCAGTTCAACCAGCAAACTGTGAGCCAGGTGTGGAGGGGGAGCCCCATGCAGAAGCACTGCTGGCCCCTCTGCAGAAGGGGTCTGCAAGGGCTGTAGCCATCCCCCACTGGGAAGCACTGCAAAACAGGCTACACCACTTGTGACAGCAGCCTGGAGTTTTCTAAAAATAATTTTAAACCCATGGACCAAGGATGCTCACTTACTAGGAAAAAAAATCTAAAACCCCACACCCAACACATAAGCTCTTAACGATAGTTTTCTCTCTGTTATTAATTTCTGACAGCCTCCAATTTCTTAACTATCAACTTAGAAATTCAACCTGTTTCACCTACAACATAACCAAGCCTTCACTGAATACCAGGTTCAGAAGGAGAACGCTTCAGTGCTCCCTGCCAGCCCCAGAACAGATGCTTGACATCAGTAGCTCTCTCACAGTCTGAGGTTTGCAGGTACCTCTCAAAACCTCAATGCCGTTTTCTGCACCACCTGTCTGATACCGTTCTGCTCCAGACCAAGCTCTTCCCAGAAAGCTGCTGCAGCGCCACAGATTTTTCACTATTTCTAGACAGGACGTTTCCCTAGGTCCCTGGATTTGCAACGTAATACGAGGTACAAAAGTCACCAAAAATGCCTGCATACTGAACACATGAAAAAAAAAGCAGGCCTTCACTTTCAAACCATTCTGTTCTTATCCAATACTCAGTCGTCTTCTCCTGAGCAAACGTTTACTGCTATCACTCAAACCAGTACAGATCATTATATGTTCCTATTGCACATTCCAAAATTTAACTTTGCTTACCATGATATCACCATTGGTTGCTATGGAAATTGCTATACTACCATCCACCAGATTTTTTTTACCACTGAAGCATTTTGGCAGACTGTTTGCTTTTAAGTGTCAGAGTAATAAGAGAAATCATAAATGTTCATTCTCCCATCATTCTTAAAACGGTGCCTTGTAACAAAAAATCTGCTAGTAATTGATTACATGCTTGGCTTCAAACATACAGCTCTGGACAGGAACGGAATGACAACTTTCCCCTTTGTTTCTTGAGAGAGAAAATAAAAGTATATCATGAAAACAAGCTTCAGTTTTTAAAATACTAAGTGGGAGACCAAGATACAAGAAATATCTGAGGTCTCTCCAAGTTCTCTCAGTTTCTCTTTTTCACTTCCTAGTTTGTTAGGTTTTTTTTTCAACTAGTGCAAAACAAGGCCTTCAAATTAGGAAGGGAGCCCTCGTTAGCCTCTTCAAGAAGGCATCTTTCTGTAAGATTATGTGTTGTAGTGATTCCATTTGTGGCTACAACTCCTACCCCGGTTTCTGTCAGCACAGGGACATTTATTTTCACGTACTGCACAAGCCAAGCTGACAGGGTCCCTAGCTCAGGCTCCGGGCCCTGCAGCCCTGAAGCCAGCAGGTCCCCAGGCGCCTGACCCCCGCCTCTGACCTTGCCACCACCACCTCTCCCAACAGCTTCAGCAATCACCCCCTGGCTAGGCCTGAGTCACGAACACCCGGATCCCCGCGTTCCCATTACCTGTTCCCACTAGGTCGACGCCCGCCCCCCCCAAAAAAAAACCAACAAAAACCCAAAGCAAACTCTGACACACGCAGAAAGTCCGATTTAACCCAGATACCGCATGAAACGACACGGTGGGACTCGGGCACACCCGAGCGCAAGGACTGGAAAATGGACCTCTGCGACCGGAGCTGCTGGGGGCGGCACTGCCGGCACCGGCAGGGCTACGGGCTATTTAAAACCAGCCCCCACCGCCAGCGAAAAACAAACCGGGGGCAGCGGGGGGCGGCCCTGCAGCCCAGGCTGCGCTACGGGACCGGTGACCGATTCCGCCCGGCGCTCTGAGGGGTGGGAGGGGGTGTCGCTGCGGCCGAGGGGGC
>JAVJGI010000060.1:71917021-71959119 GCA_035590275.1 Ibycter americanus | reverse complement strand
GGCGGGGGCGGCCGCGCGCAGGGGCCTCGGGGGGCCAGGCTGTGCAAGGCCAGGAGGAGCCAGGGCACCTCAGGGTGCTGCTGTGTGTGTGCAGCGGCCGGGGGGCTGGGGGGGGTGGGGGTGGGGGGCCGAGGTGAGGGCAGGGCTGCCCAGGAGGAGGGTGGGGGGTGGAGGAAGGGCTGTGGAAAGTCAGCCCGTGGAAGGCCTGGGAGCGGAGGGTGGGGGTGAACCTCGCTCAGAAATGCAGCTCTGATGTGTGGGGTCAGCAGGCACTAAGGGGGGGGCTGAGGTGGACGTGGCAGGACAGCGATAGGGAAGGAGTCGGGAGATGGGTGGGAAGAGGGGGAGCGATGGGGCGAGGAGGGGGTGCAGTGGAGCGGGGTGCTGAGGCGGCTCTGTCAGCCTGAGGACCTGTGGTGTCAGAAGTTTCCCAGGAGGTCTGATATACCTGTGGGGGTCGTTGAGGGGCCAGAGAGGACAAATTGGGAGTGAAAGGGCTGGAATAGTTTTTCCTTATTCGCTGTTTGCCTCTGAAAGAGGATTTGAAGGGAGTTAGAGCCTGAGGCTTGTAAGGTGGCTGAAGGCAAGAGCTAGTTGGTGTTCGAAGAAAACGCTACATAAGGGGCTGGATAGGTCTGGATTATTCTGAACCTAAGGCGTTGTCTCTAATTCCTTGTATTTGTTGTGTGCTTGTGGGAAGTACTCCTCACTTTGCCTTTGACTAAGGAGGTTAACACTGTTTTTCAGAGGATGGAGACTTTAAATTTAATTTAAAGTCATGCGGAAGCTTCTGAAAGGAACGTAAAGTGGTAGAGATCAAATTAGCCTATTGCTCCTTTGTTTTCTTAAATGCTTGACTGTGATTCTTTCCATGAAGCCTGAAAATAAATAAAACCAAGCTGCTGTAGACCTGTTTCACATGCTCTATACTCTGTGCTGCAAAACCAGACCTGATATACCCCAGAAAGGGTATGAATACTGGGATAATAATTAGCATTTACAATTTAATGCTTCATAGGTATGTTTTAGTATGTAGCTACAAAGATGCTCTCTTGCTGGTTTTATTACCTGCCTAGCATTATAAAGAGGGGACTTTGTGATTGAGGTATGCAGTGATATGGTTTGTTAATCCCTGGAGAGGTATTTTTCTTCTTTTTCTTCCTTTCCTCTCTTTTCCTCCTTTGCCTGCAGAAGTATTGATGGGAAAATGTTTCTCATGTGGCATAAATGACCAAGAAGGCTGGGAACATCTCAGCATCTGGCCTGAGCAATGACACAACCCCACCGTCACTTTTCCTTTGGCTGTGCATTGTGGATTTCTATCTCTGAGTGAAGGGTTTGGGCGAGGAATTGGGTCTGCGTTGGGTGAGACACCCAGGAAGAAAGCCAGGCAGAGGAGAAGCTGTGTGATAAACGTCCCATGTTCCATTCTTGGTGGGGTTGGGAAAATAAAAAAGTTCAAGCTGTTAGTGTCTTACAGGGGGATTCCAGGTAAAGTTTTTTAAAAATGTTGCAAAAGTGTAAATGTCACTATTGCCAGTAGTCAAACGGTGTCATTATCTTCCTGCTTATTTCCTATTTCCATCTGTTGCCTTAGTTGTTTTTGATTGGGTCCAGATCCTGCGGCTTGTCTCCAAGCAGGCTGATGTCTGCAGCTGAGAAGAGGGAGTTTTATGATTTGGGCTCTCGACTGCAAGTTTCTGGATTGAAAAAATGCGTCTGTGGCACCCAGCCCTGTGGGACTTCAGTCCTGGCTGAGTTTGCATGGGAAGTTTGCCATAGACATTACCAGATCAGTGTAGCTGACTGAGATTAGATCTTGACAGAGCACTCTGTGGTTTTGTGGATGAACGTATATCCCTCTAAAGAGTGATTTAATCACAGAGGCTGTTCACGCACCCGAGGATTACACAGAGTGACAGGCTACAAATACTTAAAGTAACTTGTGCTACCTCACATGCTCACAGCAAAGTGAGTCAGAAGGAGGGGAAACCTCCCATTCTGGAGATTGCACCATACTTCTACATCATCTCCGTAAATCAGTGTGTGAAGATGCAGACATTCCAAGCACAGTCCAACCTTAGGGTGTCCCTTGCAGTTCCACTTTAGGAGCAGGCCTGTCTCAGTCATGGTTTCTGTGCTGAGACCTTGTCATTCTTTCCTGAAGATTACTTTTTCCTGAGTATAGGATTCTTTCCAGATTAAACATCTCTTTGCTGCCCAAATCTACATGGAAGCTGCATTGTTGAAGCCTGATTAGTGCGTGTTGTCTGTCTGTGCTTCAATGACACTGAGTAGAAAGGTAAAATTACCCTGAAATGGGGTAGGCTCTGTGGATACAACTTCGCAGCCAAGAGCTTGTTCAAGGTCTGCTCAGGTTTCTGAATATTGTATGACTTTTGTTCTGTGCAGTCGTCTCACAGTGTAGGTATACCATTGGCCTGAAATTCAGCGAGTCCCACTCTGCTGCTATTTAAATATACAGTAGAAAAGGTGTTACAAAGGAAAGCATAGGTTAATGTAGAAGTTAGGTATAATTACTGTTTCTGACTCATCCACCAATTTACATTTCTTCAAATAGTCAACTACAGATGGCAGAAACACCAGGGAGAGAGGAAGACACGTTTCTGAGATGATCCTCTCCGGCTAGCAGTCTGTGTCCCGCTGGAGCAGCCCTCCCCACCAGCTGCTTGCCATCCGACCCCGCAAGGACTCTGACTTCTCTGGTGCTGCTGTCATAGAAACGCTGAAAATTCGTCCCTGTGGTTCTGAAATATCCCTTTTCACAATAGCAGTGGCTCCTCCCTCCCCAAGCTTTCCCAAACACAGGCACTTTGTGAAGCTGGGTTACTTCAGAGTCACCAGAAGTCATTTTCTGGGATGTTCTCTGTGTTGCTATGACAGCAGCAGAGCACTTGGCACCCTTGCCGGTATCAACAGCAAAGCTTTAGTGCAAGGATCTGTTTTCAACAACATGTGTCACCTCCGTGCTTGTTAATCCACTATTGATGGGATTGAGCATTACATCATAAGCTATGACATAATTTGAGCCCTTTTGGACTACTTCTGAGATATACAAGGACTTTTATAAATAAAAAGTTCCTTGCTGTTTACTGTCTCTTTGCTTTTGAAAAGTTCTTGTGGCTAGGATTCTTACTATTTCAGAGTGGGTTTTTAGTCTTGTAAATATTTGGAGATTTCCCCCCCACCCCACACATAGAAGTACGTCAGACAACATGTTACACTGAAGGGGAAGCAAAGACACAGAAGATATGGCCTGTTTTTCAAAAACATAATATCTGAATTTTGGGTCCATCAGTGCTTCTATGCTCAGTGAGAAGCATTTGAGCATGGTTCAGCCCCGCCTGCCCTCCAAATGCTGAGCACACACCTCCAAGTGAAACATATGCTTAGCGTATCTTAAACTTGGACCCATGAAGGAGCTAGGAGCCATCAGTATCCATTTCTGGTCTGATTTACTTGGAGAAGGACAACCCGACCCAGCCCCCCCCAAGAAAAGGCAGAGGGAGAATTAGAAGTCTGTCTTGACTCTTGAACTTAAATTTAGATCATCAGATCTGAGCTTGCTGCGATGCTATCGCAGAAAGCACGATGCTGTGAGATTCCTGAGCTTCATGATGAATCAGCATCAGATGTCTAGGTCTCTGTTCCTGGTCTATCCATTATTACGTGGGAATTAACAAAATAAATGTTTGTATGATCATTAAATTAGTCATAACCACAAGAATTTATTCAGTCGCCTAATGCAAAAATACAGCAAGCAGAGAAGTGTTTCTTCTCCTGTGGTGTGGTTGTAACGCATCCCTTCATCCCTCAGTGCCTAAAAAGCCTTCATTCTCTAGCTGTGCCTTCATGTGCTGCCTTGTCGCTGTAGCTCACGTGATAATTTTGCTCCTGTATTTTTGTAGCTTTCATCTTTCAGAGACGCTATAACCAAAGGCTAATCAGTGTAATTTTTAATTGTTAATTTGGCTTGCTCTCTGAAGTTGATTAGATGACCTTGCCAAGGAATCAGTGGGGAATTGTTAGAGCGAAGCGAGCGAGCTCAGTGAACTTCCAGCACTCTGGCATCGTGCCACCCTTGCTATTTATAGACTTGTAAGGAGAGTCGAGCGCTGAAGAGAGCTCCTGATTTGAGTACCAGATGACTTGCACACTGACCTGAACCAGAGTTACTGCCTGGGAGCTGCAGAAGTCTGACGAGCAGATCTCCATTTTTCAATTCATTCAGTGCTAGTTTCTTTCTCCTCTGCCTATTTAAAGCCACCAGCAATTTCTGCATTTCCCAATCAGTACGTGTTGTAAACACTGTATAGGTTACTTCTGCTGATTTGTAAGTACTTCAATTTCTGTCCTTTGCCCAGTGACATGTGAAACTCATTCTTGCCATAGTTGTGTCATTTCTCACTTCTCAGTGTGATTGTTTCTGCAGTGGACGTTGCTTGCAGTACTCTCAGCCCTGACCTGAGAAGTCTTGCATTGAGTTCTCTTTTATTGGATTACAGTAAATGCAGAAACAGTGTTATCAGCATTTACATAGTTCAGCTGCAAAGCTAGAGTCTTTAACTAGATGCTTTAAAATTCTTGACGATCTCCCTTATCTGAAATGCTTGATGATAAATTGGGTGTAACGCCATTCAGCTGTCACTGATATGCTGACAAAGCATGAATCTTCCAGCCTATGCCAGACCCACCTCTTTCTGTACACAATAAACCTTGGCTTGTCTTTCTGACAACAGATCTCAAATCAGGGAGACTAAAACACAGCTCTGAATCCCCTCAAACTTCTCCTGCTGCCCATATTCTTCTTGGTCACTGTGAACAACATCTCTAGCTGACCAGTCAGTCAGGGGTGTTAAATGAGTGTTTTCACTGTGAAGGCTAGGATATACACCCAAGTCTGTGTCTAACACCAGACTTCATATTGTTTAGTGTACATAGGATATATTGTTTTCTAATCTCTTCATACAGCTAGAACCTTTGTCCAGACTATTGTCTCACTCTTGGTTATTACTGCCCCCTTTCCTCTGCCCTTGAGGACAGTGATCTTCCCCTGCCTGTATCTTGGCAGAATGCTACTGCAAAGGTTGTTTCCCCAGCCACAACTGTTAATACTCTCGGTGCCATCCTTCAGTGGTTCTTTCCAGACCTCACCCCATCTGTGCATAACTTCATTTTTACAGCCATTCTTAGTCTGTCCCTACTGTCTTGCCTTCTCATTTTGTTGCTGTGAAGTCTGTTTCTACCTCCCAGCAGCTCATGATGTTTCTACCTCCCAGCCTTCCTCACTCCTTCAGAATATTTAGTGGGTTTAGTGAATTGTAAGGGATTTTTTAGCAAGATTTAAAAAATCAAGATAAGAAGTGAGCCACTTCCAAATGACAACTAGTAATACGCAAAGTCCGAAATTTTCTCTATAGGACATTATTCTGGACAATTTTTAAACTTGTATTTAGGTGCAAAATTGTGTATTAATGGTTTCCAGACTTGGAGCTTGGAGAGTAAGTATATGTTAACATAATTTCAAGCAGCATTGGAACAGTCCTCTCCTGCCTGCTTTAGAGAACACAGATGTTTGCACATCAGGAATATGTACGGAGAAGTTAACAACGGGATGGTGGGGCTGTTTGTTTACCAAGCTATCAACTCTCAAGTTAAAATCTAAATAAAACATAAGTCATTTGGTCTGTCTCCCAGTCTGCTAGAATAAATACAGATTCTGTGACAGGCTCAGTGCGGTGGCCTATTGGCAGTCAGTTTTTAAATGAGTAGATTTACCTTCTTGTAGGATATGCTACTTTGGGAAAAATAAGGCACTTACTGTATGGAAGCAATGTTTATAGATATATGTAGAAGTCGGGGGGAACAGAGTGGTTGACGTACTGGCTCTTGTCTCTTTTGCAGTTGGTGTATCCGTATGACTTCAGGCTAACAGAAAAAGAGGTAATAACTATTTTATATTTTTTTCCCTCTGGTTTTAAAGATATTGAGTAGTGGTGGTGGAGGTTTTCTTATTGTGTGTTTTTGTTTGTTGCAGAAAACTAGTATCTGCTACTTGTCCTTCCCAGACTCCTACTCAGGTAGGTAGCATCTGTTGGCCTTGCATGCAACCTGCAGGATGGTTTGCTGCTGTTATGAAAGAAATGGGTTCATGATGGAAAGAGTGAGTCATCACCTCTAATGCAGCAGAGACTGATGGGCTGTATCTTCTAGAATGGTGACATCAAGGAGCACCCAGTCCTTAGCTCTGAACAAAAAAAGGCTTGTCATTTTGATTGCAATCTCCATCTAGAATCTGTGATCTAGTGGGTGACAGGACAATTTCTTGGTAAGCTTGCACACTCATGCTTCCCCTGTGCCAATAAAATATAAAAAAATAGTCATGAAGGGTGAGTTCCCTGAGGTTTGCAGTTGTCGACTGTCAGCATTTCTGTGTTTGTGAGTGAAGTGCTCAGGGAAGAGAAATACATGGGCAGAGGATGCTTTCACAGAATAAGTATTCCCAGAGCTTGTATTTATAGATCAGAAAGGTGGCAGTAAGAAATAAGCATGTTAATTCATCCTGCTACCTGTTTCTTTAAGAAAATTCCTGACTATTAGTTTTCTACAGCTTTGTCCAGTTCAGTTTTAAATGTTTTTAAGGATGTACTTTCACTAGTTTCTCAGAGCTTAGTGAACACTCAGGCTAAATGTCCCTTTTATTGAAGTAAGTTATTTACTAATAGTAATATCTTCGTAACACGCACCCACACCCCACATCCCCCCCAGTCTTTACTATTCTTCAGAGTGTAGCACCTGTGCACAGTGGGAAGGGAGTATGTCCTCTCACCAGTAAGTAGCACCTTACTCTGTTTAGCCTTAAGTTTTGTTCAGTGAGCTTAGTGTGTTTAACTTTCCTCATAACTGACCTCTTTGTATGTACTCAGCCCTACTCCTGCCCATCCTAAACAACTGATGAAAACTGAGGACTTCATGCTGCTTCTTTTTTCTGCTGTACAAAGTATGTTTGGGCAGGGTGAGGAGTATAGTTGCTAGAACTATTGTGCTGTGGGTTGTCGTTAAAATCTGTGTTTGTGTGGTCTTGGATTAAGGCCATTTGTAGGTTTTTCAGTAGGGTGGATAAGAAGTGGTGGCTGCAGCTACTCAAGATTGATAATACTGGGCAATGTTTGTAGTTTTCCCAGCAATGGCCTGGCAAGGTTTAGCTTAATGATACCAGTTCTTGTGTGTTCCTCCTGTCTTGTACTGACTTTTGGGGGGTTATGCTGTTACTTTGCATTTTCAGTTTTGGAGTTCCTTGTAAGTCAGCATCCCTCTTTATGTCAGCATTGCAGATTTAAGCAATTTCCAGCTTTTTCTGTACTGAAACTTCTTCCTGAGCATTTGTGATCTTCTCTATCTCAGGTGGTCTGGGGGATACTCAATTTAGCTTCCGCCTTCGTCAGTCTGGGGGACAGAGGACCACTCATTACGAGGATGATGGCGAGTACAATAGAGAAGCACCCTTAACGCTGCAGGTCAGTTGCATTTCAGTGCACTACTTAGACCTGCTAAGCAAAGAGTAGTGTTATTGGGTTAAAAGCCAAATATACTTTTGATTTGTGTTCTATGCATTAAATACTCATTTTCTCTGGCCATGAGAATAGTCAGAAAAGGAGAAAACTTGTAGCATAGGGACTTACTTTCATGTTAACACTCGTAGAGGACTGTGTTGAGAACCCCAGCTACTCTGAGAGATGGAACTGGATCAGGGGGTCCCCAGATTAAAGCAGTGGTCACGTCTAGCTACAGCAAAAAGATAAACGATGGCACATAGGTGAGATCCAACAGAGTGCATGGCTACCTGTGCACGTTTCCATGAGGCAAGACAAGAATATCCTTGTCAGTGGTAAATTAGCCGTTTACCTCTTTTGTTGAGTGATGACAGTTCTTTTCATTTGTTACAGGATTTATGTATATAAATCCAGCCAAAGTAATTGGCATGCCACAAATCCACATTTTGGTTTGCTGTATGTGGGATGGTTTAACCGTACCCAAGCACTAATATAAGGAGTGTCCATTAGCTGTGTTTTTTCCATCAGTGAACTGTCCATTTCATGCAGAGAAAGGATGTGCTGAGCACTGTTGCCTCTTTTAATGGAGCAGATGGCCGTCGGATCAACTTGTCCTCTTCTGCTTTCTCCTTTGAGATGTGTGCATGTGCCTTTTTAACACTTCTGCAGTCTTTTTGTGATATGCAATCCAGAAATGGGTTGCTGGTCTGAGAGGGAGTAGGAGGATCTCTTTTCCTGAATTCCGGTCTAGAGATTTTTCCAGCTTGCATACATCTTTACTGCTTTGTAGCAATCAGGCACTGCCTCACAGATTCACCTAGCTTTAAAGAGGTAAGGGAAGCAAAACTGCCAGAGTACTGGATTCTGTGGTGGAAAATTAACCAGAGAATGATAGAATGGTTTGGGTTGGAAGTGACCTTAAAGATCATCTAGTTCCAACCCCCTGGCAGGGGCAGGGACACCTTCCACTAGACCAGGTTGCTCCAAGCCCCATCCAGCCTGGCCCTGAACACTTCCAGGGATGGGGCAGCCACAGCTTCTCTGGGCAACCTGTGCCAGTGCCTCGCCACCCTCACAGTAAAAGGATTTCTTAGATCTAATCTAAATCTACCCTCTTTCAGCTTAAAGCCATTCTCCCTTGTCCTATCACTACAGGCCCTTGTAAAAAGTCCCTCTGCAGCTTTCCTGTCAGCCCCTTTAGGTACTGGAAGGCCACTCTAAGGTCTCCCCGGAGCCTTCTCTTCCAGGCTGAACAACCCCAACTCTGTTAGCCTGTCTGCATAGGAGAGGTGCTCCAGCCCTCTGGTCAATCTCTGTGGCCTTCTCTGGACTCACTCCAACAGGTCTGTGTCCTTCTTATGTTGGGGCCCCTAGAGCTGGACACAGTACTGCAGGTGGGCTCTCATGAGAGCAGAGTAGAGGAGGAGAATCCCCTCCCTCAACCTGCTGGCCACACTTTTTTTGGTGCAGCACAGGATAGTATAATATTTGGGAAGAGAAAGATGCCTTAAACTGTGGGACTTAAAAAATGATATTAAGGGTGATCTTTGTGTTTGGCACCAATAACTATCCTTCCTCCTTGATGTCTGTGGGAACTTAGAAGGCACAGCATGTTTGAAATGATTGCTGGGGATTTTTATTAAATCTGTTTGTTTTCATGGGTGCTGTGAAGGAAGCATCGCTCAGCTGTGTGCTTCATCCTGAGCAAAGTTTGACTGGTACTGCCTTAAATGCCTAACTAAAGAGGAATGGAGCGGGTATGGTAGAGGACATTTCCTCCTCTCAGAAGATGATGTATTCCTTCCTCAACAATACATTATCCTTTAGTTGGCAAAGAAAACTGACAGTCAGAGCACATCAGTGGCAGCAAGGGGTGCCAGGATGAGCTCAGTGGGTTGGCTCAGCTGGTTGCGTTAATGGAAGCCTCCTCAATTAACCCTTTAAATGATGGCCCTGAAGGTGCTGCAGAAAGAGGCTAATGAAAGGTGCTACCTGGAGGCTGTAATTTTTTGTTAATTTAGTTGTTTGTATCTCCTCTCTACCCATTTGGTAAACTCTTCCAGATAGCTGAGCATGGATAACTTTGGTAAATAGAAGGGAATGCTGTAATTGTATCATAGCAGGAGTGAGGTATGTTGTTTGGTCAGTGGCTGAGGGAGTTTGGTGATAGCAGTAATTGGTTTCTCAACAGCATTGTTGGTCTCTGTTGCAGCGGGAGTCAGCTCATTACTTTGGTTATGTATACTTCAGGCAAGTCAAGGACAGCTCGATGAAGAGAGGTTATTTTCAGAAGGTGAGTACTGAAACCAGATAGCTTGCTACTCTCAATGGGTACGTAGCTGTAAAAAGGCACCTATCCATAGCTGTAAAATAGCACCACTTCCTACGTGACACCCACAGTGTTTCTGCAGGAAACAGCAAAGGTCGTGGGGAACAGGAATATGTGGAAAGTGTAATTCCAAACAAACCTGGAATGGGTTGCCATGGTGCGTTAATCACATGAGCAGTGACCTGCTGTCTGAATCATGAGATCTGGAAGTACTTGAACATTTGCTTCAGTACATACTCTAGTGTCACAGATAGTGAGAGGATATACTTTGTTATTGCGGTCTGTGCTAGTTATACCTTAACCCTACTCTCATTATTGCTTTAATTTTTCTTCTTCCTAGTAGCCATCTGGGAATGGATTTCCTGCTGGGCTGATTGCTTCTAACTAGCAGCAGTGACACTGCTGGTACCTCACCAACCTTGTCTCTCATCATGAATTCCTTTGACACAGACACTGCAAAAAATAATATAAACTGCATGTTTATTTCAGCATAAATATGCAAAGTGCTTTGTATTATTCAGACAGATAGTTATGATCACTGCCTGAAAGAGTGGAATTTCAGTGATCTTCTAGATAAGGAAAATATTTTAGTTTGACCTTAAGATCTATTTTTCTCCATAGGTCCATGGAATTATTCTTTCAGTAGTGTTTTTTCACGTCAAAAGATCAAAATGCCATCCTCTCAAACAAATGACCTTTGAATACCTGCCCTTCAGGTATCAGATATCAGGACTGAATTGGAAAATTTGTAAAAAATAGTGATATATTTTACAAAGAAGCATTAGAAAGAAGCCAAAACAACAACAACAAAAGGCATTGCTGGAAAAAAATCAGCATTATTTCAAGTTACTTTGTTCTTCCCCAGAATTCCTTTATTTTGATTATCTACCTAATTTCAATTTCAGTGATCTGCTCCTTTGCACTTCACTGTGTGAAACAGCTGTTTTGGTAGCTTTGAACCTACCAGCAATTTATTTTTATTTTTCATCCGGTTGATCTTTTGCTAGGTCACAATCTCATCCCTCTTAATTGCGGTGGCTCCCTGGTAGAAGCTGCCAGCTGTGCTTATTCATTAAACAAAAAAACCCTTGCCTCTGTGGATACCCAGGGTCTCCCAAAGCCTGAAGGCTTGACGACTAGGTAGCTAGCAAGAATTCCACCAGTAGAAGTGCTGCTTTTGAGCTCTTTCATGTTTTTGGTGTTGGTTTTTAAGTGTAGCCCTCAAGTAAGCAATATAAGTATATGCCGTGCTAGAAATGATCATGTCAGGGGGGCTCTGACTCCTAAATGTGCCTTTTTTCAGTCTTTGGTGCTGGTGTCACGCCTTCCATATGTGAACTTGTTCCAATCACTGCTGCAGCTCATTGCTCCGGAATACTTTGACAAGCTGGAGCCGTGCCTGGAGGCAGGTGAGCAGTCAGATTTAGGAGGGAGGGTTTGCATATTGAAATCTTTAAGAGGTTTTATCAGGAGGTTCCTGAAAGACAGTTTAAATGTTCCAGATTAGTTCATTCTGGAACAAATTCCAACAGGGAAAAACTTTCATCCAAGTGGTTGGCTTGTCAAAATTATAAACAGCTGTAAAGGATGCATTAATGGGAAATGTCTGACAACCTTAATAGATGATGCTGTCAGTTTTGCATGCAATGTATTCCCAGAGAGAGGAAAAAACCTGCTAATGCTACATCTCTGTCTAGGTCTTTATGGCACTGTTCAACTTAATCATGATTTATCAACAGTATAGTGCTGCTGGGCCTGCACTGGGAACGGTGGTGCAGACATAAGTCTGGTGTCTGACCTAAACTTGCATAATTATTTGATACAGTGTTTGTTTGCAACAACCAGGGGGCACGTGAGCTATGAATGAGTGATAATTAAATTGACAGAACTCATAGAACCAGCTGAATTACCTGTATTGACCTTCAGATTAAACTTTTTCCTTTACCTGTGTCCCTCCAGTGTGCAATGAGATTGATCAGTGGCCACCTCCTGTGCCAGGACAGACTCTGAACCTTCCAGTGATGGGAGTTGTCATTCAGGTACTTGTCACTGATGATCTGTGCTCAGCAGCAGGCTGAAGCAAACTGGGAAGTGAAACATATTCCCATTTCTTCTAGATGTTAAAATTGCTCTTTAGTCTAGGTTCTTTCCCTTTAGTCCTAACCTCTGTACAATTAGAACTGGTAATTGAGGAAGCTTTCTCACATGGATGGTTGTTAGGGAAGAAAGCAAACTGTGTGTGCATGCTAACTGATTCCATCTCCCTGGATAATATGTCTGTTCTTATTTGTAATCTAGGTGCGAATCCCGTCAAGGGTGGATAAGCCAGGATCAAGCCCAGTGAAGCAGTTCAATCAAGAGGTGAGATGAAGTGTGGCATGACACAAGCTAGTGGTGAGCAGAATCTAGACTAAGGAAGGAGGGTGGAGAAGAACTGAGACTCTTTCAGCCTCAATCCTATTCGAAACCACTTTGGCCCGGTATTAATGTGGTTTCAGATACCCATCTGGTTCAAACTGCATGCTCTCATGCCTGTGTCTTTCAAAACAGATCTCTCTGCACAGAATTTGTGTGCTTCACGTTATGTATGTGCATTGTTCTCACAGTTTTTGTTCACCTTGCCTTTCCTGGGAATTCATGCATAGGTAGGTCTCCACGGGATGCTGCCTTGGTCTTCTGTGTTGTTTTGCAGCATTTGCTGTCTGAGCATCTTTACTGCTTTGATTTAGCTTGGGTTGTGATTATTGTTCATTTCATCTTTTCCCTCTTTCTCTCCTTTGAATAATGTTGTCATCTTTCACAACTTTTGGTATCCATATTACTAACCCTTATTGTCTCTTATCTGTATCTTAAGCTCTGTATTCCGCCAGAGGAGACTCTGGAAAATAAAGAAGCAGACATGGGAAGTCTTTCACATCTTGAAAAGAAGAGATTCTTGATTATCTTATAGGAAAGGAAATTTATCTGGACCTTGAATGCTCAGTCCAGATCTGTTTGTGGCTCATACCTCTAAGCATTAACCTTGTTCTCTTCTTTTTGTGTGTATTGTAGAGGGAGCTACTTTGTGATTGATGTAGTCAGTTTAGATGGCATTTCAGTCAGGATGCTTCCATTTACTAACCGTTTTGGGTTTGTTTCGTTTTTTCCCCCTCCTCATTTAGAATCTGTTACCAGCCCCACTGGTTCTCCCCAGTATTCATGAACTGGATCTTTTCAGGTGAGAGCCACCGTCCTTGCAACCCTCTCCCCTCCATCTGCTTTCCTCTCTCCCTGCTCAGAGTATCCTATAAATCACAGGGATAATGAAGAATCAAAAATCACTGCTTCGCAGAGTGTCATTTAGAATACTGGACTTGCAAAGCTTGTGCAGTGTTTAAACCTGTGTGCGCTGCCCTTAACACAACCTGCTGTATCCTGGTTAGAGGAGGGTTTCTTTTCTTGACCTCAGCTGGTGATCAGCTTAAGCCCTGAAGCATACACATTGTGTGTCTGAAGCAAACTTTTTGGCATTATAGGTGCTATTCTAATAGACATACATCTGCTGTAATCCACGTGCATTTTACTTTCCTTAGGTGAAAAGACATACTGAGAGCAATGTGATCAGCAGGTTGCTTTACATTGCTTAAAGCATTTCCTTTAAACATGTATAAAATGGATGAGCAAGAGCATGTACAAAGACATGTGGCATTCTGTTGTGGAATACTAAAAATCAATCCTAGATTTCGAATTCCCAGATGGAAACGCATCTGGGTAAGCTTATATGCAATAACTGTGCCTGATCTTTTCTGAACTGCATTTCTAACCTCAGCTTATCATTCTTCCTTTCACTAACAGGTGTTTCCAGCCAGTGCTAATTCATATCCAGATGTTGTGGGAGCTGATGTTACTGGGAGAGCCAATTGTTGTAATGGCACCATCCCCTACAGTTTCTTCAGAAATGGTTCTGGCACTTACCAGGTAATGCCCGCAAATTCCGAGATACAGGTAACTGTAATAACGAATTCTGGCAGCTTTTCTCTTTCAGATCCATTCTTCTGCCAAATCAGTTGTGTTAGATTTAGTTTGCCTCTGAAAGCATGTAAGACAAGTAGCATAGCAAGAGAGTCATGCTCATATTCCACCAATGGTAGAGAAGAGTAAAAGTGAATCTCCCGTGTAGGGAGACCTGATGGCTCATATCCCTGAGGAACTTTGTCTCCTCGGCTTTGAACTCTGCTTGAGGAAAAAAAAAAAAAAGCAAGCCTGGAGCTCCTCCAAAGTGTTACCTCTGGCAGGACAAAACCACTGCTGTGGGACATAAACCTGATGTAAACACACATTCCTCCTTTGTGCAGTTTATGTGGCAGCTATTCTATCTATTGTTACAGTTGCCTTGCTCCTCTGAGGTACTGTTGTGACTACCGCCCCTATTTTACTATCCATGACAGTGAATTTAAAGAGTATACGACCAGGACACAAGCTCCGTAAGTAGCTGGTAGACCCCTGCTACCCACTTGGCACTGTGTGAAGGAAACCCCGAGGTTAGCATTGTTCTGCTTTTTTCCCCCTCTTTCTAGGCCAAACATTGTTGTGGGAGTCACAAACCCTTTCTTTATCAAAACTCTCCAGCACTGGCCACACATTCTTCGGGTTGGGGAGCTCAGAATGTCAGGTAAGGGTGGAATCAAAGTCCTGTTGTGCTGGTAGACCTTGTTAGAGGCTAGTAGTGGGCAGACAGTCAGTTGCAGTGCTAGCCGTCATTCTACACATCTTCATTCCTGTAGAGCTGAGAAACCAAAGGGAAGACTACGCTCTAACTCAGTTGGTGTGCAGTGTGAGCGCAAGCAATGCTGAAGACAAATTGTTGAGAGGATAACTTGCTGTGTTTTTCTGAAGCATTAAGAAAAGGAGAAGTCCTTCCTGGGCATAAGAGAACATTGCGGAGAGAAGAGAGAGGTAGAGAGAGACTCTGATTATTATCTATGAAGCCAAGAAAGTCTCTAGGTTGAGGAGTTGGTTTTCTTGCAATGCCTCCTTAACACGTTCCTGTTCCAAAATTTTAGCTGGAAAGTTAGCAGATGAGAAGGCTTATGTGAGGGTGGAGGTAAGGGAAGATATGATTTAAGATGTGCAAGTGTGGGACTGGATGTTCTCGAGTGTGAAGTCTCTCATGTGCGTGCTGTGGCTGTGAGGGTAGATTCAGAGCCTGAACTAGTCACTTCATGTCTTTTTATAGGAGACCTGCCCAAGCAAGTTAAGGTGAAGAAGCTAGCTAAACTAAAAACTCTAGACACAAAACCAGGTAAGTCCTTTTGTCAGACATAATTTCCTTTTCTTTACCCTTCCACATCAGGGTTTTTCCAGCATGCAAACATTCCATACGTTATTCTTTGCGTCTCAACAAATGGACATTTTGGTGTTACCATCTTCTCACACTTGATCTGCTACACAGTAGTGGCATCCCCTATCTAATACAGAAAAAATGTACATCCTTGTTTTGAGATTGAAGAAGCCAATACAAATTAATTGAACAAATTATTTTAGTGTTGGAAGGACAGCTTCTGTTTTTGCTGGGTTTATTTTATGCACCATACCTGCTTTTTAGATGTGATGGACATCAAAAGAACTTGCTTACCTATATACAGCTATCTGTCACTTAACTGTTCATCTCAGGCCTGGCCATAACCTGACCCCAGTAAGTTATATCACCATAAGCTTAGCATAAGAAGGTCCTTGAGGGAATTCAGTGTCCTTTAATCGTGCTGTGAGTACTGGCTGCATTAGCAATTTTGTAATTTTTCTAATAATTTTTTAGTAATTTTTGTAATTACACACACACACAACTGCCAGGGTTTGTGCTAGGAATTCCAGTTCTGTTATCCCTGCACTATATAATAGTGCCTTCTGTAGATATGTGGGCAAAAATTTGTTTCTCAGTTCTGTTCTTTTCCTGGTTTTGTTCTTTCTCAATCTAGGAATCTATACTTCTTATAAAACATTCCTTCACAAAGACAAAACCCTGATAAAAAGATTACTAAAGGTAAGGACTTTCCCCTCTATCCTACATCGTGTATTTCATTATGGGAAAACTGTGCTTACAGCTTGGTTTAAACAAAGCTCTCCAAAAGGAACAGTCTTTTTACATTGTGTAATGATTTAGTCAAGTATACTTGGACATGTTTATCATGCCAGTTTTAAATTTTTTCACTTGATATTATGGATTAAATGCTGGTGCTAATGATAACCTAAGTGAGAACAGTTGTTATAAAAAAAAAAAAAGTCTGAAAAACCAGATTCTATGTAGTGAAATGTGTGATAAGTTTAACTAGAGAGTGGAATATGTATTTTGGGCAGTACAGTTTTCCAGACTACACTGGACTGGTTGCAGATAGCTGCAGCATTTGCAAATTCTGCATCTATCTGCATAATAGAGAACAGCACCTTTGTGAATGCCCTGCTTGTGCTTGCAGGGGATTCAGCGGAAACGCCCGTCTGAAGTCCAAAGTGCCCTTTTGAGGCGTCACCTCCTGGAGCTCACTCAGAGCTTCATTATTCCCCTGGTGAGTTGAGCAGAGACTTGTCAGGGTGGTGTAAAGGGGAGGAGAGGTGAATGGGGGATGCCTGAGTGACAAGTCTGCCCTTGCCCTCTTTTATTCACCCATACCCAAGCATCTGTAATAGATTCAGGGTGTGGCGCTCTATAGAGATGTTTTACTCCATGGAAAGGAAATAAATGGCTTTCGAACACAAATTTCAGTAATTAGCATAAAAGTCTGCAGGTTGGATATGCAGCATACTGTGTGTAAAGACAGAAAATTGTTTCCTGCAATGTAGTAATAGGTGTTCCCTGTTACTTGATTCTAATGCCAACTATTTGCTCTTTTCAACAGCTAGTCTAAGCAAATATATAGGGAAGGGATGGGAGCCCAACACATTCCTCTTCCCCTCTAATGCTGGAATCAAGCCCATTGCCAGTGTGAAGCCCTCTGTTTTGGCTTTGGGAAGCTTTACTGTGGAGCTTAAGAGGCCTGTCCATGTGGTGATCACCACCCTAAGGCAGATTTTAGCAAATCCTTCCTTTCAAGGCCTTCCCTGCCTAGTCCCAGTAGAAAGCTGGCGGTACTTTTTTGTTGACTGTCCAGTTGCCCAAGTTTGGCTCTTCCACTTTCTTTACTACGTCATCTCAGGAGGTAGTACATGGGCGGACCGAGCATCTTCTCAGATTCTAGTCCCTCCTGCCAACTTCTTCCCGCCTGACCTTTTCTCACACGGCGTGCTTAGGATTCTTGCAGCAGAGTTTTGTGACCTAGCCCCTGGTGGGAAAAAAGCTGGAATGCTTAGGCTCATGTAAAATGTAACTGTGAAGAAAAAAACCAGAGAGAGTATGAGGCTGTTGATTGGGCCTATGATGCATTGGAGAAGACTGTCAAATTTAGTGACCACGCAAGAGGCTCCTTGATTGTTGTAATTTTTTGGATTATTTTATTTTTGGTTTTTATTTCTTCTTAGGAGCATTATATTGCAAGTCTGATGCCTCTGCAGAGAGCCATTACTCCATGGAAGGTATGTTCAATTTTCCAGTCGCTTCTGCTTTCCTTTGACTGTGGGGATTGGGAATAGTTATGCCATATGCTGATCACATACTCTGATACTCTGTGTGAACTTCCCTCATTGAAGGGAGAAGGTTATTACTCCTTTTTTTTTAAAAAAAAAAAAGTTGAAATAAACATTGGGACAGATGCTTCCTGTTTTGCAGTAAGCTCAGCTATTGTGAATCTAATTTGAATTTTACTAGCAAGGCTGGTTAAGATGTCTGTGCATTTTTTGTTCTCATAGTTACTGAGTCTGCCTTGTGCAGCCTCTTCCATTGTAAATAACAGACCTCATTTCCCCCCAGTTTCTTTTGGGTGCCATGTAATATGGTTTCTCTGTTGTGCAGAATCCTCCACAAATTCGTCCTTTCTGTCAGGAAGATTTCATGAAGACCCTCGAGCACGCTGGTCCCCAGCTTACCTGTGTCCTTAAGGGTGACTGGTTAGGCCTCTACAGGTAAGGTTTTGGTAGTGACTTGCTTTATCCCCTTAACAACTGGTGCAAGTTACAATGAACATCAAATCCTGAATTAGAATTGGGAGCAAAAAGGGAGTTTCAGGGCAGAGACTGGTCACCTGAAAAACTCATGCCTATGAAGAACTGATTAACAATGGTCAGGAGGAGAAAATGCAGGGCAGAATAAATCCTGTGGGTTTTGTAGTCTCTTAAGTAGATACAGTCAGGTTTAGAAGCTGTCAACGCTCCACCTTCAGGAACTTAAACTAAATCCTGTCTGCTGGAGAGGAAGGGGACTCATCTCTGACATCAGCTATGTCATTGCCCTCCAGGGAATCTTTCTTTTTGAAGTGGCTAGTCCTGGGCAGATGGGGTATAAAGACTTGTCGGTCTTCATCCAGTAGTGGTTGTATGTGTTTGTACAGCATTCAGGACAACAGCCATTGCATTTTTACTGCGTGATGGCAATGCTGCTAGAACATAGAAGGACGTAGTTTCTTCAGGGTAGAATTTAAGAGAGCATGCAGGAGAGTTTGTCCATAGTTTTCGTAAAGGATAGTTATAAATGGGGTGAAGAGGACACTTACCACAATATGAGTAGGAAAAATCCAGAATTTGGATACCCAGTGGGAAGGAAAATGGGAAATTATGAATATGGAGAAGGGAAAAAATGCCAGAAAGAGACCAGAAACAATAATCATGGATTAGTATCTTTTGTTGCTGTGATAAAGTTTGTACCATTTTGTGCTTTAATGGATTCAGCAGAAAACAAGCAGTTCCACTCCTTATGGTGTGGTAGACAGATTTAATTTTGGTTATCTAATATTTTGAAAAATTGTAACAAACAACAAGCTGTTTCAATAAATTGGTTGCGGTTTGCAGGCAACTGATGTACATGCAGACGTTTACACATTCCAGGGTTCTCAGCGGTGTGAGGTTTTGAGCCTATACTATTTCTTGTGTTCCTAAGTGAAACCCTGAATTAAAAATTAAATCTATCTGTATCACAGTGGCATCTTGAGATCTTGACTGGGTTTAGGACTCCACTGTGCTGTGGAGAATGCAGGAGCAAGAGTCCTTGAAGCTGCAAAAAGAAACTGTACAAACATCAGCTGAGTTCTGCTGGTGAAGTGCTCTCTGCAGGTAGCCTGAGGAAGTAGCCTGAAGAGATACTGAGTGGGCCACTCTTAACAGAGGAAAATGCTGAAATGCAGCATCTGAGATATCCCCCCTGTTAATGAAAGAGTTGCAGAGAATGTGCTGCTAAAGTGGCTGTTACTCAGCTCTATATGGCATCTTAAGCTTTCTCATCTTTTTTTTCTCTGCTGCCACAACCCTTATCTTCCAGTTAGTGGCTTTTCAATCCCGTTTTGAATTTGATCTGAAATTCTTACACTCTGAGATAAAAACAGGTATTGTGCTGCCCCCTGCTCATTTCCCTGCGTAGCTCAGTAAAAACGGAGGATTATTACTGTACTGCACTGGAGAGGTGTAAATTACACATCCTTTGATGTAGCTTAGATGATACCTTGTTTATGTAGGAGAAATGTAAATCACCAATTAGATGGGTCTTAGGTCCATGCTAGCAAATGATTGAAAGCTTTAAATATCAGGAAAGGAGAGGGAATTAAGCAAGATACTGCAGAGGAATGTGAATTTCTTCCCATGTTGAACCATCCTAGTTAGCGTAACTCCGAAGAAGAAGTGGGCCAAAATAAGGGTGCAAAAGGGCAGAGCATGCCGCTTCTTGCATTGGCTGAGGCGTGAGCTGATGCGAAGGAAGGTGAGAGCCTGGCAGGGTCGCCCCTCTCGTTGGTGACAATCTGCTAAAGCTGCTCGGCTGTATCCTGTTAATGCCTGACAGAACAGAAGCCTCTGGAGTAGACAAGAAATGAAATGAGCGTATTAGCTCATAGTCGGTTACCATCCCTCATGGCACTGAATCAGAATGTCTTTTCCTCTCGCATCTGTGTCTGCTGCAGTAGGAAGGGGGCTCTGTGCAGTGGGAGCCAGCATGCTTCTCTGGATCCCCCTCTGTCCCCTCCTCATCACCTCTCTTTCTGCAGGCGTTTCTTCAAGTCTCCCAACTTTGATGGCTGGTACCGTCAGAGGCACAAGGAAATGACCCAGAAGCTGGAGGCCCTTCATTTAGAGGCAATCTGCGAAGCGGTATGTTCCAGCTGCAGGTATTAAAACCGATGCCAGGCGATACCTTCTCAGGCCTGAAACCTGGGAGATGAGGGCACTGCTGCCTTGGACCCTTACTGACACATCTGGATTTCCCACCGATGGATGGGGGGCAGTGCTCTGTGACCGTGGAAATCACAGTTCTGCCTCATGTCTGTCAGTGCATGGGAGTAACAGCATATGTGGGGAACAAGAACATGAGGAACTTGGCTCCCCTACTTTGTTAGCCAGTGCAGGTCCTGCTCTGGCTGCTTCTATCAACTATTTTTCATTCATCAGGCCCTTCCCAAGCCAACAGAGTGCCAGACTGGAAGCGTCATCTGTTGCTGGCTTCCTTAATGCCTAATGAAAATAGGTAGGATTTTTAGTAGTGACTACTGGTACAACTTCTTAAACTGAGCAGCTGCTTCAGCTGCAGCGCTTGCCTCACTGTTCAGCAGTGAAGGTCCTGGAGCATGGTGTGGGGAATGCCAAAGCTGTCTCCTTTTTTAGCAGGCCTGACTCTGGCAAATAGATTTAAATTCTGAGGGCAGCACAAGATTCACGGTGCTGACTGGAGGAGGGGAGTCCTGCACTGCCTGCGTATTGCTGCATCTTTCCTTGATTCTTCCTTTGCAGGCAAGAGCTTGATGCTGTCATGGTCAGAAAAGTGGGGAGAGCTCAGTCTTGCTCATTTAGGCTTAAGTGCTGCGAGCAGAGTTGTGAAAGAGGATGAGAAACCTCCTCCTCACTTTTATTTCAGGCTTTGCTTAGGGGTATCTCTTTGATAAAAGCTTCTGTAAAGAAGAAACGTCCCTGAAGGAAGCTATTCTCTCTCTTTAGAACATTGTGGCCTGGATGAAGGACAAGTCTGAGGTGGAGATTGTAGACCTGGTGCTGAAACTTCGTGAGAAGCTGGTAAGTTTTCCTCCCTTCTTCCTGCACTCATTCCTTTCTGTCCGTATCTCTGTGCCAGGGAGAGACCAGGGACATGGATCACACTTGCTGCTTAGAAAACTGTTCTCAGTTCCTGATTTGTATTGGCAAACGGGGCAGTCATGAAACTTTAGTGTTTGTGTAGAAAATAATTCAAAGTTCTGACTCTTTTCATTTCCCTGGGGCTCAGGTGACAGTGTCCTGCCTGTTGTCTCATACACTGCACTAAAGAGACAACGTGAAGTTTGCTAAGCCAAAGGCAAAGCAGAAAGAGGAACTGTGAAGCTATTTTAAAATTCCTCTCTCTCCTCTCTCTCCCTGTAGGTAAGAGCCAGGTGCCAGCACCTCCCTGTGAAAGAGGAAACTCTGCAGCGGGTGGGCCTGTATATTGAGACCATCATCGGCTCCTTGCCAGAGGATCTCCAGACTGTGCTGCACCACCACTGAGCACAGTGAAGAGACTCTGTTGGAGAAGGAAGGGCCCTCCCACCCTGCTCTGAGCTGTGGGCAGCTGCAGTTGCATTTGGAAAGGAAACTTCTTCCCTGATCCAGCCAGCATGACCTGATCTGGACCTTGCTCACAACTGTGTACGATTTTGAGGACGTGAGCGTGTGGGTCAGAACTGTAGCAGAAATGGGGAACAGCATGCACTATTCTCTGTCTAGTCCTGCTTTGAGGAGCAGGAGTAAATGAGAAACTGTTCCCTGTGTGGCTGTTTGTAGGTCAGAAAATGCCAGCCAGGCTTCCAGCAGCATGTGATAGGCTGTGCAAAACGTGTTGCACATATATACACATCCACCTTTAGTGCTTGGGCTGTCAGAATTTCACCGCCACCATCCTGCCTGGAAGAAGCAGGACCAGTCCTGTCAGGGGTAGTTGTTTTCAGGACTGTTCCTGATGAGGGAGATGCTAGTCCCCCACATAAAAATGATGTGAAAAAATTGTCCCTGCCCATTTATCAGCCTGACTCACGCCAGGAAGAGCTTCAGCTGTGATGGGAGTGGGAGGATGAATTGCTGGATGTGGAATGCTGTTGTTTTTTCCTTCAAGGCAGAGATGGAGAAGAAGAAGGGGCTGGTGCATCTGCAAGGAACAGAGCTCTCCAGAGTTCATGGCGAGTTGCTGGGTGAATGGCAATAGCTACTGGAGCTCCACAGAGAGGAGCTGGCCTCCAAATGTTATTTATTCTGCTTGAAAAATCAAGTTTGTGTGCTCTAATAACGTACAAGAGAGCTGGAGCTCTGCCTTGGGCAATGAGATATTTAATGTGGTCAGCCCGCTTGCCGAAAACATGTTGAGGAATCTGATTTTTGCAGCCTGTGTCAGCCTTGCCAAGTGGGAACTCAGAGAGTGGCCCGTGCATGGGCTCCGCTGTGAGAGCTGCATGCTGGCCCTGTGCTGAGGCTGGTGGGGAGCAATCGCTCCAGCTCTCACCACAACTTGTTCTTACCACAGCCCAGCTTCCAGCTTGGTCATTCTGCTCCCATTCACCTCTTGGGAAAGAGAAAGACGTGTGTGCTCCTGGACTGAATGTGGGAAAGACCTGAGGCTCTGCTACCGGCTTTGGAGGCAGTTGCCCTCTGCCTGAGAGCAGTCTTTCTGCCAGCTGCCTTGGAAATGGATTTACTGTAACCCCGGGGTTGATTGCTGCTACTGTAACTGCACTTCACCATCTGCCAGTCTGGCCAGGGCCTGAATGTTTGCCTAAAGAATGGGTTTTAGGCTGGCCCTGGCAGCCTGATGCACTTTTGTTCTGTAAGAAGCCCTGGACCTTTGCACGTGGTAGGAGAGTTCAGCATTTCAGCCGAGACCCGCACCACGCTGTGGGCAGTGCCTAGTGCTCAGGGTGGAAGCTGTGCTCTTTCACTCTCTGTTGCTGCACTGCCTCGGGGCTGGGAAGATGTCAGTGAGTCTCAGAGGTGGCTGAACCCTTCCTGCATTTTTTCCTCCAGAGCCAGGCACAGACAGTGCAGGATCAGCAGGAGGCTGCTCAGTTTCCTACCGCCTTCAGCCTGGAAGCAGCCAGGCGAGGGGACACGGCCATACCTCCCTGTAGTAACAAATTCTGTACAATACTCCTTAGTGGCAGCCCTGCCTGTACAGTGTATATTCTGTATATAGAGTTTGTGTGTGTCCCTGTGCAATAGCTCTGCAGTGACTGTGGTGGACCGAAGCACTAATGTATAGTAGAAAATACTAGTTTAAAAAAAAAAAAAAGCCATGTCTTGGTTTTAAGTCTTAGTAGATTAATTAATTTAGGAATGGGGTTTCTCTGCAGAGGTGCTGTTGAGCTTGGTCACTTGTGGTCCTCAGCGTGGTGTTTTCTCAGTCTCTGTTAGACACCTGTCTGGGGCTCTTGGTCTGCACGGAGGCTCCTGTCCCCTTTGCCAGACTTCTCTGTAGGGTTCACTAAGCCCAGCCCTGCAAAGGGCAACTCGCACCCGCCTGCTGCTGCATGTCCCTCTGCCCTACCCACAGCACGTCTGAGGCACCCACAAAGCAAACACTGTGTGGGGTGGAGGGTCCTGCGGTCAGAAGCCTTGGGACCAGCTTCCTGGGCAGACAGATCCCTTTCCTGAGCATCTTCAGAGTTCAGGTTCACTTCAGGCTGCCATCTTTTCCCCCTCTTTGTACCCAGTTGAGTACTTCTGGCTCTTGCGTGCTGGTTGCTGCTGTTGTATACACTGTTTTCTCTTCCCCCAGCTCTGTCACCGCTCCTTCAAGGATGGGTTTGTCCTTGGCTGGTTTTGGTACTCTAGAGACACTGGCACTCCTGGATCCAACTCTTCACCTCTTTCTACCTGGTTATTGATTTTTGGCTTTTTGTCATTCTGGCTACCTGTTGTTCCTTTCAACACCCTCCGCAGGTGCTGTTTTGTCTCCTTCCCTTTTGCTGGGTTGGAATCGCTGTAGCCGTGCCGCTGCGTGCCCTGACAGTGCCCAGCCCGCAGCGTTGGCTGTGGTCCTGCCCCACACTTGTCCAACTGTTTTCACAGAAACGCGGCATTTCTGAAGAGATGGGGAGGGTCAACTTTGTTATAGTCTTGAGGTTTGTCTCTCTTCTGCTCCTCTAACCTCCTTACTCTTTTCCAGCCCTTGCTTTCCTCTGGGAAGCTGCTGGAATGGGATCCAAGGTCAACCCAACTTGTCCTCCCCATTGCTGTGCACCTCCACCTCTGCTCTTCCCACCCATTTGCTCCCATTCCTAATTGCAGAGCCTTTCCCTCCCCTGTGGTCCTAGCAGCAGGTTTGTTCCTAGTTCTAAGTAAGCCTCAGTCTAATTATTTTCACTTCCAACAACCGCATGGGAGAGGGTCATACCACAACACTTCTGGCGCTCACCTGGTACCCACAGGAGGAAGCCCTGGGTGCTCGCAGCCTCACACCAAAGCAAACGTCGGGTTGTACTGTCTGACAGTGATTCATCCTGCATGTGCGCACGGCACTGCTCTGCCCGGACACCCAACAAGTTGTTTGACTTCCTTGCTGCACCTTCATCTATCCCAACACACGCCGCAGGATCCCGGGGGCCGGAGGGTGTGCCTGGAGCTGGGTCAGTGTGTGAGCACACACCCTTTTCTTGTGCAGTGCTCAGGAGCCACTGGTTTGTTTTCCTGTTGTAGCTATTCTTCAACAGCCCAAACATCCCCTTCAGGTATTACTCCTCTCAACGATGTATTTTTAGCTTTGCATTCCTCCCGAGGAGGTCAAACTGCATTGCCTGCAAACCGCACCCATTATCATCCTTTTTGCTTTTCTACCTCTGCTTCCGTGCACCATCCATTTTTCTTGTTACCTACCCCCACCCCCGTCTTCTAACAGGCTTTTCTGCTCTGTCCTGTTTGTAAGCCCTGGTTCGTGTGCCTGTATTAAGAACCTGGAAACTTGTCCCTGTCCTCCCCCAGCAACATTTGCCTTGTGCTGCTGGTAATAACCAATTTTTAAATGATTCTGAGTCCTCACCCCACTCCTCACCTCCCTTTCTGGTGGCACAGGACTCCCAGCAATCACGAAACAGCACGCTGCTGAGTGGCAGAGGGGTTGCTTCCAGTAGATGCACTGGAAGGAGCCACTGCCAGGTCAGTGCCTGGTCGGTCCATGCTCCCACCTCCCCCATGGTTTCCCCACTGCAGCCCTCAGGGGCTGTCATACCCCTCTGCTCAGCAGTACTTGAGCCCATCTCAGCACTGTCTCCATCCCTAGCCTCAGCAGCTTTTGACAGCACCCTGGCTCCTGCCCTGGGCTGTTTGCCCTGGGCTGTTTGCCCTGGGCTTGAGGTCTCCCAGCTGCTCATTATGTGTCCCTTTGTCCGTGCTAGCCGATGGATGGATGAGGGCGAGCATGGCCCTGCCTGTCACCCCCCTCGCAGTCTGTTTTCACGCAGGGTGCAGCACAGCGATAGTGCTTGAGCACTCGCAGCCCCAGAAGTAGAGGCGATGTCAGCAAGTGTTCGGACTGATTTTAACTTGGTAGTGGAGAAGCTGGGGCCTGGCAGGAGGCTGTGGGGGCAGAACCACCCCCAGCGATGGCTCCTTCATCTCTGTTGACACGGCCTTGGCCAAGAGCCTTCCCCCAAGGCAGGAAGGAGGCATGAGCCACCTGGCTGGCCGCCTGTTCTAGCAGCAGCAAAGCCTAGGAGTACCTCAACCATAATACCTTTATTTGCAAGCACCTTCTCCCGAGCCCTGTGGAGGAATTTGGATTGCTCTCTGGCAGAAAGCATAACACTGAAACAAGACAAGAACCGCCACCTTCGCTGGGACAGCTGCAGTTGATGTTCGGTTGCTGGAAGATCTAGGGATTGCTGAATTGCATGCCACCAGCCTCCTTCCGCGGCGCCTGAACCGCTCACGAGCCTGCAGAGCCCTGCTGCTGCTGACAGCCACGTTGTCCGTGGTGAAGAACAGCCACTGCTGCTTGTGGCTTTGCTGCCTGCATGGTGCAGGCGGTGGGAAGCTGGGCTGCCTCCAGCGGTGAGGGGCTACAGGTGGGCTTCCCACTGGGGCAGAGCCACAGCAGCCCCCCACCACTGTTGGAAACCTGCCTGCACCTTGCTCGAACCTTTCCAGGCACGAAGGGCCAAGTCCAGAGAGATCCTGCCCGGCTGCGGACGGGCTGTAGGGAACTGCCGGGGATGTGCAAATCCTGCCAAGGCTTTGGGCAGCCCGGAGGCACCAGGAGGAGGCAGCAGCCTAGGGAACAGCCCCCAGGGACTCATCGTAGTAAGCCCTGAGGCCCCGGTGCTGCAGGGAGGATCTCTTGCCCATCGCCTCCTGACGGAAGTTTTGCCTCAGCCAGCCATAGACCAAACTGTGCAGGAAGCCCTGGAGGGAGATGGTCAGAGCCTGCAAGAGAGAGGGCAGCTGCGAGCGCTGCCTGTACCTGCTCCTGGGCTGCCCTGCACGGCAGGAGCATGGCAAACCCCATTGCCCTCTCCGTGCCGGAGAGGAGCTGTGTGGGATCAGCCCGTGTGAGTGCACAGGCAGGGTGACACAGGGACACAGGAGGTGGCTTTCCTCTTGGCACGGTCAACTAAAACAAGGCAAGCATCTGGGAAGAGCTGAGGAGCAAAATACCAGCCACCAAAGCAGGGGGAATAGCCCTGGCAGAGCCGGGCTGGGACCTGGGCTGCCACTAGCAACCCAGGGCCTTTGCCCTGCGTCCGTCCTGGGTGGCACCTGGCCGGGTGTCCCCAGCGAAGGCTGGCAGCACCTGCAGAGCTCACACTGCCCAGGGAGGCATCCCTCTGGTCAGCAGGGACCGGTGTTCTCCTGCAGCCCTGCTGCTGCAGCACAGGGACAGCAGAGCTCTCACAGTCCCCCCGTCCCAGCGGGGCCCCCCACCCCGTCACCACTCACACGTCTGATGGGGACAAATGTCCCAGCTCTGGAGCCCGGAAAACAGATTTTTACTTACTGTAGCAACATAGAGGACAAAGACCGAGGCAGGTTTGATGCTGGTGAAGGAGAGGAGGGTGAGGAGGAAGGCTGCGGGTGGAAGGGAAAAGGACACTCCTTGGTCTCCCTCTCTCTGATAATGCTTCATCTGGAGTTTCCCCCTCCAAGTGGCAAATGCCCTTCCCCTGTCACAGCCTATTTCCCACGGCACAAAGGTCTACATAGGACAGGCACCTGTGTGTGCAACAAGGTCCTTCCCAACATGCTGCCCAAGGACCTTGGGGAGCTCATTGCCACAGGTTTCTGTAAGGCTGAAAGCACAAATGGGCCCCCCAAGGGATGAGATATTGCCAAAAAGCGGGTCCATCAAACACGATCCACCCTCCAGCTCAGGAAATGTCACTGGAAAAACCTGTCATTGTAATAGCAGGGTGGGCTGAACAATGGGCTGTCCTCTCGTTCTGGGTCTGCCCAGCCACAGGATCCTACAGACACCTGGGGGTTTTGCAGTTACTCAATCTAAGCCTCTTGTCTTGGACCCAGGTGCTGTCTCAGCCCAGGAACAAAGGGGCTGGACCAGGAGCTGTGGTGGCTCTTGCCTGCCAGGGCTGCAGGAACTGCGGGGCATCCCCACTCTGACTTGCCTGGTGCCCAGCAGAGCAGGAAAACCAGCTGGAAGTAGTGAGAGATTTTGCTGACGCTGCGGATGCTCCTGCCAGCAAAGCCATCCTTCTCCAGGGTCAGCAAGGGCGCCGCGGCATTCCTCCGGCACCACAGCTTCACCCTGTGGTACAGGAGCTGGGCAGCGGGAAGGGCATCAGCTGGGGCGCTGGCTGCTGTGGCAGCACCCTGCGCTCGCCCCGCTGCGCCGCTGGCTTACCGTGCAGCTGCTGAGCACCAGCAGCAGGTACAAGAAGAAGATGATCTTCTCCTCCAGGCCCACATCCTTCCTACCTATGTACTGAGAGGCAACGAGAAATCAGCCCTGCCCCGAGCAGCTCCTTCCACAGGGGCAGGGCTGAGCCGTGCCACAAGCCCCATGGCACGGGAGCAGCCAGCACCAGGGCACTGCCAGAGCTGGGAGCTACCCCTCTGCCTTGGCTCGAGCAGGGACACCCCTGCCCCATCCCTCCGGCCCACGCACCGCTGACCCACTGCCTTCCCGGTGTCCTGCTGAGCCCACCTGCCCTTGGCAGCGGCAGACGTCTGCTGGACTGGGAATGGGAACGGTGGGAGGGACGGGCACCCAGCAGCACTCACCTCATAGCAGATATCCTGGGCGCGGTGGATGAGGAGCAGGCAGCTGAAAGGACAGAGGATGTCGGTGGCAGACCCCTAATCCACCACCCCAAAGCCTTCACCACCCAGAGGTGTCCCTTGCATGCCTTGCAGGGGCTGCAGCGTGCCCAAGCCCACTGGGAAGAGAGAGGGGTGCCCACTGCGGGCCCCCCTCGGGGTCAGGGTGGCAGGAGGGCAGTGTACCTGGAGCAGTAAAGGCTGTAGGTCTCGTGGGAGCGGTTGCCTTTCCACGGCACGATGGGCTC
This sequence comes from Ibycter americanus, assembly GCA_035590275.1. Lineage (NCBI taxonomy): Eukaryota > Metazoa > Chordata > Aves > Falconiformes > Falconidae > Ibycter > Ibycter americanus. The sequence goes on along the minus strand of JAVJGI010000060.1, from coordinate 71,930,644 downwards.
CATGTGTCTTGGCGCGATGTCGGTGAGGGAGGTGCCACGTGCGATCAGCTGTCCCAGGAGCGTGAGCGCCGGCACCAGCCTTGCAGGGAGGGATGGAGGTGAGCACATCCATCCCATCCCGGGCAGAGCCGGGAGGGCAGGCGCTGTGCCACAGCCCCGCTCGGGGTGCCGGAGGGGGCCAGGGCTGGCAGCTGGCACCTACCAGGCCAGGATGTAGGGCAGCCCCTGCCACACGCTCTCCAGGCACCCGCTCCGCTCCTGCAGGGAGCAAACTGCTGGTGACCGGGGCTGCGGGTCTCACAGCAGCTCCAGGCTCCAGCCCTGCTCTGCCAGGACACAAGGTGCAGGGGAAGCTGCTAACACCCGAGGGAAAGGGGCTGCCCTCGAACCCCTGCTGTGGCTCCCTGGGTCCCCACAGGGCCGGAGCAGCTGTGTGTGGGAAGGGCGATGCCTGGCTGCACCATGGCTGGGGCCACCAACCTGCAGAGCTGCCACGTGCCAGGCTCTCCAGCCTTGGACGGTGCGGTAGGCTTCATACGCGTAGACAACCACCATCAGGAATGAGACCGCGTAGAAGGTCTGGGAGAGGAGAGGGAGAGTGGATTCCTGCTGTGCCCAGTGCCCCAAAGGCACCTTCCCCCTCGCCTCCTGATGCTCTGCACTCCGACATCCCGCTGTCCCGCCAGCAGAGCTGGGCCAGGAGCAGCTGCGCGGCAAGGGAGCAGCTCTCGGAGACACGCAGCACGAAGAGCAGATGGCCCCACGCTGTCCCTGCGCCCACCCTGGGGAGGGGGAATGGGTGGCCCCACTGGCCGGCAGCTTTATCAGGGTGGGCAGCTGCAGGCAGCACTGGCCACCCCGGTCCATCTGTCTGCACTGGACTCTAGATGGCATGAACAGGGTGTCCTGCCAGCAGGCCTGCAGCTGCGGTGATGGCCGCCCTGTGCACTGTGCAGCCGGGCAGGTTGGTAGGTACAAAGCGGAGCAGAGCTGGCCCCACAGCGCTGAGCCCCTCCTGGTCCCTGTCCCTGCGTGTGGCTGAGGCAAAAGCTCCGACACCAGTGGGATGAGCCTGGGGGCAGGAGGGCAGTGGCACTGCCCGCTGCGGGGTCCACGCACCAGGCAGGGCGGAGAGCAGCTGGTGGAGGCGCAGGCACTGGGTGAGTTTGGGCATGAAGGGGAAAGCACGTCTGCAGCGGGCAGAGCCGTGCCCTGCTCTGCTCTGGCGCATGTGAGCGGCTGCACTCGGGTTGGCCGTCCCAGAGCTGGCAGAAGGGCACAGTGGGGGCAAGAGGGATGCTGTCAGGGGGATGCGGCGCTCGTCTCACTGGGACTGGGGAGAAACGCTAGGCACATTTCCCCAAGGAACTGCTCTTGGTGGCTCAGGGCAGTGGCAAGGGGAACAGGAGCCATTTCTCAGTAGGAGGAAGAGTCCCTCACCCCAGGACGTCCCCAGGGACACCCCAGCACGCAGATGGGTCCCAGCTGTTCCCGGCGGTATCGGAGGAGGTGCCCAGCCCCTGGTGCAACTGACCCCCTTACCGTGGCCAGCATCAGTCCGTAGGGGCAGGCAGCGTACGCCAGGATGAAGAGTGGGGCTGGCAGCAGCTGAATGGTGGCTGTGCTCAGCAGCACAGCAGCAGCCAGGAAATCTGCCAGGGCGAGGAGGAAAAGGGGGCGAAGCTGGGGGACGGAATACAGCGTTAGCTCTGGCTGGCAGCATCACCCCGGCCCCAGCCACCTCTCCCTGGCTCTGCAGAGCTGCTGTGGCCATGTCCCTCCCCTTGCAGGCCCAGAGCGGAGCTGGGACTGGCTGCCAGTGCTGCCGTGCTGGGCATCCTGCGCCTCCTGCCCCTCTCCCTGCCCCACTGTGCATTAAGCCCAGGAGCAGCAGCGCTGGCCCAGCTTTGCCTTGAATTTAGCTGGGGCCAAAACCCATCCCTATGCCCCTGGGAGCCGGCGGCACTCACCTGGATGTGGCAGCATTGCCTCTGCCGGCAGGTGACAGCGAGGACCGATCCGCTGCCCAGGAGGCTGGAAGAGATGGGGCCGGTGGTTAGTGTCCTGGCAGAGCAGAGCGGACGGTGCCCCTGTGGCGCTTCCCAGTGAACCCGTCCCAGCCGGGACCCTGAGCTCAGCCTCCCCGGGGCGGGCAGGGACCGGCGATGGGGGTGACAGAGCAGGGTGCCGGGCCGGTGCAAGGCCAGAGACAGGCACCCAGGTCCAGGGGCCGAGTGGGCTGCGGGGTGCGGGTGAGGCCACGCACAGGCAGGGCCATGGCGGCTGCCTCCCCCCGGCACCGCAGGGCCCAGCCATGGCCGACAGGTCGGGGGACAGAACCCACCTCAGCAGCGAGGCCGGCAGGTAGATGCACGTCAGCACGAAGACCTGAGGGAGAGAGGTTGAGGGCAGGGGCTCAGGTGTCCAGCGGCAGGGCCGCAGGGAACCCTCGGCTGCCCCACGGCATGGGAGGACACGGAGCCCCAGGCACAGCCAGACCCGCTCCCGTGGGCATCCCTGGCCGAAGCAGCAGCCGGTGGCCGGTGCCCATGTGTCACCGTGGAGCCAGCAGAGCCAAGGCAGAAGTGTCTTCCCCAAGAGGAAGCTGGAGCCCTTCGCTGGTGGTGGGCAAAGTGGCATGGCCAGCGGCTGGTCCCTCGCCAGCACTGCGGTGCAGCTGCATGGGACGGGCCCCTCGGCGCTGGCTGCACTGGGGGTTTTCCCTGCTGCATCCCCTGAGCTCGCCCCACCGCAGCACCCGGGTTTCTCCTGCCCAGGGCTGGGGAGCGCCAAGAAGCTGCGTCCTGCTCCAGGCTGCGGCTCCCAGACGGCGTGGGGCTGCCATGGAGGAACCGGCGAGACTGCCGGAGCCACATGGCTCCCAGGGCCGGTGAGTCACGCAAAGACAGTGGAGCAGGAGCAGCCGCCCCGGGAAGCATCACTCAGGCCCCAGCAAGCACAAGCCTGCAAAGCCCTGGGCTGGGCAGCTGGGACCCCTTTGCCATGGCTGCCTTTTGCAGCACCCTCAGAGCGCTGCTCCCCATCTCTGGCGTGAGGGAAGCCCCCGAGGCCTGAACAGGGTCTGCAGCATTTGGCAGCAGCTTTCCCAGGTCTCTGCAGAGGGTCTCCTGCATGCACATGCCTTTACCTGGTTATCCGAGAGAGCAGACGGGTGTTCCTCTTTGCTGGCCATGGCCAAGCAGCTGGGAGCCGAGAGCCTTCCTAGCTCTTCTCTGCCACCAGGCACAGCCAGCACCGGAGAGGATGGCACCGGAGCAGCTCCCACAGCCGCTGCTGGCTGGGCTCACTCCGCACCCCGTCTGTGGGGACACGGCCGCAGCGGTGCCTGCACGGCGCAGCTGGAGGAACCTGCCCAGCCAGGGCGGCAGGAGCTGCTCCACAGACGTGCAGGCTGCTACGTGCCAGCCCTGCGAGCAGGGAGGGGATCAGCCCCTCGTCCTCGCGGAGCCCAGGCGAGCAGGCAGCAGCCTCCTTCGGACCTCCCTCTTGCACGCTGGGGAGCCAGAGTGCAGCAAGACGCAGCCCCCGCGGGCGCTGGGGCCCTTCTCCATCCCCTGCGCAAACCAGCGTGTGCAGGCACGGACGGGCATCCCCGCAGCTGCTGCTACAAGCACAGGCAGACTTCTTGCTAAAAGGGGAAACTGAGGCATGGGGAAAGAGTCAGCAGGGCAGAGGAAGCCTGTGCAAAGCGAGCCCCAGTGCCATGACCAGTGCTGAGACCGCGGACTACGCCAGCGTGCCATGGGAGGGCTGCTCCGCCAACACCAGGCGGCCAGGCACGAGCAGGGGCAGGAGGGCTCGGTGCAGGCGCGGCTGCAGGATGCAGCCATGCCACAGCCCCAGCGGCTGCCCGCAGCGGGAAGCCCCGGGAGCCAAGGCCCACATGTGCATGGCGCAGACATGCATGAAATGCTGGTAAAAACGCACCCAAGCGTGGGGCCCCTCTGTGTCCGCTCACAGGCACCGACATGGGACTGGAGGTGCAGGAATGAAGCATTTGTATTCCCATACTCACAGGGACCTCAGGAAATCAACAGTTTTGATAATTTCAAAATCAAGGGGTTTCTGATAAGAAAACATCCCCTTGGGCCAAGCCATGCCCAGCACCGTTGGGGCCCAGCCGAGACCTGCCAGGTCCTAGCAATAACCACCCCGCTGTAAAATGTTTTTCACTGAAGTGTGGGGACAAGGATCACCAAAACCCAGAAGACCCAACCTTGTCTCTACATTTTCTTTCTGCTCAAATACAGCATCTCTGTCCATCACAAGCCATCACCTAGTACTGTTCCTAAGGTAGAGTGGGGTGTTCGTATCCCGCCGTGGTGCTGCGCCCGCACCTCCAGAGATGCTCATGCTTCCCAGTGATCTAACTGCAACAGGTCAAATGCACAAGCCAAAAAAATGTCATTTTTTTAAATCCGTTCAAGCAGAGTTTTTGCAAGCCCAGAGAACAAGAACACCGTAGCCCGGCTGTGCAGCCAGCAGCCAGGGCTGGTGGCTCTGGCAGACGCCAGCACCATGGGCAAGAGGCTCTGCAGTCCGGCGACGAGCAGCAGCACCGAGCCCTGCGTGCCCAGCGAGGCTGTGGGCAGAGTGCTGCCTATGCATGCACCAGCAGCCAGCCCACACTCTTAGGCTTACCTTAGGCTCACCACTTAAACCACAGGTCACCAAACAGCAGTTACGCCTCAAACAGGTTTTTTTACTTTTATTTCAGGGGCATTGGCTGTATGAAGAGAGGAAAGAGGGAGGGATGTGGGGAAAGGTCTGAGGGATGGAGGATTAGGGAGAGGGGCTGGAGAGGAACAGAGAAAGGAACTGCACTGGGAGAGCTGCACAAGGTTGGTGGCAATGCAGAGGACTTTGCTTTGGCAGCTTCTGGAGATGTTCCCCCACAGCTGCTTCCTTTGTAGCTGCTCCTTTTTTCCTCCATCAGGTGACAAAATGCTCCTTAAACCCTGCTGGTCACCGGGCAGCAGCTCCACAGGGTCCCAACTGGACCCCATTTTGCTTCCCTCCTCACCACCCCTGCCATGGCTGCAACCTTCCTGCCAGCCAGTCTCTCTCCAGTTTGGCTGCCAATTTTTCCAGCCCAGGACCACAGGAGGAACCCAGACCTGCAGGCAGGGAAGAGACAGCTCCCAGTGCTCCTGGCACAGCAGAGTGGGTCCTGCTGCATCTGACAACCATCACAAAACCCACCACCACTTTGGATCTATGCTCGGTTACTTCATTCTTCAGGTAGAGGCTCTTCTAGAAGAGGACGAGGCAAAGGGCAACAGGGATCCCCTCTCAGCCTGCGCAGCCAAGCCAAAGCTGGAGGAAAGAAGCATCATCACCCTCAGGGATTGCAGGAACAGCTCCTGCTGCTGCAGGGTGAGATTCTGAGCAATCCCCGTGGCTTCAGAGGCACCACTTAATTCAACCTTTCCAAACCGGGACCAGAGACTGGGCTCTTCTCAGCAGATCCCGTGGCTGAGCCAATACTCGTATCGTTGAGAAGCATTTCAAAGGCGAGGAGACCAAGACCAAGACTGCTCCCGGGAACAAACTCTCCAATTTCTATTTAGCTGCCCCCACCCGAGCAACATGAGGATCCTGCGCAGGACCTAGTGCCGACGCTGTCAGCCTGGCCTCCGCGCAGAGGCAGTGTCCATGCCAGCATGAGTAACTGCTGACTGACCGGCTTTGTCATCCCCTCCCAAGACCTCCAGCAGGCACAGGTTCCGCCTGGGTTTTCCCTGAGGATTTTTTTAAGGAGAAATTGGCACCAAGTGCTGCATTAACCAGAGCACTGCCCTCGCCTTCAGCAAGGTGAGATTTGTGGAGCAGATCTCCGCCACTGACAGGACAAGGACCACTGGCACAGCTCTGAGAGGGGAAAGGACTCCATCCTGTTCAGCTGCTAAAGCTCTCCGCACATCCCAGGCACTTGCAGAGGTGCTCGCAGTCTCTGGCTCCCCGTGCCGAGACACTGTGAGGCGGGGAAGGGTGCAGCGGCTGGGGAGCCCCGCTCAGCTCCTGCGGCCGCTCAGAGCCCACTTCCTCTGCAAGAAAACCAGCGTGTGCTGCGCTGGCCTTGCTCGAGTAAGAGCTGCCGCAGCTGCAAAGCTGCAGCCATGCAAGGACCATGCACTCAGGAGCAAGCATAACCTGCGCTGAGCAGCAGGGCTTGTCTGGCTGGAGCGGCAATGGCTCATCGACCCGGCTGAGCTGGTGCGAGCTGCCAAAGGCACCGGCGCTGCCCGCGGGCACAGCAGCTCCCTCCCGGAATGCTGCCCAGGCCTCTCCGGGCAGCTCGGCATTGAGAGCTGCTAAATCAACCTGTTTGTTAACTCGGCTCCAGGACTCGTGAGAAGCCTGGGGATTGTTAAAGCAAGACATAATGCCAGTGTTTACAAGAACTTTCCCTGTACTCTGGGACTGGGAAGTTGTGCTTTAGTAGCCAAGCTTTAATTAAAAACAAAGCAGGTGCATGAAAACAAAACTCAAGTGAGACTTGGCCTACGCAGCTGAGAAAGCTCTAGAAGCTTCAGTAAAAGCACAGCTGGGAGTAGCTGGTTCCCAGGGCTGCAGGCAACCACCCAACCTCTCTGGAAGCAAAACATCCCTCCTTGGTTTTAAGAAAGTAGTGACCATTTAAATAATAGCACAAACACTTCCTGATGGGCACTCTTCCAGGAGATCCAGCCAGCACAGCATTTCCGGCCTCGCAGAGATGCTCCTTCCCATTTTAGATAATGCCAACAGGCATCACTGGACACACAATAGCTGGTGTGCTTGTGTTTTTTCTCCTGACCTTGCATACCCTTCATTACAGACAGCGTCAGCACCCTGCCCCACACCTCAGCAGCAGCAGACAACGTTTTGGACAGAGAAACTTGCCTTGCTGCCGCACAGAACCTCTTCCACCTGCGGAGCCCAAAGCCCCCGTGTGAGCTGCCCTGAGATACAGCATTGCCTCCACGGCCACATGGACCACCCAGGACCCAGGTTTGGCCACGGTCACTGAGCCCTCTCATGCCACTTGCTGCTTTCCTTGTGTGTCGCTTTTCACAGCCAGGTCCCATCCGATGGCATCAGGCCCTGGCAGTGCCGGGGGTGGCTGCAGCAGGAGGGATGCTGCACCCTAGTGTCCCTGTCCCTGGGGACTGGGCAACTGGTGGGTGCCATCTAGTGGCCCCAGCACCCAGGGGACCGGCTGGGGAGATCCCCAGGGACCCAGTCTGTCCCTCAGCTGCTTCCCTTGTCTCAGCCATCAGCCTGGCAGGAGGGAGACGGAAGGCAAAGGGAAGGCAACAGGGTAAAGCCAGCCACTGCCCTCGACTGGTGAAAACATGAGCTCTGAGGGTGAAACAGCACGTTCCCCTTCTCCAGCCTGTCGGCTCTGAAGGCACCCAAGCACAAAGCTGAAACAGCAACAGGGAAGTCACGTCCCTGCCACGGCAGAGGGGAGAGGAGTGTGCTCGTGCCAGCACTGGTCTCGCACGGAGCCTGCCAGCTGCCCTCCCCGTCCCCCAGCATGCTCACAGCTGCACACCGCAGGTGTCCAAGGCCCTGACCCTTCTCACACAGTCTACTAATAATCAAACCACACACTCCAGTTTTACTCTTGCAACCGTTCACAAAACACCTATTACAGCCATCTTCCCACTGAGCCAGGGCTTTTAGCTCCGTCATTCTGGGCCTAAGCAGTCAGGAGCCAGCAGATCTGGAGCACAACTGCAAAAAGCAGGAACGCCAGCAGGAAGCTTAGAATGGTCCACCAAAGCCAGAGGTGTTTCAAAATGCTTTGGCTTCCTTCCTGCCATGCTTACCAATTTGCAAGGAAGTTACGCAAGAACTTCAAGGGCTGTGCAGCTACTGGCCAGGCCTTCATCCTCACAGTGTTTACCCCGAGCTCAGGGGACATGCTGCCCCCAGAGCTGTTACCTTCTGCCCCTCACTGCTGCTTGCTTCTTCTATCCCAGCAGCAGCAGCAATGCCCTGCTTCCAAAAACAACATGGCAGAACATCAAAACTTCACTGAAACTCCCAAATGCTCAGAAAATAACTGCTGAAGGGTCAGTGGGCCTGTTTCAGCCTTTCCTCTGTTTGCTTTCTGCAGCGCCCTGGTTCCCATCTCAAACTGGGTCAGAAAGCTCAGGTATCTGCCTGAAAAGAACTATTACATAGCACCTTCTGGTTTGGCACTGGTGGGGAATCACTGCGTGCATCACCGCAGTTACAAGGGTTCAAACTTAAATACCTAGGATATCTTTCCTCCTTCCTGGGAAACACCGGTAGCTGCAGAGAGAATCCCTGGTCGGTAATGCGAGCACTGTAACGTGCTGTGCCATCAGCTGGTCCCCAGTGCTGCCAGGAGCTGCTGTACCCACTGGTATAAATTTAGCTCTAGGTAAAAAACACCTGATGAGAAATTGCTCAAGATTTTCTGCATTTGGATGATGCTGGTAGGTAAAGACTCATCCTTCTTGCAGACTTTCAGCTCTTTGTTTTACATTATTTTAACACCATGTTAAGTGCTTCCCCATCGCCTTTGAATCTTTTGAGTCACAAGCCTGCCTGGTGTTCGAAGACACAAGCAAGTTCCACCCTAACAGAGCTCCTCACCCTATGAGTGACAGGTAGGGATATTTTAAAATTGTGTTTAAAAAAGCATCAGTATCTTCAATTACTTTCTTTTTTTAAAAAATCAAGTTCCAACTCAGAGCAAGTTCTCACACCGGAGAGCAAGAGCACTGTGATCCTACTGGAATAGTTGGCACAATTCTACTTTAAATTAGTGCTAAGAGCACTAGTTTAAGCCCAATTCTTCGCTGAAAGCTCCCCGTTCCCTCGCATGGTTGGAAAGAGGTTATACCACAAGTGAAGTGGTCTTAATTAATAATCAGAAACATGTTACTATGCAAAAGCAATTAGGAATAAAAGCCACCATCTCATCTCTTGCCAGAAAGCCACCAGCTGCTGTAAGCTGACTGCTTGGTAATAGTTTGCTTTTCTTCTGGGCTGAAATGCAGAATAGTCAATATGGCTGTTAGAGTCTGCTGGCGACCAAGAGAATCTGGCAGTGTCAAAAATCTATAAACAATGTTTTTGAGGTATTCCAGGTTGGCTCCCTCTCTGCTCTTATCTCTGAAATTCTTCTCGATTTCGCTTTGAAGTGCGGATACCTGGTCCCGGTGCTTCTCCTCCTCAACCAAGATTTTCTCCTGCAGCTGGTGAACTTGCATTTCCAGCTTGTGCTTCTGCTTCCTCAGTGCTACAATTTCCACTTCTTTGCGAGCCAGCTGCTCTGCATACAAGAAGAAGGTGGGCTCGCTGGTGGTGGAGAGATGAAGAGCCTGGGGAAGAATCTCGGAGGAATCGTTACCTGGTGAGTCATCGCTGGTAATGTCAGTCCCTGATGCCAGGTAGTTTTTGGATCCTTGAAGCCCGTAAGGCAACATGACAGATCTCAGCTGCTCCAGCTCTTGGTCCTTTTCTGCCAGCACCGCCAGTGCTCGGTCCCGCTGTTTGTGCATCTCCTCCTCCAGCTTCAGTGCCCGTTCCCTGTAGTCCAGCTGACACCGCTCTAATTCCTGCCTATGAATTTGCTGCAGCTGGGACAACTCTTGCTTCTTGGCTTCCATGTCTTGCTGGTGCTGCTTCTCTATTTCATCAGAAGACAGCTGAAGGGCAATGTATTTTTCTTTCAGGTCAGCCAGCTGCTCTTGAGCTTCCTCCAGTTCTTTAGCCAGGTTGCCATCTTTGGCTGACTTGTTCTTGAGAACCACTTGTGCCCTCATCTTGTACCTTTCAAACTCTTCCTTCAGCTGCTTCAGCTCCTGCTGATAGTACAAAGCAGTGGCCTTCTCGCCATCCCCAGCCTCAGTGCCCTTTGGCAGCTCCAGCTCACACAGCTTCTCGATGTCCAGGGCGGGTTGACTCTTCTTAGCTGCTGCCTGCAAGAGCTTTTTCAGCTTCTCCATTTTATCCTTTAGAACATTAACATCAAGATTGGCTTCTTCTACGTGAATATCAACAGGGGATCGGCTGGAGGCAGCGATGGCCAGGGTTTTATTCTCCACATCCAACTGCACGATGCGGTCCTTTAGCTTCTGAATGATCGCTTGGTCTTTCTGCTTGGCTTTTTCGTAAGTGCCAAGTAGTTCTGACACTTCAGAGACTTGGGCCTCCAAGTCAGCCACTCGCCGCTCCTCCATCTGGGCGTGCTGGCGGAGCAGCTCCTCTGCCTGTGCAGTCTGGGAGCAAAGAGACATGGCAGGGTTAGATTAGTTCAACGCTCTGGACAGGAGGTCTCCAGTTTACACAGGGGCTTAATTCTGCTCTGCTGAACTCCAAACAAGCGTGGGGCCATCCTTTTCCCTAGAACCCTATACGAGCCACCACACTGACTTGCCTTTTTGGATATTTATTTTGGGATAAACTAAACTAAAAGCATTTTTGGTTTTGCTCCTGGCTCTGCAGAGTTCCTGTTACCAGCATTATCTGCATTGCTGTAGGTGTGTGGCGGGGTGGGAAGCAGCAAATTCATGTCACAGTCTGCTACAGGATTTTTTAAAAATGTGTGCATGCTCTAAAGCTTTCATGCATCTAACTGCAATTTACTTAAATCCTATGCTTCGTTGCACTGATAATAATATAATTCAGTGGTTTCGGAGTAACTGCAGCAAACACCTGGTGTTTCATGGTTTTTACAGCATTGAGATCTGACTGTTAAGTACTCTGGAGAATGGCAGCACTTGACAATCACCATTGTGAACTACAACACAGCCAGAGTCAGATGACCTTCACCTGTGTCAGAGGGAAGCTATTAAGAGACCACTTCCAACAAAAAAAAAAAAAAAAAAAAAGGCAAATTGCACTAAACCAGCCTGATGCTTCAGATTGGAAAGAAGAAAACTTGTTTCAGAGTGCAAGGAGATGAGGAAGATCCCATTCCACTGTTTCCAGATGCAAATTTGATTACTGGTGCCAACCCCCCGATGCCAACCCCTGAGCACTTTGCCCCACAACCCGCACAGTTACACAGGTTCCTCTTTTCCACCACATCCCTCTTCCCAGCTCTTCGCTCTCCCCCTGCGTGCACACAGGCTAGAGCCTTTCTCCCATATTTACCCTTCTTCTTTCCCTGGAGCACTTGGAGTTTCATTGAAGAAGGTTAGTTTCTATGAGCTCCTGTAATTGTACCTTGCATTGAACTTACATACTCTACAGAGACAAGACCACACTCACTGCCACAGCGGGGCAGAGGAAAGACCCCTCCTCCCAAGCTCAGCCACTGCCACACCTGACGGTAACGTGTTCAGAACCAAATGACACTGTGGAGGACAGTCACCACATAATCACCTCAAAGGTTGCTCGCAAATCCAGTGGTGACCACCCCCTGACTAATGACTTATACACTGTATCACGAACAGCTTTTATTTTCCTCTGGGACTATCATCCCATCAATCAAAGCCATGATGCTCTCATTTATTTCAAACTTCTTGGACTCTGAGGGACTGGGAAGGGGCATTTGTGCTCCTCCAGCCTCACACCTTGCCCCAGTCGCTGCTGATACATCCCACACAGTGAACTGCTCCAGGGCCCAGACAAGGAATTACCTTCTTCATCTCCTGCAACAGCTGCACTTGGAAGTGGTTCTTAAGGCTGGCCATCTCCTCCTGCAGATCCTGTATCTGGGGGTCTGGCTGCTTGTTCTCCTCCTGAACAGCTTGCAGTTCTCTCCTGAGGTCTTCCACCTCCTGGCTCAGCTGCTTGATCTGCAGCTCATACCCCTCCGCGCGGTCAGCCATGCACGTCCTCCCGGCCAATGTCTCCCTGGTCTCCTCCAGCTTCAGCTCTATATCCTGGCGCAAAGTCCTCTCGTTCTGCAGCAGCTTCTGCAGCTCTCGCAGCATAACAGCGTGGTCACCCTGTTCCTGGGCTCGGTCATGCTGCTGGGTGATCAGACGGGCTTTTGTCTCAGCTAGCTGTTCCTGGACAGACTTCAGCTCTGTCTCCAACTTCTCGGTCTCATCCTCTGCTTTCTTAATGGCATCATCCAGGTCCTGCTTCATCTTCTTCTTGTCTGCTTGGTACGAGGCTTCCATGCGGGACTTCTCCTGCGTGACTGTTGACAGAGCACTGGTCAAGGTGGCCAGCTGCGTCTTCAGCTGGAGCACTCTTTTATCAGCCTCACCAGCAGCAGATGATACATCCCCACTGCTCGTGCTGATGCCACTCTCTGAACCGCTTGTCTCTTCTGATTTAAGAGAGGAAGCGGCAGCTGCGAACTTATCATCCTCAGGCCCCGGTTCGCCCTTGGTACTGGCCAGACTGGCAGCAGTGTCTGCACTGGTAGCTGTCCCTACACTATCTTCGCTGTGAACCGAGCTCCTGTCATCAGCAGAATCGGCAAAGGACGGGCTGGAGCTAGCCATGGACGCAAGCTGAGCACTGCTCAAGCCAATATCTGCCTCATGAGACACGGACAATACTTTCAAGCTGGCTTCCAAGGCTTCTTTCTCTTTGAGTAGGCTCTTGTAGGCTCTGACGACATCCTTCAGACGAACCTGGTACTGAAGAAGCTGCTTCTTTTGTGATTCAATAGTCTCTAGAAGGTCTTTTTTACTCGGGCCACCTCCAAAGTTCATGCCAAACTTCTCCATGATTCACGCAATCTGAAAGGAGAAAAACAGCACAAAAGCTAAATGAGCTGCAAAGACACACTGGCAGTCAGCAGGAGCACGTGGCTAAGCAGGACCACCATCCTGAGCCCCCCAGCACACCACATGTTTAATAACTCTGCAACGCACCTGCCCCTGCACTGAACCCTGCCAAGCGCCCACCACCCCAGGGGCTGCAGGGCTCCAGGCACGGGTCCTGCTCTGGGGGGAAACGCGCTTGTGCTACTTGGATGCCTCAAACCTCTCAACCAGGAGCCAGAGAAAATGCTTGAACGCCTCATACAGCAATACGGCTGCAGCCACTCTCCCTCGGGGCAGTTTACTCCTATAAATGGGTCGATTTTCACTTTTCAAGTGAAACACTCCCCTGGCCTGTCCCTGGGCAGCACAGGTGCCCGCTGTGACGGTAACCCAGCCTCTGCCAGCTCGGGGAGGGGGCGGGAGGCAGCTCCTGGGGGTCCCCGTGGCAGAAGGCCGTGGGGAGGACGGGGTGTTCCACCTGCCATGGAAGGGTGGGGTGGGAGAAGACTCGCAAGGGAGTACAGGCGGGTGGGACAGGGCCGTGGTGGGGCTCCAGGTTGGGGGTGGGCAAGGCGCGGGGCAGGGCGTGGGGACAGCCGCTGAGGTGAAGGGGCTGCGGCGCCGTGGCAGGGGGTCTGCAGGGCCGGGGCCGGGGGGCTGAGGAGAGGCTGTCGCGCCATGGCGGCGAGGCCTGTGGGGCAGGAGGGGCTGATGGCGGTGGGGCAGGGGGTCCCGTGGGGCAGGGGCCCAGCACGTCATGGGTGGCCATGGGAGTCCCGTGGGTCACGGGTGGCTGAGGGACAGAAGGCCCATGGGCCACAGGTGGCTGTGGGGTCCTGTGCATCACGGGTGGCCGTGAAGGCAGAGGCCCAGCAGCTCACGGGTGGCCGTGGGAGCCCTGCAGGTC
>JAVJGI010000060.1:71832254-71905220 GCA_035590275.1 Ibycter americanus | reverse complement strand
CCGTGCCGGCCGCGTCCCCGCGAGGGGTTGGGGTCCCCCATCCCCTCCGCCCGGGGTCCCCGCGTGTGGCGGCAGCGGGGACCCGCAGAGCAAAGGTCGGGCTCCGGCAGCTGCCGCCGGGATTGGACCCTGGCACCGCGTCCCGGTCCCTGTCTCTCTGCCCCGTTACCTCCCGCAGCCCCGACCCCCCAGGTCCTTGTCCCCAACACCGACTGCTCTGGAGGTGGCCGGTGACCCCCGGGCCTTCTGGAGCCGACCTCGCTGGGGGTGTCACGTCCCCCCGGGGCTCGCTGCGCAGTGGGGACAGATTTGGGGACGCTGCTTTCCCTGTGCTTTAGCTCACCGGTGGCACGAAGCAACCGTTCCCGCCGCCCCGTGCCACCTCGTGCCCGGAAACCAAATTTTTGGGATGCTCAAGAAAAACCTCACCTGGCCGCTCGTGCTGGCCTGGCTCCGTCCGGGGGGATGTGGATGCGCAGCGTGGTTTTGGGCAGGATGGTTGGGGGCTGGCTGAGAGGCACCGGCTCCCCGGGGGGACCCCGTGCCTTGCCGGGGGTGCCGGGCACCCCAGCTGCTGCCCCAGGGCACCCTTCCCTTTCCAGGGCTGCCAGCTCAAAATCGCTGCCCAGGGGACACCCCCCGCAGGGGTAGGGGGCCCTGGCTGTCTGCGGGCACCGCTCTGTTTCATGGCGGTGCCACGGAGCCGGCAGCTGCCATGGCCAGCTGGAGCAGTGCCGTCCACCGGCTCTGCTGCGGTTCCCATCACAACTTTTTGAACTTGGAGGTTTTGAGATGGGTTTTTGCGTTGTTTTTTTTTTTTTTTTTGGTGGTTTGGGGTTTTTTTTCACCTTTTGGTTGGGCAGCAGGAGCTGGAGTGGTGCCGTCTACTGGCTCTGCTGCGGTTCCCATCACAACTTTTTGAACTTGGAGGTTTTGAGGTGGGTTTTTGGGTTGGTGGGGGATTTTTTTGGTGGTTTGGGTTTTTTTTCACCTTTTGGTTGGGCAGCGGGACTGCAGAGTTCAGGAGTGGGGAGGGGACTCATCCTCCTCCAGGGGTGAAGAGCAGGAGCAGGGATGCAATGGGGGTCGGGGCTCTGCAACTGTGCCGGCCCCCCCCCCCCCCCCAGCTGGAAGAGGCACAGGGAGCCCAGCTGAGGCTCTGCCCCGTGGGGTGGCAGCGGGCTCCTTCCTTCTGGGGGACTGGAGGAGCTGGGGGAGCACGAAGAGCCGCAGCGGAGAGCCTGCGTTGGTGAGTCTCCAGGTAAACTGGAGAGGGCCGGGTCCTGGCTAGTGCCTTGGGACTCTGCCTTCCCTTCTCACCACCTTTCTTCCCATTCCTGCGAGGGTTGTTAACCCTTTGTGCCCCACAGCTGTAGCTCCAGACACTGGCTGTGCCGGCAGGAGGCAGGACCCCGGTGCTATCCCCTGTCCCCTCCTGTGCCTGGGGGATGCCTCTGCAGCAGGAGCTGGGTCCATCCAACCCACATCCCTGTGCCATGCCCTGGCCTGGGCATGTCCATCGTGCTGTCGGCTCAGCCTGCACGAACTACAGTTTTTGCAGCTGGGTTTAAACCTGGCTTAAGCTCAGCTTTCTCTGACTGGAGCATGAGGCACCGCTGATGGGGTGCCAGGGCTGAATTTTGCCGGCAAGGAAGAGCGTGGCTTGGGCTGGCAGGTGGGACTCAGGGCTGATGCCTTTGGGGAGGGTGAAACCTGGGTGCTGGAGTGGTCTCCTGGTCCCACCACTGTCCGAACCTGGCCAGAAGCTTCATCTGGAGCCGTTCCCCAACCGGGGAGCCTGATGATCATGTGGTGCGAATGGCAGGCAGGCAGGCATTGTGGCTGCTCCGTGGGCAGGGACAGTGGCACAGGGGGCTCCGGTGCCGGGGGCGGCACGCCCACCCCAAAGCACTGTACGCACCCATGGAACACAGAGCAGCGCCGCCAACGAACCCGTCCCCAGATCCAGGGTTTGTATTGGTAATTGGATAAAACAGTTACAGCATCTGACTTGTTTCCCCATGCCCTATAAATTAAAGATTAAGGTTAATTACAGCGATGAAACCTCTAAGTCCTTAAGTATGGAGTGCTGAGCCTTTGCTGGGGGATCGCTCTGTGCGTGGCTTGGGCTTCATTTGAAGCTCGATTCCCAGTAGCTCGCGCAGCGTGCTGGTCTCTGCCGTGGGCCCGGGCGTGCAGGAGACAGCATGGGGCAGCGAGATTATGCCATGGTGCAGCCAGACCCTGGGTTCGGCATGGTGTGGCTCATTTTGGTGAGGCTCTGTGCGAGCTGGTGTCCTTGGCACCAAGCCAGGCTGGCTCCTGTGTCAGGGTGCGAGTCCTCTGGCTTTGGGATGTGCTGTGAGCATCCGTGGGGATTTCAGGCGGGCAGCAAGCCAGGGCACATGCTGAAATCCAACTCGGCGGTTTTCTGCGAGTGCCTCAGCGGTGTCAATCCTGCGTGCAGGGAGCCGGTATCTGATTAAAACAGGAACAGGGTGATCCCCAGCACGCTCTCTCTGCCTGGCTGGGGGCCTGGCTTGGTGGCTGGAGCTGGCCCTGCCAATGCCATGGGTGGCTTGGGGTCTTGTACAGGGATGAAGCTGTTGAGAAACCTTGGGGTTTTTGCAGAGTAGGGTGATACCAGTTCCTGTAATTGTCAGGTGCAAGGAGGAGAGGTCTGATTTGGCACCTTGTCATTTTTGGGGGATTCTCCCAACAGTTTTCTCCATATGGGTTTATTTGTCTGACCTCAATGAAGTCACTTGGCTGAGGTTGCCAGCCATGGGCGCAGGGTGTGGCCAGCCCATCGCCAGTGCCTGCCAGTAAAGGTCTTAGCATCACAGTAGGTGTAAGCATCCGCTCAGAGCATGGTCCTTGCTCAACACTCCTGTAAGCCTCACCGAAGCTGTGCCAAGCAGCCCAGGCGGTTAAAGCCTTCATGCCGAGAGCCATGTCCCTCTGGGCCGGCTGGCTGCAGGCACATTCCCCCTGAGGCTGCCCCAGGGCAGTGCCAGTGCCAGCTTTTCCCTGCCTGCATCATTCTGTGCTGTGCCAGCAGCCCTGCGGAGTCCCTTGGGGTGCTGTGGGCATGGTGCCCTCCCAAACGCAGGGGTCCCCCTGTGGCGATGGGGCTGCCAGGGCCCTGGGAGGTGGGTGTGATGGGATGGGATGGTGTGATGGGATGGGATGGTGGGATGGGATGGGTCTGCCCAGTGTAGCTGTGCTCCTGGATCTGAGCACTCAGCAGCCAAAGCAGCAGGGGGAGATGGCCCGACTGGGCTCATCTGACAGGTCAGCACAGGGAGTAAAATCCTGATCTGCCAAGTCCCTCATGTTACCTGCTGCACTAGCATCACCCTGCGTTCAGTTGTGCTGTGCTCTGAAGGAAGGGTTGGGAGGTTTGACTGTTACTGCTGGGAAAGTGCAGGGTGCAGAGCTTGGTTCCATCCTGCATCTCGAAGCAGGAAACCGGGGGCAGCTCCTGCCTCTGCCAGGCCCGTGAGATATTGCCCTGCAGTGCTGAGCTTCCCATGCCCTGCCTGGGGCAGGACCCGTCCCTGGAAGTCTGTCTGTCCACGCAGCATCACCTGCCTGCATGCTCAGCTTCATCACCTCTTGCCTCCCCAACCTCCCAGCTGCTGGGGCCGGGGTACCCCCTGTAACCCCTCTGCCTCCCCACAGGTGCTGTCAGGCTGCGCCATCATCGTCCGCGGGCAGCCCCGAGGTGGGCCACCCCCCGAGCGCCAGATCAACCTCAGCAACATCCGTGCCGGGAACCTCGCCCGCCGTGCCGCCGCAGGCCAGCCGGATGCCAAGGACACCCCGGACGAGGTGGGTGCCTCCCGCGAGCAGCGTCGCGCAGCCCTCCTGTCATGGGGGTTATGGGCTGAGCTGGGTGGGGGCCCTCCAGGCTGCTGGCCCAGCTCTGCAGACCACAGCACCCTTGGCTCAGCCATGGCAAGAGGC
The DNA here is from genome assembly GCA_035590275.1 of Ibycter americanus. Taxonomy (NCBI): domain Eukaryota; kingdom Metazoa; phylum Chordata; class Aves; order Falconiformes; family Falconidae; genus Ibycter; species Ibycter americanus. The sequence goes on along the minus strand of JAVJGI010000060.1, from coordinate 71,901,251 downwards.
ACTGCCCATTCCCAGACCTGCTGCTGCCGTCCCGTGGGGTGCAGGCAGCTCCCTCCTTGCCAGTGCTGCCCCTCTGCCTGGCGTGGGGACACGTGGCTGCTGTGGCTGTGGGTTACAGGATGAAACGGTCCCTGCAGTCATCCTTTTAAGCGATCCTTTCCATGTTCTGCCCCCCCAGTGTGGATTTTGGGGCAGACTTCTCTTTCCTCACGCTGCTACGGTTGCACACATCCCAGGATGGGGCAGGCATAGTCTGCTGCTGGGGCGCGGGTGGCTGTGGGGGTGCTGCTTTGGCAGATGGGGTGCAGACAGGTCTGCTGGTACCGGCAAGCAGGGCACAGTGATTGGGAGCAATGGGTTTGTGTCAGAGGGAGTGCAGCCCCGGCCACCCATCCTCCCAGCCCCGGGGGTGGTGCAGAGCGCTGGCAGCTAATTGCTCTCCCTGGGGAGTTTGTCTTCTAAACACTGCTTCAGCCTTTAAATGTCAGTCTTTTAAAAAATTATGCCTGTCAGGTTTGCTAATTGTTTATGAGCACGTCATGTTCTCTCCTCTGGACCGTGTTCCCACCCACCTGCTGCGGTGGAGCGGGGCTGCGCTCGCCAGGGCCCCGGTGCATTCCTGCCGTGGTGTGGGGAGGTGCTGGGGGGATGCAAGAGCCTGTTCCTCCCCGCCAGGCACGGACAGTCCTGCTCCGCTCCTTCACCACGGGCACCCACACAGCCTTGGGTAGGAGCCGGGGGAGCCCCCGCCGTGTACCTGGGAGCTGGGGCTGGTCCAGCCCCCGACGTTGCTGCAGCTCCAGCCCTGCTCCCTCTGCCCCAGGAGCTTTCCTGGGTTCGGCTGGCTGGGTCTGGCTGCGCTTGGGGAGCACGAGGCCAGCTGGAAAACTAACCGTCACCCCTTTTGGGGGGGACAGAGTGGGAAAGTGGAGGTACTTCCCCTGCAGAGTAGCAGGGTTGATTCCTCTGCAAGCTCGTGGGCTGCAAACAGCCTCTAGCACGGCCCTGGGCTAATGCAGCACACATGGAGGGGAGCGTGAGCCCCCGGGGCGGGGGGGCTCTGGGCTTCCCCAGCTGCGTTTGACCCATTGACTCACGTCGGCTTCTTTCCTTCCAGCCCTGGGGGTTCCCAGCTCGTGAGTTCCTGCGGAAGAAGCTGATCGGGAAGGAGGTCTGCTTTACCGTGGAGTACAAGACGCCGCAGGGCCGGGAGTACGGGATGGTGTACCTGGGGAAAGGTGAGCACAAAGGGGTCCCTCAGGCACCTGAAGGGCTGGTGGGGAGGATGCAGCGAGGTCTGTGGGGTGCGCAGTGGGAGTGAGCAGTGCTTGCAGCCGGAGCTAGCCCAAGCGGGTGGGTTGGGATGCGGTGTCGGCAGCAGAAGGATGCATGCCTGCTTTTCAGGGGAGCTCCAGCTTTCGGAGGGGAGCAATGCCCGGTGGTGGTCCCAGCTGCCTGTGGGGCTGTGCAGAGCTGGAGTGTGGCTGTGCTCTCTGGAGCTGCAGCCTCCGGTTGATGTGCCTGCAGCACATGGACACAAGCTGTGGCATTATGTGAATTCCCACAGGTTTCCCCTTGCCATCCTTTTTGTCATCATAAATCTCTTGCTTGTCTCTGGCTGATTGGAATCTCCCCAAAGGAACCAGCTTACCTGTGGCCCCTGAGGATGCAGCAGAGTGCTGGGAGCGAAGCCTGGCCCAGCCACTCAGCCCAAACGCTGCGCGATGCCCGCAGGCAGCGCTGCCCCTGACTCGGAGCAGCTTGGGGCAGGGTGGCCCTTTTGCTGCTGGCACAGGTGGGCTTTGGCTCAGTTAAGTCCCCTCTCATGGCGAGCACGACACCGGACTGCACTTTGCCAGGTGCCGTGTCCCCTCTGCCAACAACCCTGGCCAATTGTGGTTCCAGCTGTGCTGGTGGATGAGTTTTTGGATTCTTGCTCCCCATGGTTAATCCCAGCCATTGCTTGGTTTGGTGAGAGTAATGGTGAGAGAAAGTGGCTGAGAGGTGACAGTGTCCTGCTCTTGGCTTCTGGACTGTGCTGCTCTGCTGGGCTTAGCTCATGGTTGGATTTCCCGTGCCCTCAAGGTTCAAAAAGGGGGGTGAGATCTGCTTGGCATGGGTGGGCTCCTGGGAAGCGGGTGCTCACCAGGACCCAGTTTGTCCTCCAGTGCTACCAGGCCCAGGGTTACCAGGGTAGATGGATGTACCAGCTCGGCACAGGGGCAAGAGATGCACCAAGTGAACCATGTATACCTCTGTGCTCAGCATGGAGCGGGACAGCTCCATGAATGGGATATTTGGGATATGACCAGGGTGCAGGTCAGTCTCGGCCCCAGCCCCTGGAAGCCTCCTCTCCCATGAGAGGCTCAGCAGGGTAACTCGTTGCAGTTGGGGAAGGAGGGGAGGACCAGCCGTGTGCAGGGGGCCGTAAAGGAGCTCAGGGGCTGCTGGATTTTGGGTGTGTGTCCCCTGGGGTAGCTCCAGTACAGACTGGGAGGTTGGGTGCCCTCGGCCCCATGTCCCCGCAGACTCTGCTGCTTGTGGCTTGGCCATGCAGGGCTGGGCTGGAGGGGGTCAGCAGGTGCCGTGAGGCATCTTTGTCTCCTAATATGCCCCCAGCATCACTGTGGTGCAAGCAGGAGGTTAGTTTGAAGAGCAGTTGGCTGGGACTTGCTCACCGCCACAGACAGGGCTTGTCCTGAGGTGGCGTGGCACGAACGGAGCAAGGGTGGTTTGCGTGGAGGTGCAGGGATAAAGGAGGTGGCCCAGGGATAGAGGAGGTGGCCCGTAATGCGGCAGAGGCTCCCTCTGGGTCTGTGGCAGGAGTTGCCAGTGCCTCTGGCTGGGCAGGATGAGGATTGCCAGCCATCAGCTCCACTGCACGGCCAGAAAGCCCAGCATCACTGCTGGCTCCTGCCTCCCTGCTGCAGAGGCTCAGCAGGTGCGTTGGTGGCTGTGCAGCTCCCCATGGAGGCTGGAGCACTCTCCTCTGAGGTTTTCTGACTCATCTGGACATGGCCAGGGTGGGCAGTAGCCCTGCTTAGAACCCCTTCCCACCAGCACATCGTCACTGCTGCAAGGACAACCCAGGGCTAGATTCCCATTGCTGCTGCATCCTGACACACTCCAGCTAGCACCTCCCGTGTCCCTGTGGGGGTCCCCCTCCTGTGTGGGACCGCGAGACCCCCACGGTCCCCAGGCTGCAAAAAAGGGGAGCAGAGATCTGCATGCTGCCATGATGAGCCTGTCCCCTGAGACCGCAAATAACTAGATATCAAAGTTGCCTGTGTGCTCATTCCTGAGCTCCCAGTTTGCTCATGGGCTGGGGGTCTGGGAAGCCCCTTGGAATGGGGATCCCCTTCTGCAGAGGAGCTGCTCCTTGCTGCTTTCCCACCCTGTGAGCCTGTCCTTTAGCAGGAAGCCTGGCAGGTCCTGACAGTGCATTCTGCAACAAATAGACCTTGAAAGGGGTTTTGTTTTTTGGCAACACTGCGATCAGTGAAGTGCTCCCTTTCAGTCATCTGCAGCCTTGTTGTCTGCCACATTAAGGGCTCTTATGCTGTGCCTCCTGCGTAGGTGTCGTCCTTATTGTTAAATCCCAGTCTGTCACACCGCGGAGGTGAGAAATGAAGCATAAAATGTTTCCTGATGAAGTTTGTCAAGGTTTAAATACTATTAATGTGGAAACGTTGCGACACCTTCCCTGGCAGCAATGCAGTAACTGTCTGCGGCTCTGGGCTTTGGAGGGGTGGGGGCTTTGGAGGGGTAGGGGCTTGTTGTTGCTTGCTGGTGGTAGCCGAGCTGGAGCGGAGGTGCTGGGGAAGGGGGCACTGGCTGGAACCCCTTCCTGGCCACCTCACGCTGCTGCTTAGGGCTGTGCAACTCTGCGCCCTCCCTTCTGCATGGGCATCTGGGGGATTCTGCCCAAATCTTCCTGTTTATCTGCTCTCCCTGGCCCAGGATCCCCCCAGACCATGGCATTTGTCCCCCACCTTCCCAGGGACTCGGATCTCTGGTAACTGTGAAACCTTCATCCTTCTGCAGAGGAAAGGTGCCTTGTGCAGAGGTACCTGTCGCAGGTCATACTGGCGGCACAGCCTTCGCTGGAAATCCAGAGCCCCTTTGGTGCTTTGCCTGTGTCCTCTGGGAGCTGAGGATGTCCCCTTCCCACAGAGCTGGTCCTGGGTGACGGCAAGCCTTGCAGCCCATTAGTGCACCAGAGCAATGTGCCACCTTCCCACTTGCTTTTCCCTGGTCTGGGAGAAATGGTGTCCCCAGGACAGCCCTTGGCTGCTCTGTTTGATGCATCATGAAGGCTGCGTGCTGCAGGGACGCTGGGCTAGTGACGGGAGCATTTTGCTCCCAGGTTGCTCTGGCTTTTGTTAGCTGGAATTGTCCTGGGAGTGCTTTCCAGAACAGAGGTCTGTGTGCCTCCGAGCTGTTCAGCATGCCGATGGCTTGTCTTACTGACTCCTCTTCTCCTCTGTCCACAGACACGAGCGGTGAGAATATTGCCGAGTCCCTCGTGGCCGAAGGGCTGGCCTCCCGCCGGGAAGGGATCCGAGCCAACAAGTACGTATGTGCCTGCATTCCTGCGCTGCCCCGCTGAGCCCGTGCTGTGCGTCTGCACTGATTCTCTGCAGTTATTTACCTGGGCACAGGGCTGTTGGGTTCCTTGGCTTGGGCTGGGCACCAGCCCCTGCTTCTTGTCTCTCTGTGGTGCCTAGGCTTCACGGGCATCAGTGTCCCAGCGGAGTGACCTCTTGTCTTTGGGCTGGTGAGGGGCTGGGGAGTGGGAGCCTGGTGTCTCCTTGCCCTGGATGCTGAAGTACCAGAGCTGTGGCCCTGGGCTGCAGAGCAGAAAATCTTCTGAAGCTCTTGGTTGCTGGAAAACTATGCCTGGCGTGGAGCTGAGGTGTTTTCATTCGTGCTGGAGAGGTGGTGGTGTGATGTTCCTGCCCCTTGTCCTACATCTGGGTGGTGCGATGCCTGCACAGATACCATTGAAGGTGATGCCAGTGCTTTGCCCTGGCCCTGTTGCGTCCTAGAGTAAGGGAAAAGCCTGGCATCAGCTGTGCACAGCCCTGGGCGCTGAGTATCCTGTCCCAGGGGTGCGAGTTGTTTCTGTGGTGCTGCTATAAATACTGATGGTACGCTATTTCCATCCCCATGCCTGCTGGGCTGGAAGCTTGCTGTGTTTCTTCCTAAAACTGTTCTTGGCGCACTTGGATGCTTTCCACCCGGCATTTTTGGTAATGCAGCCTGTAAACAGGTATGATGAGTAAACAGAGCGTGCATTGCCAAGAGCGTGGATGGGTTATTTTATACCCAGGCTTGCCAGTGCTGAAGCCTTGAGTGCCAGCGGGTCCTGCTTGCTGCCTGCATGGGGATGCAGTCCCTGTCCCAAGCCCTTGTGAAGCGTGCTGGTGGGCTCTGGGTGCTGCTGGCAGAGTTCAACAGCTATGGTTTAGCACAGTTGGGGACCACCGCAGGGCAGCGATGCCACAGAGAGGCACAAAAGCTGCTGCAGCTGTGCTGGAGGGGCTGCAGAAGCCACCAGCCTGTGGAGCTGTTGGGGCCGGGAACGAGGAGCTGCTGGGGGAGTGGGCGCAGCACCAGTGGTGGAGCCTGGCAAGGACCAGCAGTGTTTGTAGGATGAACTGGGCTCAGCCAGAGCTGGCACTCATTGCCCTGTCCTGGTTCTGCGCCTCCCACTTGGCTCTTGAGCTGCAAAGGTGGACAAGGAGGAAAGCCTCCGCCTGCCAGTCTGCTGGGGTTTTTACACTGACTTTCTCCTTCTTTCCATTGGAAACATCCCCCTGGGACCCTGCTGGGGCTTGTGCCGAAGGGGGACCGTGAGCCCACGCAAGGCTGGATGCGAGCAGCCAGGCTGTGTTGGCTGCCACCACTTGTGGCTGTGCAGCTGCGATGCCCGGAGGAAGCTGTGCCTGCATGGCGTGGGGATGGCCCTTAGCCCGCTGGGGCTGGTGCTCCCCCAGGCGCCTGGAAACCAGGGTGATGAACCAGGCAGGACCTCAGCCTTGACTTGGTTCCTCTGTGCTCATCTCTGCTTTCCAGCCAGCCTTCCCCAGGAAAGCCCCTTCGCCTGGCTCCACTGCAGGGGTGCGTTGGCTGCGGCCACACCACTGACCCGGTGGGAGGACGATCGTGTGGCAGCGCAGCTGAGGAGAGCAGAGCAGCCCCATGCCTACTGTGTGGGGACACCAGCCAGAGAGGTGACTGAGGTCCCATGTGTATTTGCTGCCTGGGACTTTCAGGCGCTTCTGGACTAGCCTGCTGTGCCAGAGGGAAGGAAATCAGGGTGCAGGTTGGGTACTGTTGTCCACTGCTTGTGCTGGGGTGACCTGGGCAGTCCCATGGGGACCTTCTGGTGGCTTTGGGCTCCTGGGGTTCTGCTGCTCTGCTCCTTCAACTTCCTCCCACAAGTGCACCCAGTGTGCAGCATGCCTGCTGGGGCTGGTCACCCTGACCCCCACGGTGACGGTGCGGGAGCAGGACATGCAGTCCCTCAGGCTGGGCAATGCTGCTGCCACGAGCTCCATCACCAGTGTGATGGGGCTGATGCAGCAGCACAGTTAGCACAGGACTGAGCTTCCTGCAATTAAATACCGCCTGAAGCGTGTTGCTGATCTGCGTTTGCTCTCCTAATTCAAAGGGTGCGTTAATTAATGGGTGCATGAGGTGACTCTCAGCCCCTCACTTATCAGCTACTTGAGTCGGGTGCTTGTGCAGTGAATCTGGGATTCATCAGGTTGCAGCTTTGCCTGGAGCTGAAGAACGCTATGAAAATACCACCAAATTTGTTTGAGTTAGGACTGTGCACGGCGGGGCTGGCTGTCAGCACTGCGAAGTGGCTGCTGCTGCACTCTGCCTTTGGCAGCCACCTGTGCCTGCAGGACTGGGGCCAGCTGTGGTTTGGTATGGCATGTGAGCTGTGTACCTGGGTTTGCCGTCTCTCCTCTCCCAAAGCATGCTCTGCCATGCTGGGAGTTGGGGATGCTGCTGCCCTGTCTCCCTGGGGCTGCCTTTCCATCGCAGTGCACAAAAGCAGCCTCTGGGAGGGTTGGCTGGGGAGGTTTAGCCCATGCTATCAGAGGTGGTGCTTCTAGCAACGGGTATTCGGACATCGATGGTGCAGCCTCTGTGCTGTGGTGCTGGAGAAACTTAGTTTGATTTACTGGGTGTTGCTGTCAGCGGTACAAAGCATTCCTCACCAGCTCACCCAGGCGGTACCTTTTCTAAATGTGAGAGATTAAATCACTAAAGCATCCAGAAAAGTGCCTGAAGATGGATGTTCCCAGTGATAAAACATGCAGGAACCAGCAGTGTCCTGCGTGCCCAGAGCCTGGCCTCACCCCATCTCATCCTGTCCTTGCAGCCCTGAGCAGAGCAGGCTGGCGGAGCTGGAGGAGCAGGCCAAGAGTGCCAAGAAGGGGATGTGGAGTGAGGGAACGGGCTCCCACACCATCCGGGATCTCAAGTATACAATCGAAAACCCCCGGCACTTTGTGGACTCCATGCACCAGAAGCCAGTCAATGGTAAGCTGGCACCAACTCTGGCCTTCACTGCTGGGCGCTGGGGTCGCCCCTGCCCTCCATCCTCTGCTGTCCACCCGTGACCTTGGGGGCTGGCTGCCTGCATCGTGCTGCTTGGGTGCTGTACCTGGCACCCTCTGTGGCTCCCGCTGAGCCTCTCCTCTGCAGGACCAACCTCTCTGCTTTTGCTCTGCAGCCATCATAGAGCACGTCCGGGATGGCAGCGTGGTGAGAGCCCTCCTCCTCCCCGATTACTACCTGGTCACCGTCATGCTCTCGGGTATCAAGGTGAGGCTTGGCCGCTGGCTTGTGTGCTCCTCAGTCCTCTTTGCAGCAAGTTCCCTCCTGAATTTGCACCATCGTTCGTTGTGCATCCTCCTCTGAGCCCTCTAGCACTGGTGCAGGGGCTGCACCGGTACCTGCCTGCTGCCCAGCTTCCAGGCTCACAGGGCCAGGGCAGGGAGGGATGGAGGCCGGGATACAGCTGCCTCGTTGCCTGCTGCGTCATCCTGCACGCACCTTCCCGTAACAGGCTGGTTGCAGTTCATGGTTGTGTGTGTGCCAGTGCGGGGTGTCACTGTGGGGATGGGAGGATGTTTAGGTGAGGCGGGTACCAGCTCTGCGCTGCCAGGTCTGGCAGCAGCCCAAGCTTTCAGCTGTCAGATGCCCTGCAGGGATCCCCTGGTCACTGGGTGAGTGGCCATCCCTGCTCTGCTGGCATCGAGGTGGCCGCTGGTGTATGGACCAGAGAGCTCGGCTCCCCGCTGTGGCAGGAGGCTGATGCCGAGGGCAGCTCTTGGGCTGGGGGCTCCCGGGGTGTCCGGGGCAGAGCATCCCTGCCTTCCTCAGCTCCCTCTCACGCTGCCCTTGCCGAAACACCAGAGCCTTCCCTCCCCTCCCGTCTGATGCAGGGTGGATGCACCCTGGGTGCAGTTACGCTGGGAGCTAGTCCCTGTATCCTGGTTTGATCCTGGTGGTGTTTGCCAGCACGGTTAAAGGGCTGTGTCGGTGCAATGTGGCACAAAAGCATCGGTCTGCAGCCCCCATTGCGCAGACCCCCCAGCCTGTCTCTCCCAGAAGCGACAGCTGGAGCACAGGGGCTGCATGCAGCCCCCCTCCCTCCCTCCCCGAGGGAGGCTTTAGGTGCCAGCCTGTGCCCTGACTGTCCCCCCCTCTGCCGCAGTGCCCCACGTTCAAGCGGGAGGCGGATGCCCCCGAAGTCCCTGAGCCGTTTGCGGCCGAAGCGAAGTTCTTCACAGAGTCACGGCTGCTGCAGAGGGACGTGCAGATTGTCCTGGAGAGCTGCCACAACCAGAACATCCTGGGCACCATCCTGCACCCGGCAAGTGGGACTGGCGGTGGCAAGGGGTGGGAGAGGGTCCCAGTGGGCTGGCGGACTGTTGGTCATCGCTTGCTGGAGATGCTCAAGGTGGTCGCAAGGTCCTGATGGCTCTGGGGGGCGCTCAGGGCAGCTGGGAGTCATGGGCTCTTTACTGGTGGATGTGGGAGACCATGGTCCATCTGAGCAGCCCACGAGGAGCAGTGGGTATCGCTGAGGTGGTCACCAGTAGCCCTGGGGGCACAGAGTGCGGTGGCCAGACCTTGCAGGCTCTCTGAGGACCTGTGATATCTAAGGGGCTGAGCGGGCGCAGTGAGCCCCACCTCGCAGCGGGGCAGGGGGATGCCAGCTCTCCCTGGGGACATGGGGGTAGATGCTGATGCTGCATCCCCTGCCGCTGAGCGTGCACCTCCTCCCCTTCCCTGCAGAATGGGAACATCACCGAGCTCTTGCTGAAGGAGGGCTTTGCCCGCTGTGTGGACTGGTCCATCGCTGTCTACACCCGTGGCGCTGACAAGCTGCGTGCGGCTGAAAGGTGAGTCCGGTGCTGGGGTGAGTGTGGCCTGAGCTGCACCTGTGGGGTGCCCGGGGTGACTCCGGCCCCTTCTCCCCATCCACAGGGGGCTACCCCCAGTGCTCTCCCGGGTGGGAGGTAGATGTGATCTTCCCTTGCAAGCTTGCGCCAGCCCCACTGCCTGTGCCAGGGCTTGGCAGGACAATTTAACATACGGCACAGTCGTCCCTGCTGGGGATGTCAGCCAGGGCATCATGCCTGTCCCCCCCTCCTGCCAGGTTCGCCAAAGAGCGCAAGTTGAGGATCTGGAGGGACTACGTGGCCCCCACGGCAAACTTGGATCAGAAGGACAAGCAGTTTGTCGCTAAGGTGAGTGGGGGGCAGGGCAGGGGAGGGGGCAGGCAGGCTCTGCCTGTGCCGGGGCAGGGTGCCTGGCTCTGTCGCTGGCCTCGGTGGATGCTTGGACAGACCCCAGAGGGTTGTGCCTGAGCTATATCCCTGCCATGGACCGTGGTGCACGACTGTCCAGTGCACACCAGGATCTCGGGCAGGCCTGGGGTGGGAAGAGGGGAAACAGAGGGGAGGGGAAGGGGCCATGGTTCGTGGGGGTGGGCTGGTGGGTGCCCTGGGGCTTTGCTCTGGCTGACGGTGTCACAGAGATGCTCTCGCCCTGCCTGCCAAAGGCTGTTCGGGCTCGGCAGAGACTTGCTTCCCTCTAATGCCTACGTTTCCAGTGCAGCGTCAGGTGCCCCGATCCCGGGGGTTGCTGGTGTGGAGCTGTGGGGCACTGTGGGGCAGAGCCCCTGGCTGCAGGCTCCGGGGCCTCGCTAGCCCCATGCATGAGAGCCGCTCCAGGGATGCCCCAGTGCCACAGCGTCCATGTTCCTGGCACACAGAAGCCGTGCCTACCCCTGCCCTGGCATGGTTCAGAGAGCGTAGCCGATGCAAAAGGGAGGCTGCGAGGGAAGCTGTGTGGGGCTGACCTGGTGCCCCTGCCCCAGGTGGGCATTCCTGCGGAGGAGCATCTCGCCTGGGCAGGGCTGGCTGGGGCAGTGGGCTGCGGCAGGGGTCCGGGCACCGCTCTGGAGGAGCGGGGGGGCAGCAGCCCGCTAGATGGTGCTGCTGGCTCGCCCAGCGCAGCAGCTGCAGCCAGGGGGGTTCTGTTGGTGGAAATCCTGAGAAATGTGCAACAACCAGATTTCTTAGAAAGTCAGCTTAACCCCTGTGCTTCCCCCTGTGCTCGGGTCTGATCCTGCCCTGGAGCATCCTTCCAGCTGCTTCATCCATGCTGGGGTCGTGCCGGGACACCCCTGCTTTGCAGGCATGGGGGAAAGGCTGGCTGCGCTGTGGGGGCTGTTCCTTCCCTGTCTCGGGGGGCTGTCAGCTGCCCCGGTGCTGAAGGGTACACCAGGGCAGCAGGGCCTGGGGCTGGGCCAGCTCCAGAGCTGCCGGGCAGGGCAGAGCAGGAGCTCTTGCAGCCTGTCCAGTCTCATCCGTGTGGTGCAACCGGCTGAATTAGCTCAGCCCTGCGGTGCTGTCACCAGGATCAGTGCAGCAGCTCCTGTCCTCTGGGATGAGCCTGGCCAGGCGCTGGCTCGTGCCTTAACACTGAGATTACTCCCTTCTCCACAAACGCCTGTTTGTGAGCTCAGATATGGCTGATGGCAGTGGTAGCAGGGGTCCCACAAAACGTCCCACCAGCTTCCCCAGGTGGTGAAGGGTTTGCTGGGCTTTTCCTCTTGGAGTGGCATATGAATGCAGCCCGAGTGCCCAGCCCAGAGGGTCTCTGAGAAGCCCAGAAGTATGAGCCTGTCCCTGGGGAGAAGGACCACATTTGGTCCCTACCCAAGATGCTGCTATTGTGGTGAGAAATGGGCACACCTGGGCAAAGGCTGCTGCGGGCGCCGGGATGGCCGTGCGCAGGCGCTGGCGTGCTCGGAAGTGCCACCCTGCCGCTGGCAGAAGCTGCCGCCGGAGCCCGCGCCAGGAGCCGGCACGGGGGCCGTTAGTCACGCTTTGCTCAGCAGCTTGCGGAGGGCTGGTGGAGGGGGCGGGTGGATGCTCCTGGCATTTTGAAGATGCCCGGTATGTTGTTGAATAGCTCGTGTGCGGGCTGGGACGCTGGTGGAGAGCTGCGGCAGACAGGTCTCTCATCCCAAGCCCTGCAATGAGGCAGCAAAGGTGTCTGCCGTGGGTTTGGGGCTCAGCGGCATCTCCAGCCCTTGTGCTGGGCATTGCCATGGGGCAGCTGTCACCCCAGGAGTGGTGGGAATCTGCCCCTGGTGCTGTGGAGCAGAGGGGACCCCAATGTGCAGGCTGCATCCCACTTAGGTTCCTGGGGCAGGATGTGCAGGATGGTCCCCGGCTCTGGGCACAGCTCCTCGCTCTGCTGAGGCCCCCCCCAGTCGGGAAGCACTCGGTCCCCCGGCTTGCTGCAGCTTGGGGTTTGCTCCAGTGCTGTTTGGCTGCCTTGGCTCTGCAGTAAGAGCCCCCAAACACAGCGAACACCACGATGCTGTCCTGCTTCATGGGGAGGAGACACAGAATTTCTCCGCCTTCAGTTAAAACCGGCTCTTTATGCAGGCCTGTGCAAATCAGCATTTAGGGAGCTGTCAGCCGAAGCCCCCCCCCGGGCACTGTCAGTTTTGCAGTGTCAATTTTTGGTCTTTTTCCCTTCCTGGGAATTGTAAGTGACAGGGAAAATCAGGACAAATGCCCGCATGCCTCACGGTGCCGGAGCTAGGCACATGCTCGGGCTCCCTGAGGGGCTCCATGAGCCCCCATCCATCCTCCCAGCACCCTGCAGAAGGGTCTGGGCATGGGCAGGCAGCGGCTGCTCCGGCACTGAAGCCGCCTCCGTGCTCGGCACAACGCCGAGGTGCTCGTTTGCAGCGGCAGAGCTGACGTAGGAGCTGCCGGGGGGGCGGTGGCAGGGAGAGGAGGAGGAAGATCCCAACCTGCCTTTGCACCGTTGAGCAACTGTGGCAAATTGGCTCCGGCTAATTTTGGATCCCGCTGCCGTCGCGGTCAGCTGCCGGTGCTTTGAGCGGAGGGGTTGGTTCAGGGAGAAATTAAGACTTGGCCTTGATTGTGGATTTGATGCTTGTGAGCGGCAAGAAGAAAAGTGGTGGAATGAAAATGTGAAGAGGCTGGATGCTTTTTCCTGAATTCCCTACGTCAGCTTGTCTTAGAGCACCCAGGGATTTGGGACAGCGCTGCTTAGAGTTGAATACATTACACTGAAAGCTATCCTCTGCCAAAAGCTGTTTATAATACAGCTTTGTACGTGGGGCTCAGAGGGCTGTGAGAGGCTGCGTCATCCCATCTCCCTGCTGGGGGGCAGGATCAGCCCCCTCAGGCTGGGAGGGGGAGTGGGGCTGCTGGGCAGCCCCTCAGCGGCATCCAGGCTCACTGCCGGGGCTGTGCATCGCTTCCTGCCATGCACTGGCTCCAGCGCTTTGCAGGCTGGAGAAGGTGGCTGTGGATGAGCTGTGCCTGTATGGCTTTTTTTTTTTCATTTTTTTTTTTCCTCTACTTTGCAAAATGCTTGGAGCTTTCATCATGGCCAAATCGTCTCGGATCTCAGCGGGATCTGCCAGAGCCAGCCTGGAAGCTGCTCTCCTCTTGTGCTGAGTGCCAGATACTGCCAAAACCCTTCAAAAATCGGTTTGCTAGTCAGGGGACAGCACTGGCTCCTCTCTTGGTGCTGGACACCAGCTCCCAAAGCGCCACCATCCTCATCTTGCAAGGTCGGGGTGCAGGACGTTGCTCCTGGCTTTGAGGACGCTCCCTGTGCAGCAGCCTGGCTGTGAGCCCTCTCCCAGGAGAACTAATGAGCTGCCCTCATTATGGGGAGCACGGCAGGCAGGAGTAGGCTGCCCTGGGGAGCTGTGGGGCACAGCGGCAGCTGGGGGAATAGCCCCGTGGCCCCCAGGCACAGGGGGTCCTTGGCCCCCTGAACACCTAGGAGAGCTGCTGGGGCAAAGCCCTGGGGTGGAAAATCGGAAACCTTGTTGGGGTCAACACTTGCAGTCAGAAGAAACTTCTTGCATGAAAAAATACCGACCAAGGCACTGTTCTGACCTTGCCCTGGGGGAGTGGTGCTGGCAGCAAGCCTGGTGGGGCTCAGCGGAGGGTTGCTGGAGCCCACCTGCCCGCAGGACCATCACCCAGCCCTCCCCTCCATGCACCAGGCTGCAGGAGCCTGGGTGTGCTGTGAGGGCTATGGCCCGGGGGGCTTGGGGAGGCAGTGCTGGAGCATGCAGGTTCTGCAAGAAGCAGCTGCAGAAATTTAAAAAAAATATATAAATCCTTTCAATCCGTTTATCAAAGTGGCTTTCTGAGGCAGGTGAAGCCACAATAAATACAAAAAGGGAAGCTGGCCACAGCAAACTGAGGAATTGTTAACAAGAAAAATGGCTCAGCCTCTGAGGGGGTGCTGAGTCTCCCGTTTTGCTGCCGCTGTCAACGTGCCACCCTCCTGCCCGCAGGGTCCCTGGTGGGGGCTGCAAAGCACCTTCTGCTTCTGTGCACAGGCTGATGCTGCCAGGGCTGTGGCTCCTGCCTGGAGGAGGGGATTTGGGTACCCGAGGAGAGGGGGGCACCTGGGGATCGACCTCTGTTCCTGCTGCTGCCCTGCCCGGTCCTGCCTGGGACCTGCAGCCCCTGGGTGCCCCAGGTGCCACATCCTGCAGCATCCCGTGCCCCTGCAGAGACCCATCGCAGCCAGGTCAGCCTGGTGAAGGGTCCTGCCAGGAAATTCTGCCAGCATGGAGATGCTCGGGGCCAGAGGGGTTTGGTGAGTCCCTGCTGCCAGTTGTATCCTGGGCTGTGCCAGAGGCTGGGGTGCCGGGAGCTGGCAGCTGCCTGCCCTGCTGCCGCCTCCTGCCAGAGGACAAATGAGATCTGACCGCCACTCCTGCAGCTCCGACATGGAAGTACGGAGTGTGCGTGATGGATGTGTAATGTAGTGCAGGATTTGCCCTCGGATTTGACCTGCAGCTTCCCTGGCTGCAGCATCTTATCTTCATGTCTTGCTTTTTCTAAGCCTTCTGTGAGAGGGAAGGGATAGATGCCCAACGTGCTGCTGGGGTCCCATCCTGACCCCCCAGCGGTGAGGATGCCCTGAAGCATGAGATTTGATTACTCCACTTAGCATGCAAACTGCTTTGGGCTCTGTTCTGCCTATGAAAAACAAAGGATCTGGGTCCCAGGAGAAGCTCAGTCCCCGGGTAGGGATGTCCCCTGGGGGGGTTTGCTGTGCCGAGAGGAGCCCTGGCAGTCCTCGGTGTCTGCTTTAATTTTAATTCCTATAATCCTGTTATCCCTTTGGCTAAGCACATTTTGAGGGAGTGATGTGCTTGCTGGGGCAAAAAGTGCTGCAAGTGGAGCAAGGCTGTGCCCTTGTCCCTCTGCTTACCCCTCAGCCCTGGCTCTGTTCGGGAGGGATGAGTGGGGCTGTGCTCCCCCGTTATGGGTGAGCAATAATGGGAACCTTTTGCCCTGGGGGGACTGGGTTTGTGCTGGGAGCAGGCAGGGGAAGGTCTGTGCCCTGCTAGCAGGATACACCCGGGTGCCTTGTCCTGCTCTGCCTGCTGCTGCTCGATCCGTGCTGGAGAGCAGCGTTTAATGAAAACTGAGAAGATTAAAACAGCGTGTCCTGAGCCCTGCTGTCCTCTGCCTGTCTGCACAGCCTTGCCTGCCTTTGCCACCAGTTTTTCTAATTAATTTGCTCCATGAATGTGTGGAGAACCACCAGCTAGGACACACTGTTGCAGAATCGTGTGGTGGAAGAGTCTCTGCTGTGAGCTGTGCTCGCTCCCTTCTCTGTGTATGCTTGTCCATCATCCGGAATCAATGCCTGTGGTCTGGGTCCCTTCTCCAGTTTTCTTTCTGGAATGAAACCCTGCGGGGCTGAGCCCTGGCACAGGATGGCACATGGCTGGCAATGTGCTGCTGTGCTGCAGCATCACCGTCTGGGGACCTTTTGGGGCTCAGACCAGCGCTGAGTTCCTGGGGATTGGAGAGCTGGACCATGGATGTGCCAGCAAGTGGCATTTGCTCCAGTGACCTACCAGGCACCTGGGATGAGGTTGGAGCTGCTCACTCTGTGCCATCTGCTGGGGGCTGAAGCCGGGGTGGGTTGGGGTGCATGCCAGTGTCACGGTGGTGCCCAGCTCTAGGGCTCGTGCTGCCTGTGGGCATGGTGTTCACCTTGGCCTCTCTCACTCCCCAGGTGATGCAGGTGCTGAATGCGGATGCCATCGTGGTGAAGCTCAACTCTGGGGACCACAAAACCATTCACCTGTCCAGCATCCGACCCCCCCGGCTGGAGGGGGACAGCACGCAGGTGACTGTGGGGATGTGTGGTGGGGAGGTGACCACGGGGTGAGATTGGGAGGGTGCTGTGCTCCATGCCCTGCCGGTGCGACATCTCTGCTGGGCAGCAATCACTGGCATCCATGACCATCCCTGGATGGAGTCCCCTCCCCATGAGGCTCCTCTTCTACCTGGCCAGACCGCTCCGCCATGCCAAGTACCCCCTTTTTCTTCTTGGGGGAGCCCCATCTCGTGAGATGTGGGAGCCTTGGGGAGGGTTTGAGCCTGCACTCTGATGGCTGCAGGGAAACCGATGCATCCCTCATCCTCTGCCTCAGTTTCCCAATCTGTACAGCAGGTGCCATCGTAGCTCTCTGCTCTGGGGAGGTGGGAGAGCCCCATTTCCAGGGTGTGGGGCTGTGGACGGTGTGTGGTGGGATGGCAGTGCCACTCAGGGGCACACTGGCAGATGGGTGACCCGTCCCTGCAAACTCGTGCCCCTCAGTGGATGGGCACAGGGGCAGTGGCAGAGATGCTGCTCAGCACCCTCAGGTCCTTTGCCAACCGCGCGCTTTGGGCTGGGGCTGTTCCTTTGCTCACGTGGTGCAGCAGCAGCTCTGCCCTCCCCTTCCCCTGCAGCCTGATGTTTGCCCATTGCTGCAGGGCTGCTGGAGATGATGCGAAGTGTGCAAAATCCTTTGGTTTTCCTTCTCCTCCCCACTGTGCCGTTCAGTGAGGTGCTTGGCTATGCCACCCTGAGCATCTCTTCCCTCAGTTGTGGGGCTGGCTGGGGTTGGGGAGCCTCTGGAAGGAGCAGGCTCGTTTGTCATCCGGCTCAAAGGAACGCTGAGGTCTGACTCCCAGAGACCTGCAGCATCAGGATCTGATGGAGAAATCCCGGTGACTGAAGTCTTCAGAAAGCGCCGTATTGTTTGTGCAGTTTGGTCTCTGCTGTGCTTGGTTTGAGCATCTTGCAAGCCGGCATGCACTGGACCTCGAGTCCCGCACTTGGCAGTGACATGAAAGTGCCCAAAATAAGCTCTGCCACACGACTGCAGGTCGCACGCTGAGTCCCCTTCACCTCCACTCAAAGAGCCTCTGCTGGGCCGGGAGCCGGGATTCTGGTTTGATCCTGTGCCCCGTTCTCGGCGCGGAGCGGGTGGCGGCGGGGGCAGCCGGTGCCTGCCGGCAGGGCTGTGACCTGCGGCATGGGCCCGGGAGCGCGGCACTGCCCGGCTTTGCCTGGTGGCAACTGATCTGAAACCATATAAAAGCTCCTTAGGGCAGGGATTTGTCTGCTTGCTGCTTTTTTCTTTCTTTTATTTTATTCCCCCCTAATGGTTGATGCACTCATGAGCTGCTGAGACCCCCGCCGAGTGCCCGCATTGTTCCTAGCAGAAACCTCATCCAACGCCTCTCAAGATGGCAAGGAGCGCTCCCTCCTGCGAGCGAGAGGAGGGCTTTCCAGCCGGGAGCAGAGAACCAACCTTCATCCAGGATTACACGAAAGGCACCTTTTCTAGGGCTGGTTTTTTTTATCCCACGCGGCACCGATGTGTGCTGAGGGCTGGCATCGCCGTGCTGGCGGGCGATGGCACCGTGTGCCACGGCTCCCCAAGCTGTTGATGTGCACAGGGGCAGAGCCCGGGTTGCTGTGGGAACAGTAATTTGGAAATTCCTCCCTCCTAGGATGCCGCCTTGTTTTGTACACACTGAATTATGAATAACTTCCCAAATTAGCCTCTTCCTCCTGCTGTTTCTCTGGCGTCAGCACCGGGTGGACGGGAGCTGCCACGAGCCGAGTGGCACGCTTGCACCGCGGGGAGGGCGTGGGGAGCAGCCACCGGTGCTGGCACTGGGGGGGACCTGCTCCCTCATGTCCCACCGGCACCGTGCGGAGCTGCCGGGAGGAGCACAGTTTCTTTGCGGAGCAATCGCGGTCTCCAAGGAGACTGCAGAAAGGCGGCTGTCCCCCGCCGCACTGCTGGCTCCCCTGGCAAAATCCTTTGCTTGCTTCGGTGCTGCAGCCCCGGCGCGCGGGTGGTTGCTTTCTCCCTGCCTACTGGGAGCTGCTGGGCTCGCTGCTGGCCCTGCCGCCATGCACGGTGCTGCCCAGGGGATGCCCTAAATGTGGGCTGTTCCCCCCTCGTCCCCAAGTCTGGAGTCTCACTACAGGTGCCCCAGCACCCCAAAGTCACCAGATTGCAGCCAAATCTCTGCTCTGCAGCTGGCTTCTCCTTTGGAGAGATTGTATGGAGCGAGCTCGGCATTTGGGAACACCTGCACCTTTAGGTTGCATCCAGGGTTTGCAGGTCCTGCTGCCAGACCCTCTGGTGGTGTGAAATTGCCTGTCCTCACGAGTGTGGTCTGGCCAGCGTGACCCCAAGTCATGCAGCACCGCTGTGGAGCAAGAGCTGTTGCCATCTTCCTCCTCTCCTTCCTGCCGCAAGAGCTGGAGCAGCTGGCACTCTGGAGCCCATCCTGCCCTGGTCTTGGGGACCATGATGGCTGTAGTGATGAGCTTCAGAAAAGACCCATTTGGGTACTTGGCCTGCCACTGCCGTGCCAGTCTCTTACTTGGGCACCCCCAAACTGGGAGGGTTTTGGGCCGTGGCGCTGGTGCGAGCTCCCTTGTCCTTCGTGGTCTTCCCCAGTGCTGCTTGTGGGTGCCCTTGCACCATACAGGAGTGGGTTTGGCCACCCCTGCTTGTGGGTGCCCCAGCTGAACCTCATTTATTTCTTTCTGGGTTTTACATGTCTTTACGTCCTTCTGCATTTTCACCTCTGGCTCCACTTATGTGGTTGCTTAATTACCTGTGAATGCAATTAATGAAATGTTTACCCCCTTCCCCTTCCAGATCATTAATTTTTTTTAAAAAAAAGAAAAACCATCAAAAAACCCAACCACCGCTCAAAAAAGCCCTGGCCAGACAAACTGGGCTCCTTGCTCAGCTGTGTGCCCCTCTCCCCCATCCCTGGCTGGGCGCATTGCTGCTCGCAGGGCGATGCTTGCTGCCCCGGAGCTCCCCCGGCCCCATGGTGCCTGGGGACCCTTGGCTGCTGCTGCTGCTCCCCTTTAATCCCTGCTCCAGCTCCTATGCTCTGGAGCTTTCTGCACTCGGGCAGCTCAGCGTGGGAGGCCCCTATCCTCACTGCCCTTGCAAAGGTGGACCCTGAGCTCAAGGCATGTACACATTTTTTATTTTTTTTTCTTTTGGGGGGGGCTTGATTTCAGGCTTTTCTAGAAGGCTTTACCCACGACGCGTTGTGCGTGGGTCTGACAGCTCTGCAGCAGTGTCGGAGCTTGGCAGCTCTGGCTGCGAGCTGCTCTGCCTGCAGTCGGGGCTAGACACGTACCCACTGTAGCAGGTAGCATGTAGATAACGTGGCTCTGCCGGGGAGATCCATCTCCATCCCACCAAGCACAAATTGGTCCCAAGGCATCTGATCGAGTAGATGGGAAATGACAAACTGAAAATTCAGCGTAATAAAATCCTACAGCCTTTCATCTCCCGCCTTCATCACCCGGCGCGAAATGAATCCTGAGAGCAGGAGCTGATAACATTTAATATCTCTATCACTTGTCTCTGTCGAGGAACATAACGTATTCAGATGAAGATGCAACTCCCGCCGCTGCCCAGGTGCTGGCTGTGCAGGTGCGGTGCCGCTGCCATGGT
The DNA here is from genome assembly GCA_035590275.1 of Ibycter americanus. Lineage (NCBI taxonomy): Eukaryota > Metazoa > Chordata > Aves > Falconiformes > Falconidae > Ibycter > Ibycter americanus. Next base: position 71,881,846 of record JAVJGI010000060.1, on the reverse strand, counting down.
GCGTGGGGATGGCCAGAGCCCCCTTGCCGGGACCCCCCTCCTGATTTGGGGCAGCATCTCGGGAGCAGGATGCAGGGTGGCTCCTTCCTGCTGTGTAGCATCAAAACCGGAGTGTTCGTGGCAATCCTTCCCCAGGCTGTGTCTGGCCACCGCTGTGGCCTTAGTGCCTTGCTGGGCTGGAGGCTGAGCTGTGCCCACCGCGGCTGGCGTTGCCCTCGCCTCTGGTGAAAGTGCCTGGTCCTTGTCTGGCTGGGCTGGGGCCAGGGCTGGTTTAAGCCCACAGCCTGGAGGCAGGAGCTCGTTTCGCAGCAGGACCTTGTTTCACAGCTGTGGTCCACATCTGGGGTTCTCCAGTCTTTGGGGTGAGCGAGGTGCCTCCAAGCATGGGGAAGCCCTTCCCCATCACCACAGCTGATGCCCATTGCTCCGGCATCCCACACCGTTCAGCCCTCCTACCCCATGGTGGGGACTGGGATCTGTCCATTTTGGTGACGCATCGGGCTCTGCTGAAGCAGGTTGCCAGTGTGTTGGATCTGACCGAGGGCAGAGCCCTGTCCAACAGCGCTGGATGTTTCCACGGAATGGGAGGAAGAAGAGCAAAGCCCCAAGGAGGAGCGGCGGCTGCGAGGCGCTCTGACCTGCCAGATCTGCTGGCGCCAGTGCTGCAGGCTGCGGGCAGCAAGGGGCGATTCTGGCTCGGGGATCGGGGCTTTCCTGGATCTTGGTGTCACCACTGTTCCCGGTGTTCAGGAGGTTTCATCTGTGCTTTTTTAATCAGAACTTCACTCCCTTGGACAGCTAAATTACAGAATCTCGTTAGTGGCTCTGTGCTCTAGCAAGCTATATTTGCCCAGTTGATGCGACGGCAGTACAAATCTGCTCCAATCCCCCAATTTATCTAAATTGATATCTTAATTGGTAATACTCTTGGAGTGGGGGAGTCAAACACATGGACCCTGATTCGAAGAGGAAAAAAACAGGGGAAAAAAACATCCTGCTGATGGTGGGTTGGGTTTTTGTGAAGTCTGGAAGTGTGGCAGTGTCTTGCCTGGCCGGAGCAGGGCTGTGGGGAGGGATGCAGTTGCTGCTGGGGGTTTTGGCAGCATTGGGGCCCCTCTCATCCCTGGGAGTCGGAAGGAGGAGGTGGAAAGGGGATCGGGAGCAGAGATGTCTCGGCTCCTTTCCTGGCTGTGCCGCTGCTCGGGGACTCCGTGGTGCCTGTGCAGCGGAGATAAGGTTGACGTTGGCAGTGAGGGATTTCTTCAAGGATTGTCTGGATGGCCCTGGGGCACCTTCCAGCTGTATTTTCTGAGGACACAAAGCTGAGGCTGTCTGGTTTTTCTTGTTTATCCTGGATGGTGGCTCACGCCTGTCCACCTGCCTCTGCAGGTGGTGGGGTGCTGGGGAGGGCTCTCGGGCACCTTTGGGTGCCTCCAGCCTCCTCCAGCTGGGGCACAGGTTGGTGGGTCTTCAGAGTGGCAGGGCCCTGGTGCTGTGCCTGCTCTGGCTGCCAGCGTGCTGCCGGAGTGCCGGTGAGCCTCGTGTCTGCTGGGAGTGCGTTTGGCACGTTGGCAGCTAATTGCAAAGCTGACACGAGCATCAGGGCTGTCACCACACCGGGCAAACTTGGAGGAGCAGATGCTGCTGCAAACAGAAAGCAGTGAAGAGCTGGAAACGTAGAGAAGCTGGAAATGGCTTCAGAAAAAGAAAAACCAGAAGGATTTGGGCTTGGATTTTTTTCCCCCCTGCTCTCAAATGAGCTTGTGTGCGGGTTCCTTGGCTTTCTGATATGTTTCCAAAGGCAGGGAACTGCGGACTCCCATTGGGCTGCGAGCAGATGAGGGATTAGCCAGCCCCCGTGCATGCCAGCCTCCGGAGAACAGGAGCCGTCACCTGTGAGGGGTCCTTGTTCCTGGTCAGTGGGGACCCTCGCAGCCAGGGATCAGCCCTGTGCGGGGGCTGGGCAGGGAGGGCGAGCCTGCAGCCATCAGGCTTGACCCACTGGGTGGTCTCAGCATTTCTGCTCAGCTGGGATGCAGGGCGCTTGCAATACCAGTTCTCTTCTGGTCTTATGGTGGGGTGATGCTGGGCAAAACGCACATGTCCCTGTCTGTCTGCCCACCTAGCGAGGCACGACGTGTCCTGCTGCAGAGAGCAATGACGGCAGAAGGTCGGTGCTGGGGCAGCCGCGCGGCTTGGCTCTGCTGGGCTTCGGCTCCTCACGTGGTCTTTGACTGCAAACTGTCAGCTCCCAGAGGTGCCGGTATTTAAGTCTTGCAAGGATTTTTCCGTGTCTTGAATCTCGTGTCCGATCTGTCTTCCAGCAGCGCAGCCCGGTGACTTTCATCACCCCCTCGCCGCTGGGCAATGCCAAGCGATGCCCGGATGAAGGCAGAGCATCAGCCGCGCGGCGCGAGGGCGGGTGACGAATGGCAGCCCCCGGCAGCACCGCTGCTCCTGCTCCTCATCATTCTGCCTGCCAGCTCTCTGCCACACTCCAGCAGATTTTAGAAAGAGCCGTATTTTACCCAAACCCCATCAAACGGCGGTACTTTCTCTCTGCTCCATTCCCTGACACTTGCTGATTGCCAGGATATTTATGTGAAACTGGGAGCGTTTTGTAAATACGACCTGCCCAGCTTGCTGCCGTCCCCATCCGGCACTGCCGGAGCAGGAGCTGCCGGGGGCTGCGCAGCTGAGAAAGGGCAGGCGATGGACCTTGAGGTCAAGGGCAGCCCGGACCCCTCAAGCTGCTGGTTTTGACTCCCTTTGAGATGGATTTCTAACCCGTTTGAGATTTGGGAAACAAGCTGTTCAGGAAGGATCCCATCACACCTGTTTTTAGCAATCGCAGCTGCTTTATCCTTGGAAATGAGCTTTTTCTTCTAATGTTGTGACACTTTGGGGTACCTGATGGCGCACGGGTCTCGCTGGCAGAGCCTCAGGTGCCTGTGGGTGCCTTGTCCTGCTCAGCCCCTCTCGGTGGGAGCCACCCGCGGTCGGTGCCGTGCGAGGCGAGGCGAGGGCTGCTCGACAGATGGTTTGCAGGTGTCTGCCTGGTGCTTTTCTGCAGCAAGCCGGATTTTGGAGAGAGGGTGGCTGCACTCGGCTTGGCAGAGGTTCGAACGTTAGCTGTGATCGCGGAGTGGTTCCTCCTGTCCCTGCAGAGGCTCTTCTGGCATCCTCGGCTCGACAGGTTCTGGGGAGCGCGGGCGATGCCGTGGCCCCTGCCAGGAGAGGTGACGTTGCGGCACGGCGCGGCTGGCTGCATCCCCACCGCGCTGCCGGGGCGCTTGGGAGTTCGGCAGAGGCTGCTTGAAGGTGGCACGTTGGCTGGGGAGCGAAGTGCTCGGTTTGCTTTGCAAAGCTCTGCGGAGCTGTTCGGGTGACGGCACAAGTCACGGTAGTTATGATGCCAATGGCATGTCAGCACAGGCTTCTTCAGTGCCAAAAACAAGATAGCCACTCGCTTCCCCGGCTTGTCGTCCCTAGCCCCTCTCTGGTTTGGTAGTGGTAGTAGCTTTGCCACCAAGCTCTGGCTTTCCTGGGGTGATGCAGGGCTGGTTTTCCTTGGCAGCTCCCACCATGCTTGCCAGCGTGTGTCCCTGCCTGCACATCCATGGGCAGTGGTGAGCCAGCACTCCAGAGGGCTCTGCCTGCTCAGGAGCTCCCCAGTGCTGCCAAAACCCTTGGACACAACTTGGGCTCCCCTTGGTGCTTCTCCAGTCCCTTTCCTGCAGGGTTATTTTGTGCTTCCCCCCTTCCCTCCCCTGCCCGTGAGCTGCTCGGCGCAGCGGCGGCAGCTCTCACCGGTGTCTCCGGTGCAGCAGTTCTGCTGCTGCAGCCTGCCCAGGCCATCAGCACAGCCTCTGAAGGTGCGTTTGCGGCTGGGAGGAGTGCCTGGATCTGCCAGCCTGGCGGGAGGCTTGTGGGTTGGCTTCCTGGAAATCCCCCCCGGGAGCCAGAGATGAGGGCTGAGATGGGAGCACAGGGAAGGGGAGCCGTGCTGGGACCCCCCGAGGGCACGGACTACATGGGATGTGCGCCTGCGACTTTCTTCTCTGGGTGATTTTAGAGCAGCAGCAATGTGTCTGGGCTGATGCTATCAGATATCTCTTCTCTGTGTGGCACATTGCTTTTAGAGTCTCTGGTACCAAACTCATCTCCTGTTGTCCATCCCAGGGAGGTATCCAGGCTGCTCCCAAGAATTTGGCAGTGGTTTCCATCCCTTCCTAAGGAGGATCGCTCATTTCCTTGGCTTAACACCCATCTGCTGGCTTCTCCCAATGCTCTGGACTGTTCTTGATTGGATGTGATGATCTTAAAGGTCTTTTCCAACCTAAACGATTCTATGATTCAGTGATTGATGCCTTCATCCTTCTAGTAATGGGCAGCTCAAGGCAACCAGCCTTGGAGGAACCTGGGAGATCCCCCAGCTCAGCCAAGCTCCCCCAGGACCTCCAGCTTATCGTCATCATCCCCTGTTGGTGCCGTGAGGATGGTCTCTCTCTGCGGCAGCTCAAAGCCTGCAGGTTGTGCCCAGCTGGCCAGTATCTCTGTGCCGGAGTTGAATTCCAGGCTCCCACAGCCCAAGTGAGCCCCGCCTGGCAAGGGATGCCGTACGGCTCCGTGGCAGCAGAGGGATCGCCTGTGAGAGCAACGGGGTCCGCGTGGAAAGAGGATCTTGTTTCCCTATTTGTTGAGCAGGATTTGTACTACAAAAAGCGCACCGCACTCAACGAGCATAAAAGATTAATGAGAAACAAACCCATGAACTCATCAGTGTCTCATCTCCGCTAAATTACAGTTACAAGGATCATCGTAGCTCATCCATGTATTGTGTAACAGAACTGATTGCCGGCGTGGATGGGGCGCACGGTGAGCCCTGCCACGCCGGCAGAGCAGTGCGGCGTAAAATGCTAAGTGCTTGGGCATATGGCCTTAATGTATTCTAAATATTGGCAGAGGAGAGGTGCATCTGAGGAGAGGCAGGAGCAGAAAGTGGGGGCACTAGAGTTCCCCCATCAATATTTAATAGGGGCTGCAATAGCTTCTAGGGAGAAGACATATGAAGTCAGCATGTTCTTGCAACCTGTTTTCTGCCCTCTGGGTAGCATGCTTTTTCTAGTGTAAAAACGACTAGCTTGCATCTCTCCACCGTTCCTCTCTTCCGTTCTGCCCAAGTCTTTCCACAGTGGGAAAGCAATTGTTTGGCATTTCATCCAGAACTCCGGATTGCTGAGATACAGCTCCTGGCAGCTCAGGGTGCTTAATTCTGGGGTGGGGGCTTCAGGCTGATCCAGACCCCTGGCAAAATACCGCTGCTTTATCACAGGAGGGTTTTCTTTCCCCGGCTGAAAGCAAACACGCGATGGCACAGCCAGAGCCTGGCTCCTGGGGGATCTGTCGGAGCTAGGTACGAGGACTGATCGGGGCTGGATTAATTTGTGAGCTGGCACAGCTGGGTTCCTGTATGGATTACAGCCTCTGGCATCCCAGGAAATTGCTGATGCCTTAGAGAGCAAAAGCGTAGCAGCAAAAAAGAAAAAACCCTGAAGCAGTAAAGCAGGCAGCAGCAGCCTGGAGGAGCAGAGGCCGGGCTGGTGCTGGCTGCGGGCAGCTGGCCAGCCTTGGAGCCGGAGCCGACGCTGGTTTGGGGAGATGGGCAGGAGCTTGCCGACAATTACAGAGCAGCTTCTTCTACGAGGCAACAGCTCCGTGACTGCAGGCAATAGCTAACTCGCACCGCACGGCTCCAGGGCCCATGTCGCCACGAGGAAGATGCAGCCGGGAGGACGATGCAGCTCCAGACCATATGCTTTGCAAATAGTGGCGGCACTTAAGTGCTTGGTCTTATTGATGCCATGTAAGTAATAAGCCCTGAAGATTGGGCTGTGCTAAAATACTTCCCAAACAACTTACATTTAAGTGTTGTAATTCTGACCCAGCAGAAGTGCCTAGTGTTTTGACACTGATGCTTTGAGGAGGATCCAGGCACCTGCCAGCTTGCATTTAAGAGGACGACACTCCAGCCGGGCTTTGCATCGTGCTCTCTGGGAGCTGCTCTGCTCAGAGAAGCTTAATCATCACCAGCGCCTGCAGTCCAGAAGCATTAAAGCAGAAACGGGCAGACCTGGCATCCTGTGTGCGTGGCTGCCCGGCTTCTCGGGGCGCTTGGGTCTGACGCCGTGCTAAGGCTGTGGCAAATGTTTCTTGGTCTGCTGGGTGAGCGTGAAAATGCTGATGGGAGAATGAAGCTTTGACCTTTTGATCTCATCAGGAAGCTACTGTGAATCCTCTATTGATGGTTAAATTGCACTAAATTAGAGAGGAGCTGTGCAATTCTGCCACATTGCTGAACTGTGCAATTAACGTCCTGCCTAGCAACAGCACCCTTGTGCCTCGGGAAACTTAAGCCTGTGATTTTAGGTATGTGATGAACCTGGCTCTGCGAAGACTTAATTTTTTTTCCCCAGCAGCGTATGGCTTTTGGAACCTCTCCACTCTATCTGGGAGGCAGCCAGAGCCATCCGTGCCAGCAGCGCTCTGCTCTGTGAGGAGCCACAGTGTCCTGCAAGGAGGTTGAATTCGGTGCCCGGCACGGCTGCAGTGGGGCTCTGCCTCCACACCTGGTGGCACCGGGCATCACCCCAGCATCACCCTGGATCCTGCCCTGTGACCAGTGGGATGGCCCCTTGGTGGCTCAGGGTGACGGAGGGGACGCTGGAGGGCATGGCTGGGGCACGCATTGGCTCAAGGGCACTGTCATGGAGCTGGCATTGCCTTTGCTTCATCACCTTCACCCCAGGGCGGTGAAGGGATAGCAGCAGCTCCATCACCGCATGGACCCGCTGCAGCATTGGGCTGGAGGCAGGAGGGGGAATGTCCCGTGCCGAGAGCCAGCCCAGGCTCGCGTCCTTGCCCTGCCACCTCGCTCCTCCTCTGCTCAGCTTGGTTTAGAGCTGATTACAGCAATGCACGCTGCTGCCTGCTTTCTGCCTGCGGGTCAGGGCTCCGCTTTTATACCTCCAGCCAGGAGCATGACAAAGGCATCCCTCTCTGTGGAGCAGGGGGATTGCTGGAGCGGAGAGCTCCGTGCCTCCCCCAGCCCCCCTTGCATCACTCTGGCATTTCAGCTGTGTTAACACCTCCCTCCACGCACCTCTGCTAGTGCCGTGCGACGCTCTTCCAGCTCAGAGTAATCATGAATATTCCCCCTGCCATTAGCACCGGCTGCTGGAGATCTCTATTTAGTCGCTAGACATTTGAAGATGTGCTGCAAGGGACGGTGTGTGTCCCTCGCTGGTGCCCGCAGCCCACCCAGCTCCTTCGCTCGCAGGTGGGCTGCAGGGAGGGGATGCTCCAGCTCGCGTTTGTGGATCTTTGCTGGCACCGTTCATCCACAGGGACTGTGAGGGATGCTGCACTCCTCTTCCCACACCCCAGAGCAGAGGGGACAATGCTTCGCCTCTGCACCAAGCTCCTTTTGGGGCAGCCCCAAGCCCGCTCTCACCTCTGGGCAGCAGCGTGCAGGTGGGCTTTGCTGGTGCCCAGCTGTGCCAGGAGCACTCGGGTGGTTGTCACCACCCCGATGAGTTGTACGGGAACAGTTCCTGCCTTGGCACCTCCTGAAATCGCCAGTGCAAGGGGCAAAGCTGCTGGGCCCCTTGGAAACAAGCTTCCCATGGAGGAGCTGCCCTGCATCTGCAGGGCTTGGTGCTGGGGAAGGGCTTGTCCCCTCCTGGTGCGGGGCTGCCTTGGCATGGCATAGCCCGGGTGTCACCCATGGGTGCGCTGGCAGTGGCATGGGACATAGACCACGCACCACTTGCACGCTGCGTGCACACCCCTGGTTTGCTGCAAACAGCCGCCTCTCGGGGGTCCGCAGCAGGATGAACTGGCTACAGTTTAGCAAGGCTCCAGCTGCCCTTGCAGCATTTTCTACCCTGACCCTCTGCTGCAGGGTCTGAGGCTGGACCCTGCCTGTGCCACAGAGCCTGCCTGCACTGCTGGTACAAGGTGGCTTCCCTGGGGCTGGCAAGGGTGTTGCAGGATGGCCTGTGAGCATGAGGACAGGGTGGTGATGATGGTGACAGTGATGGCTCAGGATGTCCTCTCTCCCGGGCCCTGCAGTGGGGGCGGCAGCTCCATCCTTAAAAGCTTTTTGCCTCCCTCCCTGTCCGGCCGCTGCTGTCCTAGTTTTCACTGGCTGCTATTCTTCCCCTCTGTCACGTGCGGGTTCGGCACGGTGCACTTACATACAGCTTCATCTTCTGCTGGCTTCTGCGGGCAGCTCTGAGCTGGGCTCTGAGCTGCTCCCGCATCTTTAAAATGCCTCGTTCAACCTGGGACCTGGGGCTGCTGGTGCACTGCGGGGCTGCGCTTCATAAGCTGGAGGATTAGCAGAAATTAAAACTGCCAGAAGCTGGGATGCTGTTGAAAGCGAATGCATGTGTGTCCCCTCCCATGCTCCAAAAGGGCATGCGACCCCAAAGCCAGGGCAATGAGGTCTGTCAAGTGACAGCCCTGTTATGCATCCCTTGGGGTGTGCAGTTACCAACTGAAATTTGGGTTAGCGGTGGTGAAAGTGTGGAGGTTTTTCCTTAAGTCCTGAAATGGCTGCCACCGCCCGAGACGGGGAGTCTGCCAGCAGCTGCTGGCTCTTTTGCTCTGAGCAGAGCCGGTCCCCGTCCCCTCGGTGTTAGAGCTGGGCTGAAAGGAGGCAGAAGCCTCTCCTGGCTTTGCAGCATCCCGCAGCCAGGCTTTGGTTCCAGATTGTCCCTGTTCTGAGACTGGTGACCCCATTTTCACGCTCCCTGTGAGCGGATCAGCCAAAATACTGCTGGAGAGCTAGAAGCCGCCCGACCCCTTGCTCGATGCCCCACAGTGTCGGTGTGCAGTGGTGCCCCATCCCAGCACGTGTGGCTGGATTTCAAGCTGCTGAGCCTCCCATACCCACTGCTGGCTGTTCAATCCCCAGCTGCTGGCGCGGCATCACACTGGCTGCGCCCAGAATGCCGGGGAGGGTGTGAAATGCCAGCGCCGAGCCTGGGGGAGCTGCCGTGACAGCGGAGCTGGAGGCGAGGTGGGTCTGGCTGGGAGCACCGGAGAGCTTGGGGATGTGTGGGCAGCACAGGGGACCCCAGGTGCCCTGTGGGGCTGCCTGGCTTTGGTCGGGGTAGACCAAAACCACCGTCTCCTAACCAGCGTGGGTTTTGCCCATGATCTGTCAAACTGCCCTCAGTCCCTAGCCCTGCCTGTGGTGGGCTCGATGCTCCGGGGTAGCCCTGGGCTTTGGCTGAGGTGTCAGGGGACGTGCAGCGTGGGGATGTCCCAGTGTGGGGTCTGCAGCGCCAGCGGTCAGGAAGTGCAGGTGTTATCCAGGCTGAGGGTGTCCATCCTTCCCCTTCCCTCACCTTACTGAGAGGGCTGCAGGGAAGCATCCCTCCTCCAGCAGAGCCAGCCAGCAGCATTTGTGCTGGCTGGGGCAATTAGCATATGGAATCACTTTCCTGTGAGATTTTGGACGATAAATTACTTTTCGGTCGAAAATCATATAAAAGCTCCATTACGCGTGGATGGAGGCATTTGTGGAGCAGGGCTGCTGCTCCTCCGGCGTTCTGGGCTGGTTAGTGCGTTCCCGGTCGGTGGGGTGGGGTGGGCACTGGGGCTTTGTGCCTGGGCCAGCCACCTTCCTCGAGCGCTTTGGGGACAGAGGGGTGGCAGAAGGGACCCTTGGGGTCCCCCACCATGACCCATGCTGGGGACAGCTGCTGCATCAGGGAGGGAGCCAGGCTGGTCCTGCAGAGCCCACCGGCACAGGGCAGGTTTGCAAGGGGCTGCTCCAGTGCCCGGTGTGGTGTGAGGGTGCCCGGCTGAGTGGGGTGCTCCATGGCACACCGAGACGTGGGTCCCTTTCCACAAAAGCACCATGTTGGGGTGATTTTTGCAGCTGCTGTTCTCTCATGTTATGTCCCATGGAGGGGACCCTGTGGCTGGTTCAGGCCCCCGCTGCTGGGGCCGGCGGTGCTGGGTGCTGCTGCCGTCATCCTCCTCTGCAAATCCCCAGGGACTGCTGGCGCGAGTCCTCCTCCAGCGCCGCAAGTTCCCTTCCTTCATTTCCCTCTGGCTTGGAGAGCCAGCATGGGAAGGAGCAGTGCTGGCATGGACTGGCAAGGCAATCTATCCCAAAGATTTCTTCCAGCAGGCACCGGGGACAGGGCTATTCCCTCATCTCCTGACCAAGCCTTGTGCCAGTTTGCGGGCAAGCAGGGGCAGGGCTGGCTCCCTTTGCTGGGGCAGGAGCCATGCCATGCCGTGCCACTGTGCCTGCACTGTCTCCTCCCACATCAGCTCCCTCCAGCAGCCCAGTGCTCTGAGCATCACTCTGCTTGGGGCCAGGTCATGGCAGGACTTGACACTGGCATTGCTAAGAGTGGGGACCCCGCCAGGGTCTGTCCCAGGAGGTCTGTCCCCTTGGGGCTTTCTGGATGAGAGGGAGCAGCCCTGACAGTCCCGTGCATGGTGCTGGTGTGCTGCTGGGCAGGGGGCTGGTCCTCAGCCGGCACAGCAGAGCCCCAGGGGATGCAGGGCGATGCTTGCACCAGCCTGGTTATCTGTGGTGATCCTGCATGGAGTGGGGAGGAATGAGAGATTGAAACCATGGAGGAAAATATTTCTTAAATTGCTCTGTAAGCCCTCTGAGGGTCTGCGTTACAGCAAGCAGATGGGTATTCAGCATAAACCCAAATTAAATAGCGTGATTTCTCCAGGTTTTATGGACAAAAGTGTACCTGGGGAAGGCACACGAGCGTGGGTGGGCTAAACCTGGTGCTGGGAGGAAGAATGATGAGAAAACAAATCCCTGTCTCCTGTTTAACCGTCCCTTTCAGGGAAAACCTCGGCTGGTCCAGTGTGCTCCAGGGGAATGCTCCTGGCTGTCCTTGCCCATGCTTGGGGCTGTTGGTTCCCCGTGCGTCACTGGTGCCGCTGGTGCATCTCCGGAGCTCGGTAATGAGCTAGATCAGCTTTTCCAGGGGCCTTGGCTGTGGGACATTCAGAGCATCTTGCACTGCGCTGCTTTTCTGCTGCTCCCTTGGCTCGACGAGGGTGTTGGGTGAAGTCAGGTTCATTTAAAATAGAATTCACACATTGCGGCGTTGTAAAATTTAAAACAAAAAAAACCCCAAACACTTCTGAAATTACCGAATATTTTTATACATCTCAATTTCCTCATTAGCGACAACATTATCTCCTTGTCCGCGGAGAGGTGGTTCATTGTGCGCATTGCCAAAGCGCCGCCGGTTAATGAATTCCCCATAGACGGGTAACGTTGTGCTCGGCTGATTTTCCCGATTAGTTCGTAGGAAAGGGCACTGCCTTCCCTGCCGCTACCTGAAGATGCTTTGCCATTTTTGTAGCGGGGCAGAGGTTGCGACAGAGCTGCGCACATGGGTAAGGCATCCCTTCAGATGCTCTCGCTCCAGCACCGAAGCCTGAATTAAGGAGTTCTTCCCCCAGTATTCCTCAGCCAGAAATATTCTCCTCTAATGCCGGCAAAACAAAAACTTGAATTGCTTGGAAATTACTTTTCAGAAGAATCTTGATGGGTTTAAGCAGAGGCTTTCCTTGCAAAGGGTAATCCTGTTTTTAACGAGGTAATTTATAGTTGCTGATTACAGCCCCGAACGGTCCAGTGTGAGCAAACACACTGGAGCAATGAACGCACTATCTGCTGGTGACAGGCTCCCGCGGGTCGAGAGTTGAGAGGGAGATATCCAAAGGATGCCTGTAATTAGCCCGAGCGTTTAATTTAATAAAACAAGTGACTAAAAACATAAGCGTGCTGTATTCTAAAAGCGTTGCACGTAATTACAAATTATCTTAATTCAGCGCTGGCACAGCCAACTTGGTAATCGCCTCATAAATAACTTTCATTAGCTGATTTCAGCATCCATGCTCAGTGGTACCTCCAAGGGTATGGCTGATGTGGGGGGGATTCAGGGGAGGAGGGGGCTTTGTAGGTGCACGGTCTGGTGTCAGGAGCAGGACTGCACAGCATCCTTCTGCAGGCTGGCACCGCCGTGCTTCGGCCACAGCACGTGCTGGTGATGCCCCTCCAGGCTGAGATTCAGGGGACTGTGAGGGGATGCTGCGCCGGGTGCGCCAGGGTGTCCGGAGCATCGCTTGGGCACATGTCCCCAGCCCAAGCAGCAACATCTCTACCAGTGCCCTTCCCAAAAATGCCTGTTTCAGCCCTGAGCCCAGTGAGCCAGTGCTCATCTGCTGATATTTTGTGCCGAAACAGCATCTGCAGCTTCGCCTTTTATTTTCGTGCCGGCAGAGAGATGATGATCCTATCGATCGCGCAGTTTCCATTTGTCCTGTGGCTTTTCTGCTGGGGTTGTTTTATTTCCCCGTGGACTGGAGCAGCGGAGGCTTCACTGTGGCTGCGTGACATGAGCTTTCTGCTGCCGTTGTCCCCATCCTCGATGCTGCCCGGCCCTCCTTCACCGGCCACACTGATGGCCACGTGAATGCTGTCTTGGAGCGAGCGGGGAGCGAGCAGGGAGCGAGGACTCACTGTCAGAGCACCAGCCCCTCAATGGACCGAGAGCAAACCGCGCCGGGGTGCCTCAGGGGGAGCGTGCCCCTGCGTTGGGGTCTCCTGGCTGGGGGCTGCGGGTGCATGGTACTGAAGACATTGAGCTCCCTCCCTGGGGACGAGGAGGATTGTCAGGAGGCAGGAGACTGCGGCCACTTACGGCAGCGGCAGTGCTGTAATGGGGCAACACCAGTGGCAAAGCCGGCTCGTCCTGGGCAGGACCTGGCTTTATCCCTGCGCTGCGGGAGCGCAGTTCCCGAGAGGGTGCTGGTTCAACATGTAGCACATGCTGACAAGACAAACAGCTTTATTAATTTAAGCCTGGTGCTAATGCGATTGCAAGCAGCGGGGCAAAGGAGAGCGGTGGGGGCACAGAGCATCCTCTGCCTGGAGCGGCTGCGGCCAGCGTGGTTGCCGTAGCAGGGGAGCCAGTGTGCATGGCGGGTTTTGTTCCTCTTTGTAAAACCATATTCTTGTGGGTGAGGAGCAAAGCTCTGGTGCGGAGCTTTCAGAGAATTGTGGTCCACAAACAAAATGTGGTTTTTTACCCGCTTTTGAGGAGTTAGAGGTGCTGAGCACAGCGGCATCTGGAGATGCAAGCTCTGCTCTTGCAAAAAAGTATGGTGGCTTTGGTCTTGGCTGCACCCAGACTTGGCTCTGAGCCCAAAGAGGGAGTGGGGATGGTTTCCCGGTGTTGCATGTACTGTTTGCCCTGGGGATGCTGCAGTGCTGGCTGCAGAGCACACACGGTGGGACATGCACTTCTTGTGTCGGCACATGCCCTGGCTGCATCCTTCTGGGATGCAGCAAGATGAAGGAACAAGGCTAGGGTCTGCTGGGGACCTGCTGAAGGTCCGGAGCAGCACGTGCCGATTGGAAGGCGTTAACTGCAGCAATGGAAATTCCTGCGGAAAATGCTGTGTCCTGCTTCATCTGCTGCTCCATCAGGCGAGAGAAGCCCCAAGGTGACCGGTTATGGCACTGTGCTTGTCCTCTGTGCACCTGGGATGGATTGTACTGTGCTCCGAGCACCGCGGTGGGTAAGCACTTCTGCTGCCGAAAGTTGCCCTGCCGTGCCGCCGGCATCCTGAGAGGCACCTGCATCCTGTGGCCCCATAAGCCCCACTCCACTCTGGGGCCGGACCCACCAGCATCTCCCCCATGGCAGCCTCGGGTGCCACTTGCTGCAGCAGGCAGTGGGTTCCTGGAGGGTTTCAGGTGAGATCCAGCCTGCCACCAGCTTCTGCTCTGTGCATGGGGCTCCCAGCTCAAACAGCTGCTGGTGCATCCAGAGAGGAGGAAAACTTTTCCTTTCCTCCTTTGGGATCCTGTTAAGTGGGGGTGGGGGTCCCTCCGGGGATGCCACCACTTTCCCGGCACTCTGCCACTCCTCCATGCCATTCCTCACTGCCCCATCACCGGGAGTGGCATGAACAACCTGGGCCCATTGCAGGATGCTCCCCATCACCACAGGCTGCGGATCCTCACACTCTTCGCTGTTGAAACGGGCTGGCAGAGGGAGACGAGCAGGCAGCGTGTGGCAGTAGGCAGAAGGTTTAAATTAGGGCCTCTCTGTAATGTGATTAATAGGTGCCTTCAGGCTTGATGGAGATTGATGGTTGCTGGCAAGGCTGCGGGAGTGAGCCCAGGCATGCGGTGAGCACAGTCCCGGCGCCCTGGGGAGGAGACCGCAGCGGCGTTCACCAGCAACACCATCAATACCGAGCTGGGCTCTGTCGAGTTTTATGGAGGAGGCGGAGGATGGATATGGGATAAGATAGGAAAAGACAGCAGCCAGGATGGAGCAGCCTTTACCCCTCCCGGCAGCCCTCTCTGCAGGCTGGGCTGCTCTTGTGCCCTGGGATGGTTTCAGGAAGGAGACTGGAGGACACGGAAAACTTGCTCCATGCTGTATGTGATTTCAGCCTGGCCCCACGTCTGGCTGCAGACCCAGCTCTGTGTTGCGGGTGATGGCGGAGAAAAGCCTTCAGTGCCTCTGTGTGGTGTGCCGGTGACCAAGGCTTGGCTGGTTGTGCCTGGGATCACCGAAAACCTGGCTGTCTCCTGCTTCCCTGAGCTGCCTTCAGGTGCGCTGAGCCCCTCAGCTGCCGGGAAAGCTGCTGCAGAAGAAGCAGAAGAGCTTTTGCAGAGCAGGGAGGACTCGGAGCGGCTGCTGCCAGTTGTGTTTGGAGGCGAGGAAGGTCAGCACCGAGCTCAGCCCGCCTGCGTGCGCGGTGAAGGGCAGCTGCCAGCAAGCTCAGCCCAGCTGGCACCACTGCAGTGCCGAGACACTGTGGCTGGAGTTGCCACCACCACACGAGGTCCCTGCTCCCAAGGGGACAGGCAGCATCATGCCCGCAGTGCTGAGCAGGTGCTGGGGTGCAGGGGCGCCTCTGGCTGCCCCCCACTCTAGGTCATGGTGCTGGCACCATGCAGCACCAGGGACCCGAGGGGAGAACACTCCTGTGAGCCCTCTCAATATGCTTTGATAAAATGCAAATCACGCTAAAATGGTAGACTTCCAATTACAAGGCTCCAGCGGGGAGCCTGTTTTGATAATGAAAGCGATTAAAATGGGGGCCTCTCCTTCTTGTTTGGGTATGGAGGCTCAGCTCAGGAGCCTAACTCTGCTAATGATGTTTGAATAATTCCAGGGCCTGAGATGCTCTGATACCCGCCTGAGGGCTGAACAGGGTCTGGGGAAAACCCTTTACCCACGGGGTGCCGGGATGGATTCAGCTGCGGTGCTGGCTCCCCAGACCTCCAGCGTGGTTGGTGCCGGGAGCACCGTGCCGGCGCTGCTGCCCTCCTGCCTCACCACGCTCTCCGCCAGCGGTGTGCCTTAGCATCCTTATGGGTGCCCGTTACGAGAGAGGAGAGCAGATGGGTGCGAGGTGGTGTTGGGCTGGTGATGGGGCAAGCACCCAGCGCTGCTGGCTGCAGCATCTGTATCGCTGCACGGATGATGGGAGCGCCTGGCCAGGGCTTTTGAAGCTGCCTGCTCTCCCACTGCAGGCAGGTGATTTAGAAGAAGGTGGGAGTTGTCCTGTAGCAGCAGCCGCAGGATAACAGGCTTCCCAGGGGAAGCTTCTTCCTGACCCCCATTAGTTTAGAGGCGTTCCTTTGTGTGAGTATCAGAGAGCTCCCAGAGCTGGCGTTAATCCTCTTACAGCTGTAACTCCGGCCAGTCTCGTTAGCTGCAGAAGCAGCCGCTGAGATGCTCTGATCTTCCCTGTACCCTCTCAGAGAGCAGCTGGAAAGGAGCTGCTCTCCCAGGCTGGCTGGGGGCTGCCAGGAGGCTGCCGCATCCCCCCGTGCCCCTCAAACCCATTAGTCCTCAGCTGCTGCCGCAAATGACTCCACTCCTGCACAGCCCCTGCCCGAGTCCTGGCTGTGGCCAGGCTGCAACTGATACCTGTGCTGGTCCGGTCTGCCTCGCTGAGTGTGGTGGCACCACGGTCATCACTGCAGCTGAGGATGCAACCAGGTGGGGCTGGCAACCTGCGCAACCCCTGGGGCTGGCAACCTGTGCAACCCCTGGGGCTGGCAACCTGTGCCACCCCTGGGGCTGGCAATGCTTGCAACCCCTAGGGCTGGCAACCTGTACCACCCCTGTGGCTGGCAACCTGCATCACCCCTAGGGCTGGCAACCTGCACCACCCCTGGGGCTGGCAACCCGTGCAATCCCTGGGGCTGGCCGCAGGCTTGCTGGCAGCAGGGCAAGGCAAGGCAGGGCTGCCTGCAGCACTGCTCTTCTCTCAGCTGGCACTCCATCACTCCAGCGGGGTCTCTGGGCATGCACTCTCCCTTATTGCCGGTTTATAAAAGCCCTCTCCTGCTCTGCCGTGGCCACCCAGCATTTATCACTCGAGTGGTTGAGAGGCGCGTGGTGCCTTGGTGTGAAGTGCCGGCTGCAAGGGAGGGGCTCTGCAGGCAATTAGGAGTGGAGAACACTTCTGCAGGAGAGCAGGCAGGCGGCAGAGCAGGCAGAGCGCTGGGGAAGCTGAATACTCACTTCACGCTTCGCATCCAGGAATTGGCACCTGCTTGCGCGAGCTGGGGCCGCCCAAGCAGAGATGCTGTTTATCTCTCCGGTGCGGTGGCAGCCCCTCGTCCTTGTTTCCTCGCTGCAGCACGTGCCTGCAGTCCTCAGGGCTGTCACTTTCCTGTAGCTGTTTCTGCTCCTGGTGTCATCCTCTTCCTTGCAGAAGAGCTGCCCGGCTCCTGGGACAGACCCATGAAGGAGCTGATGCCGTTTGTAGGAGCATCGCCCACGTGCGTGCCATTGAACCAGATGCGTGCCTTGCCATCTTTGCAGAGCAGAGCTTCGATGCGCTACACAGGCTTTGATATGGAAAAGCCTGTCCCCAAACGCTCGGCAGCAGCATGATTCTGCTCACCAGCTGCAGGCTCCTCTTGGAGCCCTGCGCCAGCTCTGCTCGTTACACCAGCATGGAGCACGCCGCCGTGTTTGCTGTCACTGCCTCGCCGGCCTCTGTGGTGGATTTCCTGCTCGGCACATCCCCTGGCGAGCCGGGTGTGCGGGGTTCAGCCAAGGATGCGCTGGGGCAGGAGGGCTGGGAACCGCAGGCGTGACACTGCTAACGAACTGTGTCCCCTTCCCTCCTTCGCCTTCGCACTCCCCATACCAGGGAGGGGCAGGAGCTGACTCCAGGCTGGGTCTCCCCTGCTGCCACCCCAAGGATTCCTCTGCCTGTGGGAAGGAGCCCCGCTTGCTCCAGATCAGATCCTTCCCCTGGCACAAGCCAGGCAGCCTCTGAACGGGGCAGGTGTCCCCCACCATGGGGTCCCTGGGGGGCTGCTGTGTCCCAGAGCAGGGGACGCCAGGCACGGCCGCTGCTTTCAGTGGCAGCTGCTAATCTCCACCTCGCCTTGCCACTTTGAACAGCTTATTCTCGCGTGTCACTTGGAGTTGATTTGCTATGCTAATTGCTTTACAAATAATAAGCTTCCTTAATTGCACTGGCAGTGAACGGGGAGCTTTCCCCACCTGCAGTCCTGTGGTGCTGCTGGGCTGTGGGTCCCAGCCCCTTGGCTCTTCTGGGGTCCTCCCCTGAGCACTGGCGCCTGTAGCATCCCGTGCTGGGATTCTTGGAAGAAACTTCGAAGTCCTGTGCACAGGGAATTGGGAGCTCCAGCTTGTTCCTGGAGGGTCAGGCCATCCTCCCCTGCTCTGCAAGCTGGTAAGCACCCCGGAACCGGTGGGGTGGCAGGAAGGTGCCACCAGCGTGCCGGCCTGTGTTTCGCTAGCCATGGTCTTGGATTCTAGCTGCTCCAAATGTGCCCGCATCCATTGTCATCCCCATCTTCTGCCCTTGGGAAGGGGGCCAGAGGCTGGGAGCAGGACCCCCCAGTAGCAGGGAACCGAGGGCGCTCGGTGTTTAATCCCTCCATGGCAGGATGCAATCCTTCACGGCAGATACAGGCTGCTGCTTTCCTGAAAATAGACTTTAATTGGCTACTGTACGGCGTAATGATGTTAATTTGACAGGAGAGACATCACTCACTTGGCCTGTTAGGTATTTAAAGCCACATGGCGGTTATTTAAGGAGGAGGGAGGCTGGGGGGTCTGCTGGCACCCAGTGCTCACCAGCCCCAGGGGCAGCACCCACTTTCGAGGTGCTTTGTCTTCTATTTTAAACAAAAAGCTAGCTTCTTTGCCCAGGCTTCCCGGCACGTATCCGCAGGCAGTCTGCGAGGAAGCAGCACATTCCCATTGATTTCTGGATTCAAATCCCTGTCTCCGCATCCCGGGAGGGAGGGCAAGCAGTTTACCCCTCCCCTGCTCCAGCAACTCTCTGAAGATGAAGCTCCGCGCATTGACTTTCTTACTAATAAAACGACTTCCTCGCTGCACACCTTTAATGGAATGAGGCTAATATGCTTTTTGTTGTTGTTTTTTAATTAATTTTTTGAATGGCTGATGACTCTCCCCAGCAACTGGGGAAAGCCAGGGCCGGCATTTTGGCATCTGCAGCTCCTTGCAGAGCTGTGCCATCCCTCTCGCTCGTCCTGCTCCCGCAGCAGGATGCAGCCGAAGATGTCACTTCCCCGTGCACCATTAAAAGCCACATCCAGGAAGGTGACGGGGGAGGTGGCTTAGAGGGATGCTGCTGCGGTTTGAGCTTGTGAGTTGAGACGTAGTTTAAAAAAAGCAGTATCTTCCCATGTGTCTGTAATTGCTGGATGTTTGATGGTCATAGAGTTTAGTTAACATCCTTGCCGTTATATTGATTTTTAATGTTTATTTGCAAAACCTTAAACGTGTGTCCAAGTTCTTGAACGGCTTCCCAGACTGATCTGCTGGGCCACTTCCCCTCTCATATGAAATATCATTTTTACAGGCCAGTAAAACGGTATTTAATGGTGGCTGACAGGGCAGTGGTTAAGGGCGATATGTATTGGACACTTAAATGTTTCTATTATCTGACTCCTGGCACAGCCCATTGCGTTTTACTTGTACTGGGAATTACAGAAGAGTTTGCATTTTTCATCAGCATCACAGCGATGCGGCCTCAGTGAGGACTCGGCCCCTGCCTCTCCGCCTCCTCCAGGGCCAGCGTGGTGCGGCCGTGGGTCCCGGCACGGCACGCTGAGGGTGCCTGCTCCGGTGGTGGGGCTGGCACTGTTGCCGGTGGTCCTCTTTTTGGGGTAGTCTCACGTGGCTGCAGACCTGTGAGATGCTTCGATGTTCCTGGGGTTTTTTTTTAAGGCAAATGTTTGCTTTTGTGCAGTGCCGGAGAGAGCCGCCGCGCTTGGAGAAGAGGCTTTTAAGCACTTGAACGCTGCTTCCAGGTCAGGCATTTCCCCTCTTCTCATTAATGCAGCTGCAGTGTTTTACACAAGCCGGGTAAATCCCTGGCTAAGCAGCGGCAGAGGAGCCTGTCCAGAGCACCAGCCCCACGCCAGCACTGTGCCAGGACCCACGGCTGCACCGTGCCAGCCCTGTGCTGGGTGGGACGGAGGGTGCATCCCGTGGGAGCTTTAACAGCAAAACTGGGGCATCTTTGTGAGCAGCTCCCGTATCCTCCTTGCGCAAACACTGCCGAGCCGCTCTCTGGTTGCTCCTCTGCCGATGCGATTGCTGCTGGCACCTGAGCCCTCCAGCGCTGCACGGGGTGATGCTGGGGCCGCCCAGAGCTTTGCCACTCGCTCCCGCTATCCTTCCTGTGCTCCAGCGCCGTGCAGGACGGGATTAGGGACTTAACAGCCTGTGCCAGATAGACACTTAAATAAGCAATAAATTTGGAGTTTGTTAGTGAGGATTAATTAGTGTTTGCACAGGGCTTTGCCTGTGCAGAGCAGCGTTATTTATCTTGAGGCTTCGCCGTGACCTTGTCGAGGTTGGGAGAGACGTGCCGCCCGGGTCCCATCAGGTCCCACGGCGGCGGTGCTGCGCCGGCGAGCGGCGGGCAGCCCGGGGTGCCGCTGGCTGCGGGGCTGGCGGTGGGAGCTGCCCTGAGGACTCAGGGACCGGAGATGCTCCAGGAGCCCAGCAGGCAGAGCAAGCAGCCGAGTGCAGGCAGTGGCCTGCCGTGTGACCCCGAAGTGGGACTCCTTGCAGCTCAGAGCTGCTCGGACGGGGCTGGGGACAGCAATCCTGGGTTTGGCTGCAGGGGAGAGGCAGCGTTTGAGTGCAAGCATTTCTTTTGGGAGCTTTCCTGGCCCCACGGGGAGCAGGGCCTGGCAGCCAGGGGCATTACACTCCCCACTGCTTTGGCTGGGTTTGGCAAGGGGCAGAGTGGGGGGCCAGTGGGTGGCATGGCCGGCGGCAGCTCCTGCATGCTCGTCTCTGCCAGCGTACAGCTTGCAGCCGTGCTGGCACGTTTCCCCTAGCTGCTGCCGGGCCAGCCCAGCCCCTGCCTGCTCCAGGGGCTGGAGCAGAGCCTGGGCTCTGCTTCGGGGGGCAGGCGGGGGGGCAGGAGGTGGCAAGGTGGGGAGCATTGGCATGTGCCGTGTCGGAGGGCTGAGCATGCCCCTAGTCTCGGCCCTTTGGCTTACTTCTCTGTCTCCGCGTGGTGATTTTTCAGCGAAGCGACGGCCGTGGCTGTATGGCACGGCTTTGCAGCACTGGACCGTGAAATGAGGAGTTAGTCATCCCTGCTCCTCGGGCTCCGCGCGGCCAGGGCCCTCCGCAAGGGGATGGGGATGGGTTCGTGCGTGCTGCTGCGGGGCCCAAGGGGATGCCCGTGGTCCGTGGGGCGATGCTCTGGGAGGAGTGGGCAGCCGCCCCAGCATCCCTGCTCAGACCGCGTTTCCGGCACTGCAGGATTTATCATGTGGCTTAACTCCAACCCTGGCATGGAACTGGGAATTTTTCTGGCACCAGCTAAATAACGGAGACGCATCCATCCCCAAGCACCTCGCCGGGGAGGGGAGCGGTGTGAATAATGCATCGTCCTGTGATGTGCCGCGGCACAGCCGGGGAGCCGGCCCGACCGCGGGGCTGAGGCAGCTCGGCAGCAGTGCCAGCGTTCCCTACGGCAGCAGCACGCTCCCGAGCGGGGCGACCGCCCGTGCCAGGGCTTCCCTCTGGCCACCTGCCAGCCATGCCGTCCCCACGTGCTCAGCCAGGGCTTCATTTTATAGGGGGCAAGGAGAAAGCTCTCTCCCTGCCAGAAAACCAACTTCAGGACCGGCTAGCTGGCACCACATCCCGTGCTGCCTACCACAGCTCCGTGCCGTGCCGGCCTCATCAAGCCCATCTCCTTAGGTGCCAGGAAGCTTTTCTCTGCCACGAGTGATATCAGACTGATCCCCAGTGAGCATAAAAGCTCCTTTCCTGAAGAAATCCCATTTCTGCTGGTCCTGCACCCTGCCAGGCTGGGGACTGGTCCTCGCCCTGCCTGCAAAGGGTTTTCCAGCCATTGCACGGAGCAGGAGCCTCCTCCAGGGAGGGGTTTGGCACTGGGTGCTGCACCGGCTCGCTGCTGTGGGTGGGGATGTCCTTGCGGGGTCCGGCGCTGATCCCATCGCCTGTGCCGGCAGGGGCTGTGGCGCTGGGTGGCAGCAATGCGGGTGGAGGAGGGAACGGCTCCAGGGAGCAGCCTGGGAATGGCATGGAGGACAATAAACTCCATCAAAGCCTCATTCATTACAGGAGAACGCGGAGCACAAGTGCCGGCACGTCTTTGTTCACTCACTCCGTCTCCTTCATTCCCTGCTGCTTTCACCTTATCTCCCTCTTTTCAGTGTATTCCTTCCCAGCTCGGCGCGGTGTGCAGGAGGCTGTGCCCCACAGCACCGTGCCAGTGAGCAAAACGATGTGCCAGGGGCCGTCCTCCACCAGCGTGGGCTGGGGAGCTCCCAGGGCTGGCTTGGCTTGGCTGGCGTCTCCCACCTTTCTCTGCTCACGCTGGCAGGGCCCAAAGGCACCGTAACCATAACAGTGCTGGTGCAGCCAACTGCAAAGTGTGTCTGAAGTCCAGCACAGCACCAGTGAGGGAGCAGGATCTGCCGGGGAAAGCTGCCTCACTCCCTCTGGGAACGGTGCTGAGCAGTGGCAGCCCCTTGGCACCGTGTTCGAAGCCAGGTCTGTCATGCAGTCGCCGTGTGCCGTGCCCGGGGGTGGTGGCAGTGGCACAGTTTGGGGGTGGCTCCAAAGGCACCATCTCTGCCCTGGGCATTCGTCACCAGAGCCTCGTCCAGACAGCGACCAGGGACGCTGCTGCCCGCCTGTCCCATGCTCTTGCGTGGCACTTTCTTTGGCTGCTCTCAGTGACAGTGCCCAGACAGGAGGGACCCATGCCGGACCCCTGCCTGGAGCCCTGCCGGGAGCCCTCGGGCAAAACCAGGGGCTGGGGGACTCTGTGCCGCAGGCACTTCGGGGTGTGGAGTCGGGGAATTGCCAGCCTTGGTGGCAGCTCAGTCCCCACCCCAGCTCTTCTGGGACTGGGATGTGAGCCCCTGCCCGTCCCACCGGGCAACGTACTGCTGTGCTGTGCCACAGAGCCTGTTGGGATGCTGCAGGGAGCTGGGGGCTCCCAAGGGCAGAGGGTGACCCAGGGAGGTGAGCAGCACCCTGTGTCCTATATGGATTATCTTGTACCTTTTACACATTATCTTGTATAGCTCACCAGGCTCACTGCTGCCAATCCTGCTCCACAAGACCTGCCACAAAGCTCATGCAGGTGCAGGCATGCAGCGTGGCTGGAGCTCTTCCCCAGCCCCTTCCCACCCCCATGTCCTTCCCAAATCCTCGATGTTCTTTCCGCTGGAAAACTCCCCCTTTTGCTCAGCCTTTGAAGGGATTTTGTTGCCGCAAGAGGCCCCGAGCAGCTGATGGGCAACAAGCAGCAAGATGCCCTCTGGTTCTCTATCCTGAGCATCTCCTCCCGCAAGTGCTGTTAATCACTGGCTGATAACGAGCTTGTCTAACAAGCAACTTTTGTGCAGGAGCCTGTGTGAACAGAGGCCATGTACCCAGTTTGCACAGCTCTCTTAATTACAGAGCTCTTCGAGCTTTATTTTCCCCTCCTGCGGGCAGGGCAGGCAGTGGGCACGGGGAGGGGGTGCCATGCGTGGTGTTTTGGGGAGGCGAGACCTTTGATGCTTCCCTCTGCAAGCAGAGATCCCTGGGCAGTGCCCATGGGGTTGGGGGCTGTGGTGCTGAGCTGCCTGGCATTGGGTGAGCGGGGCTGGGGGGCTCGGTGGGGGTGGTCAGGTCATTGGAGGGACCCTGGCCACCCCTCCCACCCCAAATTCCACTCCATCTCTTCGCCTTACAGAGTTGTCACTTAAGCTTGGAGATGCTCAGCCTCGTACTGCAAGGTGACTGCTGGCACGTCCTTGCGTTGGCCAGGGGCTCCCCTCGGGGTTTTGTCAGAGCTGGGGCTGCAGCGATACTCGGGGAGCCCACCTTGGGGTGCAGGATTGGGAGGGCACCCATGGGAGCAGGCCAGGGGGTGCTGGGTGCACCAGCTTTGGGGTGTCTGATCTGGAAAGGGGAGTGGGCTGCATGCCCGCGGGGATGCTCATCACATTTGGGGGACTTCCCTAACCTGTGCCACCTCTCTGCTCCTGCTGCAGGACAAGAACAGGAAGCTGAGGCCCCTCTATGACATTCCCTACATGTTCGAGGCCCGGGAATTCCTGCGCAAGAAGCTCATTGGGAAGAAGGTACGGAGGGTCTGGGGCCGGTGGCGATGTCCTCGCTCATCCCCGGTGCAGGCGGGTGCTGGTGCGGGGCCGGGAGCTGGCACTGCCTGTGCCGGTGCTGCTGCGTGGGTCCTTACGGGTGACCCAGGGGCTCTCTGCAGGGAATTGCGGCGTGGACCCAAAGCTGGAGCACCCTTTGAGCTGGCTCCTCTGAGGGGCTGCGGTCTCGCTTTCAGCTGGACCCATTTCCCAGGAATGCTGTGTACCCGCGTCACTTTATATTTCCCTTTGTTTCTGTGGCATATTTTTCTAGGCTGGTTTAGAGCAATTCAGGGGAATGAAGAATATAATGTGCACTTAACTACTGAAGCACATGCTCAGGATGCAATTTTCAAATGCTCATAAAATGGTCAAATAAAATCAATTTCCTTCATAGCGAGGCTGCTCACTGCTGCTCATTGAGGACTATTTCCATGCCTAATTGCATCTTTCCATTTCAGAGCCCTGTTTATATATTAAAAAAAAAAGAAAGAAAGAAAGAAAAAAATAGCAGCTTGTGAGACTTTTCTAATGGGAAGTCTGTCACTTGTAGTCAGAAGTGGCTGTGAGGATGTTGCTGGGACTTGTGAAGAGAGCTCTGGTCTCTGAAATGGAAACCCGGTTGTTTCTGGGAGGGTCCTGGCCCCATGCCGGGCTGTGCCTCGGCAGGGTTCGGCTCTGCACGCTGTCAACCATCCCAGGAGTTACTGGTACCAGTTTTCCTCCAGCCACCGTTGCTCTGCACCACGGTGGAGCAGGGTTTGCTGTCTCCCACTCTGCCGTGCTTGGCTGTTACTTGAAACCACCTTTTTTCTCCCCAAATCTGTTTGCATTCACCCTTGCATGCTCACAGGCAGGAGCCGAGGGCAATATCTGGCCAGAGCCCCTGGCTCCAGTCACCAGGTCCCCACCACTGCTGGGCCCTGCTGGAGCCCTTGGTGCTTGTGGTGCTGCCGGCACCGGTGCTGTGTCCCCTGGGGCCATCCCTGAGGTGCTGGGGATCCCAGCCCCGAGGTGCTGGGGGGGCCATCCCCGTGTGGGGCAGCCCTGGCTGCCCCCAAGGCCAGTGGCTTCTCCCTGCATCCCCCACGTCCCCATGACCGAGTCCAGGCAGCATGGGCTGTCATGCCAGGGAGGAGGACGAGGGTCCTGCCTTCCTCCCGGGACCCCCAGGATGGTGCTGTGGTGTGGGACACCGCGCTTAATGCACCCAGAGGGATGGGCAGCTGGATGAGCGCATCCGGAGGGACAGGCAGGAGCAGGCAGCAGCGTGCCCTCGCTGCTCCGCTGCCGTTGGATCGCTGTCAGCAGCGGGAGGAGGGATGCGGGACAGCGGCCAGCTGCCACCGTCCCTGTGCACAAAGTGGCTGGTCAGGAGCCAGTGACCCCCAGAAATAGAAGCAAAGAGCCGCTTGGCTGCGAGTGCCGCCGATCTCCGTTTTTAAAGCTCCCCGTAACCTTGCAGTGTGCTGCTGCGGCGTGTGCCGGGCTCCTGCCTTCCCCGTTTCGGTAGCCTTGGGAGCCGGGCGCCCGCTTGCCTTTGATGTTGCCTCGTTTGCTTTATAAATATTTCCTTTGTCAGCTCCACGTTTTTCACTTCAGATTAATTTGATTGAGGAAAGTGATGAAAAAATCCTTTCCGTTAATGATCAAAACAGTCCCTCGAGGTTGGCGGTGCGTTCTGATTTGAAATGACAGCCTTGCACGGGGTGGCTCGCCCTTGCCTTCTCACGGCTCACTGTCAGCATCAATCTTTGCAGCAAAATCCCTCTTTTCCCACCCCCTTTTTTAATATACTTTTAAAGCCCACCCCAGCAGGGAGCTAGCGACTTCTGAGAGCTGTCTGCTTGCGGGGAGATCAAACGGGGTGGGCTGGCACCGATGCGCAGCACTGCCCGTGGCGTCGGCACAGCTCCAGCATCGTGCGCGTTTACAGGGGTGCCCTGGGAGCCCTGCCTGCCCTGGGGAGCCCTGCCCTGGGAGCCCTGCCTGCCCTGGGAGCCCTGCCCTGGGAGCCCTGCCTGCCCTGGGAGCCCTGCCCATTCTGGGGAGCCCTGCCTGCCCTGGGGAGCCCTGCCACCTTCCATAGGGTGTCTCTCCCGCAGAGCCCCAGGGTTGGCTGATCTCCTGAATCCTCCGGAGATCTGGATCTCCAGGATCTGCGGGCAGGTCCAGCAGTCAGAGCTGTGCCAACTGCGCCGGCTTTGCTCTTGGCATCCCTGGCTGCGAGTCCCCACGAGCTGCGGTGGCCCTTCACGCTGCTGCCCCACAGCTGAGCACCTCCTGGCCCCCTTCTCCTCCCCTCTCCTGCATGGACATGATCAGTGATTCAGGGTGCCGTGTGGCTGTGGCTGTGCTGCCATGTCCCCAGGGAGCGGTGGATGTGGCGACCCTCCCCATCATAGGGTACTGGAGGTTTGGGATCTTCCCTGTGCACCCCCAGGGCTCCCCTGCCCAGCTTGGAGCTGCCTCCTGCCTTCCTGCTGCCTTTCATTTGCCTGGGAAGAGCTGGCACGGCTTAACGGCATGACAAGCCCTGGGAGAGATAGCCGCTGGCAGCCACTCCGGCAGAGTGCGATCATCCCCTTCCAGATTGATGAATTGAATATTAGGAATAATTAGGCCAGGATGAGTTTTCGGTCTCACTGCCGGTGCTTCATCAGCTGCCTCCTCGGCCGCAAGCGCTGCGTGCCTGTTGGGCTTGGCCGTGCTGTGCCCGCTGCCTGCACCCCGGGGCGGCCTGGGTGGCTTAGGGCTTGTCTCATGGGTGCTGTCCCTGCACCGTGGGGACCCTCCTTGTGGGTGCTGTCCCGGCATGCTGGGGACCCTCCTAGTGGGTGATGTCCTTGCACAGCACTGACCTTGCCTCGTGGGTGCCGTCCCTGTGCTGTGGGGACCCTCCTTGTGGGTGATGTCCTTGCACCCTGGGGACACTTCTTGTGCATGCTGTCACTGTGTTGTGAGGACCCTCCTTGTGGGTGATGTCCTTGCACAGTTGTGAGCTTGCCTCATGGGTGATGTCCTTGCACTCTGGGGACCATCCTTGTGGGTGCTGTCCCTGCATGGTGGTGACCCTCCTCGTGGGTGCTGTTCTGGCACCCTGGTGACCCTTCTGGTGGGTGATGTCCTTGCACAGTGGTGACCTTGCCTTGCGGGTGCTGTCCCTGCGCGTTGAGGACCCTCCTGGTGGGTGCTGTCCTTGCACAGTGGTGACCTTGCCTTGTGGGTGCACGGTGGCAGCTCTGGAGGGCTGGTGTGACATTAGAGGGAGCTGCACTTTTGGAACTGTGGAGCTGGATGTACCCCTTATCCCACACCACCCCATCCCACCCCATCCCAAGGGAAGCAGCACCCACTCCCAGGGAGCGGGTCCTGCTCCCGGCAGCCTGGTCAGCCCCCACCAGAGCAAGTGCTCACACCTCCACGGCAGTCCCCTGCCCCCAGCAGGGCACCGTGGTCCCTTTGCCATCCCAGAGCTGGTTTGCTTTAGTACATGGAGCAGGGCTGGAACAAGCCATCCGTTGTGCCTGGGCAGTGTGCACTTGGTCGGGGACCTGCCGGGCTTTGCACACACATGTGCAAGATGCTACATGTGAGCTGGGAGCTGCTGGTTCACAGGCTCCCAAGGTATCGGCAGCCCTGGCTGCCCTTGCTGGGTGGCTGGGACTCCCCTGACACCGTCACCTGCCCGTGCCTGGTGCTGCAGGAGTGCAGCCCCTGCCCAGCCCCGGCTGCTCCGGTCCCGGCATGGGGGAGATGCACTTCACCAGCAAGGACAACGGTCCTCTGGCTGCAATGAGCCACCTGTCCTCACCTGCCCTCCTGTCCTCGTCCTGATACCTCCTGGTGTGTGTGCTCCGGCTGTGCCGCAGGCAGCGTGCCATCCAGCGTGAGCAGCGTGCCATGCGGGGCAGGCAGGAGAGCTGGGAAAGCAGCAGGGGCTGTGTTGGAGGTCAGTATCCTCAAAAGCACCATCTTGGCACAGTGGGATCCCATGAGATCCCATGATCTCCTCTCCTCTCTGATTTGGTGGTCATCGCCACCCCTACCAGCTCCAGGCAGATTAAATTAATTGGAAATCAATAAGTTTTGTTGCTGTGTATTGCTGTCCCAGTGTATCCTGCTCCTGGCTGCATGGCAGCTCCAGTGGGATGTCTATCTCGTTGCAAGCCCTGGCAGGGAAGCCCTCACCGGTGCATGGTACCATGCCCGGCCCCAGCTCAGGGTGGGCAGCGCGAGGCTGGAGCAGCAGGATGGGCTTTGCCACGGCTGCTTTTCTGGGTGTCTGTGGGCATTTGAGGGGAGCAGGGGCTTGGGGACTTGGAGGCAGCTTTGCCGGGGAGTGGCTGTGGTGCTGGATGGTGAGCACAGCCATGGCCAGGGGAAGGGCTGCGGTGAGCAGACAGGCAGGCAGGCAGGCAGCAGGCAGCAGGCAGCAGGCAGGCAGGCAGGCAGGGGGCAGGCATGTAGCAGGTAGCAGGCAGGCATGTAGCAGGCAGCAGGCAGGCATGTAGCAGGCAGCAAGCAGGCAGGCAGCAGGCAGGCGGCAGGCAGGTGGCAGGCAGGTGGCAGGCAGGCGGCAGGCAGGCGGCAGGCAGGCAGGCAGCAGGCAGGTAGCAGGCAGGTAGCAGGCAGGCAGCAGGCAGGCAGGCAGGCAGCAGGCAGGTAGCAGGCAGGTAGCAGGCAGGCAGCAGCCCATGTCTCCTGCCCCGCAGTCGTGCCCCACTCTCGCCGATGCCCCTGTGCGCTGGCCCTGGGCAGCAGCCTTGAGGGATGCAGGTTGGCTGGTGTGGGCGAGCTGCCTGTCCCATCACTTGTCCGTCTGTCCCTCTGTCCCTAAGGGCTTTCCAGCTCCAGCTGCTTCCAGCACAAGCCCCAGTTCTCAGCTGGGAGAGCCTGAAACCCAGCCTGGGGGCAGGAGGTTGTGCTCCTCCGGGCTGCCTCCACTGGGCTGCTGGACGCTGCCAGCCTGGCACAGCGGACAGGAATCTCACCACCCATTTTCCTTCGCCTTTTCTGCCTCCTTCCCAACCACTCGCCCCCATCCCTGCAGCAGGAACACCACGTTTCCCCCCACAAGGTGCTCCCTCCCCGTGCCGCCGCACAGAGCCGTGCTGCCTGCCTGGCCTGCAGAAATGTGGGGCAGTGCGATAGCTTCCCCCCGGCTCCTGCAGTAAAAATAAACCACTGCCATTGCTTCCAGAAATAATTCCCTCTGTCTCCCCTCCCTCTGGAAAAAGCACCGAGGGGAGAAGAGGAAGAAAGACCCCCATGGCTGTAGTGGCCCCTTCGCTTTTGGTTCGTGCAGCACTTATCACACTAGGCGAGGAGCTGGGCTGCGGGAACCGCATCCGAATTCCCTGGGCCCGGAGATGGATGAAGTATAATATATTTTCTCTCTTGCCCTTTCATCAAAGCCCTGTGAAGTTTCTAAAGCTGGGATTTTTATGGCGTGTTGCTTTTCCCTTTAACAGACCGTATCTGGGTTTTTTGACTCTTCTGCCAGCTTTCGCTGTGCTGATGCCGGCTCCCCTGTGCCACCGTGGCACGCACCCGGTGCGAGACCTGCGGCGGCTCCTACAAGGGAGCTGTGCCCTCCTGGCAGCGGCAGGAGTGACCCAGCATGGTGGAATTTGCCTGGTGGCGTGGGATGAACCGTCTGCCGCAGCCCCGGCCCCTGCCGCAGCACCCGCTGGCGCTCGGTGGCCGTGCCCCGGTATGGATTTGTCTCCCGTGGTCGAATAAATCTCTGGTGCGTGTCGGGACGGGGCCGGCTCCCTCCGCACAGACGCTGCCCATCGATTTTGGTGCTGGGCATGCACTGCCGTTAAGCTGCTTTTTTTAATTATGCCATCGTGGAGGCAATTGAATCGAGTCTAAATGGGTGCTCTTGGCCCTTGCCTCTAATTACCTGGGGGGGATTAATCATCCAGATGGAGGGAGATGGCACGAGATAACTCAGGGATAAATATCCCCAGTGCATGGAAGCGATTTTCCTTAAGGGCTACTCTGCAGCCAGCAGCAGGGTGGTGGGTAGGGGGATGGCTCTCCCTGGGGTGCCCAAGCACCCAGGGGTGCCCTACGGGCTGCTCCCCTACTGACCTGGGGCTCTGCGATGCACCGGGGTTCCCAGTGCCACCACAGCCATCCCCTCTGCAGGGTGCCGGTGTTTGGTGCCTCCAGCCTTGGTGCTGGGGGCCGAGAGTTTGGTGGGGACCTGGGAAGGTCCTGGCTGGGGACACCGACAAGGGGTGACACTGGGGAGGGCAGCTTCAGTGGGCAAAGGTGGGCAGCAGCCCCCCTGCTGCGAGGCTGGAGGTGGGCATCCCCATTTCTCACCCCCCTGTATAACCACGAGACTGAGCAGAGGCTTGTGCAGGGCCAGGGTGAACCCCAAAAGCCTGAGGTGCTTCTGATACGTTGTTTTATGCCTCTTGCCCTGAGGATAATTCCACCCGCTCAGCCAGCCCTGGTGAGATGTGTGTACGCAGCAGCGCTGCCCAGTCCCCATGCCCCAGCCCCAAAGCCCGGCACTGTGGGGGCGAGCATCCTGCTGCTGCCGCAGCGAAGGGGCTCTGGTGTCCCCGGTGTGTGCCATAGCTGGTCCCTGGATTGGCAGGGGGTGCAGTCATGCTGTGCACGGTTGTCCCTGGATCAACGGGGAGCTTGATAATTGGAGACTGCTGGGCTGTGCGTGGCTGATGCTGAGGGACGGGAGAGGAGCGTGTCTGAACTGCGGCCGTGCCTTGTCTTCCCCCCCCTTCCCAAGCCTGCCCTCGCCCTCCATCCCGACGCCTGTGCCGATTTATCTGCAAAGCTTCAGCTTATTTTTAATGCCTGGGGATTTGTTAGCAATGCAGCTCAGGGATGGAGTCTCATCAAAGGGAAGGCTGACAGCGAACTGATAAAACCTCTCATCCGCAAGAGCCTGCGAGTACGAGCCCAAGCCCCCAGCGTACCTGGAAAGCAGCATCTAGGGGTTTCCCTGTGGTTTTCCAGTGCATCCGCCTGTGTCTGGTCAGATAGCGTAGCTCAGAGGCACTGGAGTTCTTCCTGGGATGCTCCTTTTGGGGTTACCCAAAGCAGCATCCCCGGTGCTAGCACCGCCAGCGGACTGGAGATCAGACCTGTGAGAAACAGGGGATGGGATGTGACTGGGGGAAACATCTTCCCCTGGAACATCATCCCTCTCCCTGGAGGAGGGAAGGCTTTTGCAGATTTTTGCAGACTTTTGCAGATTTTTGCACTGACGGGCAGTTTTCACTGCACGTAACTGGCAGCCTGCAAACTCGGGGAGAGCTGGCGGCACGGCACGGCACAGGCTCACCCAACGCAGCGATGGTCGGGGTGCAGCTGGGGGTGTTGTGGAAGGTCCCTCCTTCTGCAGAGCAGTGGGGCTGGGAGGGATGGGGACAGCATGCGGCGAGAGGTGGCTGCTGCTCCCTGCCACTGCCAGCGCTGGGGGAGAGATGCAGGCACTGCTGCCCACACTGCCAGCAACTGCAGCCAGCCCTCGGGAAGCCGTGACCCCGTGCGCCCAGGCTTCCCGGCCACATGCCGGAGC
This sequence comes from Ibycter americanus, assembly GCA_035590275.1. Classification (NCBI taxonomy): domain Eukaryota; kingdom Metazoa; phylum Chordata; class Aves; order Falconiformes; family Falconidae; genus Ibycter; species Ibycter americanus. The sequence goes on along the minus strand of JAVJGI010000060.1, from coordinate 71,850,521 downwards.
TGGGATCCCGTGCTGAGGAGCGCGCCGGTGCCGGGGAGGCTTTGCAGGGCACCGGCTCGCGAGCTTCACGGGAGCGCGCTGCATCATCGCCACTGCTTTCCGACGTGTGAGGCTGGGGAGGATTTTGCTGTTGAAAGCCTTCTGGGGAGCTGGCTGCTCCCCAGTGCCGAACTTGGGAGAGATCTTCTCCCGACGTCCTTCTGCTTGGAATAAGCAGTGCACGCAGATGCAGATGAGCAGGAGGGGAGAAGTGTGCCGGCACGTTCAGCTCTGGGTGCTGCAGTGGGCTGAAACAGCTCCCTGACAGCAGGGGAAGGTGAAGGGAGCAAATGTGGTTGTTCCTGGTGTAATGACCAGAAATTCGGAGCCATTTCCTCTCCATGCATCTATTTTGCTCCTTCCAATGCTCCTCAAATGGCTCTGCTGGGCACTTCCACTGCCAGGCTGCAGCCCGGAGTTATTTACGGCTCCGGCAGAGCCTGCCCCAGCAAGGTCAGTGCTACCCTGGGGCTGCTGCTGGGCTCAGCCGGGCTCGGCTTGGCCAGGCTGGGCTCGGCCGCCTGAGGCTGCAGCCTCCGGGGGCTCGGTGGCACTGCCAGAGCCGGTGGGGAGGAGGAAGCACAGAGCCCAGCGGCGGCTGCAGGCTCTGCTTGCGGCAGTGGAGGATGCTCTGCAGGCTCTGCGGGGACTGCTTTGCAGCATGGTGGCTTGGAGCACCCCCTGTACTGCATCCCGGGCTCTTTACATGCCTTTCTAGGAGGGACCGTGATGGGAGAATCCAGGGAGGAGAGGCGGAGGTTAGCAAAGGGCCTGGTGAAGCTGAAGGCACAGCAAAGCACCCTCCCTGCAGCGGAACGGGCGGTGAGGTTGGGCTGAGCCAGCACACACAGCCCTCAGGAAGGAAACTGCCAGTCCAGAGGGAAAACATGACGCTGGATCATTCCCCTGGGGGTCCTGCAGCGCTCCCTGTGCCTCCTGCATCCCCTCACTTGCCAGGACTCGTGGGTCTGCTGGGCATTGCAGCAGCTCTGAGAGGCCACAACATGGCATCTCTCTAGTCACGGGGGAAGCGTTGGTCCCAGTGGGCTCCGTCGGGGACGGACGAGCCTCGGGATGGCTGGCTGCAGCCGGCTGCTCCGCTCTTATTCAAGACCTGCCGAACGGTGTCAGTGACAAAGGGTCAGGCTGCAAGTGAGTGAGTGGCTCCAGCTCATGCCTGGTGGGGTGGAAGAGCTGGTGGAGGGTTGCAAAGCATCCAGGCATGTAGGACCTGCTGTCCAGCCGCATCCTCCCTCGCTGTTTTATCTCTTACTTCACTTGCAGCTGATGCCGTCGCTGCTCTGCTCCAGGACCCCACATGCTGGAGCATGGCACATCTAGAATCCACCGGTGCCTCCCCGTTGTGTCCTGCACCGCAGCTGCAGAGCTTTCCCCTAACAGTGTCTTCCCCAGGGCAGCACCCTGAGGTCAATCCCAGTGCCAGGCTGGGATGAACGGGATGCGGGCATCCTGGGCGCATCCCCTCCCTCTTGCTCAAGCCTTGGGACCCCACATCAGCATCAGCCAGGCAGGGGAGAGCAGGCCACGGGTCAGTGCCAAGGATGGTTTCTCATCCAGTGGGGACGGACAGCAGGCGGTGGGTGTGCCTCCCCAGCATGGCACAGCGCGGCGTGGCACGGCACAGCCTGGCTGGCCTGGGACAGCAGCCACGGGGACCCCAGCACCAGGGCTCGGCAGCGAGCCCCCGTGCCCGGGCTCACCCCAGCAGCAGCCAGGCTGGAGGAGGTCAGGGTGCCAATAGAGTAAGTGGGTTTAGTTTGTGGGTGGCATCAGCCCTGGTCTTGTCCCTGAGGAGAGGAGAGGAGAAATAAAATAGGCACAAATCAGGGCTGTGGGACAGCCCCCCCTCCCTCCAGCAACCCTTGCTGGTGCTGGAAGCATGTTACGGTGCAGGTGGGCACCAACCATGACAGAGCATCCCCCAGCGGGGTTTCTGCCCGCACCCATGGGTGCCCTCCCCAGGCTGTAGCTGCAGCAGGGTTCATCCCTCCCGTCAGGGGTGGGACAGGGACAGGTGCGGGGCCGTGTGGGCAGCACTCGCACTTTGGTGCCTGCAGATTGGAGAGGGCAGTGGTGGGCTCTGTGCTGTGCTGGTGACATCCCTCCATCCCCTCACTCCAGCCTGGCCCAGGGGACTCAGAAGGGACTGTCCCATGCCACGGGGACATGGAGTGCAGTAGGGAGGAAGGGGGCCAGGCTGCACCAGGTGGGCGCAGAGTGGGTGCATATGGCAGGGGTGGGTGGCAGACCAGACTTGCTCTGCTATAATTACTGTCTGAAACGCCTGCGGATCTCCCAGCCCTTCTTCGTCACAAACTTGCAGGGACTATTTTTACTTCTCCTGCGAGCTCGTGCCACGTGTCAGTGCCATGAAGGGGAGCTGGCCGCCCCCCTCCTGCCTCTGAAGCTGGGATGATGCTTCTCAAAACTCACCTGCAAGCATCAGCCTGGCCAGCGAGCCGGGGGTCATGCGCCGGGGACCACATCATTGGGACCGTGATGCTGGGGACCACGTGCCAGTAACCACATGCTGGGGTCCATGTACCAGTCCCCACGTGCTGGGGACATGCTGCCTGGTGCTGCAGGCGCCGTTCCTTCTCCTCCTCCAGCCGTGGGTGTGAGTGCAGGTTTTTGGCAGCGATGGCCCCGTGTTTCCCAGGGGCCACATCCTTCCTGCACACCCTCGCACAAGAGCCAGTGGCAAAGCACAGGGCATGTGGGGACAGGGACGCGGCTTGCTGGCCCTGGCTCAGCCACCCTTGCCCCTTGCCAGGCACCTCGGTGGTGGGCGAGCCCAGGCAGGGGCTGGCAGGTCCAGCGCAGCCCAGGCTGGCGGCGCGGGAGCCAGGGTGGGTGACATTGAACGCGTTGGCTGCACAAAGGCTGCACAAAGATGCGAATCTCTGTAGTGCCATTCTTCTCAGGGCTGGATCTCCTCCAGGGAGGAGAGCTGGCGGAGTGATTTAATTCACACTGACTGCAGCTGACCTTGGAAACCCGCCGATAGACGGCCGCCATCGATGCTGGCTGGCTTCGGGAGGGAGCAAGAGCCTGCTGCGGGTCCCACGGGTGCGGGAGGGATGGGGAGAGCCAGGCGGGGACCCTGCATGATCGGCTAGTCACCCTGCATCCCACCCCGGTACCAGTCACCCCCAGCCCTCCCCGGTGCTGCAGCCATGGGAAGCTTGGCGTGTCCCTCTGCGCACCTGGGAAGCGCTTTGCTTTCTGTGCCCCCGTGAAATATTGTCTGAGCTGCACGTCTGCAGGGTGGCAGTGACGGCCGCTTGTGTGCGTGCCTGGTGTGGGATGGACCCAGCTCTGCGGTGGGGTGCCCTGGGGCGCTTTCCCTGGGGTCCCTGTGGATGGCACGTGGGTGAAGCTGGGCTCAGTAGAGGTGCAGTGTGCCTCTGTGGGAACCCGGAGCAGAACTCCAGAGCTGGATGCTGCTGCTCACAGTGTCCCCTGGTGCTTCTGGGTTGGGGTCCGGGTCTGTCGTGACTGAGAGTAGTCAGATGGGGCTGGGCAGGGACAAGCAGCTCCCTGAGCCTTGGGTGTATGGCTGCAGGAGGTGCCCAGGCTGGGGTTGGGGGTGCAGGAGATGCAGGAGATGGCTGAGCCGGGTCTGGGGGTGCAGGAGGCACCCATGATTGGGCTGGGAGTGCAGGAGGTGCCCAAACTGGGGCTGTGGATACTCCTGAGAGTTGATTTTCCACTGGTTAAAACAACATGCCCAAGGTGAGCGTGATCCCTCTCAGGGCAAGCCTGGAGGAACGGGAGCACCTTTGCATGCACCAAGCTGCCTTCCCAGGTCAATGGTGCCATTAGCTCCATCAACGTGCTGCAAAATACTCCCTGAGCCGAGGGGAGAAACCTGCCTATGGCTGCCACCAGCAAGCTGGGATCACGCCGTGCTCCAAGCCTGTCCCTTCTCTGCCCAGGGCCAGCACACGAAGCTGCTGCCAGTGGGTGCTGGGGACGGCGCGGAGGTTGGCACGGTGGGAAATGTCCCTTTTCTTGCTGGGACATGGGGAGCCGGGGAGCAGGAAGCGAAACGTGCACTTCAGGTGTGCTTTGCTGCCTGTTTGCTGCCTTTAATTGCTCTGAGCTGGCAGCCCTGGAGGGGACACATAGGGGACAGCTCTACTTCAGGGACTGCGGGCCATTAGCAGGAGAGGGACCAAGATGCTAATGATGGGAAGGTTTTAATTCCTGGTTTGCAGCCAGATCCTGCTGCTGCCACGCTGGGGACGGCAGCTCCTGGAGGCCCGTTGGGGTCCTTTGATGCCATACCGGCATCACTGTGCCCAGGGGCTCCGTCGTGGTGCCGTGGGTGCTTGCACAGCATCTTTCATCTCGGGAGCACCCTGGGAGGTGCGTAAATATGGCGGCCAGAGCTCAGCACGCTGCAGAGACCTGAGTGTCAGAGCAGAGCCCAAGTCTTGGCGCAGCCAGGTGGGTCTCTGCTGGTGGGTCCTCGGAGGTGCCAAAAACGAGGTGCCAGCTCTGCAAGAGCCTTCTCTGTGCTGCAGCCCCTGGGTAGCAGGGCACGTGGCCAGTGCTGTGCCGTGCTGTGCCACACCGTGGCTCTCCATGGGGTGGGTGTGTGGGGCCAGCTCCTGCCTGGGGGCACTGGCCCTGGGGGGGACATCGCATCTGCTGTTGCTGCAGGGACTGAGCTGCTGGGGAAGGTGGGCTGTCACATCCTGGCCTCCCACAGTCCCACTCAGCAAGAGATGGTGGCAGTGGGGACATACCAGTTTTGAGTTCTTTCGTGCTGAATCCATAGGATGCTCTGAGCCTGCTTGTTCCTGCCCTGGCGGAGGGAGTTTTGCTTTTGTGACTTGTCAGATGCAGTGGCGCTGGCATCATGTAGCGGGGGACACAGCAGCTTTGTCACTGCAACAAGCCTCAGCTGTCTCTGTCCAGGGGACAAAGTGCTTTGCAACGTAACACAACACTTTGCAATGCAACATACTGCAATGCAACACAACACGATGCAATGCAATGCAATGCAAAGCCACACTTTGCGATGAAATGCAGTGCAACGCTTTGCAATGCAATGCAATCCAATACAACGCAAAGCAATGCTTTGCAGTGCAATGCAATGCAGCGCAATGTGATGCTTTGCAACGCAATGCAACACAACGTGGTCCTTCCCCGCTGCAGGCTGAGGTGTGATGCCCAGCCCAATCCCTCCTTGCTCTTCCCCTGCCCATGGCGATTCAAGCCTGAGCTGTGGGGTTGCACATGCCCTGTCCCTGCCAGCTATGGTGCCGTGTGCGAGGTCCTCGCCGGCCAGTGCCAGCCTTTCACCGAATCCTTTGCCTAATGCCAGGCAAGGTGTTTCCCAAGCGAGCTGTGCCTTGCTGTTGAGCCAGATGACATTTAAAAAGCCCTGTAGTAGCCTGGATTTCCTAAGCTGCCTCTCAGAGTAATCGTTGTCTTTTTTTCCCCTACAGTTGTTATGACAATAGTTTCGCTGGGAGGAATTGCTTTAACTGCTCCCCTTAACTGGCGCTTTCCTGGCAGAGCCCCCTCTTCTGCTGCTGCAACCCTTGATTAGCTCACCTGTACGACGGGGGTTTGTCAGGCAATCCTACCTCTTTTGCATTTTTATGCTCATTTAAAGAAGTGAGGTTTGGGAAGAGCCAGTTTGAAGGAGTTTATGGATGCTCCCTCGTACAGCCGAGTGGGACACCTGTCCCCTCCCTTTGATTCAGGCTGCCGGTGCTGAGAATTGGCGATGCCGGGTGGGCATGGTGCCGTGTGGCGGCACACCGGCAAAAAGTCTGTAGTGCCTAAATACAGCCCCACAGCTGGGCTGGGGTGGCGGGAGGCAGCACCAGGACTTCCCTGGGGATCCCCGTGTCACCCCTGTGTCCCCCCGTGTCCCCCAGTCCAGGGCAGCCTCAGCCTCCTCTGGCTGAAGTGCCAGTAAACCAGTGAGGAAGGTGCTTTTCTGGGGAAGCAAGGTGGTGGGATTGGGTTGGATTTGCATAGGAATGGCACTTGCAGGTGTGGGATTGCGTTAAGCATTTGAGCACTTGAGCTTTAACTCTGGATTCTTTTTGCTGGTGCTTTATTGTGTGGCTGTGGCCAGGAGTTGCAGCTCCATGCTGCTGTGCAGGCGAGTGCAGGTGCTGCCGGTGCTTCCGATGCTTCCAGCCCCAGTGCTCCCTGCCCCACACGCTCCTGCCCCACACGCTGCTGCCCCACAGCTGTGTGTATCCTTGCCTGGGGGTGAAGCTACAAGAGGAGCCAGTGGTCCAGGCAGAGTTGCAGGACACATCAGAGCTGGGGTCCCCAAATCCTGGGAGCAGGGAGGAGGACGGGCAGCATGGCTGGGAAAGGAGCGATGCTGAGGGCTGGGATGTGCAAGTGGGGCAGCACTGCCTTTCCAACCCCCCTGGGGAACCGCTGCTCTCCAGCGGGGACACTGACAGCTTTTCCAGCCCTCCTGTCCCACACCTGCTGGGACAAAGTTCCTGCTGCTGCATGGGTCTGGCACAAGCCTCCCATGACCTTCACGGACCTGGTCACCAAACTTATGGGGACAAGAATGCTGCAGGAGGTGTGGGTGGATATGGCAGCACGGCTCCCTGATCTGGCCCAGGGGTCCAGCTGGACCACAGAAGCCTGGTGCAGGATGGAAATGTTGATTGTAATGGGCTCTGGGATGTGATGCCTGGGAGCTGCTGGGGGGCTGATGCCGGGGGGCTGTGGTGCTGGGAACCTGAGCCACAGTCTCACCCATGAGCATCTCTGCACCACCAGCTTGTCCCCAGCCCTGGTGCAGTGGGAGATGCAGTTATCCAGCAGAAGTTGGCCCCCACCCCGTGCAGACCCCCACTAGCTGATGTGCACAAATGCCACGGCTGCCCTGGGGTGTGGGAGGAGGGGAGCGGCGGCGGTGCTTGTCCCCAGCACAGCTGAGTGCCAGCCAGGCGATGCGGTGGCATGGGGACAGCACACATGGGGACAGCGCATCTCTGCGCTGGGTGCATGGCCGGGTTTCTGGGGCACCCGAGGCTGCTCCCTGCCTCGCCAAAGCGTTTTGCAAACCGGCCTCTGCGCCCCGCTCGGTGCGATGCCGACAACGCTGATCCCAGCTGACAGCTACGGCTTAGCAGGGAGCTGTGCCTTCATCTACCTGCAGGTACAGGCGAGCTCTCCTACCAGAGGCCAGAATGCAATTACCCATAAACCAGGAAGCACTGGGGCTAGCTGCACGCTCGGGATCCCTGCCACAGCTCTCCGGCATGCAGAGCGCTCGCAGGCGTGCCTGGCAGGAGCCAGGGTACCCCCGGCAGCGCCAGCACCTGTGCCAGGAACCCGGGGTGGCAGCTTGTCCTCCCTGGGAGGCTTCTGGTTTAACATGTCCGGCCCTGGCTCACATGCTGGTGTGTCAGATGTTGCTTCTCTGGCAGCACCGTCAGTGCCAGCAGCCGGCTGGTAAATGGCTCCTTTACCTGGGCAGGGGAGGTGTAGGGGATGGCCGGCCGATAGCAGGGGGTTTGGGCAGGGGGAGGGTGGGGGTGTGTGGGGAGCCCCCGGGCTGGATGGCTCTGACCCCGTGTCTGTCTGCCTTGCCTAGGTGAACGTGACAGTGGACTACATCCGACCAGCCAGCAGCGCCACCGAGACTGTGCCCGCCTTCTCCGAGCGCACATGTGCCACTGTCTCCATCGGAGGAATGTAAGTGCAGCCCTGGGGAACCAGGCACAGGACTCTCCAGGGCTTTGTGGGGCTCCGTCGCGCACCGTGGGGATGCTGGGACAGAGGGTGGCTCATCCTCACTGCAGGGTTGTGCAGTGCCAGTGGCTGGGAGCCTGCCGTCCTGCTCTGCCCGAGGCCCTGCAGACCTGCATCCCCTGCACTGACGGCCCCCAGTTTGGGGATACTGGGCTGGAGGACCCCGCCATGAGCCAGCCGTGTGGCCAGTGTGTTGCTTTAGAGAACCATCTCTCTCTGCTCTGTGTCCCCGGGATGCCATGCCTGTCCTTTCCCAAGGGACATCGCCTCCCCGTGATGCGGTGCAGTGGTGTGGGCTCTTCTGGAGCAGCCCCCCCTCGCCAGCCCTGCCCAGTTTCCGTGCCTGGGGCAGGTTTGGTGGCTTTTCTCTGGGACACAGGGGTACCAGACTCCTCCAGCACGGCCCTAAAGAGAGGTTGTGCTGGCGAGGCATGCGTCCGACGGCAGCGGCTCCGGGAGCTGTGTGGGGATGATTTGTCATAGGCCCTTTGGTTTCTTGTTTTATTTTTTTCCCCCGTAGCAGCTATTTTGGAAAGCAACCAAAGTGCTGCAGTGCTGCGCTTTTCTTCCCCTTAATCCAAGGTCTGGGAAAGCTGCGGAGCATCACACTGCATGGGGGGGATGTGGCTCCATGCCACCTAGGAAGCTGGAAAGCTCCCTGTCACCCTGCTCCAGTCTAATTAAGGCACTCGTGGAGTGACCTTCGGTGATGCTTATCTCATGGGTGGGTTTAATTTCCACTCCAGTGGCAAAGGAGATCCAGCCTTGCCCATGCCGGGGCTAGAGCTACTCCGTGCTTGCTGCCAGACCATGCCAGGCTGCTGCTCCCGGGATGAAACCACGACAGCAGGAGCCTAAAGGGCTTTCCTGGACAGAGATGCTGGGCACGATGGAGCCCGGTGGAGCAGCCCTGCTCTCCTGCACTGCCTGCACCAGCTTTAAACCCTCCCGGTTTGTTCAGTGGGGCTTTAACTGCGCCCCTGAGGAGCTAACTCTCCAGCCAAGGATGTCTCACCAGGTTTGTGGAAGGGACAGCTGTGTCTTTGGGGCTGTTTGAAGGAAGATGAGTCTTGGGGCATTGGTGATGAACAAGGAGGGGAGCGTGCGGTGCAAAACCCACCGGTCTCTCCCCCTGCCCGGTGGCTGCGGTGCTGCTGGCCCTGGGATGCTTCCAGCAGTGCTTGTGCCATGCCTGGCATGGTGGAGGGGCAGGATTTCCCATCTCAGGAGCATCTCGCCAAGCACTGCCTCCTGCTCTTAGTGTCTTCAGCTGCAAATTGCATTCAAATAGCTCCCGAGTCGCATCCCTGTTTTGGGAGGAAACCTGATGTGAATTTGCAGGGCCACTGCTCGCGTTGACTTCATTGCCGTAATCAGGCGTCAGTGGAGTGAGCCAAGCGAGTGCTGGGAACTCTCGTCGAGGTCTCTGTGGCATGCCAGCCCCCCGGGCATGGCGGGGCAGCCCCCTTGCTCCCATCTGCCCCTGGCCCTGCTGCAGCGGTGCGGTGGGGTGCTGGGCGCGGGGTCCTTTGGCTGCTGCGGCCCCGTGAATGCGTGGGCGTAACAGAGCAGGGTCTGTGCCATCCAGCCCACGCTGCGCTGGGGATGGAGCAGGGAAGAAAGCCTGGCTTGTCCGCCTGGCATCTGGGCTGGGCTGAGCCTGCTTGGCAGGCTGAGCACGCCGGCAGCTCGCTGGGGCAGGCAGCCCGGATAGGGTGCTAACCCCTGCCTGGCTTTTGGAGCATTCAGGCCCCTGGTTCCTGCCTAGCTCTCGTTGCTCTTGGTGCAGGCAGCCGGCTGTCCTGCAGCCCCCTGCCCGTGCTGGCAGCAGGGCAGGCCAGGGGAGGGGTGGGCCAGCCATCAGCTGCACCCCTGGGGTGGCACCTCGCCCTCCCCAGCGTGGCAGGGAGGTGATGCCCACCCGCGGCGGTGGGCAGAGGATGGTTCCCCACCCAGAGCATCTGCTTTCCTCAGGGCTCTGGGCCCTTGCCTGGCACGCAGGCAGCCCCTGCTTCCAGCTGCAAGCACCATGAACTTGAGCAGGAGCACAAACCCGGCTTCACCTGCCCGCATCCCTGCCCGCATCCCTGCCTGCATCCCTGCCTGTATCCCTGCCCGATCCCCGGCTGCGGTGCCTGACTGGCTGTCCCCCGCAGAGGAGTTCTGAGCCGGCAGCACCAGCCGCCCTTGCTGGCTCCATTGTGCTTCTCCCTTCCAGCTCCCCGACATTTTTAGCTGGATCTGAATACCGGTGCCACTGCCTGGCCAGGCTCTGCCCGGTGCCCACACGCTGCAGCCCTCCCCATCCCACTCCACCGGCGCCTGGTGTGCCATGTGCCTTGTCAGTGTTTACCGCCGCTGCTAGCGCTGCTGCTCCCGGCTCGTGTTTTCCTGCTGAGCACAGGTAAGGCCAGAGGTTTGTGCTCAGCTGTCACAACAAAGCCATGCTGACACGGACGACAGGGCGCAGGGGCCATGGCTGGCAGAGAAAGCAGCTGTCAGAACGTGGGGGGCCACACGGGCACCTCCTGTGCTGGTCTGCACTCACAGGGACGGCTCGTCCCACCACGGGTGCTGTTGGGAGGGTGCCTGTGCACCCCAGGTAGGATGAATGCAGAGGCACCCGCAAAGTGGTGGCAGAGGGACCGGGGGACGATGGGGCAGGTCTGCTGCAACCTGAGGTGCACATGAGGGCTCTGGATTCACACCAGTCTTTGCTCTTTGGGAAGCCTGTGACATCTCACAGCATCCCGCAGCATCCCAGAATATCCCACAGCCTTCCATGGCATCCCACAGCATCCTGCAATGCCCCGCAGCATCCCATGACATCCAGGAGCATCCCACAATATTCCATCACATCCCACAGTGTCCTGCAATGCCCTGCAGCATCCCATGACATCCAGCAGCATCCCACAGTATCCCATCACATCCCACAGTGTCCCGCAATGCCCCGCAGCATGCCATGACATCCAGCAGCATCCCACAGTGTCCCACAGGATCCCAGGGCACCCGGCTGCATCCTGCAGCTCGTGGGCAGCGGGCGCAACAGGTGCTGCCTGTGGGGCAGGGTGGGAGCACCAGGGTGCCTCGCTGGGGGGCTCAGTTCCCCCAGGGGACACACTGGGGTGCAGGAGGAGGATGCTGTCCCCAATCCACCAGCGTGGCTGTAACTGGGGAGCAGGGGCTGCCGGCTGTGCAGGCTCCCCGCAATCGGCCCCCTGTCCCCACAGCCCTTCCCCGGGGGGACTCTGAGGCTGCTGTGATGCAAATTGCACAATTCTTGGAAGAAAAAGCGAAAAATCATTAAAAACAAATGTAAGGCAAGCCCTGAGCTGTAAATCTATGCGAGTGCAAGGGGGTACTTTCCCTGCAGGCAGCAGGATGGGGATGCTGCGTTTGGGGGCTAATTTGGCACAAACAGTGAGATTTGGTGGTGCCGCCTCTGAGCATGGCAGGGGGAGCTTGTGTGGGGATGCTTTTGGCACTGCCAGTCAGTGCTAGGCAGCGAGAGCTGGAGAGGTTTTGGTGGGTGAAAATGCCGATCAAAAACTTTCTTTTTGGATTTTCGGGTGGGGGAAGCTGTGAAATGAGTTGCAGGGGGGGGCGGGGGGGAAGCTTGCAAATAGCCATTTTTCACTCTTCCATTCTTTAAGTGGCAAAAAATGTACTTCATGGCCTAATAAGATTTTTTTCCACAGCAAAGAGCTTTTCATCTGTGTTTTCATATTCCCATTCTTTAATCTGGGCTTAACTGGGGGATGCATCTTCCCTCTGTGCAGCAGCTCCAGCTCCTCTCCCCTGATGCTTTTATTTGAAGCAGGGCAGGGGGGCTGCGGTTGCCCCCCCGTCCCTGTGCAGGGGCTGCAGGGAGGAGAGCAGGGAGCAGGGCTGGAGCATGATATTTAATTCACATCAGGAAATTTCTTCTTTAAGCTGTTATCCCTGCTCCCATCTTCTTGTCCTCCTTCTAGCGGCAGGAGGGGGCTTGGTTCAGCTGCAGCGCACCCATCACGGTGCTCCCATCATGCTTTCCGGGGTGCCCAGCACCCAGTTGAGTGCCAAGATCAGCCCCCATGTGCAGTGCTGGGATTTCTGAACCTTAAAAGCTCTAAACCTGGAAAGAATTTGGGATCCTCCCAGGATCTGCAGCCCTGGGGAGGCGGGTTTTGCACTCAGAAGCAGCAGGATTTCGTGACTGGGGTTGTTAGCAATGATGGGATGCTGGCTCAGCTCTGCAAGTTCCAGCAGCTGCTCTCAGAGCATCCAGCCTCTCCAGTGGCCCAGGGAGGGTGACAAGGGGCCACTTTTTCACTCCCCTTTCCATGAATGAAATAGGAGCATCCTATATATAGATATATCCTATATCTGATCCAGAGTTGGGATCAAAGCATAGGAGGGTGGTTTTGGTGGGAGAGTGTTCAATGCAATCCATGGCACTGCTTCCCCTAGCTGGGTAGTGGGGTTCACGGGCTGCTGAAGGCTGGAGGCAGCTTGCCCAAAGTGGCCAGCGGCATGGGCTTCTCCTGCTCCGTGCCACCGCTGGGAGCAGGGCCCTGGGCAAGTTGCTCCAACCCACTCCAGCTGCTCTGCTGTCCTGGTGCTCGGAGGCTTTGCAGCATCATGGCCACGCAGGTCCCCCAGCCGTGGGTGGGAGGTCTGGGTGCTTGCAGGGGCAGGCAGGGAGCTGCTCACATGAGGATGCACAGGGACAGCTTCAGGGTGCAGGATGGGCACCCACTGCAGGGTGAAGGGTGGGCACCCACTGCAGCCACCTGAGGAGCATGACCTGAGCCCTTGGGAGCATTTTGTGCAGGATCCAGGCGTGGAGGGGATGCTCTGAGCTGGGGGGATAGCAGGGGCTGAAGATGTTTCCCCGCCTGGTGCAACCCCAGTGCTTTTCACCGTGCAGTGGACGGTGCTCAGCTCACTGAAGCCCAAGGCACTCAGGTTTGGATGTCTGAGCATTTCCAACATGTGCATTTCCGTACGCACACTCCTCCCATCTCTCTGAGCCCCCTAACAGCACTCAGATGCCTCTGCAGGGCTGGGCTCTGCCCTTCTCCAGGCCAGGGTTGTGTGGAGTAATGCTGCGTGCCGGGGGGCTGCATCATTTCTTGCCCATGCAGGGTCAGGATCATGTGAGCACCGTGAAGAAGAGGCAGGATGGAGGGATGGTTGCAGCCGTGGGAGTGGGCAGGGGGCTGCTGTTCCTCCCCGTGTGCCTCTCCTCACCCGAAAAGCCGGGCGATGATGCTGACCTTATGCAAAGTGCTCCTGTGCACTGGTGTGGAGCTTGGGAAAGGACCCGGCTGAGCAATGGAGCCAGGACTGGGTGTCCGGGAGGTAAACGCCTTTGCAAAACCAAGGGGTCAGGTTAGGGGACCACTGGTGCTGTGTGATGCCAGTGGCCACACTGCCAGCTCCACACTGTCCCCAGGGTGGGCTGGCAGCCAAAAGCCACGGCACGTGTGCTTTCCCCTCCACACAGAAACCCAGCCCGGCTTTCCAGGGCGAGGGGCAGCTGCAAGCCCAGGGTGGTTCATTGCCAGCTGTGCCAGGGGAGCCGGTGGCATGGCACAGGGATTTGAACCCCGCCGGGGTCCCTTGGGGCCGGAGTGGTGACCGCCTGCCAGCACTTTGCTGTTTGCAGCGGAGCCATGTGCGCAGCGAGCTACCTGCGTGGGCCGCGGTGCCAGGGTAAAGCTGGGCTGGCGCCCAGGAGCTGTGTAGGTTTTTGCAGCCTGAGCCCCTGGAAAAGGACCAGATTTCGCTGCTGCTTTGCAAGCTGCTCCCTCCTACAGGGAGGAGGTGTCTGCCGCCAGCCTGGTCCCCAGGAGTTCAGCCGTGAGGATGAGCTGTGCGAGGCTGCCGGGGGCTGGCGGAGGGCTGGCAGGGCTGGGTGCCTGCCCTGGCGCTGGCAGGGTGCTGGCAGGGACCTGGCTGCGCGGGGAGGCTGCAAGCGCCGGGACTTGGAGTTAAGCCACCTGCACCCCTAAATGGTGCAACCGTGTGCTGCTGTCGCGACTCCCCCAGCCTCGGTGCAATGTGGTCAGTCCTGGGGAGGCGATTTCTGCCCCCCGGTACTGTCGCTCCTGCAGGCAGCGTGGTGCAGGAGGCTGCCAGTCACTGCGGTGCACGGCGGGGGTTTGCTCCCGGTCACGCTGGGGTCCCTTGGGACTGAAGTGCCTTCCATGAGCACCAGTGCTGAGATGGCCTGAACCAATTGGGTCTCCCAGTTGCACTGTGGGGCCGAAGGATGTCGTGCTCGGCACCAGCAAAGCACTGTCCCGTGGTTCTGTTGCTGCAGAAGCTGGCCAGGGTGGATGGGGCTGAACACTGCCAGGTGGGAAGGGCCGTGGGGAGCTCCGCATCCTCCTCGGGGCTCTCCGTTCTCCGCAAAGCACCGGTGGCTGTTGCAGGCTGCAGCCGGCTCCAAGCTGAGCCGTTCCCCTCTTTTGAGACCGGCCCTTTCCCCCTGCACACAGCACAGCAGACCTGGCACTTTTCCAGCTCCTGCCTCAGCTGCATCCAGTCCGGTTGCTGCGTGTTTGCCCGGGGCGAGCTTCTCGGCCAGATCAGGACAAGGCACCCGGCCGTTTGGCTGCCGCTGAGTGCAGACCGAGGTGGTGGGAAGATCTCGCCGATGCTGCGCGGCTGCCAGGGAACTGCAGGCAGCAGGCACCGATTGCGTGTTAAACCCAGGGGAGGAGGAGATGCTCCCTCTCTTATCTTGCCAGTGTGTGCTGGAACTGAGCTGCTTTTGCGTGCACCGAGGAGGAGTTGGCATCCTTCGAGGAGCCGGGCTCAGTGTGTCAGGGGGACGCGAGCACTGTGCCAGCCTGCTCCCATGCCAGGAGAGCCTCGCTGAGCACCCTGCGAGGGTTCAGAGAGATGCAGGGCCACCGGTCCCTCATGATGGCTGGCCCGTGCTGAGGAGCGGGTGCAGTGGATGCGGGAGACCTCTGCAGCAGGCGAGCCCCAGGGTGCCAGCAGGCATCGGTGCCTGCCACTGCCCGGCTGTCCCAACCCATTTTCTTTGGGATGGTGGGTTTGGTTAGAAATTGGACAGGTTTGCATAATGCTGCTTAAAAATCTTGTCCTTGATTGATTTAGCCAATTTTCCCAAATAAAGTCCCATCAGCATCACCCCAATATGCTCCCATCCGCCCCAGCGAGGAGGATGAGGGGTGGATGAAAGGGCAGAGCACAGCGGGCACAGCTCTCCCCGTTCGGAGGCTCAGCTAACCCACTCCAAAATTGGGATTCGTTTCCTTCTAATCAGTCTGTGATACATGACAGGCTCACCCAGCGCTCTGGTTGCAGAGGTGGTTTAACATTAGATTTTTAATGATCCCTCCATTAATCCCAGTATTCTGGGTTTTAATACGTGCTGCCCTTTGACCGGTGGAAATGATGAAAACTTTGATTTCATGCATATTGGATACTTCTGGAGTCTAGAGCCAGGAATAGCTGCTTATCCGCGCTGAGCAGAGGGGATTAAAGTGCTGGGGGATGGGGTGGGGTGGGCATGGATGGCTGGGATGGGGAATGGGATGTGGCTGGGATGGGGAGCGGGATGCGACTGGAATGGAGAGTGGGTTGTGGCTGGAACAAGGAGTGGGATGTGGTTGGGATGGAGAGCAGGATGCAGCTGGGACAAGGCGCGGGATGCAGCTGGGATGGGAAGCAGGATGCAGGGCTCCAGGCGGGGTGGTTGCATGGGGAGGGGGCTGATGGCCCCTGGAGGGACAGGACATGGGCTCTGTCCTCCCCCATCCTCTTCTGTAGCAGGTGCACATGAGAGCCTGAGTTATGCTGCACAGTGCAGCAGGGCGCAGCGAGGGTGCCCTCACCCCAGGGGTGGGGTGCAGGCGGCTTCTCTCCTCCCCATCACCCCGCAAGGCAGAGCTCCCGAGTGCCTCTGACCCTGCTGGGCCCATTTGGGGTCTTGGGTTAAAGAGGGTGGAGGCAGGTCCTGGGGGTCTCCCTGGCACCCCCCATGCCCTGATGGGGTTCCAGCCGGGCTGGCTGTGGGCTTTGCCCGCCTGGGACCTGCTGCAAGCGCTGTGCCACGCTGGGTAGCTGATGTGCTCGCTCTGAGTTTGGCATTCCTGCAGTGGAGGTGGCTCTTCCTCCCGCTGGAGGAGCACAAACCTGGGCGAGAGCTGGACCTGGGCTGCGGGACCCACTGCCCAGGGGAAGGGGGGGGTCTGGCCACCCAGCACGGGCAGTGCTGGGGCAGGCAGGGGTGCCGGGGGGAGTTAGCCCCTGCTAACCGCACAGGGTTCGATAACCCCTCGTTAGGCTAATTCTCCTTCGCAGGGGTCTGTGGTGGAGCAGAAGCATTTGTGGAGAGAACAGCTGGTGCCCGGTGCTGGAGCTGTGCAGCATCCCAGCACGGCTGCTTGGGACAGGGAAACCGAGGCAGCCGGGCACTGTGGCATCCCCACAAGCCCTGCAGCTGCTCAGCACCTCCCATTTGCTCTCAGTCCCTGCCAGCCATGGGAACATCATCTCTGAAACCTTAATGGGAGCTGGGCTGTGGCACCGCAGCAGTGGAGGCTTGGTGGCCCTGCACTGGGAGTACAGCCCCCGGGGGAGGCGATGCTGACACCGAGGGGGGGTCCCCTGCACTGCGGCTGATGCTCAGGGCAGGCAGCAGCCAGGACCAGCACCTTTTTGGTCCAAATCACTGTTTTCTGTCACCTCTTGCAGAGCCTGTTGGGGACCAAAAAGCCAGGGGGAGCGCAGCTGCCCTCCCCGTGGGCAGCCCCAGCCCGTCCCGGCTCCTTTAGGACCCGGCAGCGCAGTGGGAGCAAACGCTGGCAGTTCTGCTTGTCTTATAAAAAGCCATAAGCATGATATTGCTGAATAAATGAAGCCATCAAACAGAGGTGGCAACAAGATTACAAGACTTCATGAGTGCTGGGGGCAGAATAAAATTGTCCATTTAGCGAGCAGACGGAACGCTTGCTAACACAGTTGTTTCCTGATGCTTTCCATGTTGAGTTTTAATCTCCTTCTCTCTTCCCAGATCCTGCCCCCCCTCCCTTCTTGCTCTCTTCCCGGGAACGGGGCTGGGGTGATGGATGGGGACAGAGCTGCCCAGCTGGCGCAGGGTGCAGGCAGGCAGAGCTGGGTGTCCCCTCCTCTGGAGGCTGCAAAGTGGGGGGGCTGATGGAGACCACCAGCCCGGATCCAATCAGACTTTGCATAAGCGTGGAAATCCCATCAGGGCTGAAGAGCCACTGCTTGTTCCCAAGCCCCGGGGTGGGGACATGGGATACGAAGGGGTGTCCCAGGCTGTCTGCCTGTGCTTGGGTGGGATGTGACCATACAGGCAGGAGCCATCCTGCCCTGGGGCTGCTGATCATTGCTGTTCAGGGCTGGTCCCTGCACTGGGTCAGGCTGGGGACATGTTGCAGATGTGCTGCTCTGGGGGTGCAGCAGCAGCTCCCCTACACGGGGGTGGGATGGAGGAGGCATTTCTGGGCGCAGCACCCGCTGATGAGGGTGCTGCTGCGGCAGGGGCTGTGTGGGCAGTTCTGCCCAGTGCGCCGGTCACCAGCATCTCTGGCCTCAGGTTCACTTGGGCCTCCACCCTGGTGTGTGTTGGGCAAAAGTCTCAAGGTGATGTGTGTCACCACTCACGCAGCGAGTGATGCTCGGGGCTGTGGGACAGCGCAGAGACACAACAGCAAGCGGGGAGCATGGCTGAGACGGGCTGCAGCTGCCCAGCACATCCTGCAGCTCCTCACCACTTCAGCTGGGTTACAGATGCCTGGGGAGCTGCAAACTCCATCCCGACCAAACTCCCTCCGGCAGTGTCCTCGGCTGCTCGTCCTGGCACGGGGGAGCCAGGGCACGGTGTCCTCACCAGCAGAGCCGGGCTGGCGCCGAGCTGCTGGGGAGGTCTGGACCTGCCAGCAGCCTTTGGCAGGCAGGAGCCCAGCGGGCACCTCTTGCAGATTTGCACATCTTTGGGGTGCTACTGCCTCTCGTCCCCGAGTCACCCCCTTAGTGTCACAGGGGACCGGGGCTGGCGTCCCCACAGCTTGTCCCTAACAGGGTCACCTCCTGCTCATTGCCATCAGGCTGTGACCTGCTGCTCCCGAGGCACGTGGGGACCTGGGGATGGAGCCTCACACCCAGCTCTGCCCAGCCCCAAACTTTGACATCCCTCATCAGGGCAGACCAGGGTGTCGGGGGCTGCTGGCACGCTGCGGGTGCCACCAGCCCTGCACTCACCTCCCCCCAGCACAGCCTCCTGTTCGTGCCCAAAATAGCTGTAGGTGCTTATTCCTGGTTGCTTGGCATTTTGAGCGCTACCACTGCAGCTGCCTCCTGCTGCAGCTTATTTCCTCGTTTACGAATCCTTCTTTTGGGGGGGGGGGGGGGGGGGGGGGGGGGGGGGGGGGGGGGGGGGGGGGGGGGGGGGGGGGGGGGGGGGGGGGG
>JAVJGI010000060.1:71803506-71829096 GCA_035590275.1 Ibycter americanus | reverse complement strand
CAGTCCAGCTCCCTGCAGGGGGTGATCACATCATTCAACCCCATTTGCAGCCCAGTGCCACCTGCACCAGAGCTGGATCCCTGCATGGAGAGCTGTGCCCGAGCCTTGCAGCCCTGCGGGGAGAAGCCCAACAGCAAGCCTGGTGCTGGCTGCACCCCGTGTGTCCCCTGTCCTTGTCCCTCAGCCTGTCCTCCCTTATGGCTGCATGGGGAAGGGACCTGCCACTGCTGCCGTGCCCCGGTGGGCGCTGGCCTCGCTCCGGCTGCACCAGAAGCAGCTGCACGGCCAGACCCAGCGGGACGGTGGGATTTCAGCTCCTCCTTGGCAGCAACTTTGGCAGCCGCTGATGGTGCTGTGCTGACAGCAGGGGAGAGCAGCTTTGAGGGGGTTGCGGCGTGGTTTCTGCCAGCCCGCTGTGCAAGACTGTGCTCAGTTTTACTGCAAGCCTCTCGCTTGTGAGGGGGAAGGTTGATAAACGGGCTCTCACACTCCCTCTCCCCCTCCAGCCCCATGCGGTGTGGGATCGGTGGCCGGCAGATTGCTTGGGGCCCCATTGCTGAGCGACAGGGATGTGCCTTTTAGAAAGTGGATGTGCCTGGCATTAAATCAGTATCTCGGAGCACTCTGGCGTGGGCGATCCTCCAGCCGGATAGCTGGATGCGGCGCATGGAGCCTGCAGCCACACTCCAGACAGGAGGGGGTTCGAGTTGGGATGTCTGGAACATGGGGATGCTCCCGCTCGCTCCCGGGTGTGGGGCTGCAGGTCAGGGGGTTGTGCTGGTGGCAGAGGTGGCTTGTCCATGCCATTAGCCATGGCACACCCCAGGTCAGTCGTTGTGCTGGCGCAGGGCTGGCTGCTTCCCACTGGGCAGAGGAGCTGGCAGCTCTGGGGGCAGAGGCAGGCTCCGGAGGGGAACGGGAGATCTGGGGCAAGATCAGGGTGCAGGGCCTGGAGCTCGGTGGAGGGGACTTGAAGCAGTTCGGGTGATCACTGCTGGGGTTTGTAAAACCCCTTTAACCTTCCCAGCTCTTTAGTGAAAACTGGAGCCAGATCTCGGCTCGAGCTGCAGGTGCCTGCTCCATGGGGTGTTTTAGAAAGGGGGTGATTAGTTTTCCCATCCCACCGGGTTTTCCTGGAGCGGGTGTGTGCCCTCCCTGCATGCCCCAGCCTTGCTTTCCAGCAAGGGGCTGCTCCAGCACCACACGCTGATGCCGTGCCGCCCAGCCAGTGTGCTGCAGCCCTGGGCTCTGCCAGTGTACCTGCCTGCCCCAGCCTCGCAGGGAAAGGTGCCTTTTGTAGTCCCCCGTGGCAAACCCTGTGGCCTCCAGAGCGGGGGGAAGCTCTGGAGCTAGCAGGGGTGACTGCGGGGACGTGAGGCTTGTGCATGGGGTGGCCTCATCCCGCGGGGGGGACCATCACACTGCCCGTGTCCCTGCACCAATGTGGCGCAAGGATGAGCATCCCTGGCTGCCCTTGCAGTGGCTGCCAGCCTGCCAGGTGTTACAGCACTTACTTAACTTTGTCTTTCCTCTTAACCTGGGGAAAGAGCTGTTTTCCTGAACAAAAAAAGTGCTATTTCTGGCCAAGCCACTTATCCCTGGGTGAAGCACTGAGTGGGGAGGGGCGTCTCAAAGGAGGGCAAGGGAGAAAGAAGAAATCCTTTTGCTGATTTAACAGGTTGGCTTCTTCCAGACAGCTCCTTAAATGATCCAGCTCAGCAAACTGATTGCTGTACAAAGCCTTGGTAGGGGCTTTGAATTTTTCCCCTTGTATTTTTATTGTCATCACGGTCCACTCTGAACAAATTCATGCCTCTTGCCTGGGAGCAGCTGTTAGGTAGCCTTCAAAAATGAGGAGCTTTCATTTCCAGCCTGCTGCAGGAGCCTGAGCACTGGCAGCCCGGGCTGTACCCATGAGGAAGGGGCGAATTTGGGGGACTGCAGGGCGCAGCGGTTTGTTGCTTGAATTACATGAGCATCTTGTAACATGGGGATGAAAGGTGGTGAAAGGTTGAACTCCTGCTGGCTGCCCTCCCATTGCAGAGGGACATCCTGCCGTGCTTGGGGATGAGGGACCAGCGCTGATAAAGCAGGGCTGGCTTTGCTGGGGAAGTCTTCAACTCCAGGCATCCTTTGGGATGCGCCAAAGTCTCCGCCTGGCCCAGCTGTGGGCACTGGCAAGCCTGAGCCCCGGGCACAGCATCCTCCAGGAGGTGTGGGGCAGGGACCTGGTTTCCAGCCCCACTTGGGCTGCTGGATTTGCCACCCTGCTGCTGATGGGCTAAAAAAAGCCCCAACCTAAAAAATACCCAGCAGTGGGCTCACGAACAGCCTCAGGAGTTTGCCCCAGCTGTGCCAGGCATGCTCGCCCTCGGCGCGGCACAGGCAGGGAGGCAGCGGGCAGCAGCTCCCCACCGGCTTCTGCTTGGAGCTGCTAACACCTGGAAAATAAGCTTGGCCTTTGGAAGCTGGAAAAGGACAAATCTGTCAGGGGAAGGAGCTCTAATGAATGTGTGCTGCCCTTTCACCTGCCACTGCCAGCCCTGCCCACGGAGGCAGCTCAGCTGAGGGCAGCGCTGCTCCGTTCCCTCCCGCGCCCGGCAATAAGCCAGCCCAGCCGTGAACTGCATGAAAGCCAAATAAATCTGCTGCCAGGTCGCTGGTGCGGCTGCCCTTGCCGTCCACCCAGCGAGGCGACGAGCCCGGTGCTGGGGAAGCACGCACCCCGATTCTCCCCGTGCCACTTGGCTGTGGGTGCACCCCGGGTGCTGGGGGGTGAGGACCAGCAGCGCTGCGGTCCCAGGGCTCTGCCGGAGAGCCATGTCACCAATGCCCTCCACAGCCAGCTCCAGAGGTTGCTCCCATCCCGGTGCTGTACCCTCCTTCCCAGGCACAGCCGCCCAGCAGCCGACAGCCAAGCTGGCTCAGCACCGCGCTGCAGAACTGGGTCCAGGTCTGGGGCACCCGCTCGTTTTTCAGCCACGAAGTGCCTTCCCTGTGTGGTGTTGCTTCATTCATGCCTCTTATCACCTCTATATTATTTTAACCTAGAAGGAACTTATTTCTGTTACAGTTGGAGCATTCACTGTGTATTTTGCATTTAAAATGCTTCATGTGATTAAGCACTGAAAGAAACAGAAAATTTTGCATCGTGCCAGGGCACTCACCTTCCTGTTGATCCCTCCCTTTGTGAGGGGAACAAAGCAATTTAATTTGGTAATGGGGATGAGTGGGCCCTCTGATCAAGTATGTGCTGAGCTCAGGTGAGCTGCCGAATGCCGGTAATTAGGATTAGCAGGCTAACGAGCTGGCTGGTCTCTCCCCTGGGTGGGCACGGGGGGCAACACTGGCCCTTCCAGCTGCCACAGCAGGCTGACGGCTTGTGCCATCTCTCTTTTGCAGGGCTATCAAGAATGGCAAAGGGCTGCACAGCAAGAAGGAGGTGCCGATTCACCGGGTGGCCGACATCTCTGGGGTAAGGACCTTCCAGTGTGGGGAGCAGCTGTGCTGGCCGGGAGAGGTTGTTTGCTGGGATGGGATGCATGGAGCAGAGTTGGAGAGGTGCTGGGTGCTGGCGCTTTTGCACAACCCGTGGTCCCGCTCATTGCATGTGGGATGTGTGGGAATTCTGTAGGCACGACACCTGCCTGCCGGCTCTGCTGGGATGTGCCGGAGGAGCTGGGGCACCCGGCTGAGTGCAGGGCAGCCTGTCCTCCTCTGCTGGGGCTAGTGGCCCTCCAAGGGCCACTGCAGAAGCTGCTCGTCACCCCCAATGCACCCCGAAAGAGTGAAATGAGATTTCTCCTGGGGGTTTGTCTTCTCCAGGAGACAGTGAGGAGGTCTCACCATGCGCCTCATGCTGGCTTCACCCCAAACATCAGGGAGGAAGGAGACCCCACGGTGCTGCAGAGTTTCGCTGCACAGGGCTCCTGCGGCCGTGGTTCATAAACCAGCAGAGAGGAGCTGTGTCCATGCCTCCATCCTGGGTTTGATTCCCTGTCTCTTGAGAAGGTCCTTCGTGTCCTCGGGGGCATGGAGGTCTGTCCTGGGCACCCCAATCCCTTGCTGTCCTGGGCACCCCAATTCCTGCCTGCACAAGCCTCCTGCCCTGCTTTTAACTGCTGGGGTCTGCAGCAATGTCTGCTGCTCATACGAGATGGAGGTTTCTTGTCCTTCTGGGGTCCCCACTTGATGGGGCACAGGGAAGGATGCTGCCCGTGCCAGCATCCACTCCTGGGGACACCCCCATGGCAGAGCTGCCGGCTCCTTAGAGCTCAGCTGCCTTTAGGCTTCTAAAAAACACATGCTGGTGCAATTGCCCGTGAAGACTGAGACAAACTGGCGGTAGTGGGATGCAGGGACGTCCCTGCTCCAAGCCCCCCGGCACCACTCCCAGCAGGGTCCTTGCACCAGGGCCGTGCTGCTGCCAGGATCATTAGGAGCCCCTGTAACTCAATCAGGGCAGCCAGCAAAAGGGTTGGAGCCGGATACGAGAAGGGCCCCTGCAAACAAAATTAGGTTAATACATCACGGCTTTTATGAAGATTTGTTAATCTTTTTTAATCTTTAATAGTTTTCTGTAAATTGATCCAGGCCTTAGTTAGCCGCTTGTCAGCAGTTGTGCGGCGTGACGGATGCGGGTGTGTGCCGGGCTGGCAGTGGGTGCTTTACCACTGCCGAAATAATTCAATGCAAATTAGTGTCGATGCGATCCTCTGGCTGCCTGGGCACGCACCGGGATCGGTAAGCACCCACGCCCCAGGACCCGTGGCATTCGGGGTGGCAGGAGGGTGTGCATCGCGATTCCCCAGGCTCTGCTGTCCCTCCCAGCTGTCGGTCCTGGCTCTCCGGCAGCGCTCCTTGGGGAAACAGCATTGGGAAAACATGGGCTTTTGGGCTGTTTCACCTTCCAGGTTGTGGTGACAGGGTGGTCACAGGACCCTCAGTGCCACCCATGCCTTGGTCCCCAACCCTGACCCATGCTGTTGCATCCCATGGGGTGGCTTCAGCGCATCCCTCGCCTGTGGATCTCAGCCTGTGCTGTCCACCGTTGTGATACCATCACTGTGTCCTTGTTCCTGGGCCATCATCTTTGTCCCCACCTGGTCCAGCTGCCAGTCTCCGGCTCTGCCTTACCCTGCTCCTCATTCCGGAGCATCCCAGCTGGCTTAGCGATCAGGATGTGAAAGTCAGGATTAGCTCAAACACGGGATTCAGCCTGGTTTTCCCAGTTCTGGCGCAGCCTCCTGTCCTCCAGCCCAGGCTCATGGCGGAAAATGCCTCTTTCCCATGGTTTGGCCGTCTGATGGCAGTGTCGAAGGCATCCCAGGAGCATCCTGCTCCTCTCCAACACCCGAAGTCCTCCCCAGTCCCATTGCTGCTCTGCCCACAGGTATTCCCTGCCTGCAGGGAGCTGCAGAGAGAAGCAGCCTCCCTCCTTATGGACCTGGGATGCTGCAGGCTTGTCAACGAGAAAAATCCCCCCCCAAAAACAGAGAGAAAGAAAAAAGCAATACAAAGCCATGCCAGCTCACTTCTCCCATTAGCGTGCGCTCCGGCACAGGAGTGCAGGCAGGCGCGTGGCAGCCCGGCCGCCGGAAAGCCTCCTGTCCTTGGGAAAAGTCCTTGAATAATTTTGCATAATTGGCAGAGCTTCACATAAAAGTGGAGTTAGGATGATATTTTTTTCCTCGCTGTATTTATGCATAATTTTCCTTCAATTCCCAGCTAATTAAACACTGGAAATGTTGAAATAATAGTAACAGGGGTGATACTACCTGGGTGGGAGGTGCAGGCAGGGAGCAGAGCAGGCAGAGCTGGCAGCATCCTGGTGGGACACCCTGGTCCATTGTGAAGAAGGGAGCCCCAAAAAGGCACGGAATGGGGCTGCTGTGGGGCGGTTCACCTGCCAAGGGGGATGGATGAGGTAGGATGGGTGGGTCGTGCCCAGGAAGTGCCCCTTTCTCCCTAGGGACAGTGAAAGGACCCTGAGCTGCCAGCTCGGTGGCAGGGAACAAATCCTGCCCGGCCCTGGACAGTGCTGAACGTGGGAGCCAAGGCTCGGCACAACCAGGGTGGGGAGGGGGAGATGCCAGCATGGCGGATATCCCCTGCTTCTCTTCCCCGTCTGAATTTATCCAGTGATGCCTCCCAGATCCGAGAGCCTCTGTCACTGTGTCCCTGTGCAGGCACATCCAATGACAACCCCTCAACGAGATACGCCGGGTGGGCTGGGAGCATCCCGACCGAGACCCACTCCTGCACACACCTGCTGTGGAGCTGGTGCTCTACTGCACTCCCAGTGCCCTGGCCCCTCCGGAGGCTGCCGGGCCAGCTCCTGTGGCAGGATTGGTGCGGGCTGGTGCTGGAGAGGTTGGGACTTTGCTGTCCCATGCCAAGCTGAAGGAACATGGGGTCACCGGCCCTGGAGAGCAGAGCCAGGGGAAGCAGGTCTGGGAGCTCCTCATCTCCGTCCCCTCCAAACTGCAGTGCCCATGTCCGGCTGTCCCTGAGGTGCCCACTGGGTCCCTGCTGGAGTTGGGGACAGCAGCACAGGATGCTCAGCTCATTCCTCCCACCGCAGAGCCCTGGAGCAGTAGCTGGCCCCAGCGGTGAAGGACATCTGCACGTATCCTTCAGCACAAAGCCAAAGGCTGGATGCGACAGCAGCACTGGCTTATCTGGGCAGCTGCGAGCTCTGCGCCAGCTGCCACCCATCCCTAAGGCCACCCACCATGTAGTCACACACCGTGTGCCAGGCTGGCACGGCAGCTCAGACCTGTGCTGGGGAGCCAGAGCCACCCCGAGCACTCCCAAAATTCACTCCCAGAAATCCCTCCTGGCATCAGCACAGCCATCCCCTCCACCAGCTCACCCTGCTCCTTCCCAATCCCACCAACTGCTCGGCACTGCAGCCCCCAGCCCCTCAGCGGGTGATGCCAGGCATGTGCCATCCCAGGGGAGCCCAGCTGGGCTCAGGATGGGGCTGCAGCACAGCTGCCAGGAAGAGATGCAGGGGTTTCTGCTGCCACAGGGATGGGGACAGGGACAGAGACAGGACTGGTTCCATGGTGGCAGGCGTGGGATGCACACGGTGAGCGTCAGCACTGCCGGTCAGCGGGGACGGCAGGAGGGGATGAAGGATGCACTTGGGGATCCCATATCCCCAGTGTTAGACGCTGTGGACCAGTGTCTGAGCCTGACCTCTCCCTGCTCCCATGGGGCAGCCACCACACGCCCTCGGTGGGGTCTGGGTCGGCCCCATGATGGCTGTAAGGCCATGCCTGGGGCAGCCATTGCTCATTTTGGGGAGGGTCTGAGGGGTCAAACCCCCAGCCCCTGCATCACACGTGGCTTTTCCCAGCACCCGCAGTGAGCAGGAGACCTCTGTGCCAACCTGCACAGTGGAGGTGGCATCACCCACCCGTGGGAGCAAGGGCACTTTGGCAGACAAGGCAGCAAGAAAGACACGAAGCAACGCAGAGCATCCTCCTGGCAGTGTGGCTCCCCTCAGCCTTAATGCCCAAAGCCCCAGATAAACCTGCCCTAATGGGGACGTCAGGGACCAAGCGGGAATCTGTCCCTCCCGTGCCAGGCTGCCGGCACGCCTCACCGTGCAGGAATCGCCGCTCTCCATTTATTATTCCAGAGTACCGATGGGCGCTGGCACGTCTCTGCCCCTCTCACAGAAGAGCTGCTTTGTGTTGTGCAAATCCCGGTGGGTTTTTAAGGTCATTCTCCAGCACGTTCAGATACCGCTGTCTCCTTTCGATGCTGACAGCAGCCAGCTCGCAGGGCTGGTCTTCAGCACCAGGCTCTTCCTCGCTGCCTCCAGCACCCGCTCCGGGGAGCTGGGGAGTTGGGGGTTTCCCCAGTCACCCACTTCTGGGACAGAGCAGGGAAGCCCACCCCATGGTGGGCTCCTTCTTGCAGCTCTTAGTTTTTCCTTAAGCTAATCAAATCGTGACTGTATAGTGATTACTGCTAATTAGTAGCCTTCATTAGCGGCTCTCATTTTAGATTTGCATACGTTAGACCTAAGTGGTTAACGGCGGGTAATGTGGTTTTTCTTTGCGTGCAGATTGCACTTACATGTGTTGTATTAACTTCTTGACTGCACATCTGCTAAAAAAACCTCCCCGGGCGCATTTTTTTGCACAGAGCGCATGTGGTGGCGAGCGATCCAGCATCAAGCGCGGTGGGGAGCGATGCCACAGGATTTGGGGGGGGGTCTTTGTCTGCCAGCCCCGTCCCAGCCGGGGTGCTGGGGGGGGTGGGGTTGCCTGTGACCCCTTCACAGCTGGATGGGGCGGGTGCCTGCAGCGAGGAGAGCTGGGACATCAGCACAAAGGTGCTGCTCAAGTGTCGGCGCGTGGCCGGGGAGCTGCCGGGTGGGCACACTGCCGCCCCGAGCCTTGCAGCACCCCCCAGGCATCGGGAGAAAGACGCTGAAGCACTGCTGTGGCAGATGAGTGTCCTTGCCTGTGCTGAGGCTGGAGCATGGCAGCTCTGGCACTTGGGGTTTGCTGAGATCTGCACCCACTCCACGCCTGGAGCAGCTCCATGTTGCAGACCGGCAGCACCTGCGGCCACTGCCGCTGCCACCGCAGCCGCGTGGGCCAGCTCCACGTGGCTGGTGGCTTCAGGTCACACACGTGAGCAAGCGAGCAGCCACCCACTGTACTGAAGTGGATTAAAATGGGGATGCACACAAACACCAGCCCCCTTGCTCTTGCGGCTCTGCGAGCTGCTGGTGCTGCCAGCGCCGACACCTGCCGGAGCCGTGGGCAGAGCTGCGGGCAGAGCCACACATCTCCTGCGCCTTCAGCTCCCGGTGCTCGTGCCGCAGCTCCCCCCTCGCCAAGGGGCACGGAGATTTGCCTCTTCCGCCGCTGCCATCTTACAGCCTGCTCTGGAAGCAGCTCCGTCTCCTCTGCCAGCAGATGCCAGCGCCTTCCCCCTCCCGCCCTGGCTCCCAGCCTCTGCTCCAGAGATTTACAGCCGCCTCTGCTTGCCCGCCTTCCCCGGCCGAGTCCCTTCTCTCCCCACGCCACTGCCTTTCCATCACCAACAGGCTGCATTTAGCTTAATAAAAGTTATTAAGCCCTGCCCCGGCCCCGGCCATGGACCAGCTCCTGCCTCCATCCAGGTCCCACTGAGAGCTGCCTGGTGTTGGCCATGGCACGCTCCCTTCTCTCCTCTGCAGCTTGTTTTTCTAAATTAAGGCCAGAGCGAGATAAAAAGCCACCTGGCCGCCTTTTATTTTGGGAACTGCTTTTTTTTTTTCCCTTTCTAACTTGGGTAAATAAATTCGGAGCTTGCGAAACGGAGCCTCTTGCCCCTGGCGCAGGTGGCACGCAGAGATGCCGGCTGAGGCCACCACGTGAACCCAGCCGCCACACTGGTGGTCTGCGATGGCTGCTGGGGTCTGCGGTTCCCTGGCTGTGGCCGCGCTGTGCAGAGGGATTTAGCCGATGGTGGCAGTGGGCCAGTGCTTGGCATCAGGTCTGGTAGGACATGGGTACTGCGCTGGCCTCTTGCAGAGACGGAGATGCTTGTGGTGCCACTGGCTATGCATCCAGGGATGCACGCACTGCTCTGCACCAGGGGACCCCAACACTCCCCTGCCAGCCCCAGCTTCATTAAGTTTTCATTAATGAACGTGCCTGAATTTATATGCAGCGGCTTGCTGCTGGGAAGGGAGTGGGTGGTGCGCAGAGCAGGAGTTTCCCGGGAAAGGGGAGTCATGGGCTGTTCCGTTATGGAGGGCAGGGATGGGGCAGGATCTGGCCTCCCTCCTCCTGCCTGCTCCTGCCTGCACCCAGGCAGCCAGCCCTGTGCCAGAGCTGCCAGAGCCCATGCCCTGGAGCTGTGGGTGCAGGCACAGGGTGCACAGTCCATCCCAAGCTGGGAAAAGTTGGCTCCCTGCCGGCATCCTGCATCCCTCCCCGACCAGCATAGAGTAGGCAAGGCCGAGCCAGGCACTGAGCCCGTGGGACATTGTGGGGCCACATCGAGGGGGGTGGCTGATGCCCCCAGTGTGCCACACCCCCCACCCTGACCCCCCCTTTCCTCCCACCCAGGACACCCAGAAGGCGAAGCAGTTCCTGCCCTTCCTGCAGCGTGCCGGCCGCTCCGAGGCTGTGGTGGAGTACGTCTTCAGCGGCTCCCGGTTGAAGCTCTTCATGCCAAAGGAAACCTGCCTCATCACCTTCCTGCTCGCAGGTGAGTCCCCGCTGCCCCAGCTGGGCACAGGATCTGGCCCCCGCCGGTGCCTGGCTTGAAGGGGGGGTCCTCACCCCACTTGGGTGCATGGTCCTCCCTCACGGCCACAGGGCTACGGGTGAAGTTGATGCTGGTGCTGCCAACAGGTCGACCTGGGGGGAGTTAATTGAGCTGGGGAGCACTAATTGGAGATGACCAGAGGGTTTGGGTGCTGCCAGGGGCTGTTGATGCTGCTCCTGCCCTCTCCCCACGTCCCAGTGGTGTCTGCGCCCACCGGTCCCCTCTGCAGGGCTGCTGGCATGCTGCCCCCCAGCTGTGCCCACCACGGGCTGGGGTCCAGGTGACTCCTGCACGTTCCGATGCACTGTGGCACGGCTCGTGGCTGCTCACCCCCTCTGCCCTCCTCGGCCCTTGCGCTGGCGGGCACGGCGCTTGCCTGCAGCATGGGGCAGCTCTGAGGTGCGGTGATGCAGGTGGGGGCATGGGAAGGATGCTTTTCTCCACCAAAACTGGGAAGCAGGCGGCAAACCCCAGGAGCATCGCAGAAACGGGGGAGGAGGTGATGGGGCTGCGGGACCAGGACCCTGGGGACACACAGGGATGAGCATGAGGGGCTGGGCTGATGGAGGTGCCAGCGGCCGCCCCAGGTGTGTCACCCCAGGGGTTTGCCCAGGCACCAGCAGGAGGGCACACATCCCCGCACGCACACGGTGGCTGTTTTGGGAGGTTCTACAGAAACTGAAGAATTTCCCCACTAAACCAGTCCCACTTGCAGTGCATATTTCAGCTGAGGCTTCACTTTGGAGCAGAGCGTGGCTGGAGCATCACGAACCCTGGGTGTTTCAAGGTGTCACCTTCTAGGCTGGCAGCAGGACAGGCAGATGGTGACCTGTGCCAGGATGTCCTCCCAGCAGTGTGCCGGGATGGGGAGAAGCCCATTGCCAGTGAGAGTGGTGGCTTGCGGAGCCTCCACTGGCACCGCCGGCTCCCTCGATGGGAGAGGATGTGGGGCGGCTCATCTCGCTCCTGTTTCTATGGCAATAACCGTGTATAAAGGATGACCCTGAACGCCGATCGTTCACAACTTGGTTATGAAAAATTCAATAAGCATATAAATAGATCTTATATAGGGATAAAAACACCGAGGTTTCTGTAAACAGCAGCTCCTGCCGCTCCCACCGAAGGAATATGTATCCTGGGGGGAAGCGTGGGGGCTGGGATGGAGTCGGGAAGTCTTTGTCCGCCCCTTTGTTCCCGGAGCCAGGGAACGACGCATGAGCTCGCAAAGCTGGCGTGCGGCACAGGAGCAGCTCCCTGCCCGTGCCACCTGCGCCCACTCGCCTCGGACCTGCCCTTCGCCATCCCCCAAAGCCACCGGCACCCAGGCTGGGGAGCACTGCGGGCTTTGGGGAGCAGGAAGGACTGTGCCTGGTCCCGGTGATGCTCCCAGAGCACGGCTCAAAGTGCTGACCCAGGGTGACCAGGAACGATGCCATGGTCCCCCCACCCTTCACCCACTCGCTCCGGCGAGCAAACCCCAGCCCCTCACACCCCAGAGCCCTTTCCCGTGGCACCCAAAGGTGCAGACCCCAGTCTGCCTGAGCTCTGGGTGCCAGCAGACCACTCGCTCTGGCTGCCTGTTTCACGGGGTCCGTAGGACACAACCAACCTGACCAGGGGACCCCAGTCCCACCAGTGACCATCACTGTCACCCTCCAGTGACCAAACCTCCCCAGAGCGATGCTCTCGCCTGGGGGCGGCCTGTCCCTGGGGCCGGCCGGAGCACGAGCATCCCAATCCCTGCTCCAGGCTGGCTCCTGCCGCGTGGGAAGTGTGTCCTAAACCTGTCCTTCTCCGCGTGCTTGTGCGTATAAATAGTCACACAGTCTTATTTATAATTAACCATTCTTAAAGTCAGCTGCAAAAGACGGGGAAATGAGACTCCCCCTTGCCTGCGACTGAGACATTAAAATTTTAAGACATGATAAAACTCCCACGTGCTTGGGAGGAGGAATTTAGATATATTTAAATATTTCTGGTTTAAAAGGCTGCCGCTGGGTTTGGCCGTGTTTCGTATGTGGGAATCCTGTGGGTTCCTCCGAGCGCTCCCTGCGTGAGGAGCTGGTGGCAGAGCACCATCCCAGCGGATACAGTGTCGTCCCCAGGTCCTGCTGGCACACTCCCCGATTTCAGACCCTGCATTTGGCTGTGGCTGGGGTGGGTTTTGTTCCACTCCTCATGGATGAGTGGCCGTTTCATGGGAGCAGGGAAGGAGCTGTTGCAGTTCCGCTGGCAGCGGCAGCCCGGCGTGTCCCAACCTCTTCCTCACCAGCAGGATGCCCGTGGCTGATGCTCAGGGATGCACGCGGGCTTGGGATGTGTACCCCGGGACCTCCACGGGATCGGCACTGGTTAATCCCCTTCCCATGGTGGGATGAACAGGCTCCCAGTGTCCCACCCTGGGGACCAGTGGTTAAATACACCTGTCCCTGCCAGTGCCGGTGCTTCCCGGCTGCTCCCAGTGAGTCGAGGAGGCTCCGGCTCAGCCTTTCTGCTTAGTCGGGTAATTTTTAAATTAAAGGGGAGGGGGCGGGGAGGGCACTGGGGTGGCCTGGAAATGGATGGCTCCGGGGGGAGCATGCTCGCTGCAAGTTATATTTAATCCCTGTTGCTGTGGAGACCGACTGGCTGTCGCCCGCTCCCAGGGGCTGATTTTGCTCCAAAAAGTTCCCAAAGTGGTGAATAACCCCCCAGGCCAGGCTGCTTGTGGTGGCCCCGGGAGTCCCCGGAGCTGTTGGGGGTCTCCAGGGTGATTGGGGACCTGCCGCAGCCAGGGTGCCCATGGGGTGCAGTGGACATCTATGGTCTGAGTCACCCCGGCCACCTCCTTCGCCACCTCCATGCTCCCCTTTGCCAGACAGCTCCATTAGCAGGTTGGAAATAACGAGTGGATAAATCATTGCCTATTGCAAAGCTTGGGCTGTGCTCTGGGGCAAAGATTTTGGGGTGTCCAGTGCCATGGGACTGGTGTGCCCATGGGCAGCCATAACCCTCTGGGAAATGCAGCTGCACTTTTTGCAGCAGCCTCTGCATCTCCTTGGGTGTCCTGCATCGCACAGGAGCATCCTGCATTGCATAGGATCATCCTGCATCGCACAGGAGCATCCTGCGCTGCGTGGGAGCATCCTGCATTGCAAAGGAGCATCCCATGTTGCACAGAAACATCCTGCATTGCACAGGAGCATCCTGCCTTGAACAGGGTCATGCCATGTTGCACAGGAGGATCCTGCATCGCACAGCAGCATCCTGGCATTGCACAGGATTGTACCATGTTGCACGGGATCATCTTGCATTGCACCAAGTCATCCTGCATTGCACAGGGTCAACCTGTGTTGCACTGGAGCATCCTGAGTTGCACAGGATCATCCTGCACTGCACAGGACCGTCCCGTGTTCATAGGATCATCCTGCATTGCACAGGACCATCCTGATTTGCACATCCCAGAGCCGCAGCATGCTGAGCTGGGCTAATGGTGCTGCTGGAGGCAATTCCCAGGTGCTGGAGCAAACTGTCCGGCTCCCTTCCTGCTCCCCTTAGTGCTGGGGAAGTATGCACCTCCTGCTCTCCCCCAGCTCTTCTCCAGGGAGACCTTCCCCAACTGAGGCTCTCTAATCAAGCTGTATACATCAATTACAGGCTAAAAAGGCAGGTAACATGCCAATTAGCGTGTGGAAGATGACGCGCCCCTTCTGTCTTCCCCCACTGTAGACCCCGCACATCTGCCAGTGTGGATATTCCTGGGATTTGGCTGGATTCCTCCCTTCATCCTGACAGCATTGCTGGGAGCCAGCGTGGCTGATGCCGGCACGCTTGGTGCATCAGCCCTGTCCCCTCCTTGGCCTGGCACATGGGGTGATTCACCCCCAGTCGCTCCGGCCAGCGGCAAACTCTGAAGCAAGAGCCCAGCATCCTGCGGGTGCAGTCCCAGTGGCGTCAGGGTGGCCCTTCCCCTGGGGCACGTGGTCACCAGGGATGGAGGTTTTGGAGTGGCCCTGAGCCCAGGAGGGCTGCACAGGCAGGGCTGGGCTGGCATTGCACCCTGCCAGACTGGAAACCTGGCAGCAGCAGCGCTGTGGGAGCCGGCGAGGGGAGGGATGGGGTGGGAATGTTATCGCCCTCCCTGCTCTGTTTTCCCTTTCATCTATTAACTGGAGTGTTGATCATGCTGGTAATGTGAATAACTTCCCAGCCCCCCTGCTGCCACCTTTCCCGGCTGCCCTGGCGCACCGTGCCGGGGTGATGCAAGCAGAGGGACACACATGCCGTGGCAGGTCCCCGGCTGGGTGCAGCCCTTTGGCAGCAGGGCCAGCACGCCGCACGCTGCTGTGGCACACCAGCCCGATGGGTGGCACAGACGGGTGTTCTCAGCATCCCACCCGCATCCCCGGCCACCCCCGTAGCTCTCTGGGAAGCTGCAGGGCAGCTGCCGGTGTGCACTGGCATGCCGTGCCCGCCACCGTGCCCGCGGGGACTGCCGGGGAGTGGGATGGGGGGCTGGCACCTCTCCCAGATCGCAGCACTGGAAAATTAAACTTTTACCCTAAGGCAAACTTGGTTATTGAAGCAGCTCTACCTCTAATGAGCGCCGCACAGGCCTGATCAATTATTCAGTGAAACAGCTAATGAAAGGTCAGGTGGCTGCGGGGGCTCCGGGACTCCCCAGACCTCCATTTCGGTAGGGCAGTCACTGCAGTGAGCTGCTGGCTGCACCAGGAGGGCGAAACGGCAGCAAGAGGAGAGGGGAGAAGAGGGGGCATCCTGCTGGGAGGGACCCCGCCTGCACCAAGCTGAGCTTACGGGCAAAGCAGCTGGGCTGTCCCTGTCCCCTGCTTCCAAGCATCAGCACCGCAGGGAGCCTGGATCTGTCTGAGTCCCACTCCATGGTCCTGCTCCATGGCTCTGCTCCATGGAGGTCCCTGCTCCATGGTCTACTCCATGGCACCCCAGGGCCATCATCCCCCATAGGGCTACTGGAGCATCCCCCAAGCCTCCAGCCCTGCTCCTAGCCTCTGCTTGCTTCCAGCAGCTGGGTTTTGGGGTGGCCTCTTGGCTCCCCAAGCTCCCCATCTGGCATTAGCTCCAGTACAACATCTGTGCCCTGGGGGGCTGAAGGCTCCCACCCCACCCTCAGTCCCCTCTACTGGCTCAGCACCCACCCCAGGGCACCCACTGCAAGCACTGTGCAGGTCCCTGATGAAGCAGGGGGTCCCAGTGTGTGGGGTCCCAGTTTGGGAGGGTCTCAGCATGGGGGGGGGAGTGTCCCAGTGTGGATGAGGCACCTGTCTCCCCCCACAGCATCTCACCTCACTTCATCCACCCTGCACACACCCACACTACCTTGGCTCACTTGGACTTGCGGGGTGGACAGGGACCTGCTGGAGGGGTCCTGCACTGCACCCCACAGGGAGGTGGCTCCTTGGCTAATTGATTAATCGCCAAAATAATTGCATCATATAAAATAATGTGGGTGGATGCTGGGAGGCAGCAGTGGGGCCACGGCACAGTGAACTGCAGGGCAGTGGTGGCTGGTGGCAGCAAGCCTGGTGTGGGCTTCAGGGCTGGGAGGGGTTTTACCCTCTCTGCTCACACACACTCTTTTATTTTTGCTACTTTTTGGGGGTTTTCCAGCCGCTGCCTTTCCTGGGAGCTGCTCTCGGTGCTCCTGAGCAGAGCAGCACTGCAGCGGCCAGCGCGGTGCTAGTCCGGTGCTCCCCAGCCCCTCTTCAACTCGCTCCGCGTGGTGCCATCGCTCATCACTTAGAGCCAGAAATATGATAAATATCTGCATTTTATCAATGCCTTCCTCTTTTTGATACATCAAATGCAAATGAGCATCATAAAGAGAAGACAGGTCCCTTGTAAATGTGACTTCAGGGATGCTCTCCAGGGAGCCTCAGCCCGTCTTTCCAGCTAAAATATATACGTTTGAGTGCTATAAATATGTGCAAATAGAGAGGCGCTAATTTAATCCCGGGTTCCGTTTTCCCGGCGAGACTCTGCAGCCTGACGCCTTCTTGGTGCGGGGGCCGGCGGCAGCGTTACGGGATCTGCCCCCGGGGGGAGCGTGCCCCGAGGGGCGAGGGGGCCATGCTGCACCCCCAGAGCTGCTGGGATGTGGGTGCCCCTAAAGCTGCCTATTTATGAGGTGGGGCTGGAGATACGGCATTTATCCGTGGGCGCCTGCTGATGTGTATTGGCATATACGGGCTGCGAGCATCTCCCCAGGGAGCGGCCGTAACTCACCGCCGCCTCAGCAGCCAGGGGCGAGGAGGTGAGCCCGGCTGCCGCTGTGGGAAGGGACTGCCCGTGTCCAGCAGCCCACAGGGAAGGGATGCCATGAGGAGCCATGCACCCCCAGGGTGCCACGTTGGGACATATGTCTGCTTTTTGGGGAGAAGGAGGTGAAAATGAGGTTTCTGCCTGAGTTGCAGGGCATAGCTGCAGTCCCCGAGGTTGTACCCACTCTAGTCTGTGTCATGACCCCACAGCCCACCCTCTGTTGGATGAGAGACCTCCCAAAGCCCTTTCCGTCCTATGATGCCTTGGTTTTTGAGAACTGATGTATTTTTAAGGTGATTTTTTTGTTTGTTTTGCCTCATTTTTTCACCCTGGCTTCTGGCAGGGGGGTCGCAGCCTCACCAGCTGCCTGGGTTGCTGCCAGAGCTGTGGTCAGCCCCCATGGGAGCGCCTGGGGGTGCTGGGGGGTGCTGCTCCCTGCCTGCTGCTCATGGCAGAGAGGGTGCTGCGCAGGCAGTGATGCCTCTTGGTCCTCAGCCCTGGTACCATCCGTCACAGCTGAGTTCAGTGGGGACAGCGTCACAACAGCTTGGCTTGTTCCGCTGCAGGAGGCACCAGGGTGGCACAGTCAGGGAGCCCCTTCCCACCATGGTGGCACATCGCAGGGATGTCAGGGGCTGCTCGGGTGTCTGGGCGGTGCTGCTTGACTGTGGGGCAGAGCATCCCCACCGGCGGGGAATGCAGGTGTGCAGTGCTGGAGTGTGGGGACCCCAAATGATGCTGGTGCAGTGTTAGGATGTGTTGTCCCTAAATACTGCAGGTAGGGTGTCAGGATGTGGTGACCCCAAATGCTGAGATGTGGTGACACCAGATGCACGGTGTCGGGACACGGTGACCCCAAAAGAGGTAACCCTGCAGTGCTGGGGTGCAGCAGAGCAGCAGCTCCCCGCGGGCTGAAGCCAGGCTGGCATGTCCATAATTCCCTCCATCCCAGGCCCAGGATGCCTTGAGCATCGCTGCTGGCTGCTGCATCCCTCCACTGAGGGACAGGCGGGGGGTCCCCAGGTAGCCCCCTGCTCCGGGCTGCGTTAGCAGGAGCCGGCACGGTTCGGCAGTGCCCGGCCACTTCCCGCCTCCCCGCTGCCGTCTGTTTCCCTGTTCCCGACAGCCTCTATTTTGGTAGGGACTAGTGTTAAAAATACGCCGTGCTCCCACACGGGCTCTGCAGCAGCAGCCAAGTTGCCATCACGACTCGGAGGCTGGACTCGGAGGCCGGCCGTGCGCCTGCCAGCGCCGGGGAAGCTGCCTGCTGGCTGCCAGGGAAGGAGGGGACGGCAGCGGCATCCCCGGGGCGCAGCCCCCCGGCATCACCACCAGCCCCGGCTCAGCTCCCCTGGGGACAGGCAGCGTCATCCTGCCCGGTGCTGCCAGTTGCGGCAGCAGGATGCGGCCCAAAGCCTTTGGACCACCTGCCCAGGGTCTGGTGCTGTGGCAGCAACTCGCATCCCGCCCGCTGCCAGCCGCGGCACAGCCACCGGCACCTGGTGCGGGTCCTCGGCAGGCAGGTCGCACACCGGCATGCTGCCCGCAGGTATCGGGTCGCTTCGTCCTGGTGACTGATGCTACCACACGGCTCCTCTCCTCCCTTCTGCTCACCTCCTCTATTTCTCCCCAAGTCCATAAATCCTCCCGGAGATCAATCTCCAGCATTCCACACAGGCGCAGGCGCTCCCGGGCAGGCTAACCTCGCGCAGCACCATCTTTCCTCCCCAGCTCGCTGTGCCAGTTACGGTCAGGGCACAGCAATGCAGGGAAAAAAGCTTTTTAGATCCCAGAAATTAGGGCTGGAAATGTCCCACTCCAGGAAAGATGGGAAATCAGTGGTAAAACTGAGAGATATTCCCTGGAGATAACTGGAGAGAGGTTTTTTATGAGCTCCGGGAGAGCGGGGACAGGCAGGTGATGCTGGGTGCTGGTGCTGTGCCATGCTGCATGTGGCGATTGCCCCTGGCTCCCTGGATGGTACCTGGTGAGGCCGTGAAACCAGCAACATTAGCTGTTCATTAGCAGCTTCGTGCTGTGCCAGGGAGTTCTGCCTGCCACCCTCCGCCCTCCCTGACAGTTTATCCATGGACAATCATATAACCATACACATCCCACCCACGCTCCGCTCCCCAGCAGTGCAGGATCGGCCCCTGCGCCGGGCTCGGCGTGGCGTGGGAGCACCAGCCCCCCCTTTATTACCCATTACAAACCCCCCAGCAGGGTTCCCCGCTCCCCCCGCAGCCCCTGGGCGCCGGCACTGCAGGGCAGAGCGGTGGAAATACGCCCTGTACGTGTCATGGTGCCGGGCTGGCGTGGGGTGGCGGGAGGTTGAACCGAACCCCAGGCTGCCAGCAACCTGCTTAGGGGGGGACCCCCAGCTGTGGGATACCCCGGGATGCTGTGGGATACCCTAGGATGCTGCAGGATGCCATGGGATGCTGTGGGATGCACCAGGACACTGTGAGATACCCCAGGATTATGTGGGATGCCCAGGATGCAGCAGGATACCCTGGGATGCTGCAGGATGCCCCAAGGATGCTGCAGGATACCCTGGGATAGTGCGGGATGCCATGGGTTGCTGTGGGATGCACCGGGACGCTGTGAGATACCCCAGAACACTGTGGGATGCCCAGGATGCTGCAGGATACCCTGGGATGCTGCAGGATGCCATGGGATGCTGTGGGATGCACCAGGATGCTGTGAGATACCCCAGAACACTGTGGGATGCCCAGGATGCTGCAGGATACTCTGGGATACTGCGGGATGCTGTGGGATGCACCAGGACGCTGTGAGATACCCCAGAACACTGTGGGATGCCCCAGGATGATGCAGAATGCTCCAGGACACTGGGATGCCCCAGGATGCTGCAGAATACCCTGGGATGCTGCAGGATGCCCCAAGGATGCTGCAGGATACCATGGAATACCCTGGGATACTGCGGGATGCCATGGGATGCTGTGGGATGCACCGGGACACTGTGGGATGCCCCAGGATGCTGTGGGATGCCGCGGGATGCTCCAGGGTGCTGCAGAATACCCTGGGGTGCTGCAGGATGCTTGCCCCCAGCCCTCAACTTCCATGCCTGCAGGAATGGGGCCAGGGTTGGAGCATCATCCGCAGCCCCAGCAGCTGCTTCCTCCATCCCCGCCGTGCTGGCTGCACCGGGTCTCGCTGCTCGGCAAAAGTGTTTAGCAGAAGTGATTTGTAGCAGAGTTCTTTTGAGACCCCAGGGGAGAGCAGTGGCAGCCAGACGCTGCAGCATTTTAAAGTGCATCCCTCATCTGTGCGGATTAATACATTACGGTTTCCCGGGAAGAGCAGCAGAGCCGCGGCTTCGGGTTTAGGTTTTTTTTAAGTGCTGAGTGAGTTCGCCGGGCTTGCTCAGCTCCCGGTGGATGCCCAGCGGCCACCTCCCCTCGCCACACGCAGCCAGGGTGTTTCTGGGGCTGAGCACGGTCATCCCATCCTTTTTAGGTTTTCATTTTTCAAAAGCAGGCTTTGCCCATGTGGGTTTAGGAGGCATCAGAGGCAGAGAGAGGATCCGAAGTGGCATCCTGAGCTGCTGCACAGTCTGTCTGGGGTCGGAGGATTTGTGTGCCGGGATCCCCCGGTGCCGTGGAGCCGGCAGCCCTTCACTGCACTGTAGAAACACTGCGCTTTGCTTTTTTATTTTAAGGACTCTGACACTTCCTCAGCTATTTCTTCATTATTTTCTTTAGAAAAAAAATGCCGTTGTGGTGCATGAGCCCATGCAGCAGCTCCCTTCCCCCAGCCCCTGCTCACTCCGTGGAGGAGGAGGAAGGGAAGACACACTCTTCGGCAGCTCTGGCTCCTCATTTCCCCCTCCCAGCGTGGCGCTGAAGGATGCTCCTTGCCGGAGATGCTAGCAGTGTGTTTGCACGGGATCTGCGCTGTGGCCGGGATGTGTGCCGTGGCCTCGCCGCAGCACTGGCGGTGCCATGCTGGAGCTGTGCCCGCCTGCTGCTGCCCAGTGCCAGTGTGCAGGGAGGAGGAGGAGGAGGAGGAGGAGGATGTGTCTCTGCTCCTTCCTCCCACTCATAATCGGGGTCCGTCTGTTGGCTCCATGCATGGTGCAGCCAGTGCCGGGCCAGTTCGGGGTCTGGGAGCTGGGGGGCAGCCACCGAAAGCCCGTACCCCCTGGGCTGGAGTGGGGGTCCTTCTCCCCAGGGATGTGCTTGGGGTCCCCTCAGCTGCACTGCGGGAGGGGCCGGGTGCTCCTGGGGTGGTCCCAGATGGGGGGAGCCTCCCAGCCCTCCAGCCGCTGGCGCAGTTCATTACCAGGCTGCTGGTTTCCAGCTCATTAACGAAGATCACTGGATCACCCGCTCTCCCTGCCCCACATTTTGCCGCATTTCCAGAAATCTTCCTTTCCTGCTCCATTTTTTCAGGGCAGAGGACATCAGTGCCACCGAGGTCGGGGCAGGGGGTGCGGGCAGGGTGGGGGCTGGCAGCTGCCACCCTGTCACCTCAGTGAGGCTCCTGCCACATTCCCTTGAACTGTTTCGCTTCCCTCGGAGACAGCGCGGGGGAGGTGGGGTGGGAAAGGGGGTTTTGCTTGACATCAGCACCGGGCTGTGCAGTGGCGGTGATGGGGATGGAGATGGGGCAGGCTTTGGTATGGGGATTGGGATGAGACAGGGATGGGGATGGGTGGGGACAGGGATGAGGATGGGGATGCAACAGGGATGTGGACAAGGACAGGGATGGGGATGGGGATAAAATGGGGATGGGGACAAGGACAGGGATGGGGACAAGGACACATCCTC
Source organism: Ibycter americanus (assembly GCA_035590275.1). Classification (NCBI taxonomy): domain Eukaryota; kingdom Metazoa; phylum Chordata; class Aves; order Falconiformes; family Falconidae; genus Ibycter; species Ibycter americanus. The sequence goes on along the minus strand of JAVJGI010000060.1, from coordinate 71,807,743 downwards.
CTGGATCGCACCCCCAGCCAGGCTGCAGTGGAACCACCTCAGTGGGGTCCAGCGGGGGGCCGGTGCAGAGCTGGGGTGTGGGTGGCAGCAGGGCAGCTTCCCAGTGCACCAGGCTCCTTCTCTGGGTGCTCTGTGGTGCTGAGGGGGCGGTACCCCCGTGGCCCCGCTGCTGCAGGGCTTATGAGTAGCCAGGGACCCCCCCAGTCCCTGAAGCATGGCTGGGGACCCCACCAGACCCCCCAAGTCCCAGCTGAGGTGGCCGTGCCTCTCCCAGGAGCAATGCAGTGAGGAGGCTCGGGGGGAGCCGGGAGTCCTACAGCCTCCCCTATAGCCCCCCCACTCCCCGCCACTGCACCCCAGTGCAGGGGTTTAGTTTTGAGTGATGCAAATCACCTGTTTTAATCATGAGCTAAAGTGTCAAGCAGAGGGAACCTTGATTTCACCAGGAGCTTCCCAGCCCCCATTCCTGTGCTGCATGGTGAGTCTACCCCAGTTCCCCATCTCGAGGGGGCTGGGGGTGGTGGGGGGCGCAGGGTCCCCTCCACCCGCATCAGGCACTGCTGGAGAACAGCCCAGCACTTCAGGAATGTGTAAAACCAGCACTTTGGAAATTATTTATTAATTGCTTAAGCAAGAGCCGATACCCCTTCCCGGGTTTGGTGCTGCAGCCTCGTGTGATGCCAGCAGCATGGATGTCACCGCAGGCTTTCCCGGGGTGACCCTGGGTGTTCCCAGCCAGAGCAGGGCAGCATTTTGGGTGCCAAGCCAGCAGGCACCAAGCTGTGCCCTGGTTCTGGCAACCCAGTGAGTGCCACCGCTCCAACCACCCCGGTGTCCAAAGCAGCCACCTGGTCACTGGTGCAGCTGGGGGTCCGCACGGCGCTGGACCTCGGAAACCCCACAGCCACTGGTGAGGGGTGCACTGGAGTCACCCCCAAAGTGCTCAGCAGCCGCCATCCCCCCAGCCTCACTGGCGAGGTCAGGGCTGCCGTCAGCAGTGACACGGGGACCTGGTAACTCGGGAACCTCGCAGCTCCAGGGTGGGCTGCTCCAGGGGGGGTCACATCCCCTGTGCCCCCCGGGATGACTGGAATCGCTGCAGCCGGTGCTCACAATAAACCCAGTGCCCTGGGGACACAGCACCTTGTCACCGCAGGGCCAGCCAGGCCAGCGTGGTTTACTGCCGTGCTCTGGGGATGTGACAGGTCGTGGGGGGGGGCATAGTTAATCCGCTGGCCGTCTATCCCTTTCCTCATCCTCATCGGCATGCAGCCGGTGGGGAGCAGGGCTGTGGAGTCCCTGCTCAGTGGCAGGGCTGGCAATGTCCCCAGTGCCCTTTGCCATCACCTGTGCTGTGAGCCAGGCTGTTCCCCCCCACCTCCCTCACCAAAACGTGAGAATTGCTGCTCTGTCACAGACCGAGCACTCAGACAGCTGCTAAGTGTAATTCCCGGCACTTCATTAATAACGAATTATGTAAAATAAAATTAATAATGCAGGACTTCCCACTTTAATAATCTGTGCCACTGTCGGTGCTGGCAGCGCTTTGCCAAAGGGGAGGCCAGGGTGGTTACCCCGGTTTGCAGGTGGGGAAACTGAGTCAGAGAGAAAGGGGGTCTGGATGTGAGGGTCCTCATGTGGTCCGGGGCGACCGCTGCTGCGCTTGGCCTCCTTCCCTCCTGTTTTTTTAAGTATTTTAATCTTTAGTGATGGTTTACAGGGCTGGGGTTTGACCTGCCTCTGTGGCTGTAATGATACAGCAGAATTAATACCTGCTTATCAGGGGCTCTCGGCCAGTTATCGGCACAGACATCTGGTATGGTTAATAAGAGCAGCCGGAACCATGCACGGCTTTTATGGCAGCTGGGGGTCCTGCCAGCTCCCCCCCACAGTGGCTTCCCACAGTGTGATGGGGTGCTGCTCCACAGGGGACCTTGCATGGGGGAACCTTGCATGGGACTGACCTTGCGCAGGACCTTGCACGATGGGGACCTTGCACAGGACCTGGCACAGGACAACCTTGCATGAGATCTTGCATGGGACCTTGCACAGGGGGGGACTTTGCACAGGACCTCACACAGCAGGACTTTGCACTGGACCTTGCACGGGAGGACCTTGCACAGCTGGTGCCTCCGGTGCTGCAGGGTCTGCACTATGGGCCGGCTGATGGTCCCTGCATGGTCAGGGGAGCCTGGAGCTCCCCGTGGCACAGCGTGGATGGAATGTCGCACCCCAGCTGCACCCTGGGGTCCCCCAAACCCCCTGGTGCAGCTGGCTGCAGCAGGGAGCCAGGCAAGGCAGGTCCTCTGGCAGGGTGGGTGGTCTGGGGACAGGGACAGGGACAGGGGCTCCTCCTTGCCCCCAGCCTGCGACAGAGGGAGCTCGTCCCTGTGTCGCAATCCCTGCTGGCTCTTCCCCTGCTCATCCCCATGTCCCCATCCCAGCTGGCCGCAGGGCTGTCCCAGGCTCTCCCTGCCCTGGTGCCAGGGAAACGCTGGCACAGGGACCCTCCCGTGTCCCAGGAGTTGGTCACATCCCACCTGGACTCCAGTGGCCCCTTTCCTCCCCAAAACATTTATTTCAGGTGATATCCCCAGCAACGGCACGCGGGTGACTGCTGGCTTCCTCCAAGCACCTCACTCTCCTCTTCCTCCTCTTCCTCCCACAGGCATCGAGTGTCCCCGGGGAGCCAGGAACCTCCCTGGGCTGGTTCAGGAGGGCGAGCCCTTCAGCGAGGAGGCCACGCACTTCACCAAGGAGCTGGTGCTGCAGCGAGAGGTAGGGGATGCTCGGCTGTGTGTGGGCTGGGGGCTGCAGTGCACCAGCTCAGTACTGGTCTGGGAGGGGCTGGCGATGCCCGTGGGGCACGCACGGATCTTGCCGAAGGGCTGCAAGGAAAGGCAAGGGGTGAGGGGAGCTGCCCTGCACCGTGCTGCTGAGCCGCAGCCACCTCGCCCCTGGTCTCTGCAAGTGGTTTGGTGCTCTGTGAAAAGCCACGTGGACCCGGCTCATGGTGCCAGCAAAGCCTCTCGCGGTGCTGGGGCCAGATTTGGCCCCATTTTGCTCTCCGAGGCGCTTGTGTGGTGCGTTGTGGTTTCGCCGTGGTGCCGGGGCCAGACTCTGGCGATGCCCTGGCATTCGGGGCTCTGAGCCAGGGCCATGCAGCTGGCTGTGCCCGGGGGCTGCCGGGGCAGGGCAGTGCCCGTGGGACCCCCATCCCTGCGACTCCGGCACTGCTCGGGGGCTGCACCCTTCCTGCGACGGGTGGGGGCTGCGTGCTGCCCGCCGTTACACACTGGGTGACACCAAGCGCATCCCCAGGTGTTTGCGGCCGGTCCATAAGTAGCCGAGGTGTTGTGTTTGCTCTGCTCCTACATCTCCCCTCGCTGAAGGCAGCAATGGGGAAGGCTGTCAGTGGCTTCTCCTGGCAGCAGCGCTGGGCATGGAACCAGTGGGGACAGCTCTCCCCTTTTGTTCTGGGTTTTTTTTGTTTTGATTTATTTTATTTTTTAATTATTATTTTATTATTTTTGGTGGAAATTAATACTGAATCATGGTCTCTGCTCTGAACACGATGGTGGCTGTGGCTCCGGTGCGCTGCATTTGCTGCCATGGCCCTGCCTTTGCACTCCTCCGCACCACCAGTCCCACACCAAGGAGGACTGGGGAGAACTGGGGAGGACTGGGGACCTGGCTCTGGACTCCAAACCTCCACCTCCATAGTAGGAGCCAGGCCAGGCTGCACTGCACAAGCTGGACATCTCCTGCTCTCCCTGCTCCCGCAGCCACATCTGTCTGGAGTTGTCCTGGTGGCTCGGGCACGGAGCGGCACGGCACAGTGGGGCTCCGGCTTGGCAGAGGGGGGAAGCATCAGCATCCTGCTGGGTGCTCAGCAAGGCTGCTGCACGTGTCCCGGCAAGGCTGCAAAAGCGGTGACCCCGAAAAGCACCTGGCGAATGATGCCTGCAAAAACCAGGCGAGCAGAGAGATGATGCTTGCAGAAAAGGAAAGTGCAGAGGAAGCACGAAGCAGCGTGCGGCTGCGCAGGGGGAGCTCATCACCTGGGGAGGAAGGTTTGCTGTTGCTGTGGGGTCTGCCTGGTGGGTTGGTGTGCAGACAGGGTGGGCCCCCTGCAGCAGCCACCTTGGCCAGGTCTTGGCCATCTCTGGCACTACCCAGAGTGGGAATTGCTCCGGTGGGAAGGGGCAGCCCAGGATGTCAGGTTCCGCAGCCACCC
>JAVJGI010000060.1:71791012-71803406 GCA_035590275.1 Ibycter americanus | reverse complement strand
CATCTCTGGCACTACCCAGAGTGGGAATTGCTCCGGTGGGAAGGGGCAGCCCAGGATGTCAGGTTCCGCAGCCACCCCTTGCGCAGGGATCCTGGCTGTTTGGCTGAGGGATAGTGATGGATCCATCGAGCATCACTGCCTTTTGCGCCGGTTCCCAGCCATTCAGTTTAAATTGTCTGAGTAGCCCGTTGTGGTGAGGGCTGCCAGCCCAATCCCTCCTCCACAGGTTCCTCGGGGGAGCAGGTGAGCAGTGGCCCCCCATCCCACGGCACCTGGCTCAGCTGGAGAGTTCTGCTCAGCACCTGCCTGTGCTGGTGCAGCCCCACAGTGGAGCAAAGTTTGACCCTGGTCCCTGCCACCGGCGCAGGAGGATGCTGGGAACAGGCTGCGGTGGTTGCGGGGTTCCACCGGAGCATCACCTCAGCCAGCAGCACCTTTGCCTCCTCCGCAGCCATCCCAGCAGCACCAGTGAGGCAAAGCCAGCGAGTGCTGCACTGCCATCCCCCCTGCACGCTGCCTCTCTGCTTTGGCGTGCCTTTCCCTGTACCTGCCGTGCGAATGGCGTGCGCTGGGGTAGAGCTGTACCGGGGCCCCTCAGGCAGGTGGGATGTGCCAAGGTGGAAAGTTAGAGCAGATCCAAGTCCTCTGCAGTGGTTTGCATTGCTCTCTGCGGAGCTGTGCTGCGTGATGGATGCACGGCGGCTGCAAGGTGGATGCAAAGTGGGTGTAGTGTGGATGCGTGGCAGATGCATGGTAGATGCAAGGCAGATGCGCAGCGGATGCATGGTGGATGCGCAGTGGCTGTGTGGGGTTGCACAGCAGCTGCATGGTGGGTGCACAGCAGCTGCAGGGTGGTTGTGTGGAGTTGCACAGCTGAAGTACGGCAGATGCACAGAGCTGCATGGTGGGTGCACAGCGGATGCAGGGTGGATGCACAGTGGACGTGTGGCTGTTGCACAGCCGAAGTGGGGCAGGGTAGATGCAGAGCAGATGCAGGGTGGATGCACAGTGTCTGTGTGGGGTTGCACAGCAGTAGCACAGTGTATGCATGGTAGATGTGAGGTAGATACACAGCAGCTGCCCGGCAGATGCCTGGTGGATGTGGCAGATGCAGAGAGGATGCGCGGCAAACGCACAGCGGGTGCATGGCAGATGCGTGGTGGATACAAGGCGGATGCATGACGGATGTGCAGTGGCTGCACGGCCGATGTGTGGCAAATGCCGGAGCTGCTGTGGGCAGCAGGGACAATGCAGCACCTTCATGGCACCGGTGCAAGGCCCGTCCGCAGGCAGGCTTCTGGCAGTGCCGGCAGGAGCGGCTGACGACCTTGCATGGCCTCAGCTAATACTAATTATATAAATTGCCCTGCAGGGGAGCAGCTTTATCTTCTCAGCTGAAAAACTGTAAATTACTTTCTTTTGATCTTCTGAAGGAGAAAGTATCCAGGTGCCCGGCAAGCTGCGGCCGGACACCTCGGGCAGTATTCCCAGCAGGAGGGATGGGCAGCTCACAGCTGCTCTCAAGGGCAGCAAGTTTGGGTGCTGCTTTGTGCTTTTCCTGCCAATTCTCCTAGGGGAATGTGAATGCTGTGGCCGCATCCTGCAGGCAAGGCCAGATCCAGGCTGCCGAGCACCCGGGGTGTGCGCAGGGATCGCTGCGAACCTGCCTCCTGTCTCTGCCTCTCCCCCGGTTTGAATGCGCTCTCATTAAGGTCTCTTGATATTAAAATTCACTAACTCATGCAACTTCTCTGATTGAAACTTCTGTGTCAACCAGAGCGCGAGATCCATTTTGTGTAATTACGCCGTGATTCATAATTTCAATATAGGATAAAAAATGCCCTCTGCAGCCTTTAGCCATCTCCCTGAGTGACTGTCAAGATAAAACTCTGCAATTTATGCACAGATCGCTTTGCTCTTCCCCACTCTACCCCTTCCCTTCGCCGGCTATATTTACACCTTCGCATCAGTGCCGTCGGTAATTCCTTGCTCCGTTTAAATCAGCCGTCATTACCAGGTCAGGCTTCGCCTCCGTCCCGCCGTGGCCAAGGGGTGCGGGAGCTCGAGCGGGGATGCAGGAGCTCAGCTCCCCGTGGCCGCGCAGACCCCCGCCTGGTCGAGGTATGGCCACTGGCAGTAGATGGCAGGATCCGGCACGGAGCGGTGAGCGGGTGCCGCTGCTCCGGTGCCCGCTGCTGCTCAGCACAGGGGTTCCTCCACCGGCTCGTGCAGCAGCCATCTGGGTGCAGGGGGTGCCCTTCACCTTCGGGGGGGTTAACTACTGCCACTTAAATCCCAGTGTGATGAAACAAGCTCCCCCCGGCAAGTGGGGGGCTCCTGGTGTGGGGTACAGACCTGCTGTGATGCCGGTGTGGGACTGCATGTGGAGAGACAGCACCTTCCTCTTGCGCCGTCTCAGGTAGCTAGAGCAGGAATTGGGGGGCTGGGGCAGGAATGATGGGCTGGGGCAGGAATGGAGGGAGCTGGGGCAGATGAGCTGCCATCTCCCCAGCGGAGTGTGGGCAGTGGCAATGCAGCCAGGGGTTTCTCCACTCGTGCGTGCTCAGCCTCTGCGCCGTGGCCTGCTTTCCCCTGGCCGCCGCCTCCTCCTGCTGAGCATCACCTCACCTCCACTTGACAAGCCCATGAGCGCGAGGACAGGGCTGGCCGGGCCACGCTGCTCTGCCCCACACTGCACCACCCGCATCATCCCGAGCGCAGGATGGTGCCCAGCCCCGGCAGCACACGGCTGCGTCCTGGCACAGGCTGCACCTGCCCCGTGGCACTGGGCAGGGGACGGGGCGCCGGCGGGATGGGAACCAGGGCTGCCCTGGGGGGGGCCTGCCTGCAGGTGCACATGTGGGCAGGGATGCAGCTGTGGCTGTGGATGCAGCTGTGAACATGGATGCAGCTGTGGGCACAGGTGCAGATGTAGACATGGATGCAGCTGTGGACATGAATGCAGATGTGGATGCAGATGCAGTTGTGGGCATGCATGCAGATGTGGGCACAGATGCAAACGTGGGCATGGACGCAGATGTGGGCACGAATGTAGTTGTGGGCATGGATGCAGATGTGGCTGTGGATGCAGTTGTGGGCATGGGTGCAGATGTGGGCACAGATGCAGCTGTGGCTGCAGATGCAGTTGTGGGCACAGGTGCAGATGTGGCTGCAGATGCAGATGTGGGCAGAGAGGCAGGTGTGGGCAGGGATGCAGATGTGGCTGCAGCTGCCGGGCAGTGCAGCTGGCTGTGGGGATCGAGAGCCTGCACTCACCTGAAACGCCGCAGGTTGGTGAGCACGGGGAGGTGAGGACACGGCGACACGGGGACGCGGCAGGCATTTCCGTCCCTCCTCGGTGTCTTGCAGCGTGCAGCCGGCTGCTCTAAACTGCTGACCCGCGTCCCAGGGGCATCGCTGTGCTTCCTTAGCACATCTTGGAGGCTCCGGCTTAGCCGGCGCTCACCACCCCGCACCAGCCAGGGCCTGTCACATCCCATTACACTTGCTCGCCTGCCTGCCTGCTCTCAGGGGGTCCTGCCCACTTCAGCCCATCGGCAGGGGAAAACTGCCATCGTGGCTTTCACAGGCCCCCAGGACTTCGCAGCCTCACGGGGAAGGCGGCTGCCCTGGGGTCCTGAGCCTCATGGTGCCAGCAAACCGGCCGTGGCCGTGGGCAGCCAGGACGGCACAGCGTGGGCACCTGCCCCCCACCCTCAGCATCCCCGCCTCCACGGCTGCGTTTCTCCTTCCTGTGTCGACCCCTTCAGTATTTCACCCCATCTGGCCTCGATGCACGTGGAATTTTGATCGGGCCTCTAACAAAGCTGCAGCTGCTGGCTAGCTGCTGCCCGGGCTGAGCTGAGTGGGGTCTCAGCACTGGCACACACTCGGGAGGGGGCCATGCTCCAGCCAGCCCCCGTGTCCCCCCAGGCAGGCAGCCCCCTGCCCCGGGGTGGGGTGGTGGCGGTGGGACGGACCCCTCCCATGGTGCCATGAGAAGGGTGCTGGCTTTGACTCCCCTGGCACATCGCGGTGGCTGCTGCGGGTCTCACCCTGCTCCTGGCATGGCTGGTGGCACCGTGCTGGGGATCACCAGCCCGGGGAGGAGGGTGATGCTGGTGGCACCAGGGAGGTCAAGCCTGGCCGGCACGGTGGGCAGGGCTGCGGGTTGCCCACTGCCACGCTGCTGCTGCTGCTGCTGCTGCTGCTGCTTTTCATCCGGCTGGGCAGGCGCTGCCAGGGCTCCCGGGGGACGGTGGGGCCCGGTTTGGCTCACACTGTAACCAGCGGCGTGCAAAGCCAGCAAGGCACAGCTGGGAGGTGTCAGGCACCGGCGCTGCCCTCCCGCAGCTGCAGCAAGGGCAGGATGAGCCCCACACTGCCAGCCCTGTGGTTTGGGGTGCAGCTGGGGTGGGACCTGGGATGTTTCGGGGGAGCATCTGTATGGGGTTAGGACACAAATGACCCTTGGGGACATTCCCCAGAGGGTCTGAGCTGGGGTGAGGTACTCACGGTGCTGGCTGGCAGCAGGGCAGGGGTCTTGCCTGTACCCCTCTGCCCCAGGGCTGTTGGCTGGCAGAACCCCCAAATTCCACGTGTCTCGAGACTGCGGCAGCTTAATTCTTCCTCTGAGGATGGCAGCTAAATTGGTTGGCTTGAATAAATAAAAAATCCCCCCGAGGAGGATTAAGGCACTGTGATCCCAGGGAGCTGCCAGCGAGGGGACGATGGGCACCTTCATTTCGGATTCACTGGGGGTGGCTCCTGCCACGGTGTCCCCTCACCTGGCTCGGTGCTGCCACCTCGGCTTGGCTTTGGGGTTTGGTGCCCACCATGCTTCCCGTTGTCCTCAGGCACGATGGGGCTCTTAAACCATGGCAGCTCCCTCCCAAGGTGCTGGGAACAGGGTGGCACAGGTGGGTGCTGTCCTTGCCCGCATGCCTGCTGCTTTCCTGGAGCATGGGGGGTCCCAGGGTTTGGCGTGGATGCTCTCTGGAGGGTGATTCCCTTTGGTTTCCATGGCAACTGGATGATGGGGACATCCCCCATCAGCTGTCCATCCATCCATACATCCATCCATCGCTGGCCGTGTCACTGCTGTGGGGCCACACAGCATGGCTGCCCCGTGGGGAGCTGGTGGGGGGGACACGGCTCCAGCCCCCCAGACACCCTCCTTGCAAAACCCCCTGGTGCTGTAATTGCGGGAAATGGCCCCAAAATGTCCCCTGTCCCCCAGGCTGCTGCCCACACCGGCCCCTGCTAGCCCCTTCCAGCGCCCCCAGCCCCTGCCTGCCCCTGCCAGCCCCCCCAGCCCCTGCCAGCCGCCGGCTCTTGTTGCAATGCAGCATTTCCAGCCGGGAAGTGCAGCGGGAGCCGTTCCCGCTGACGGATCCACAGCTCGGGGCCGATTTCCCTGCCAGCGGCGGGTGCCGAGCGGTAATTTTAGAACAGGGTCAGGCCTATATTTTTAGAGCGTTTGGCTCGCCCTCCCTGCACACAGCCTGGCGCGGGCAGCACGGGCAGTGCAGGCAGCGCCCGGCCGGGGCGGCAGCACCTCATCTTCTTCCTCCCCTGCCCACGTCCCCCCAGCCCCTGGAGCCCTTTGAAGGTTTTCTCTCCATAATCCTGGCTGCCAGCACGTGCCGGGTCAGCAGGCTTTTAAACTCCTCTGCTAAACGCTCGAGTCCTCCAGGAACTGAGCAGAAAGGAGCCTTTTATTTTTTATTCCCCTTTTTTTCCTCACCTCTTTCATTCATGCACTTCAAACGCGGGGTTTTAATGCAAGAAGCTGGGGACAGGGACAGGAGGTGACATCCCGGACCTGGCAGGGGCTGAGCTCCAAGGAGGTTTGCTCCTCGGGGTGGCAGATGATGGCACCCAGCTCTGTGCCAGCGTATGCATCTTCACACCCTGTCCCCAAACACGCGGTGGGTGCGCTGGTGATGTGTCACTCCCCCAGGGCCAGTGCTGGCACAGCACTCGGTCACCTCTGGCACATTTCTATGCAGCCCCCTAGCCGGGACAGCGCGATGGCACGGAACCAGCCACCTCCACCCATGCTGACCCAAGTGGAGCAGCAGGAGCGAGCTGGAAAGCGGTGCCGGCACAGAGCTGCACCATGTGGGCAGAGCCGTGCTGTCCCGTACACAGTGCCAGCACTTTGCAGGCACACTGGGGATGCCCCAAGTACTGATGCCCATGAAAACCCCAAGGTACAAAGCTTGGCTCTGCCGGCAAAGCCACCCAGGATGGTGCTGCTGGATGAACCAACGCTGCTCCGGCACCATGTGTGGCTTGTCCGAGATTTCCCAGGGCCAGCTCTGAAGACCTGACTGAGAAGAGGAGGGGAATTATTCCGTGCTGTTAACAATACTGCTCCCTTCGGTGACCTCTCCAAGTCATTATATACAATCCATTACGTGGAATAGCGGATTTATTCCTTTACAGCACCCGGGGGCATGTTGGGCGCACAGCCGCTGACACCCTGCAGGCAAGCCGCTTCGTTATTTGCAGGCAATGATGGGGCTTAACAACTGCTGGTGGCCTGGGCTGGGTGGCCGCATGTCAGCTGGTCCTTCTCCATCACTGGTACCCGGTATCCCCCCTTCCCGGAGCAGGACACCTGTCCCACAGGGATGTGGCAGCGACCCAAACATCCAGGGATGAGGGTCCCCTCAGGTGCTGGCAACCACCTCCGCATCCCTGCCCAGAGCAAGGAGTCCCCATTTTTCCCCCAAATTGTGGGGCTGCAGCAGGAGCCTGGGGGTCACGGGTAGCACTGCACATACACCCCTCACTGATGGAGAGAAAAGCGACGGGCAGCACCCAGGCTTCTGTCATGAAATCCTTGCTATGATGCTTGTTGTCCCCTCCCTGTCCCCCTGCCATGTGTGGGGCTGAACCCAGCTTCGCCCCATGGGGAATTGCTAATCCTGCTGCGAGCATCTCGATACCAGCTTTGTAAATCCCCCCAGGACGGGGGTCTGAGCAACCCAAGCCCTGCAGGAGAGGGGAGTTTCTTCCTATATTGATTGCCGTGGAGCCCCCATTTTTCCTTTATCATTATGGCTTTAATTAGAGGCTCCAGCTGCTGTGTCAGCAGTTTGCGGGAGCCCTGGAGGCCGCGGCTCTGTGCCGAGCTGGGAAGGGGCAGGCACTGCTCCATGGAGCAGGCAGAGAGTTTCCCTGCCTGCCTGCCTGCCAGCCCCTCGCTGCTGCGTGCCATGAGCCTGGTGATGGTCCCTGCTTGCCTGCGGCTCTGTCAACCCCCTCCCAGGGATGTAGGGAGCCAGAGTCCTCCGGGAGAAGCAGCTCTGGCCCGGATGCTGGCCAGGGCTCATTAAAAACAAAACAAGCCCATGCCAGCAGGTCTCAGCCCTCACTCCTTTCCGGAGCCTTCGAGAAAAAAACGGGGCTGGAGATCATGGAGCAAAGAGCAGAAGAGCATCCCTCCAAGCATCCCCCATCTGCTGCTGTGCTCGCTGGGGTCGTCATCCCGCAGCAGGGACCAGTTATTGAATTGGGGGCAAAACCTGCCTCCAGCCAAGGTGTGGTGCTCCCCCTTCAAAGGCACCTCGCCTGCTGTGATAGGAAGGGGTCATTCTGGGTGGCAGAATCCATCACCCTCGGTGATGCTGGAGCCTCTGCGACAGCCCTTGCCTTTAAGTGCCACGTCCTGGCACAACCCAGCCAGGCACCAGTGTGTTGCCGTGGCCCAAGGGGTGGCCATCCCGTGGCCGTGCCGGCTCTGCTGGCTCCTGGGGATGGGGACCAAGGGTGCGCAGAGCATGGCATGGGATGGGACCGGGATGCGGCGGGGTGCCCGGTGCTGGACGGGCGCGCTCAGCGGCTGCCGTCACCTGCGCCGAGGCAATACTGGCAAGGTACCAGAGCCCCATCCCACCCCTTCCCCCCTCGTGCTCATGTTGTGCAAATGAGCAGCCTTATTTTGACAAGGTGCCTGATTTAATTACATCGGCCAGGCTGCCGGCTTCCCCCAAGGTGCAGACTATTTTGTGTCTATACGGTGCCAGCCGGCCGCGGGGTCCCGCCAGGCTTTACCGGCGCGACGCGAAGGCTGCTCAGCCGGCACTGATGCGCTCCACCTCCGGGAGCCGGGCCGCAGCAGCCGACACGTGGCCGCGGCAGGGAGGCCACGCGGAAGCCGGGATGCTGCCCAGGGACGTCGCGGCGGAGCTTTGGAGAGCCGCAGTCACACCGCACTGGCACATCCTCTGTCCGATGGGTTTTCCCAGCCGTGGGGGACACCACATGGGATGGGGGGGGGTCCCATCACTGCTGGCAGCGCACCGTGCCATCCTCCTGACCTGCTTCGGCATTAACCCAATTTAGGAGCTTCCAACCCATAAGGCCAATTAGGTGGGGATGGGGTGCGGCACAGCGGCTCGTTATGCAAAGCAGCCTCGGCAGTTGCTAAACTGTTTATGCAAATGGGCCCGGCAGCCGCCCGTGCTGCAATCCTAATTACTTGGGGCGGGGGAATGGCAAATAAAATCCTCTCCCCCTTAAAAAAAGCGCTTGCCGCAGTCTGCAGTTCAGGCTTGGGGAAAAAAAACCAACCGGGAAAGCGGCCTGGAAGGTGGTGGCAGCTCGGCCGGTGCCAGCACAGCCCGCGGCGCTGCCGCCATGGGAGCTGGGGTACAGCACAGCAGCTGCAGCCAGGCTCGCTGTGCCTCAGTTTCCCCACTCGCTGCGGTGGAACCCGGAGCGGGGACAGTGCCATGCAGGCCCGGTGCGCGGCGTGCAGCTGGACGGGAGCAGCAGCGTGTGGGAGGGCTGGTGGCTGCCGCTCAGACGTCGTGCAGCTTCTTGCTTCTGGGTATTTTTAATCTTGACAAGGACGTCCGTCCATCCGTCTGCCCACCTGGGGCTGCGGTGCTGCCAGTGCAGCCCTCAGCCGACTCACCCACCCGCTTTCCTCCACTGCCCTTGTTCATCCTCCTCTTCCTCCTGGCTGAGCTCCCTGTGCCACACGTGGGGGTCTCCGTGTTGGCCGTGGGGACCCTGTGCCGGGTCCCCATCACCAGCCAGAGCTGGTATCTCATGGGGGCTTTGCCATGCAGGGAGCTGCTGCAGCGATGTCCCTGGGTGAGGATGGGGACTGGGACAGCGACATGGGGCAGGGCAGGGGTCCCCAAGCCGTGGTCTGGGAGGGGGTACTCCTCTCCTGGCCACGTCCCCAGGGACTTGGGTGGCACTGCTGGGCACACTGTGAGCGCTGCTCCCCCCCGGCACCAAGCCTGGCAAAGCCCTTGACAGCAAAAGGCCGGGGGGGGCTGTAGGGGTGGCCGGTACCGGACCACCAGCCAGCAGGGCAGGAGCTGGCCACCACGCGCAGCTGGGGTGGGGGTCCTGGCGGTGGTCCATCAGTCTCCCACAGTGGCCTATGGACATGTGTGCTGCCCAGGGGTGGGGAGACCCACACCAGGGCAGGGAGCAGCCAAATTACTCCCCATCCTTTTGCCTGCCAGGAGGCTGAGGGTATATTTTTAACCCGGTGGCGCCGGTGGCTGCTGACTCACCGGCCAGGTGAAGCCAGCGGGCCGGTGACTAACCCACCCTGGCTCATTTTGGGCAGGAGGAGGCTGAGGCTGGCAGCAGCCGCAGTGCTGCTGGTGATGCTCCGGGAGGATCAACAGCTCACGGCTCTGCACTCGGATAATCTGGATGCATGCCGGCAGTGTGCCGGCACCGGTAGCCACATGTGCCATAGCCACCCCCGTGGGGACCCACACTGCGATCACAGTGCTAAGGTGTGCCCCCCCGCCCCAGCTCAGGTGGTCAATGGGGGGTTACCCCCGTGCCACGTCTCCCGGCACCCCTGCAGTCCTCTGCTGTGGTGTCTGCTGCACCGATCCTGGCAGGAATTGCTCAGTCCTCTGGGATTACCAAAAAGTTGCCCCGTCGGCGGAATTTCTCGGCCCCGAAATCCAACGCGCTTTTTGTCATGCTCTGATGAATCCAGCCTTAAATTACCGATCGTTACATCTCCTGCATGTGAACACATCGTCCCGTTCCCGCCTCCCTCCTCCGAGAGCATCCAAACCCCACTGGGCCCAACCGGCAGCGCTGGTCCCAGGGCACATTACGGCACACTGCCACCGCAAACCTGCCAAGCTGCAAAAAAAAAAAAAAAAGGAAAAAAACCCCCCATCTGCAGCACCAGAGCCAAAAATATCCGCAGCAATAAGAATAATTAACGGGAGCCCCATGTCGGGTTGTGTGCTGAGCGGCTGGGAGCCCACGCTGCCGTAACGGCTGCCTGCCGTGGCGGGCATGGCCCTGGATGGCTGCCCGGTGACACCAGGGTAGGGGCACCCCCCCGGGAGTGCCACCGCGGTGCCCCATGCCATGGCAAGGGGCTGGGTGCCCCCGCTCCGTGCTGGCGGGGGCCTCTGCATCCCACCACTTCCCAGCCGCAGCTGCTGGAGTGGGCGCAGGGAGCATCCCCCCTGGTCCCGCCACTGCGGGGGTTTCTTGGTGGCTGCTGTGACATTTGCTTTTTTCCTGAAAGTGCATATTCTTATTTAGTAAATATTTGCCTTTTCCCAAGCACAGCGGCTAATTACCGAGCTGCTCTTGCCGAAACCTGCCACCGCCTGTGCAGGCGGTGAAAGAAAAGGCCCCGGCACTGGGCCATCGTCCCCCGACACCGGCTGAGCGCCCCAACCTGCGCCCACCCCGGTGGGGGGAGTAGGGAGCTGGCAGGGACCCCCTGCCGCAGCAGTGCCGGGGATGTGCCGTGGGGCGCCCCATCCCGTTCTCGGGGTGCTGGCAGAGTCACCGGCACCCGCTAGCACGTGCTGGCGTAGAGGCCAGTCCCCGCCAGCGAGGTTGCCATAGAAATTATCCTTAACAAGCCTATAGGTTTTAATCACGGGATGCTGCAGCTGCTGCGCGGCCCCCGCTCCCCTCTGGGCTGTTTTCCTCGTTAAACCCTCCAGGATGGAGACCTTGCCGTAGGGTGGCCGTGGGGCAGCCGTGGGGTGGTTTGCAGGGGGTACCCATGCACCGGTGGGGCTCGGCATGGGGCACCCCGGGCCCTGCCAGCCCCCCCCTCCTGCCTCATTGCTCTGCCGGCTGCTGCCTGCGCCAGGGGCCAGCGTGCCCTTGCCAGCCAGGCTGCTTGTCGGCAGCGAGCGGCAAAGCATCTCCGGCAGCTGAAATCTCCCGTCCCCCCCAAAAAAAGCGCAGGGGGTGGGCGGCGGGAGGATGGCGTGTGTGCGAGGGGGGGGCCCGTGCCTGGCATCGCCGCCGGAGCTGCCAATGAAAGGCTTTTATATTCCTGTCGCTCCGGTTTTTGCATGGCTCTGCGAAGCTGGTGACGAAGGCGCTTGCACGGGGCTGCCTGCAAATACCCACCCGCCCTCATCTGTACGCCTGGACGTCCGTCTGTCCCTCGCTCGGCACTGCCGGCATTCCTCCAGTGCCGCTGCGGCCCTGCGGCCCTGGCCCCCTTGCTGCCAGCCCCCTGCCCGCAGCCCTGGCCCCCTGCCAGCACTGCCAGCCCCCTGCCCGCAGGGACAGTGGGAGATGCAGGCAGAAAAGTTTCCCAGCCCTGGGAGCAGGGACTGGCCGGCTCCGGTGTCGTGGCACTTCCAGAACTGCCCCGGCCTCCTCCGAGCATGCTGCAGCCCCCTGTGCGCACTGCAACCCTTTTAACCGATCACACTGCAACCCCTTGATACCACCACAGCCCCCTGCTTGCACTGCAGCCCCTCGCACTGCAGCCCCCCTGCTCACACTGCAGCCCCCTGGGCTGCTCGCGCTGCAACCCTCCAGCCGGTTACATTGCAACCCCTTGCACTGATCACACTGCAACCCCCCGGTCGTTCTGCAGCCCCTCTCCTCACCCTGTAGCCCCCCAGTCACGCTGCAACCCTCTGTCACATCATGCTGCAGCCCTTTGCACTGATCACGCTGCAGCCCCCCTGCTCACACTGCAGCCCCTTATGCTGCTTATGCTGCAACACTCCAGCCCATAGCATTGCAACCGCTTGCACTGATCACACTGCAACCCCCTGATCACACTGCAGCCCCTGATCACATTGCAGCCCCTGCTTACATTGCAGCCCCTCCATTGCATCACACCACAACCTCTTGCACTGCTCACACTGCAGCCCCCCAATCACGCTGCAAGCCCTCTGATCACTCTGTAACCCCCCCGATCACTCTGCAGCCCCCCCAGTCACACTGCAACCCCTCTGATCACACTGCAGCCCCTCCACTGACTCACACCAGTCACCCCCACTGCTCACACTGCAGCCCCTCGGCTCACAGTGCAGCCCCTCCATCGCATCACACTGCAACCTCTTGTACTGCTCACACTGCAGCCCCCCGATCACACTGCAACACCCCCAATCACACTGCA
>JAVJGI010000060.1:71768794-71783957 GCA_035590275.1 Ibycter americanus | reverse complement strand
CCCCCACCCTACCCACAGCCCCCCCGTACGAGGCTGCCCAGCTGAGTAAGGGTCCGCGGACCCCCGGGTGCAGACCCCCCGGCCCTGCGGTGGTCACAAGGCTGAGACCTGACACAAGCCGGGACACTGATGGAGACCCCAAGTCCGGCTCTGCAGCGGTTGCGGGGGGGTGGGGGGGCACGGGTCCGGCGCCGTCGTGGGCTGGGGAGTGGGCACGGTGCCGGGGTGATGGGTGCGTGGGTGCCACCAGCTTTTTGGGGTATGGGCTGCCCCCACCCCCGCCTTGCCCCCGCCTGCCGGCACCCACGGGGTGTCCCTGTGCGGGTGGATAATTAGCGCCAGCCAGGTAACAAACCCCTGGGATGGCGGCGGGGGGCAAGCGCCAGCACCCCTGGGGTCTCATGGGTGCTGGCACTGGCGTGGTCCTTGCTGCAAGGCGGGGGGTGGCACCCCGCTGCGCATCGCCGCTGGGCTGCGGGTGGGGGTTGCAGAGTGGGATCGGAGAGAGCTCCCGGGGGGCCGCGTCCCCCACCCTGGAGCCTTCCCCCGCCTCTGTCATTTTACACCCCTGGTGAGCTGCCGGTGGCCAAGGGCTTTGCCGGCAGCACCGAACCGTCCCGAGCAGCAGCTCCGGAGCAGCCTCGGCCGAGTTTTAATTAGTATAAGAGAAGGAGGACGCGGGTGGGGGGCCGGGGGTCCCCCGGTGTGGCACCAGCTCGGCTCTCCCCCGTGGGCTGCTGCACCAAGCAGGTCCCTGCGGGACTGTGGGACCACCGGCAGTGCCAGGGCAGAGGAGCTCCTCTCCTGGATGGGGGTCCCCAGGGTCCTGGGTGGGGGGTGCCCCAGCACCCCAGGCTGGCAGCGAGGAGGTGCTGGAGGTGGGCACGCTGCGGGGTGAGGTGATGGGGGGCAACCTGGGAGCTTCTTTCTGGGGGAGAGGCAAGTAAAACCCACCCCAATCTGGATTTTCTGGTGTCTGATTGAAGTCGTGCTTGCACCCTGCTAGGGTGGGTGTCCCTGGGGACCCCGTGCAGGATTTCGGTGTCTGTGGGGCTCCCAGCCCTGTGTCAGGATGGAGTGGGGTGGGATGGGGAGGGTCACAGGACAGGGACGTGCCAACAGCACCAGCTGTGCAAGGGAGCGGGGCTGCAGCCCACCCCCCACCCCAGGAGCAGGAGCTGTGCACCCAAACCAGGGGCTGTGCGGGCGAGGCTGTTGGCACAGCCTGGCAGGGACCCTGCCCCAGCACCCCCGGGGGGCGGGGAGCGGGGTAGGCTCAGGGATGGGAGGCAGGGACCCCCAGCAGCCCCCTGATCGGCCCGTCTCCCCCCCCCAACACCCTGCTCCCCGGGTGTGTGGGGCTGTGCCCACCTGTGGCACTTGGAGCTGTCACCTGAGTGCCACCCGACCGGCTGAGCACCTCTGTGGGGCTGGTGGGTGCTCAGGGGTGGCCCCTTGGGGAAATCCCATGTGACAGCACCTTGGGGCACCCCACAACCCTCTCCTGTTGTTGTTCCCTGCAGGGTGCCAGGCCCCAGCCAGGGTCACTGTCCCCATGTTGGTGGCACATCCCTGGGGGGCCACTCTGCCTCCCCCTCAGTGTTTCCCACTGCCAGGCATGGCAGCGATGTCCCCCAGGCACTGCAGGACCTGGTGGCCTCGTGTCACCCACAGCAGAGAGCAGCAATTGTATCCAGTCCCTGACAAAGCAAAGATCTTCTTGCGAGTCCATTAACGTCCCCACGACAGTGACCCTGCTCCAGAGGGGTGGCACAGGGGACAGGGTTGACATTGCCACCAAAGCATCACCCTGCAACATTGTGGAGGTCCCACCACGCGTGCATGGGGTGCTGCTCCTTGGGGACCAGCTTGGCTGGAGGTGGCACAAGCATCCCTCGGGCCAGCGGGTGACCCGGGGGCCTGATCCTGCCCCACGGCATGCCAGCAGCCCCAGGCTGTGCCGCGCACGTGCTGTGGCAGGCGCTCTGCCGGCAGCCCACGCGGTAGAAGGGAAGAGGGATGCTGCGAGGCTTTTTTAAGCAGCAGGGAAAGGTTATGACAGGATTGATGAGCTTCGGGATGGGAAAAACAGCTCTGTGTCCGGCAGCGCCAGCGGAGCCAAACACAATTAACCACGCAGAAGGCTATGGCAGGGTAATTAAATTATCACAACGTGGCACCTGTAAAGCAGCAAAGGGCCCATCTATCTCCTGCTTGGCCCAAACCTCGCCTCTCCCTCCATCCCTGGTGGGGAGTGGTGTGGCCGGTGCCTCTGTCACACACTCAGCACTGGTGTGTGCCATCCTGGTGGCTGCACCGGCTATGAGCCAAATCCTGTCCTGGGCTGCAGCTCCAGTGATTGGAAGGGGCTGCAGGAAGATACCGACCCTCTGCCCGTCCCCAGCGGCACCGCGGTGCTGAGCCACGCACCCACTGCTGCTCACCGGCTGGCTGCCGGCCCCGCTGCAGAGCCGGGCGTGCGGCTGCCAGCCAGGCAGATACCATTAGCCACCAGCCCCTGACGAGGGATTGATGGCGGAGGGATGCAGGCGGTGAAGTGCCGGTGCTCCGGCAGATGGAGCGGAGGTCGGTGCAGCGCTGGGAGGCCTCGCAGTGCCATGGTACCTGGGGTCAGTGCTCGCTGGAGCAGGCGGCAGGGCAGGCAGGAGGGGGGAACCCCAGCTCCTGGCAGGGGTGCAGGCAGGAAGGGGCACCCCCAGCTCCTGGCAGGGGTGCAGGCAGGAGGGAGCACCCCCTGTTGCTTCGCCAGGCTGGTGGGTGCAGGCAGCAGGCGGCATCCCCAGCATCCTGGCAGGAGATGCTCTGGCTGTGTGGCACATCGTCGCTTGTGCTTGGCTTGAGCGTGTGCATTTGTGCACGCGTGTTTGACCTGTGTGCGGGAGCTGGGGCACACGCTGCACGCACCCATGGGTGCCCCGGCTTTGCCAGCACCCGGTGCACCGCTGGCAGCTGTGCTTACAGCCATGCTGGCCCAGCGCAGGGGACGTTTGGGAAGGGGCTGCCCAGGGGCTGAGTTTGGCCAAGGCCGAGGCGTGCGGTGCCGCACTGGCTGCGCCGCGTCCTGCTGCCGTTCGGTCCAGCTGCCGCTAGATGGAAATGCAGCTTTGTGCCGGAGGCCGGGCAGAGCCTTGCTCCGGGCGTTACGGACCTGCCACCATGGCCCCAGGCGTTATGGACCCACCACCATGGCCCCGGGCACACCACAGGCTGGGGGCACCGCACTTACCCTGCCCGGGGCGGGATGCCCTGCCTGGGGGGAGTCTCATCCGTGGGACCAAGCAAACAAATTTCTGGACTAATGGAAAAGCCCAGATGGGACCTGCCATGACCAGGGGGGGACAGGCACAACCCCTCTGGCACAGCGAGGCACACCAGGAGGGGTCCAGCCCTCCCAGAGGGAGGATGCTCCGGGGGCACAAGGCTCCCTCTCCATCGGCAGCAGCAGCAGGCAGGCAGGCAGTGGAGGCGATCAGCATGCTGGGCACGTGCAGGGAGCCTTGGCTCGCTGCCGCCCCACGAATGCTCTCAAAGGGGCTTTATGTGCGCAGAAATGCCAGGGCTTGGCGGTGGGATGACCCTTTTTGGGGGGTGTTCCTTATGCCAGGGCTCAGCTCTTCACAGCGGGGTGGGCCTGGGGTGGGAGGCAGGCAGACCCCCACCCCGGGGCAGGGTTCGGATGCTGCCCAGGATGCTGGGCACGGCTGGTCCTGTGTACTTCATCTGCAGCATCTCCTGCCTACACAGCATCTCCTGCCTGCATGGCATCTTTTGCCTGCCTGGCATCTCCTGCCTGCCTGGCATCCCCTGCCTGCATGACATCCCCTGCCTGCCCACCCACAAAGCACCATGGGGCTACAGGCCCCCAGTTTGGGGACCAGAGGGAGCTCTGGGGAACACCAAGTTTGTCCCCAGCAGGGCTGACATGTCTCCAGAGCCGGACTTGGCTGTGCTGGCTACTGGCACCTGGGTTTGGTGCCGGACGGTGAGATCGCTGCCCAGGAATGGCAACAGGGGACAGAGCTCCCAGCAGTGTCCGTGTCCCCCGTCCCCACACAGCCCCCCCATACCCACACACCCTGTGCTGTGTGAGACGCCAGCTGATGCCATGCGTTTTGCGGGGAGCATTATTTTACAAATTGGCTTGTTTTGGGGCTTTAACTCCCATTACAGGATTAACGGAGATTACCAGTCCCGGCAGAGCTGCTGAGGCAGTAACGGGTGCCGCTGGGAAAGGGGACCTGGTGGGTTTGTCACGGGGTAGTGAGGACACCTACTATACCACCACGGTGGTCTGGAGCTGGCCCTGGTTCAGCCCCTGCAGAGCTGCCAGGAAGGGAGACGTGGAGGTCTCTGGGGGTCCTCGCTGGTCCCCAGGTCAGAGCAGGACAGTCTGCAGAGGTCCTGGACAGTGTCACTGAATTTGGGGACAGACGCTGTCCCCAGGATAAGGAGGAGGCAGAAGAGGGACCCTGGAGGTCGCGGGCACTGTGGCAGTGTGCAGGGCAATGCACATATGGGTGTGCGGGGTGTACAGGATACATGGGGTGCATGGGGGTGTGCAGTGTGGTGCACAGTATGCAAAGGGGTGTGCAAGGTGCACAGGAGTGTACAGGGTGGTGCACAGGATGCACAGGGGTGTGCAGGGTGGTGCACAGGGTGCAGGGTGGTGTGCAGGGTGCACGGGATGCACAGGGGTGTGCGGGGTGTACAGGGGTGTGCAGGGTGGTGCACAGGGTGCATGGGCGTATGCAGGGTGCACGGGATGCACAGGGGTGTGCGGGATGCACAAGGGTGTGCAGGGTGATGCACAGGGTGCACAGGCATGTGCAGGGTGGAGCACAGGGTGCATGGAGGTGTGCAGGGTGGTGCACAGGGTGCACGGCCGTGTGCAGGGTGCACGGGATGCACACGGGTGTGCAGGGTACACAGGGATGTGCAGAGTGCAGGTGGTACGCGGGGGTGTGCAGGGTGCACGAGGGTGTGCAGCCTGCACTGGGGTGTGCAGGGTGGCCGTTTCAGTTTGCTCTGGCTGGTTTGCCCACTCCACTTTGCTCTGACAGGCTGGCACACTCTCGTTTGCTCCCTCTGGTTTACACACTTCAGCTTGCGAATTCCAGTTTGCTTTCCCTGGTTTGCTATCACTCATTTGCACACCCCAGTAAACTCTCTGGTTTGCACACTCGTTTGCTCCCTGGTTTGCTCTGGGTGCCATGTGAGCTCCAGGTCTCCTTGGCAAGCAGACACTGTAGAACGGGACACAGGCAGAGCCATGGCACAGGCCTGGCCTGCACAAGCAATGGTTGCGGTGGGGCAGGGGGCGCAGCCCACCCCAGCAGCCCTGTTTCAGTCCCCGGTCTGGCTCTGCGTGGCTCCAGGCTCTACCTGTGCCCCCCAGCTGCTCCTGGGTGCAGGCAGGGAGCTGGAGATGCAGAGGATAGTGTGCTCCTGCCCTCATCCCTTGCTGGTCCCCTTCCCTGGGTATTGCTGGGAGCAGAGCTGGGTGCTATGGAGCAGACCTGGGTGTTCGTGGAGCAGAGCTGGGTGCCATGGATCAGAACTGGGTGCCTGGGAGCAGAGCTGGGTGTCAGGGAGCAGAGCTGGGTGCCCAGGAGCAGAGCTGGGTGCTTGTGGTCCAGAGCTGGGTGTTTGTGGAGCAAAGCTGCGTGCCAGGGAGCAGAGCTGGGTGCCAGGGAGCAGAGCTGGGTGCCATGGATCAGAACTGGGTGCCAGGGAGCAGAGCTGGGTGCCAGGGAGGATAGCAGAGGGGACCCTGCCTGCCAGACCCCATGCTGGGATGGCTTTCAGCTGGGCACATGCCCGACGTATGTCCACCTGGCCAGTCAAACTCCGTCATATCCAGACATTCATTTTATTGCTTGATGAAGCTTCGAGCAGCCAAGATGAAGCCAAGCGTGTGGGGATGAAGGCGGTGGCTGGGAGAGCAAGTGTGGGGTGGGGATGGGTGCGTGGATGGATCCTGCCCACCGCTGAGGGTGCAAATGGCTAACGTCCCTCCCCACCGGGCACCCACAGGTGGAGGTGGAGGTGGAGAGCATGGACAAGGCAGGGAACTTCATCGGCTGGCTACACATTGAGGGCCTCAACCTGTCAGTGGCTCTGGTGGAGCACGCCCTCTCCAAGGTCCACTTCACCGCTGAGCGCAGCCCCTACTACAAGGCGCTGTTGGCTGCCGAGGAGACCGCCAAGCAGAAGAAGGAGAAGGTGAGCATGGGGCAGGACCGTCCCTGAATGGTGTTCCCACCACAAGGCATGTCCTCATGTCAAGAGATGACCCCACCCTGAGGGATGTCCCCACCCCAAGGGATGTCCCCATGCCAAGAGATGTCCCCGCCCTGAGAGAGGTCCCCACACCAAGGGGTGTTCCCACCCCAAGGTGAATGGGATCCACGGTGCTGGGGACCAGGGATGCTCCAGCTGCTGGGTGCCAGCACAGCCACTTATCCCCTTGCTGGTGGCATCAAGCATGGCCATGGGATCCCCCAGACAGTGTGTGTCATGTACCCTGCCAAATCTAGGTGTGGTCCCACTACGAGGAGACCCCAGTGGAGGAGGTGGTGCCAGTGCTGGAGGAGAAGGAGCGCACGGCCAACTACAAGCCTGTCTTTGTGACGGAGATCACGGATGATCTCCACTTCTACGTGCAGGACGTGGAGACAGGTATGGGGACAGGGCTGGGGTCCCCGCAGTCCCTATGTGGTTCCCCACCCAGAGGGCACACAGCTCCCGGGGGACCCCCCTGCCATACCCAAGCACCGGGGTGCCAGGTGAAGCTGTAACGCAGCAGCACCCACCGAATTATTAACACCCCTCTGCGATATTGATGGCGCTGCAGCTCCGGCACCCCCAGCACCCATGGGTGTTCCGCCACTTAGAGGCAGAGGACTTTATTTCGGTGGGATGAGGATTCTCAGTTTTGGTGGGCAGCTCCCCAAAGAAGCATGTCCTGGGTTAAATGAGGGGCGAGTGATGAGGGTGGCCAGAGGCGGGTGCTGGATCCTCCTCCTCTGCAGGTGCCCAGCTGGAGAAGCTGATGGAGAACATGCGTGCCGAGGTGGGCAGCCACCCGCCCGTGGAGGGCTCCTACGCCCCGCGCCGAGGAGACTTCTGCATCGCCAAGTTTGTCGATGGAGAATGGTGAGGAGAAAGTCCTGCTCCCCCTGGCATGGGGCTGTGGGGCAGTGTTGCCCCATGCTGAGGTGTGTTTTTGGGGTGACACACCCCCCCAATCCCACCCTCCAGGTACCGGGCCCGGGTGGAGAAGGTGGAGTCAGCCGCCAAAGTCCATATCTTCTACATTGACTACGGCAACGTGAGTGCTCACCGTGCTGGGGCAGGGGGCGTGGGTGGAGGGCACCCTGGGGTGCCAACTGGAGCTCCCCAGCTCCAGCTGTGCTGTGAAGGGGTGCAGTGGCTGTGTCCCCCAGCTGCCAAGCATCAGGCAGGGGCAGGATCGTGCCCTTGGGATAGGGGGTCCTAGGGTAAAGAGACATCTGTCCGTCTATCCACCCATCTGTCCATCAATCCATCCATTCATCCATCTGTCCATCCATCCATCCATCCATCCGTCCATCCATCCATCCCTGTGGCTTGGTGTTGACATTTTCCTCCCTCCAGCCGGCACCAGGGAGTCCATCACGGGGTGCTCAGCACCCCTGGGTGCCCTTCTAACCCCGGCACCCTCTCTGTCCCTACAGAAGGAGACGCTGCCTGCCACGCGCCTGGCCGCTCTGCCCCCAGCCTTCAGCACCCGCGTCCTGCCGGCACAAGCCACCGAATACAAGTTCGCCTTCATCCAGGTGCCCCAGGACGTAAGTATGGGGGTGCCCAGGGAAGTAGGGGCGGGGGGGGGTGGCTCTGGGTCTCTGATGGGACTGTGGGGTCTGACACCATGTGGTGCTGCAGGATGACGCGCGGGCGGACGCGGTGGACAGCGTGGTGCGGGACATCCAGAACACCCAGTGCCTGCTCAACGTGGAGCACCTGGGACCGGGTTGTCCTCACGTCACCCTCCAGTTCGCTGACTCCAAGAGTGACGTGGGGCTGGGGCTGGTCAAGGAGGGGCTGGTCATGGTGGAGGTGCGCAAGGAGAAGCAGTTTCAGAAAGTGGTAGGTGCTGGTGGGGGCGGGGGGGTGTCCGTCCATCCATCTGTCTGTCCATCCATCCATCCATCCATCCATGCATCCACCTGTCCGTCCTTCCATCCATCCATCCACACACACCCCCATCCATCCACACACACCCCCATCCATCCATCCATCCATCCATCCATCCACCCATCCAGCCATCCATTCCATTTATCCATCCATCCATCCATCTATCCATCCATCCATCCATCCATCCATTTCTCCATCCATCCATCCACCCATCCATCGATCCATCCATGCATCCACCTGTCCATCCATCCATCCATCCACCCATCCAGCCATCCATCTATCCATCCATCCATCCATTTCTCCATCCAGCCATCCACCCATCCATTGATCCATCCATGCATCCACCTGTCCGTCCATCCATCCATCCACCCATCCATCCACACACACCCCCATCCATCCTTTTCTCCACCCACCCACACACCCACCCATCCATCCACCCATCCATCCCTCCATCCTGCTGGGGTGATGGGGGATCCCAGCTCTGCTGTCAGCAGGGTGGGCTCTGCCGCACGGGCAGCTGAGCGGTGGTTGATCCCTGGCTCATCTGATACTATATCAGTCCTGGCTTGGTGCTGGTTGGTGGCTGCCCGAGGGCTCAGGGACAGGGAGGGGGACACCAAGCACTGGTCACGCCCACCCCAATATCTGGCTTCCCTCTTGGGGCCATGCTGGTTGGGGGTCTCGCCTCCCTGCCCTCCACGGGGATCCCCCTCCGTCACGCTAAGGTGCAGGGTAATGGGTGCCACGGAGGGACAGGGTAGGGTGTGCCCCCCCATCATGGCCAGGCAGACCCTGCCAGGGGTGCACAGCACCACACCACCCCCAACCCCCCACAGAAAGGCAGAGGAGGGGACGCAGGTTCATCCCACTGGCCTCTGTCCCCACAGATCACCGAATACCTGAATGCCCAGGAGACGGCCAAGAGTGCCCGGGTAAGTGAGGGGGGCGGGTGGGAGCTGGCCCCTCTGTCTGCCAGGGGGCCTGCTGCAGCCCCCTTGGCTGGGGGGTGCTGGATGTGGTACCCCCCCATCTCCAGGGACAATGCTGGATGCAGTCCCCCCCATCTCTGGCGCGATGCTGGATGTGGTACCCCCAGTCTCTGGGGTGATGCTGAATGCAGCCCCCCCATCTCTGGGGTGATGCTGGATGTGGTACCCCCAGTCTCTGAGGTGATGCTGGATGCAGCCCCCCCCATCTCTGGGGATGATGCTGGATGCAGCCCCCCCATCTCTGGGCTGATGCTGGATGTGGCCCCATCCCGCACCCTGTCTTGCAGCTGAACCTCTGGCGCTACGGGGATTTCCGCGCGGACGACGCAGATGAGTTTGGCTACAGCCGCTGAGGGATGCTTCGGGGCCTGCGTCCCCATCGCCGCCACCACACTAACGTCCTGTCCCCGCCTCGTCCCATCCCATCCCACCCTGTCCCCCGGGGGCCGGGGCAGCTGAGGGGAAGGCCACAGCTCCATACCCTGGGGATGCCGGGGTGGGGGGCGGCCCCAGCCCCCCGACCCCTTGCCTTGGTCTGACTGACAGCTGAATTTGTTCCCCCTCTGTCCTGCCCGCAGCCAGCGCCGTCCCCCCCGGCCTGTATTTAAAGCTTCAGAGGCCCAATAAAAGTAGTCAAGCGTCAAGCCGTGGCCTCTCCCTGCCGGGGGCGTCCCTCTGTGCTGGTGTCACCCCCTCCCACCCCCAAGGGTGTCACCTCATCCCCAGGGACCAAAACTGCACCTCAAGGCTGCAGCCAGCCGCCTGGGAAGGGAGAGATGCCCCAGGCACGGGCATGCTCTCCCTGCTGTGGGGTCTGGGGGGGGTCATGTGGGGGGAGGCGGCGGGGGGGAGATGTGGGGGCTGCTGCTAGGACAGGGGCAACCTTGTGGAGTCTGGTCCAAGCCCCTCCTGCAGCTCCAGGTCCCAAGCTGGGACCCTAACCCTGGACCTCAGCCTGGGGTCCCAACTGCAGGTCCCACCCATGGACCTCAACCCAGGATCCCATCCGCAGGTTCCACCCATGGACCTCAACCCTGGGACCCCAACCTGGACCCCAATCCTGGGATGCAATTGTGGACCTCCACCCCGGGTCCCAAACGTGGTCATTAACCCTGGGCTCCAACCTCGGGTCTCAACCATGGACTCCAGTTCCAGGTCCCAGACCTGGACCTCGACAGTGGGTTCTGTCCATAGCCCCTAGACATAGACCTCAACCCCACATCCCAACCATGGACCCCAAGTGCAGATCCTGAACCTGAACCTCAACCCTGAGTCCTAAGTTTGGACCCCAACCATGGGTCCCAATCAGACTTCCACCCTGGGTCCCAAACATGGTCATTAACACTGGGTCCCAACCTCGGGTCCCAACCATGGACCTCAACCTTGGGTCCCAACCATGAACCCCCAACCCCAGCTCCCAAACCAAGACCTCAACTGGCACCTGACCTTGAACCTCAACCCTGGGCCCCAACCATGGCCCCTAGACCTGGACACCAGCCCCAGATCCCAAACCTGGGCCTCAACCCTGGGTCCCAACCGTGCACTTCAACCCCTGGTTTCCAACCATGGCCCCCTAACCCCAGGTCCCTAATGTGGTTCCTGGTCCTGAACCTGAACACCAAGTCCCAATCCTGGACCCCAACCCTGAACTTCAACTCCAGGTGTCAATCTTGGACCCCAGGTCTCTCTTCAGCTCTCACCCCAGCTCAACCCTGCACCCCAGCCCCCGGACCTGAGCCCGGCAGGAGCAGGCAGCAGCCCCCCCAAAAAGTCCCATGGGCTTCCCGCTGCCACCTGCAGCCCAGTGCATGGTGGGGTGCCACTGGCTCCCATGATGGGTGCTGTGCCTGTGCCCTCTCCACCCTAAGACCATAGGCATCCCAATCCCAGAGTGATGCTGAGCTTGGTCCCCGGTCCCCTCACTGCCATGTGTCCATGGGGACACCTGTGAATGCCACCCCATGGGCAGCTGCATGGCGGTGCCACTGTCCCCGGCACCGCAGCGCAGTTGATTGATGACTGTGATGGGGGGGGGCGGGCAGGGGGGGGTGTTGACAAGACCCGCTGGCAGGGACCCCATCCCCGCTGGCCACCTTGCTCCTGGGGAGCTAATTATAGGGCTGCACTAATTTAATTTGAACACAATTACAGTGGAGTGCACTGTGTGGCGAGTTTCAATAATTAACACCAGCAAACGATCGTAATTAAAGGAAGAGCTGGTGGGGGTGCTGCCGACATGGCTGTGGAGCAGGGAGGGGTTGCTGGGACATGGGTGGCTGCTCCCCCCCCAGCTCTAGCATCCATCACTGTGGCATCATGGCATTTTGCAGCCCACCCCTGGGTTGGGGTCCCTGGGGGCAGCCCAGTCCCAGCCCTGACTGTCCCCTGCTGCTCTCAGCCCAGCCCAGCTCCGCCATGCTGATCTGGGCCACCCTGGGCTAGGGACCCCCAAAATGTCCTCTGTCCCCATGAGCTGTCCCTTCTGCAGCTGCAGGGATGGAACATCCATGTCCTGTTCCCAGCCTGGCCACCTTTACCTGCTCCAGCAAGGTCTCTGAGGGTCCCTGGAGGTCTACAGCTGTCTCTGGGGGGCTCCTGGGGGTCTTTGAGGGACCCTGGAGTTCTATTGGTATCTCCTGGGGATCTTTGGTGGTCCCTAGAGGTCGCTGGCTATATCTAGGGAGGGTTCTGAGGGTCTTTGAGTGTCCCTGGAGGTCTCTGGGGTGTAACTGGAGGTCCTAAGGGTCTCTTGGGGGTCCTTGAGGGTCTCTGAGGTCATCCCGTCTGTGTCCCTGGCATCTATAGAAGGCACTTGGATGTCCCTGGAAGGTGTCTCGGGGGTGTCTGGTACGCCACATGGGGTCTTTAGGAGGTACCTGGATGGGGGTCCCTGGGGTTACCCTGAGCTCCCATCCCTGGGTGGCCACAGGACTACGAAGGGACCCGCTCTGTATCCTTGTCCCCATGGGGACACCCCTGCCTGGTCCCCTGGGTGCAGGCAGGCAGCAGCCCCCCCGGTAGCCCGGCACAGCCGCCTGTCCAGTGACTTTTCCTGGCTCTTCCCTGTTTTCTCTCTGGCGCTTGACCTTGAAACCACCATCGGAGCCACAAATGAGCCCGGGCTCGTCGCCTTTGCTGCTAATTAACACCCTGGTCATGAGTGGGGCTGCGGCCACCACAGGTGACACTACGGGTGTCACGGGAGGTGGCAGGGTTCATGGCCCCTTCCTGTCACACGGGGGGTGGGTGCCTCTCAAACAGGAGGTGCTGGGACCCCCAGCATGGCACGGCCAGGGGACCAGGACCTGTCCCTTGGGTACCTCCCCGTCCTCAAGCTCCCGAGTAAGAAGGGAGCACCCCTCGGTGTCCTTGGGGACACCAGAGCCCTCCATGGCAGGGAACCACATGTCTCCAGTGTCCCCAGCCAGGGGATCCCAGTCCCCTCATGGCAGAGGGATCATTCCCACTGGTGGTCCCTGTGCCATCACTGCCTGTGTCCCCATCCCTGGGGTCTCTTGGGGCCCCTCCTGTCACCCCCCTGTCCCCAGCCCCACACCCTCGATGGCATCGGGGCACGAGGGACCCAGCCCCTGCCCCCAAGCACCGGGACCCCCGCGCTCGGCTGGCAGCAGGGCTGGGAGGGGACAGACAGCTGCCGTCTTGTCCCCCGGCGGGGACCCCGGCCCCTGACTCTGCCACGGGGACGGAAGAGCCCCCAGTTGCAGCCCAGTAGGCACCAGAGTGAACTGGGAGCTCGGAGGGATGGGGGGGTGCTGGCTCTGGGGACCCTGGCGCTGGCTTGGGACTGTGCTGGGCGGGACTGGGATGTGCTGGGCTCCGTGCTGGGCGGGACTGGGACGCACTGGGTGGTGCTGGGTGGTGCTGGGCTATACTGGGCGGTGCTGGGCGGTACTGGGCGGTGCTGGGCGGTGCAGAGGGCCGGGCTCCGGCAGCCTGAGCGCCGGGACGGGAGAGAGAAACGGCACCACCTGCCGGTACCGGCCCCGGCCCGCCGGTACAGCCCGGCCGGTACGGACCCCCCGGCACAGCCCCGTCCCAGTACAGCCCCGTCCCAGCACGGCCCCATCCCAATGAAGCCCCATCCCAGCACAGCCCCGTCCCAATAAAGCCCCATCCCAGTCCCGTCCCAATAAAGCCCCATCCCATCCCAGTCCCGTCCCAATAAAGCCCCATCCCAGTCCCGTCCCAATAAAGCCCTATCCCATCCCAGTCCCGTCCCAATAAAGCCCCATCCCAGCACGGTCCCGTCCCAATAAAGCCCCGTCCCAATAAAGCCCCATCCCAGCACAGCCCCGTCCCAATAAAGCCCCATCCCAATAAAGCCCCATCCCAATAAAGCCCCATCCCAGCACCGTGCCGTCCCAGTACAGCCTCGTGCCAGTACAGCCTGTCCCAGCACAGTGCCATTCCAGTCCATTCCCATCCCAGTCCAGTCCCACCCCAGTACAGCGCCAACCCAATACAGTCTCATCCCAGTACAGTCCAGTCCCAGTACCGGCCCATCCCAGTACCACCGTGCCCAGGGGACAATGTCCTGCAGAGGGTCTGGTCCCTGTCTTGCAGTGCCACCATCCCGGCCCCAGACCGGAGTCCAGGGAGTGAGTGAAGAAGGGATTAAACTGGAATTAAACTGAAATAGAAATAAATTGAATCAAACTTGCTCATCTCAGGCCAAGTGCAGGCAGGTAATTAACACGTCTCATTAATGACTGCTCATTTACTGCCAGCACCGGCCCCGTGTCCCCCATGCACCCACCACCTTCACCTGTCCTGTGGATTTGGGGGTGCAGGGGCACCCCAGCACGGCCCGGGGGGCTCGGGTCTGTCCCGGCCCCCCCATGATGGCACATCACCGTGTGCCCACCGAGCGGGTGACACCTGCCACGGCACTGCCATGCATGGCCCTGCAATTAGTTGCCCGTTTAATTAGGCTGAGTTTAGCGCATTTATAGCTAACAAAGCTATGGGGGGGAGGGGGTGGCGAGCAAGAAGCCTGGGGTGGGGGTCCCTGCTGCAGCCCCTCCCAGCAAAGCTGGCCATGTCCGGAGCATGTGTAGGGTTGCATGGTGGCACCCTGACACAGGCTGGGGCATTGCTCCTGCTGGGGTGGGGACCCCTGACCATGCCCAGCACCCACCCAGCACCCACCCAGCACCCACCCACACTGCCTGACCCA
The DNA here is from genome assembly GCA_035590275.1 of Ibycter americanus. Taxonomy (NCBI): domain Eukaryota; kingdom Metazoa; phylum Chordata; class Aves; order Falconiformes; family Falconidae; genus Ibycter; species Ibycter americanus. The sequence goes on along the minus strand of JAVJGI010000060.1, from coordinate 71,769,575 downwards.
CAGCATCCATCCCCGCAGCGCCCACCCCGGCACCCACCCGTGCTCAGCGCCCCCCCACCCCCCCCACCTGGCCGCTGTTGGTGGCTGCATGGTGCGCGGAGCAGCTGTAGATGATCATGGTGACGAAGGTGACGAGGGCGCGGATGGAGCCCAGGCTGGAGGGCACCCCTGGGGGGGAGGGGCACCGTGCGGGGCACTGGGGTCATGGGGGGGCACCGGGGGGGGGTCACACGGCGGTCACATGGGGGGCACGGGGGGGAGTCACACAGGGGTCATGAGAGGTCACAGGGAGTCACAGGGGGTTACAGGGCTGTCAGGGCCTCCCCAGGGGTCACACAGGGTCACGGGAGGGTCACGGGGGGTCACAGGCGTCATGGCCTTCCCCCGGGGTCACACAAGGTCACAGGGAGGTCACCGAGGGGTCACAGGGAGGTCACTGGGGGGGTCACGGCCTCCCCCAGGGATCACACAAGGTCACAGGGGGGTCACCAAGGGGCCACCAGGGGGTCAGGGTCTCCCCAGGGGTCATACAAGGTCACAGGGGGGTCACAGGGGGGTCACACGAGGTCGCGGGGGGAGGGTCAGACCTGAGCTGCGGCGCCCCAGGAAGCCCCTGTGGAAGATCTCGCCCACCCAGGCCTGCAGCTCGTGGTCCGCGCGCACGGCCGCGTCGCACGGGTAGTAGTGCTGCACGATGCCCTTCACGAAGCTGTGGGGGCGGGGGAGGGGTGGGCCCGGCTGCCCCTCCCCCCCCCCCCCCCCCCCCCCCGCCCGCCCCCCC
>JAVJGI010000060.1:71672585-71686001 GCA_035590275.1 Ibycter americanus | reverse complement strand
GGGGTCCGGGTCATCTGGGCAGAAGAAAAGAGGCAGCACCCAGGGTCAGCTCGGGCAGGGGGGAGATGCCCCATGGTGACCACCAACCCAGCCCAACCTCAACCTCTTCAACCCGACCTCAACCTCCCAACGCTTCACCACAGCAGCCTGAATTTTAGGTATCTGTGGCCATCGTGTCTCTCCTGCACCTATTCTGCCAGGAGGAAGAGGAGGAGGAGGAGCTGCCAGTGGCTGTGGGATACCACTGTTCCCAGAGAAGATGCCCCCAGGAGACAGGGATCAGGGGTTTTTTGGCTGGCGCGGGCCCAGAGGCTCAGCCCAAGCTATTTCTGGAGGAGAATGTGTAAGGGGATATTGCTCCCTGCTGCCGGGGCGGCTTCAAAGCCAGCGAAACATCACGCAGCACCCGCTGCAGTGGGAATATCTGGGCACATATGGCCACTAGATATAGCTATGCCAACAGCTATAGATAAGCTTTGGGATACCGAAGTCGGCTTTGTTCGTCAGCCTATAGAAAAATATCAATAGAGGAGGACGTAGCCGAATCCTTGTGGGGTCAAGTTAAGCAAGAGCCAGGCTTGGTCTAAAAAAAGGCTCCCTCCCTTCTCTGTTTACATCCAGGACAAAAGGCAGGGGATTAAGCAGCTCTATACAAGCCCCAGTGCTAGCCAACCATTAAATATAAGACTGTAAGATTTTATTTTAAGTCACCTCTAGGGCACAATTAAGCCTAAAGTTTCCTATTCTCTTCCTGAGCTTTCACCTCAGAAAGTGGCGTATGCCAAGAGCTCAGTCAGAGCAAACAAAAGCATCAGGATCAGCGTTGGCTGGCACAAGCAGAGTGAGTCAGAGTTAAAAAGCAGTTTCTTTTAATGCAGGTGATTCTGCCATTCAGGCCAAGTGGCTTTAATGAGCTTTAACCAGGTGGCAAGCAGCAGAGAGCCGAGCAAGTTGACTGCTTAACAAGGGTTAAACCCATCCAAAACCGTTTTGCATTTTAGTCCCTGGCCTCAGTGGCACAAGTGAAACATTTTACTGGGCAGGTTGAAGGGGGAGAGCTGGGGAATCGCTCAGGAGCTGCAGGCAGCAAAGCCACGAGCTCAACTTTTTAATCTTCCCAATACAAGCAGGAGAAACAGGAGCATGTCTGGTTTCGGAACCCACCCGTGGTGACAAGCAAGTCTGATGGAACTTAAGAACAAGAGGAAAATAAAATTATTATTATATTTAAGGCAGTTTTAAGGGGAGTTTCACTTTAAGATGAAGCTCTCTGATATTTATCACTTAATCTTGCTTTCCCTATGGAAATACATTTCGATCCACAGAAACAGCTGGTGCACACCGAGCTACTTTATTACAGTACTGGGTGCAACCCAGTGACTAATACAGTACTGAAGTCGGGAAAAAAACCAAAAACCAACAAACCCAGCATTTCATTTTGATGACAAAAAGCAAGCATTTTTTAAATGCTCCGTAGAGCAGCAACAGAGGGTGGTGCCTCGGCTCCCACACACCGGGAGAGGGATGTTCTTAACTCGATTAAGGGATCCGCCGGCCTCTTGGCCACGGATCAAGCTCTCCAGAGGCACTTCCAGTGCCGCTCCAACCAGAGAGAGGAGAAGGGAGGGGAGAGTCTCATGTAAGGGATGAGAATATTTCAGCAGAATGGAGCTGTGGAAAAGCAATTGCTGTTGAAACAAGTTGCATGGAGTCGATGCATTAGGCAGGCACAGCTCTGCCGGGTAGAGCCCGGCGGCGTGGCTGTGGGAGCGGGGTTGCTGGGATCCTCCCGGCGTTCAGTAAGGACAAAAGCATGTGGGAGCAGCACTATAAAAGGCTTTATCAGTATCTGCCAAGGGCACTCGGCATCAAGCACCGGTCCCCAGCTTGCGCTGGTGAGCTCTTTATGGCGTATCGTCCATCACGGGGGCCAGGCACTCCCCCCTCTTACTAATTAGGCTTGAGAAATGGTTTTCCCATTAAGGTTTTTTTCTCAATAAGGGTTTGTTTTCTTTTAAAAATTTTCTACACCTGCAGGTCATAAATTCCACTGCATGGACTTCAAAATTGTGATAAAAAGCTTCCTAGGACCTCTTCTCCCCCTTCACGGCTGGATTTGAACATGCAGATAGACTAGGCTTCCTGTGGATCTCAGGAATTACATTATTAATGGAAAAAGGAAGCTTAGCAAGATCTGCCCCAGTCCCAAGGGGGACTGGAAAGCTCAGTAAGACCCAACGGGGTCCTGGGGGGGCTGATTTCCCCAGCCACCAGCACGGCAAACTTCAATCTTCCTCAAGCTTCAACCCACTCTTTTAATAAAAGAGCCAGAACCGAGGCAACAGCCTCCATACATTCTGCAGAGCATTTGACTATTTTTGGAAATATTTAGTAAATTAAACTTTATTTCATGCTTTCAAGCTGTAGCTCATCATACCATATATGTCTGCGTTCCAGGAGGCGGGATCAACTGGCAGAGGAACTGGTATTTTTCTAACATCTTAAGCCCAGAAGAGCTTCTTCTTACCTCACTCCTCAGGGTGTTCAAGTCCTTACAGGGCTGCTGACCTGTCTTATGTGCCAAAATCTACAAGCTCTGGGGTCTAAAGCTACTTCCAGGACAACTGGAGAAACTGAGATGTGCACACAGCACTTTGAAAAGCGATTAAAAGACTCTTTGCTAACAATCTTCACAGATTTAGGAAAGGTGCAGACACCCAGAAAAAAAAATGTGGCTTTTACAGCCACAGGTTAATTGGTGTCTTTCTGCGAGCCCTAAATGCCACCAGTAGCTTGAAATTCAAAAACTAGAAGGCAAAAAAACCATTACCCTGTGTGCCTTTAATCACATTATTGCTCACAACTGAGTTTCAAGCCAAGTTTCACAATTAAGTGCATCAATAAAGCAGAGTTAAAAGCTGCACACTGGTTGCAAACTTCACCTTTGGGTTTTTCCCACATCTTTTTTTTTTTTTCTCTCCTTAGATTACCCTTCATTAATGCCATCAAAAAGTAAATTGGGAGGAGACTTTTTTTTAAATCCAAGGCTTTAGGGATGAGTGGAGAGCTCCCGCTCTGCTCCATCGCACTTCTGCTTTATTGATTAGAGCCCACCACCAGATCAGACACCTTGCCCCTTACCGAGGTAAGTGCCATATGTCACGTTTCTGTACTCATCCCAGGAGATAAATCCATCTTGATTCATGTCAAACTCCTGCCACTGGCGTTCGACACTGTCATACACGTATTTCTTCTGGGCCTTCTTAATCCAGGCTTTCAGCTCCCCCTCCGTCACAAACCCATCCTTATCCGTGTCTATCTTATCTACAATCATTCTACAAAAACAAAACAGCAAGTTTCAAGTGCCAGCTCCGCAAAGTTTTTATCCCAAGAGTAGAGACCTACCTAAGATGTAGCCGTAGGTGGCATTTTTATATTCCTCCCAAGAAATGAGGCCGTCCTCATTGAGGTCGTGCCCTTTCCACTGCCGCTCTACATCCTCGTATATCCAGCGCTTTTGTGCAAACTTAATCCAGTCTTTCAGCTCTTCCACAGTTACAAACCCGTCTTTGTCTTCATCTATTTTACTTACAATCTTTCTGTAGAAAATGCAGAAAAATCCAGCAAGAGTTAAAGGAAACAAGGCTCTAGTTCTACCGGGCAGAGCATTTGAACCTGTGGCAGGCTATTCCCAGCTGCCACAGTGAGCAAGTCAAGGTGTTCATCACCAGGTCCCAGTAACATGACCACAGGGACAGGTTGTCCCTAAAACCAACGTATGGTTTAGCCACCAAAACACTAGCTTGCTCACTCTTGGGCCATTCAAGTTTTGTGTTCTTCAGGAATCACGCATCTTAGGGGAAAGCATTTTCTTGTTAGACCTCGGGAAATACCCAGTCGCACGTCTTCTCACCTTGATGGTGCGCAGGGAGTGAAACACTTACACATACTTACGTTAAAAGTGGGAAGACTGGCCCTGGTGAAGGAATACACAGACCAAGCTTTGGCTTATTTGCACACCCAAGCCCAGCAAGGCAGAGAAAACCCTCACAGGACAGCAACGAGAAACTGATGTCGATGTCAGATCCCACCCGAGAAGGATACCCACCCACTTACCAAGGGAGAAACCAGAGATGGTGGTTTATAAAGCACAGCGCAAGGCTGCGTGCCTTCTTTATTTTTAGCAGCAGCTGTGAAGAAAAGCGGCTGGGAGGAATGCAGAGATCCATAGGCAGACGCACGCGAGCCTCAGGGAGGGGAAGGCAGCATGGTCAGGGGGAGCTGGGCTGTTTAATCCTCACTGTTCCTCATGTTTTACTCCTAGGAGTACCCACAGTGTTTCCACGACGCAGGGCAGGCACAGCACACGTTGCCTTTCAAGCTTAGCGCTGGGAATTCTCAGTTTTGTACTCCCCCCCGGCAGTGCCAGGTGATTAAAGCCAGGGATGACAGCCCAAAATGTTTTGCTCTGTGAACTGGGATCCTTCCCCCACCTTTTAACAGGAAGGTTCAATGTGAAACCAGTTACCTTAACTTCAGTAATTCTTAACTCACACATGGTAATGTGAGGAATTAAAAAAGACAAGTGTTTTAAATCACCACAAAGACTACTAATTCCCCAAATATCTGATGCAAAGCAAAACACTGAGTGCAAACCCAGCCTCAACAAACAGATGGGACACCAGAACCACCCTGCACTTAGCTCCCAGGTTTTGTTGTTCTGTAACTGCTTTTAAAATGCAAACCCACAACTTCCTCTGTGGCGCAAAGGATATTCCTAAAAATGAAAAGCTGGATAGCTGGGATAAGACTGGTAAAAATATCTGCTTTAGTTCCAGAAGAGTCTTTCAGCTCAGTGCCATACTTCACCTGTTGCAGGTGGCAGGTCACAGACTGTGCACCACATACCAGAGGGCTGAGTCATTTTACAGCCACATTTTAATACTCACTATTTCAGGGAAACAATTCAATTTTTACATACTGCATAGCCATTCGAAAGCAGGACAGCGACCCCACCGTAAGAGCACGCAACGCTCTCCTGTGACAAGGCATGGTGCAGGTTAAAACCTCATGCTTTGTTTGTGAGAGATTAAACTGCAAACACAAGAGTCAAGGATTGGGCTGGCTGGAGGCTCATTTCCCAGGAATGGCAGGGATCATCCTTACCCAGCTTTATCACAAAGTGGCCTCTGAGGACCGGATCCCATTAGAAATTTCCCCAGCTGCTTCCCCAACCATAAAATCTGGACCATCACAGCCTTATTAAAGCGGTTTCTGTGACACCAAACCCCACAGCGTCAGCAAAACGAGGAGGCAGCAGAGCAGAGCAGCCAAGTGACAAGATCTGGGCAGCGGCAGATCTTGTACAAAACCACTTTTCATCTGTTCAGCCAAGGATGATGAGAAATCGGCCACCAGCCGAGCTGTGAAGCGCCTGGAGCTCAGGCATTGGCACGGCTCACTGCCATCACAAGAATAATATTGGGGGGAAAAAAACAAACCACAAAAAACTACAAAAAACACTGGAATGAAGAATTGGAGCCCACATCAGTAGATAGACAAGGCAACTTTTCCAGGAAAGGTTTCTAGGTGGGGCAGCAGAAGTTCAGTTTTAATTAGAAAACAGCTTCCCCGTTTGATTGCGTTAAAAGAAAGTTAAACTCTGTCCCCACCTGGAGCTCAGGGCAAGCTGGGCACTGCTGGGGACCCTTAGGCAGCTCCTAAACCTCTGCCTTCAGCTGGTTTGGCGGCTTAGTGCCAAAACCTGATGCTCACAGGCTGGTTTCCCAGGGCAGAAGCCACAAAAGCTGTAAATTTTAATTAAAAAAACCCTCATAGTTTTGTCACACAACGCCACAGCACACTGTGTGCTGATGGGCTGGCAGAGGCACCAGATGTTTTGTGATGGCCGGCAGCTGGAGTCGACAGGCTGCTTTGCTTTCCCACTCGCCCGTTCTAGGGAAGCAAGGGGATCCTGTTTGCTCAGCGCTATTTCCAGGAAACTCAGAGCATTCCCCTAATTCAGCAGCCTTTAAAGAAAAACAAGGTACAGCATGGGATGTTGTTCCGAAATCCCAGTTGCCCCAAAAAGCAGGGGAGTGAGAAGAGCCGTACAGAAACAGAGTCATGAAACACAGAGCCAAAACTCTCTCCCAGAAAACTGAGTCCTTTCAACAGCACAACAGTCATTAAAAAAATATAATGTACCTAATTTTGCACTCATAACAAGTTTATCAAACCAATTCAGGCTTGGGAAAGTGTGATGAATTTGCCTGACTGAAAAAAAAAAAAAAAAAAGAAAAAAAAAGGCTGGTTTATGTCAAGGGCAAGAGCAGTTTGAAATGGCCTCGTTAAAACATCCGAGTGGAAACTCTTACCCCAGCCCCGCTTCCACTGCCAGCTTTTTCCAGTAGATAACTCAGCAGAACAATGAAATTAAAACGCAGAGCCATGACAAAGCCTACGGGTCAGGAAAACAGTGCAGGGGGGAGGACTGCCGGCGTATTTCTGCTCTCTGCAGAAGCAGAGCAGAGCTGCACATTCTCCTTTGCATTCACTCCTGCTTTGAGTGGAAGTTGAGCGACTCTCTCCAAACTATTTCCCTCGCAAAAAGCCACACGGCTCATCTAATTTTGCAGTCTGCAGACTGACAAGAGCCTCACTGCAATGGATCTAGTGGTCCAAAGAGGGTTTTTTTCTAGTTTAAAGAGCCCAGATGGTCCGTATAGATGCTGAAGTACGTCTGAAAGCCTGGCAACACCCTGCCCCACAAACCCAACTGCATCTGTCTGGTTTACCTCACTCCAGGTGGCATTTCCCTGAGCACCTAGACATGGTTAAGCTTTCTCTTCTCATCAGGGAGCCCTATTCCTCCCTGCCAAAAAAAACCCAGTTTTCATCGCGGTCTGCAGCAAGTGCTGCTCCACTGGCTGCAGCGCAAGGTGGAGACATTCAGCTCTTACACTGAGGGCTACATCAGTGAGCAAAGCCCATCCAGGCACTGGAATGTTGCTCTGGGGTAGGAGGCAGAAAGCCTGCTGTCTTCAAAACCAGAAGAAAAAAACATAAAATCCCAAAGCTGAAGAGTTAATGGGCAACTTGGATCATCACGAGTTAGCCCTTCAACCCGACACCTTGAGGACCGTCCCAGCAGCAAGACTGAACTCACCAGGGGGGTGCCAGGCAGGAGCGCAGCCCACAAGCCTCCGAAATAGTCTCATCTGGGCTGAGCCTCCGAAGGTTTAAGCCTTTCTAAGCCCAACATGAACAACTGTGCCGGCAGCTGCTGCCGCATACACAAAGGCACATGCTGTAGTGCCAAGGAATGGAGATTGCCTGGGCCAGCACTGACTGTCCCCGATAAACACCCTGTTCTGATGTCTGCAGGTGGCAGGGGAGGCAAAGCGACGAAGCAGAAGTTAAATTTGCAAGAGATGCTCTGTTTTCACTAACTCAGGACTCGGCGCAGCAACCAGCTGCTTCTCAACTGGGAAGAATAAAATGGCGGGAAAATGCAACTAATCCCATGGGCCTTCGGACTCCAGCCCTAACTGGTGACTGGCAAGCTCGTTTAGCACTGTTTGAGTACAGCAAAGCAAGACACATTTTCACTTATACTTTGTATTTTTGGGGAGTATTTAGTGCTTAGAAGCCAGCGTGCATGGTTGGAATAACTCAAGGTGACCTTGCAGGCTGAGACCAGCATCTCCAGTGATGGGAACTGCACATGTGCTGTGTAACTTTGTCACCGTCATTTGTGCTGGTCACTAAATTTCAGCTACTTCTGCCTTAAAAATGACATTTAAAAGGCTCTAGCTGAGACTAGCTCTGCCACCCGAGACGCAAAAGAACAATACGTGAACGCTGGGGTGACGTTTATGGACAGCACAATCCATATGGCTTTGTTCTCTCTCAATTTGATTTTTATTTCAGCTCTTTTCCTTACCCGAGTCTCTCCTTGCTCTCCTCTGGTGTGAGCTGATCAAAGGTTTTGGCCTCATCTGCGCCAAGGAAAGCATCATGGTCATAATCGAAGTTCTGCGCGTCATCATGGACCTTGTCGCTGAGCTGTGGATCGTGGTGAACACGGTCCTTCTTCTCGGTGGGTTTGCTTGAGATGCAGAGCATGGAGAGAGACAGGCACAGTAGGAGCTGAGGGACGGTCATGGTGATTTGGAAGCACCTACATGACAGCAAGAGAAGAGGAATTGAGGAGCTCACCCCACAACAGGGACACCAGAGCAGCACGCTGCTGGTTCCAGGGTCACAAACCAGAACTCTGACACCAAAAAAGGGAGAGCTGATAAATTAATACAGACTATTGGGGCAAAATCACAAGTGAATGCAAACTATCAAGGCAAAACGATCCTTGAATCCCAGGGTGCTTGCAGAAACCCTGTTACCACACGGAGCAGCTCCTTGTTCCCAAAGCCGTGCAGTGAGCCCCAGCCAAGCCCCTCCATATGGCAGAGAGCAACAACTGCGTTTGTTGGAAGGAGAGGCTGCTCAGTGAGGAATGCGAAGGATGCATTGCAAACACGCGCGGCAGATCGCCTGTTACACAGCCCCTGCCAAGCTGGTCGCCAGCCGTGCCGGCTGCCCTCTGCTCTCACATCCTCCTGCCCAATTCCCTCCCCCAAAAAAACCTCCTTCCCAGTGAGGTACCTTGTCTACCCAATGGCTTCAGGCACTCCTCCAGGATCTCCCATACCCTGATGTGGATGGAAGCCTTGCCAACACATATTTCACTGTTAATTCAAGTCCCACCAGGCTTGCTACACCCATCTGGAACCCGATTCCAGTTGCCAAGCGGGTGACAGACGCACACGATGACAGAGACGCTCAGGATGTGGCGATTTATCGCCCAGATCGTCTGCCCAGTGCTCACACAGACACGTCACAGCATTGGGATGGTCACAGAACACCTCTGCGTAGAAAACACCAGATAAAAGTGGAAGAGCCATACTCTGCAATCAAAGGCAGCTCTCAGAAGTTTTCCCCATCCTGATCTCTTTAATCTAAATTTAAATTAAGTAGCTAATACACATATTCTTCAGCACGCCGCCCCTCTCCAGCAGTAGGATCAAGCTGCCTTATTCTCCCTATGCAGACAGAACTCCACTGGCACAGTCCTGCCCAAAAAATTTTATAAAATAAAGTTTTCCTCTGTAGAAACCAGAAGTTAAAAAGAGTCCATGCAGCTAAAATTACTCGCAGAGGTTAGAAAGGAGTAGTAGAAAGGGACCCACTCTTTTTTTTTTTTAAGGCTATGTAGGCAGTAGGGCAATGAATCCACTAAACCACCCCCTGTAATGCCTGAAGGATTTATCCATGCAACATTTGCACCACACGAATCCTTTTGGTGACAGGAGCAGGCCACTTGCCCCACAAAATAAAAGTTCCCAGACAGACTGAGGGTTGTTTGATCTTTAACATCACCATAACTGTGCTTAAATCCATATTCACACTCAAGAGGACACAAAAAAGAACAAAAATGGGTCACACTCATATAAATAGTCAGGCCTGGTGTCAGAGAAGCTCATCCTTGAAGCTGGCAATGAACTGCCTGTCAGAGCGCCGCACGCCCTGCAGCAACAGCGCTGCCGTCAGGGTATGAACCCACGAGGAAGACGAAGGACCCAAGGAAGACCGACGGCATGAGGTGAGACACTAACAGCATGACAGCAACTGGGCTCTGACTGCAGAATAGGGTGTTGTATCGGGGAGAGGGGGAAGCAAAAATAGATCAATTTAAAAGAACCTGAACTAGGTCAGGTACTGACGATGCACCCAGCTGCTTTGCCCTAAAGGTCATCGTTCTGCTGGCTGGGTCGGAGTGGGTTTGGCCACTCCAATCTGTTGATCTGTCCCCAGGAGGGGCACAAGGGAATGCCTCCCATCGTGGAGCTTGCCAGCAGCTACTGTGGGCTAGCAGCTCGATGGCTCAGCACCATCACAGACCAGAGGGGCGAGAGGGAGCAGGACGCAGCTCGGCGCTCACAGAAACCCTGCCTGGCACCAGGTGACGTTCCTTCTCTGGAGTCTCCCTAGGAAGCAAAGCCTTGCACATGGCAATGGCAAAGCCATCCTTCCTGTCCCAGAAACAGGCAGACCGACCTCAGGGCTGAGGTGAGGTAGCAGCAGCCGGCAAGCAAAGAGAGAAGCCAAACCCCAAGGAGGCAAGAGCACTGCCAGTCTTCCTGTCAAGAAAGCTGGAAACCACCGCTCTGTTGGGTGGCAGGGAAAGAAAGAGGAGTCCTACTGCCACAACCGTATCTGTCAACGTGTGGATCTCAAAGGGAGAATGAGTGATCTGCAGCAGGAAGGGATGAGGGATTTGGGCTGTGGATTCTGGTCTTGTACATGGGAAACACATAACGCTGCCTTGGGCTTTCAGCCATTTAATTAGTCCAAATAAAAGGGAAGCTTGGGCATAGTTCAGCTGAAGGAAAAAAGACGTGTGCACGCTAGAGCACTGGAATGGATGGAAAAGCTGGAAGAACAGCTGCTTTCCTCAACTCACAGACAATTTCTGCAACACAAGCCATCGGTGTAAACCCATGCTACCTTGTTGTACCAGATATTCGGAGGATCAGGGGTTTGATCCCATCCTAGAGGCAGGACCCCACAGACCTCAGCCCCTGCATCTCATGGAAGGAATCAAGATAACACCGCCACAAAAATATCTGAGTTTAAAATAAAACAGACATCATAGAAAGCAGTAACGCTTCTCACCCAGCTGCGGAGGGCCAACAGCTTGCCCCGTGAATGCAGACCATCGCACCCCTCCTGCCGACAGCATACCATGCCGGAGCACCGGGGAAGCATGCAGAGATGGATGGCACCGCGCTGCCAGCTCCATGATGATCCCGAGGCATTGCACAGTGTCCGTGGATGAGGCAGGTGGGAGTGGTGGCAGTTCTGCACCAGCCCTGCCAGGACAGCAGCATCCATTCCTTCAGCCAGCACAGAAGTGGCTTTTCTCCTCCTAACCGTTCTCCAGCATATCACAGACAACAGCCCCTCGTTACACTTTATTAGTTTTAAATGCAGTAGTACTCCCTTGTGGCTTTTATGATGTGAAGGATACCTAGAACCACCCCCAGGGATTTTCCCAGGGCTGGGTGACTTCCTCCCTTCCCCACCTCCTCACATCTCGCCTCTCGAGCCACCACAGAAAGATTTAATCACAGCTCCTACCAGTCTGCAACCACATGGAATGAGCCTTGCAGTCACCATCAGTTGGGGGAGGAAAAGCTGCATCCTCCCGGGGACGGGAAGACCAGAAAGCAAACGAGATGAAAAGTGACACCCGCCCAGCCAGTTATGATCCAAGCTTGATCCCGGTGAAAAATCCTCAACCCCCCACCACCTCTGATGCAATCCAGTGTGGCCATGACCTCAGGAGGAGGAGGAGGACACCCCAACCATTATTTAAGAGGAACTCTGCACATATATTTACACAGAGTACCAGACTCTTGCACAGCTGGAGCACATCCCAGCACCAAGGACCTGCCCAACACGGACCAACCTCTTGCTAACCCTGGGAGCAATCCAGACTAAAGCACAGAGTGACCTGGAATCAGTGTAAATACCATGATTTTATCTACAATGTCCACACAGAGAGGCCATGAGCCATTTGGAGGTGGTTTTAAAGGACAATCTGACCTCAAACACATATCTTAGCATCAGGCCAGGTGCCAGGGAGGCAATAAGCCTTACATCTACAAGTAAAGATGCTGCTCTGGTGCTTGGTAAGACAAAAAAACACTCCATAAACCAACCATTATTCATAAATAATTCACATCAGTTACAGCTTCTGCTGACCAACAGCTGCTCTACCAATAGTACGGACTCCCAAATTTTCCTCAGAGCTCACAGTTCTGTGAAAAACAAGGCTTCGAGCTTGATTACATGCACCCTTCTTCTCTCCCCAGCTAGTTAAGCAAACCACAAACCACTACGGGAAGGGATGCTGGCAACAGTTCTCTGTTCTCCTAAATAAAAGGGTCTCAGTGGTGAACCACAGGGAAATCAGAAGTGGCAATTAGCGGTGGGGAGTTGGGAGATATTCCCTCAGAACAGGGTGTCCTGGAACCTTGGCTGGAGGAGTAACTCAGGACTCCGGTTGGTTTTGCAGTGGTATTGATGGAGGAACTTGGGATTCTGCGCTGGGCTTGGTTTTGCAGCAATATTCAAAGCAGATCGACAGCTAGAAACCCCTTTGGAAGCACATTTCCCACCATGGAGTCCAGCTAGGCTCACTAAAAAAGACCCACAGACAACAGAAGTAGGTTAAATTTGGGAATTAAGTCTCTATTTTGGCTTTTAAGGGGATTCATCCCATTCCCTAGTGGCCTTGGGCTGACAGGCAAACCTGGTCCTTATCCACAGGTGGAAGACCAGGGCGTCACCTCTGCACACTGCTGACAAAGCTCCATGTTACAACAGGGGTGATGGTGACAAACAGCAGTCCAATACAAGACACCATGAAACCAAAAGGCAAGCGGACACAACTGTGTGGATAACAAAGGATTATGTCGAGTGTCTGGGTTGGTTTGGGTTCATTAACATGTCCCTTCTGATAAGCAATTGCCAATGTTCGCTCTGCTGTGTAATTAACGGCAGTGACTGAGGACTTATCACTCTGCTCCCCAAGGCCTGCATGATTTTATCAGGAGCTAAATAACAGGTGAGAAAGAAGCAATTTCTGCCCAAAGCAAACATTCATCCACACGTGAAGAACCTGAAAGCTTGGAATTCCATCAACAGTGAATTAAGAGGCAAATGGATTTGAAGTGACACCTCCTCACACCGGGAGTCCCCTTTCAGGTCAGCACCAGCAACGCTGCAGCCAGTCATCTCAGTGCAGGATGCAGCCTGGGCTGGGGGTACTGACGGAGGGACGGGCAGCGGAAGCCTGGTACCGGACCCTGGCCGAGGCCCCCAGGGGTGTGGTATGAGGACGGAGGCTCCTTCTCCCGGGGATCTGGCAGCCATTCGTTTCCCAGTGATGCTGCAGGGAGACCCAGCCTGCACGGGAAGGCGCAAGCAAGGGGCTGCCCCCAGCCCCCAGCCCCCAACCCCACCGGGGCACCCGGGCCGTCACACAGGGCGGTACCGGGGCCACCACGGCGTCGACGCGCATCCCCAGGCCTCGCCGGCAAGGCAGCCCCACGTGAACGGGACCGGCCTGGGGGACACACAGCAATGCTGCTGCCCCCCCGCCCCCTGCCCTGCGTTCCCATGGAGACCAGGCCCAGGGCTGCCGAGGCCCAGCCCGGCCGGTGCCACGTTACCGCTCCCCCATAACGGGCCCTCAGAGAGAGGCCGGCCGCTGCTCCCTCCCAAGGGCCACCCCAGCCACCCCCAGCATCGGCCGGGCTGAGGGACCCCCTCCCGCACCGCCGGGCCAGG
>JAVJGI010000060.1:71660533-71672196 GCA_035590275.1 Ibycter americanus | reverse complement strand
TAGGGGGCGGTGCGGGGGCGGTCACGTGCGCGGGGGCTGGGGCTGGGGCTGCAAAGGGCGGGAAAAGGGTTAGGCGGCGGGGGGGGTGCGGCGCCATTTTAGGTGGTGTGTCGGGGGGCCAGACAGCCCTTCCTCAGTTTTCCCGGCAGCTAGGGCTCGGCTGCTGGGGCACTGTGGGACCTACCTTTTCTTCAGCAGTGGAGGCCCTGTGGTCTTTCTTCAGCGGTGAGGATATTGTGGTCTTAGAGTGGTGTCTTCTCGTGAAATGCCCCTGCATGAGGAGAGCCCTTCCCTCAGGGCAGCCGGCTGTACAGGGCTCTGCTGAGTGGCAGTTCTGTCTGAGAAGGCACGCAGATCTCCACATAAAATGATGGAATTATTTAGTCAGGGTATGCTTGATGTTGCTGCAGGTGCGTTCTGAGAGCTGATGTGTTTGGTTCCCATGTATCTAAATTACAGAATCATCTAGGTTGGAAAAGGCACTTAAGAAGCCTTGCTAAAAGACCATTAAGATCTTCCTAAACCTCAGCAGAACAGGAATACTAAAACCAAAGCCCAGGACTAGTGGCTTGTCTTGGACCTCTCCGCACAAATCCCTGATATGAGGTTGTTTTATTGGTGAGGAGCAGTCTTTGGTTTGATGCCATGCTTAGAATCATAGAATGGTTTAGGTTGGAAGAGACCTTTGAGATCAAGTCCAACTGTTAATCCAGCACTGCCAAGTCCACCACTAAACCACATCCCTAAGCGCTACGTCTACACATCTTTGAAATACCTCCTGGGACAGTGACTCAGCCCCTTCCCTGGGTAGCCTGTTCCAGTGCTTGACAACCCTTTTGGTGAAGGCATTTTTCCTAATATCTACTCTAAACTTTCCCTGGTGCAACTTGAGGCCATTTCCTCTCATCCTGTCGCCTGTTACTTGGGAGAAGAGACCAACCCCCACCTCGCTGCAGCCTCCTTTCAGGCAGTTGTAGGGAGCGAGAAGGTCCCCCGTGAGCCTCCTTTTCTCCAGGCTGAACGCCCCCAGTTCCCTCAGCTGCTCTTCGTAAGACTTGTGCTCCAGACCCTTCACCAGCTTTGTTGCCCTTTGTTGGATGTGCTCCAGCACCTCAATGTCTCTCGTAGTAAGGGTCCCTGCTGTGCTGCCAGACATGCCCTGAGCAAGCATGTCATGACCACATCGATCCAAAAATAACTCAGAGGAGCACAGGGACCCTATGCCGGTAAGTCAACAGCAAGTTTTATAAATATATTTCAATTTGGATTTAAAATGCTGCATGGCATTTTAATTACTTACATATAAAATTACTGCTTTGTAGCAAGATGTGATCCCATCAGGAGAGAATGTCTTGTACTACCAAAATCCCATTTTACTAGATCACCCTGAAGCAGCATCACGTTGCTATTTAATTTCATACTGCATCAGCGTACCGTGACGCATCAGACTGTCGATATATTACAGCCAAATAGCAGCGTGGCTGAGGTCAAGCCTTAATCGCGTTGGATGCGATTCATCTGATGAGATGTGCATGTCCACATCTGTGCTGGCTGTCTAGACTCCCCTTATAGTCACTGGAAAGAAATAGGCACTTCCAGGGCATGATTCATCTCATCCTAAAGTAAATGCCTAAATTAGGTCACATGAATTGTACCCTGAGAGTGCATTTCTCTCCAGTCTCTGAAGGGAGCTGAGCTGTGCCATCCGTGGCAGATGTTCACACCAGATATTTACAGTACACTGAGATAATTTCCACCCTCTGTGTCATGGTAAACAGTTTTAAAAGCTGCTTCAGCCAGCTGACATTTTAAAACTCATCCCAACTCTTAAGTCATGAACTGAAAAAAATTACACGAAAGTTCCTTGAAAAACTAACGCTTCATTTTTCTATTCTTGTCTCTGTAGGTGCTGATATCAGAAGATCTCGAGAAGATAATTGCGTGTGTAAGGCTACATCCCTGTTTCAAATGCAGATCTACAATGGCAATAAATTGTGTGTGGTATAGCTTGCCAAATGTCAGAAGATTGTGAACAGACTTTAAAATCAGGAGATGTATTTTTTTTTAAATAAATGATGGCTTGGGGGGGGGGGGGTGTCTTGCTGTTTTTTAAACTTTAATGTTTGTGTTTTCAAGCTTTTCTTTACACCCAAGAGGACCAGAAACTTACCTTTTTTTTTTTCCTTGCAAAGAATTATGGAATCATAGAATATCTCAAGTTGGAAGGGACCTATAAGGATCATCAAGTCCACATTCTTATAAAACATGATTTAAGGGCTCAAAGGAAGTCTGGGAGCAGCCCCGTTTCCCCAGCCTGGCTTCCACCAGGTCCTGCCTTCAACAACTGCACAGCTCCCTGGAGTGAAGGCTGAGGAGGGGATTACCCCCGGCACCAGGACCTGCCTCCCGTCCCGAGGGGGCTGATAACTCATCCCAGGCACAGAAGGATCTGGATGTCAGGGGATCCTGTGTGTGGATTTACAGGACATGGTGTGATGTAGGCAGAGGTCTTGGAGAATAACAGAGCGAGGGAGGTGTTGCTGACTGGCTCACCAAACCAGGGGTCCAGTGGTGGACGCTCCTGCTCAAGCTGAACAGAGTCGGGCTGGTGACTCAGTTCAGCTTCTGGCCTGGATTTCTGACTACGTTTAAAAATCCAGCAAAGGCCACAATACGGAGGACTGAGTACTAGTTTGAGGCTCTTCCTCCTGAGTTATCAGCGACTCATCAGGATAAGGTTAGCAGTATGTCCTTCACTTTCTGCCTGGAAAGTTTTACTTGATTAAAATACCTCCATGCTTATGGCCTCCTAAATCTAACTCGGCACTAAATCCTAACTGAGATGATCAGGCCTGCAAGCTTTAAAGTCTCCAAGAATGACAAGAGCTGCAGTCAGTCAGCCTTCCTCATGGCAGAGGTGGGTGATTCTCCTCTTCCTCAGCAGCCTGGTCCAGTGGTACGATCATCCTTATGAAATCAAATTCTGTGTCTCAAATCCCATTTGATCTATCCAGCTTTTTATTCTGCAGCCATCATTTCTTATTGTGATTCTGATATTCTCCGCTGCTTTTAAGATTGTTGTATTCCCTTACATTTTCTTGCAGAAGTGCTCATACGCAGAAACTGAATCATACCTCCTTTTTGGTGAGCCAAAGAAACCTTGAGCTCTAAGTACCTTATAAATGACCTTTTCCCCAACTGCCAGACCATTTTCAGTTTCTTTTTTTTTTTAGTTTTTCCATTTTTTTCAGAGTCTTTTGAAAATGTTGACACATTGCAGCTGGATACTGTGTGTGCTCCCCAATATTTTTGCATGAGGTAAAATCCACTCCTGATCCTTTTCAAGGTTCCCAATCCCTCAACCCCACTGGTTTGGTTTTGCCAAAACTGTAGATGTTCAGCTGCTTTGTCCACTGAGACAGTGCTGACAAAAGATACTTGCTTTCCCCACAGGTCTTGTCTTGCTCAAAACCTTACCTAAGAATGGGTAAAACCACAAATTGTCTATAAAATCAGATCTTCACAACAGCTCCTGTTTTGTACAGCAGTAAGTGTGTGTCCTGGTTTTTGAAGGTGCTGAATACTTATTAATTATACCTTCAAACTCTTCCAAAAGCACAGAATTAGGAGAACACATTACTTATTAACTAGCTTTTCAGCTGTAGCCTTGTTTACCTCTTTGTCACATGCCCTGGACGGCAGAGAAGTTCAGGGGAAGATGACCTTGGTATTTGGGCAAAGAAAAGCGCATTTTATTAGTCTGTTGGCATATTGATCATCCCACCCACAGCTGCAGCCACTGCCAAGTGATGGACACTGTTTAGATGCTGGTTTTAGCTTTGTGAGAGTCTGGAGAACCACTGATGCCACTAAGGAGCTGGAGAACAATCGATGCCATGAAGGAGCTGGAGTCCTGGAAGATTGGAGGAGTCTGTAAGCAAAGTCAGGTGGAAGGAATCTCGCCAGCCAGGACTGTGTGGTTTTGCTACAGAGTTGGATGTTTTAACTAGGAAATGCACGGTTGTTCAAACCCAAATTAACTGGGGAAGTCCATGGCTTGCGTAACGCAGGCAATTAGATGGATCTCTCCTGGCTATGTCTGTGAGAAGTGGCCTGCTTCCATGTGAGCTGCAACTCACGTTGGCAACAGGGAGTATTAAATTAAGGACTGAAAATATCTGAAGGGAATTCCTAACTCCAGTTTTGCCCTGGGATGCCAGCTTTGTTGTAGGGCAGTTGGATACTGAGCTGCTATCCACGCCATTACGAGTCCCTCTGGGAAAATTGCTACAGAAGTGCTGCAAGACTCAAATGCTCACTGGGAGCACAGCCTGCTTCCCACCCTCTCTTCAGGTTATTTCCCAAAAGTGGTAACACCACCAGAACCCCCCCCCCCAAAAACCAAAGTGTGAATGCATGATCCCTAATCCTAAATCCTGGGCCACCTTCAGGAAGCCCAAAAGAGGGCAGTGACAACATCCAGAGGTCTCAGAACTGTGGTCTAGGAGGAAAGCAGAGAAAACCTGCACTTGATCAGCATGAAAAAAAGAAAATATGGGAGGCGGGCAGCAGTCTTCCTTTGCATATCCAGGCCATGGATGAGGTTGTGGATGTACCAGGTCTGGCATGCAGACCTACAGTGGGCTGGTTTGGACAGGACAGATGAAGAAGCAGGTCAGACAACCCTTTCCCAGGAGCAACATTAGTGGTGATGACTGCTCTGGGGGAGTACCATGAGGCGGGCTGAGGTCCCTCAGCAGAACAACAGGTCCCGCAGGTGAAATATGGGAAGCCCTTTGAGGTCAAGCTGCAAACCCAGTGGCATGCCAAAGGGTGGAAGACATGAAGCTGCATGCAGGGGCACAGGGAAGAGGGAGACGTGGTATCTCTGGCACAAGGAATGATGTGGGAGACTGGGGGAGCCCAAGGACAGGCAGTACGACTCCATTTTTTTAATGGGCAAAATGGCCAGCCCTGACCTGACTGTCAGGAGGCCACTCTGAAGGTGTAACACTGAGTGTCCCGATGGGAAAGACTGACTCACACCCTGCCTCAGTTTCCCTCTAACCATAGGAAGGTGGTGTCAAGAAACCAAAACACCAAGCCTTTCCAAACTTACTCCCAACAGCTCATTCCCAATTTATTTCATCGCTTCTGTGCCTTTTCCTGACCCCAGGCTGTGGCGTCTGTGGGACCCCACTGACAAACAGGTACGACTTAGTGGATTCCCACACAGCCTTGTTCCTATGGCCGCTCCCCTGAGCAGAGCTACGTGGCAGGGCTGACCCCCTTCCCATGATGGCCATCTGACAAAACCCTCAAGCCAGTGCCAGGCCCTCAGCTCCTCCCGTGAAACCATGTGGATATAACCACGCACTGACCAGCCCCATCATCAGGCTGGCACAGAGCATTCATGAACTGTTCAGCAGTAGCTCTTAACCTCACCAGGTGGCTATAAATACCCTCACACTTTGTGAGCAGTGCCAGGAGGCATCAAGAGGGAAAAGCACAAACCTCCCCTGCAAAATCTGAGTAGAGCAAACCAAAACTGACTCGGCATCTGCAAATCCCGGTGGTGTTTGAAAGTTTGAGGTGAAGGGAGGAGCAGAAATCCTGATACCTGGAGCAAAGGGCTTGTGAAGAGCAACTCGTTGTGTGCAGGATTTAATATAGCGATGAGCAACGCGTCCTGGGGTCAGCAGCCGGGGGCAGAGGAATGCCCCCAGCTAATCCTCCCGCCCAGCAGCCGTCTATTTAGGGAAGCGATGGCCACGCGGAGCCGAAGGAGGCCCTGCGCTCAGCGTCCTGGCATTCCTCCACGTCCCAGCTGGCTGCTCTCCCAGCCCTGCACCCACTCCTCCTCGGCCACTTTGGGGCAGCCATTGACAAAACCCCCACGGATCGCGGCGGAAAGGACTAGACAGAGCTGTGCCCCCATCCAACAGGCGCAGCACCTGCCTTGAGGTCTGAAAGGCTAGCTAAAAAAATCGGTTGTGAGCTAGGAGAAGCATCTTGCTGCTCCTCTGCCCTCCCATGCTGTGTCCTGAGCCATCTTCGTGGGCTCGGCCACGGTGCTGGAGCAGAGGGATGAGCTGCAGGGAAGGCATTTGGGACAGTGATCTAAGGGATCAGCAATGTGAGGGAGCTGCCAGCCCGGGCTGCTGGTGAGCGTAAGCCCCGTGAGCATTGCCGCTGCCAGCCAGTGCGGACGGGGAGAAATGTCCTTGTCCGAGCATGGTGCTGTAACTGAGCACCACTGCCAGGGCCAAGGGGCACCAGCAGCCCAGCACGGGGGGCATGTGGAAGGCGGCTGAGAATGGGGCAGCTGCCTTGAGACCCTGTCCCAGACACGCATGCTCCCACAGGGAGCTGGGTGCGTGCTGGAGGGGTGCTGTCCCCCTAGAGCAGCTGGGGCTGCTGGCCCCTGCCAGTGTTTGGGACTGCCTGCAGGCACAGTGAAGGGAAGGCACATACTGGGCGTGATAAACACATGTAGTTTGGATTGGGGTTTGTTTGCTTGTTTTTTAAGAAAAAAAGAGTTTTCTGCTCTTGATGAGCAGAGCTGCACCAAGGAGACCTGTGTGGCCAGCAGCCCAGAGCTGCTCTTCACCCCTTTAGACCCTGAAACTCCAAAAAATGAGTGACTTTCTGCACCTTTGTCTCTTTGAGCTGCTGTGGCCAGGACATGATCATGTCTAATTTGCAAGACAAACTCCAACCAGCTGTTACAACGTCCACAGCACCTGCAGAACCTGCGAATCCCCCATCCCACAGCAGGGCAGGGGGCTGCGGGGGGAATATGGCAGCTCTTCACCTGGCTCCAGGGGTGCCTGCTGGGAGCCAGGGGCGAGATGCTGTTCTGATGCTGTTTGAGCATGATGCAAGCTGCCTCTCCTCACTCCTGGGTGTTGAATTTTCCCAACTCTCTCTGTCTCTTGGACCTCTGCTGATTCGAAGAGCTTTAGCCAAAAAAAAAAAAAAAAAAAAGCAGCGAGTTCTCAGAGCAGATTGATTTAATTAAAGCCACTTAAAATCATTAAAGTGAATCTTCAGCTGAATCAACAAAGCAAGAAACCTCAAATTAATTCCATCCTCTTAATCAGGGTTTGTGTTTGTTCATTTTAATCATTTCCTTGCAGAAAAGTCTGTTATCAAGGAGCAGTCACCAGGACATGCCTGCACCCTGATGCAAGGGCCTTGCATGGATGGAAATACCCTGAGGACAACTGTGTGTCCCTCAGGTGTCCCCTGAGGGCTCTCAGACCCCATGTCTGGCCATCCAGGCACAGTCCCGGCACTGGTGACTTTGCTGCAGGACATCCTGGACCCAATCCATGAGGCCAGGTCCTGCTCATGCCTGCATGCAGCTCTTGTATCTTCTGGCTCTGGTGCTGTTAGCTGAGGAGCAAGGGCAAAGCTGGTCCGGTTCTCCCTCTCCTGGAAAACCAGCACATTTCCCACTGCCCAGAAGGTTTCAGCTCATCTCTGGCTTTCAATCACACGCTGCCCTTGGTTATCTGACCCGGCAGGACTCTTCTTTGCCTTGGTGGCTTCCAGCTCGCCCCTTTGCACTGCCGAAGAACATCCCGTTACCACTGCAACACTGTGAACTCAGCAGCACCCAAATAGCACAGCGAGTCAGGATAGTGAGCGCATGCTGACGGGGATGGCCGCCATGGGGGAACCTCTCACAGTGCCTCATTGCAGAGCTTGTTCATTAAATTGCAGCCGGCCGGCTCTAGTGCTTTGGATGATCTTACAGGCCGGGAAGTTAAAAACAAGCTGCTCTCTGCCCATAAAAAGCAAAGGGCTTTCAGCATGGAATCATCAAGGCCACAGGGATCTCGCAGCGCATGTGAGCAGTGGGAAATGCTCCCAGGAGAACATGCTGTTGGAGAGGGGAGCTGGCATCTGGGGCGCAGGCGTGAGCCCCAAAACGTGGCTTAGTCTGAGCCCTGATCCCCTCAAAGATTTTACAAAACACACTCAAAGCCTCACTGCATGCTATTCCGCTCCTCTGGCCTCCTGGTTCCTATGGGAATATACTCCTGCTACCCAAAACACTTCCCAGACCTAGTTTTTAGGAACACAGAAGTGGTGGCATTTACTTATGTTTCAGATGGTCCCCAAATTCCTAGCTATCCCATGCCACCAGCTATGGAGAGCTGCTCCTGTCAGGGCACAGACCACAATGGGGGTGCCTGGCAGCCACTCAGCTCTCCGGGAAGAAGCTGTCCCTTACTGGCAGGGCCTCAGGAAATCAGGCTCCGGATACCACACTGCCTCTGAAATCGGCAGCAGAGCCCACCAGAGGAGCCCGGCTGGCCCACTGCAAGAGACTGCATGGAGAAGTCCTTCCCAGTTGGAAAGTCAAGTCTTCCAGGCAGGAAGAGGAACACCACCTCACTAGAGACACAGTCCAAGATCTAAAATTATAATTTAATGGGTTAATTAAGGGGGTATTTGCAAAAACTGAACATACAAACCCAATCCCACTGGTGCCATGTACCCCCTGCTCACATGGAAACCTGCGGCTACCCCGTTCTCCTCACTTTCTCCCTGTGCCACAGGCAGCCCTACTCTTCCTCAGTTTGCATGGCCCTTTGCAGAAATAAGCATTTTCCTCCTCCCCTCCTTCCTTCACCACCCAAGACCCAGCCTCAGCCGCTGCCATCTGCCCTGAGACCCATCCTGTCCGGCTGTAGGTTGATCTCCACTAATCTGACAGCCCGCAGCAGCACGGCGAGCTGTGAGCAGACACCCGCCAGGATGTTGATGAGGGGGTCCATCAGGTCCTGGATGCCGCAGAGGACCTTCAGCAGGAACACCAGCAGAGGTTGCAGGAGGCTGTTGAACACCGCTGCCAAAAGGGGCTTCCAAATATGATCGCCGATGGCTGTCAGCAAACCAACCACCAGCACCTGAAGGGGAAGGTGAATTTGGGTTAAAATGCTTGGTTTTGATGAATATTTGCCAGCATGTGCCATCCTGAGGTGTGTTGAAGAGCGAGCAACTCACAAGGAACTCCTTGCTCTTCTTAGAGACACCAAAAAGGTGGCCAAGGTGCCAAAATTTCTCTGTGAGAGGAGAAGTTTGAGAGAACAGAGAACCCGAAGTTTGCCCTCCCACTGCTGAAGTATTCCCCTCAGAAGAAGGGAAGCAGAAGGTTTATATCCAGGGTTGTCAGCACGTCTCATCACCTCCTACAATTACCTCTCCTTTTGCCTTGTCCCCGTTCAGTGACCCCAGACCAGGCAGAAAGGGTCCTGGTGGTGTCTTTGGGGTGTAACCACAGTTTTTGGAGAGCAAACCTTCTGGGTAAGTATCAAATACTCACATTTCTCATGCCACCTAACCTCCACCAAAAAATATCTTGTGTTTCTGACCTTGGGGCTTTCTTTTCTTTTGGAGAACAAGCCCAGCCTCCCCACAAACACATCCACCACTAAGATGGGGCTGAGCTTTAACAACCCAGAGCTCTTCAAGGCAAACGGGGATTGAAAAAAAAATTAAAAAATCAACAGAAATTTAAAAAATTAGATGGAAAAGCCTCAGTTATAGGCTGGAGAGCCAGACTGCTCATACCACGTCTCCTCTTGGTGGCAGGGAAACTGAGGTGGCTCACCTGGACCAAGGTCTCACCAAGGAAGCGAACCAGCTCGATCAGGAAGATGGTGAGCCCGTTGGCCAGGAGCCGCGGGATGGCAAAGGATTCCCTCAGCTTTCGCTGAACTGTCTGCTTATGGCTGCTGCGGAGAAGAGGAGACGTCAGAACCAGGGAGTGAACCCCCAGAGCAAATTGATGCCCAGCACCTCACCACCTCTTCCCAGAGACAGCAAGGACAAGCTCTTGGATGTCATGACTAGTGCCAGAGCATCTTCCACGTGACTTAGGTTTCAGCCGGCCCAGAGGCACTGTCCCCAGTGCCACAGGACACAGCTGGCGGTGGGAAACTGAGCTGGGCTTCAGCCACGGAGGAAAACCCCCGGAAAGACGATGGTGTCATGCTTATCCCCCTTCCCACACGGCCTGGGAGCGGGGTGGCTGGCCTGGCACTGCTCCAGCACAGCTCCAGCGCCCCAGCCAGATTCTTGGCAGCGCATCTCACTTGCGGCAGAGCTGGCTTCACAGGAGGAGGCCACCAAAGTAAGGATGAGAGAGAGGGAGGTCAGGGGGTGTCTCTGCCCACCTCCCCCCTTCAATTAATGAGCAAATAAATAGGTGATTTGAGGCACCTTCAGGCAGAGACTCAGAGGCAGGAGCACAGCTGTCATGGTTTTGGGCAGGATTTCCCTCTACCTGTGGCCAAAACCCGGCTGAAGTAGCCCAAAAATATATCGGGCTGGTTATCCAGAGCGGGCAGCTGGCTGGGGGCCTGGGAAGCGACAGCTCCAAGGCACTGACAGCCCAGCTCTGGGAAATCCCAACCAACATTATCCCGGGAGCTGCTCTGGCGCCGGCAGGGCTGAGTGCTCCCTCTCACGGCCACGGAGACCAAGGCGATCCCGAGAAGTTTGAACTGAATTTCTCTTCCAGGAATAGAAAAATAAGAAGCAGAGAGTGCTGGGAGAGGGAAACAGGCGCCAGGTTGGGAGCAAAACACGGCGTCCCACCCGCAGCGCCGGCGTGCCCGGGGCTGCTGGCAACAACGGTTTCGTTTCTTGGTGGAAGAAGCAAATGGGGAAGTCCCCTCCTCCACGATCTCATCTGTGATAACCCCCCCAAAAAAGTCATTTTTTCATCCCCGCTTTGTCCTTTTGAGGACACGTGGCAGAGAGCGGAGCTGGGGACAGGGACGTGGGTGACAGCCCATCACCAACGGAGTGGCCCGGGCGTTGTGGGAACAGCAAAGCCGTCCGAGGTGGTCGCTGTTAGCAATGGAAAAATTAACATAAAAAACGAACCAAACGCTTCGAGTGCCGGTGCTTCCCGAAACACGGAGGAGGATGCGAAAGGAGGAGGTGGCAGAGGGCAAATGCACAATCATTCGGCTTCTTCCTTCCCTTTTCCCCGAAATCCCGGCCCAAAAGCTCGACGCTGGCTGGGCAGTGGGGCTGTCGCCTCCCACCCGGGGGTCTCCCACTGCGGCCAGGAGAGAAAACACGGCAGCGAAAGCGGGGCAGAGGCTGAGCCAGGATCCCTGCGGAAGCACCTGCCCCACATCCCAGGAACCGGTGCTTTTTGGTGCTTTTCCCTGGCGTTCCATGCCCACCCGGGTTTGCACGTGGGGTGCGGCTCCGGAATGGATGTGTGTGGGTGGGTGGCTGGGCCGCCCGCCCGGCCCCTCCCCGTGGGTGCCCACCCCGGGACACCCCACGCACCGTGGCAGGGTCGCACCGCGACCCCGGGGTCGTGTCCCTCGTTAGGCGGGCAGGGGCGGGGGCAGCTAATTAGGCGGCAGGGGTGGTTGCGTGGCAGTTCCAGGGGCGGGGGGCACGGGGCCGGTACCTCTTCCATACCTCCTCCTGGCAGTCCCCCGGTCCCCCCCGGTCCTCCGGGGGGCGACGGGCCTCGCCCCGGGGTCACCACCGCGTGTCACCCGAAGGTCCCCACGGTCCCTCGCGGGAGGGTGACGCGACCCCCCCGGATGCTGCCGGCGCGACACCGCCATCGTACCCGGCTCCTGCTCCGGGGGCGGGGGGCACCGGCGGGCACCGGGGTG
>JAVJGI010000060.1:71638778-71658557 GCA_035590275.1 Ibycter americanus | reverse complement strand
CTGTTGGAGGTGGGACGTGGGGGACGGTCGCGATGGGGTGACCAGGGGGACACAGGAGATGAGGATGACAAGGTGATGAGGGGGACATGAGATGGGATGACAGGGATGATGGGGTGACAGTGAGGACACAGGATGGGGGCAATGGGGTGAAAAGGGGGACATGGGACGGGGGTGATGGGGTGCTGAGGGCTGCCCGGGCAGGGCACTGGGTGCTGGGGCAGGGCACTGGGCGCTGGGTGCTGGGCAGGGTGCTGGGCACTGGGCGCTGGCTGCTGGCTGCTGGGCAGGGTGCTGGGCACTGGGCGCTGGGTGCTGGGTGCTGACCCTGGTGCCCCCAGGCCTGGGCGCAGGAGACGGGCAAGTTCACGGAGGGGGTGGACGAGCCGGACCCGGCCAAGTGGAAGGCCAACCTGCGCTGCGCCCTCAACAAGAGCCGCGAGTTCCGCCTGCTCTTTGACGGCACCAAGGCCACCCCGATCCAGCCCTACAAGGTCTACGAGCTCTGCCAGGGGCCGGCTGACGGCGCAGGTACTGCAGGGGCACCCATGGGTGGGGGCGCTGGGGTGGGATGGGGGCCACAGCTTCGGGCACCCCATGAGGGCCCAGCACCTCTCCAAGCTCCAGCACCCCATGCGTCCCCAGCACTCCGCAGGGACCTGGCACCCCATGAGACTCCAGCACCCCACAAGGACCCAGCACCCCGTGAGACCCCAGCACCCCATGAGACCCCAGCACCCTCAAAGCCCCAGCACCCCATGGGTCCCCAGCACTCCACAGGGACCTGGCATCCCATGAGACTCCAGCACCCCTCAAAACTCCAGCACCCCGTGAGACCCCAGCACCCCATGAGACCCCAGCACCCTCAAAGCCCCAGCACCCCATGGGTCCCCAGCACCCCACAGGGACCTGGCACCCCAGAACCACCCAGCAGTGCTGCAGCACCCCACAAGTCCCACACACATCATAAGGACCCAGCCCCCCACAGGGACCTGGCACCCCACAAGGTTCTAGCACCCCAAAATGTCCCAGCACCCCACAACTCCCCCTGCACCCCCAGAAACGCCCCCAGCCCTGTCCCCCTGCCCTAGCCAGTCTCTCCCTTGCAGATGGGGTGACTGAGGATGACTATGCCTGCGTCGGGGAGGAGGATGTCAGCCAGGTACCTGGGGCGGTCAGGGTGGGGGGACCCCCAAACTGGGGACACCTGGAGGTGTCGGTGCGGGTGTGTTTGCGCCCCAGCCCCATCACCACCCCGGTGTCCTCCCCGCAGCTCCAGAAGATGACATCTCTGAGCATCAAGGGTGAGTGGGGGGACATTGGGTGCGGGGTGGGGGTGTCAGGTGGGGGGGCGGCGCAGGATACACCCACCCGGCAGTTTCAGGGGGTGGTTGGGGGCCACGGATGCCCTCCCACCCCACGCTGTGCTCCAGACACCCGGCACGGGGGGGATCTGCTACCCCCCTACCCCTGGCCCAAGGAGGAGCCACACTTCGGCAGCAGCTGCCCCCCAGGGCCCTTCGCACCGCCCCCCCAGGCACTGCTCCCTGCTGAGGTGGGGGGCACCCACGGGACCCCCGAACTGGCCCCCACCACCCTCAGTGAGACGGGGCCCCCCCTGGGCACGCTGGGGCCCCCGGCCATCTGCCCGATAGCACCCATGGAGCACGTCATCCCCAACCTGCTCATCAGCCCCCACATGCTGCCGTGTAAGGACTGGAGGGGCTGTGGGGCAGGGATGGGGTGCCACTGGGGGGCTTGGCGGGTGGGGCTGGGGTTCCATGGAGGGCAGGGTGGCTGTAGGGTGGCGTGAGTGGTGGTGGGGGCACTGGGTGTGGCCATAGGGTGGGTGGGCATGGATGTGGGGTGCTCATGGGGGTCACAGATGTATGGGATGCTTATGGAGGGGTGGTCATGGGTGTGGGTGGGTGGGGAATGCCCGTGGAATGGGTGACCATAGGTGGGTCGGAGGGTGGCTCGGCGTGGGGAGGGGGTGGCCATGGGGTGGCTGGGCACTGATGGGTGTTGGGTGGCTGTTGGGTGGACATGGGTGTCTGTGGGTGTGGGGTGGCTGGACAGGGTGGCCGTGGGTGTGGGGTGGCCATGGGGTGGCTGGATGGTGGTGGCCGTGGCATGGTCCCCAGCAGGCAGCTGACATCTGCGTCCCTTCGGCAGTGACTGACCTGGAGATCAAGTTCCAGTACCGGGGCCGCCAGGTCTGCGTCCTCACCATCAGCAACCCCCATGGCTGCCGCCTCTTCCACAGCAGCCTGGAGCCCACGCAGGAGCAGGTGGAGCTCTTCGGGCCACTGACGCTGGAGCAGGTCCGC
The DNA here is from genome assembly GCA_035590275.1 of Ibycter americanus. Classification (NCBI taxonomy): domain Eukaryota; kingdom Metazoa; phylum Chordata; class Aves; order Falconiformes; family Falconidae; genus Ibycter; species Ibycter americanus. The sequence continues at coordinate 71,656,230 of JAVJGI010000060.1, read as the reverse complement.
TTCCCTGCCACCGACACCATCCCCAACGAGAAGCAGCGTTTCTACACCCATCAGCTCCTGGATGTGCTGGACCGCGGGCTCATCCTGGAGCTGCAGGGCCAGGACATCTACGCCATCCGCCTCTGCCAGTGCAAGGTCTTCTGGACGGGGCCCTGCGCTGCCCACAGCGCTGGCCCCAACCCCATCGAGAGGGAGAAGAAGACCAAGCTCTTCAGCCTCGAGGGGTTTCTCAATGGTGAGAGGAGAATGGGGTGGTTGTCCCTGTGCCTCTTGGGGACACCAGGTGGGATGCAGGGGTCAGCTGGCATGGGGGGACACCGGTGGGTACATGGGGACCTTATGGCACCTGGGGACCAAGCTGGGATGGGGACACACACCAGTGGGTACATTGGGTATGAGCTGGGACGGGTGAACGCAGCTGGGGGGGTGGTGGGACAGGCTGGTGCAATGCCCCATCCTGCCCCTCACCGCAGCATCTGGCCCCGCAGGCCTCATCCTGTTCCAGAAGGGCCAGACCACCACCCCACCACCCTTCGAGATCTTCTTCTGCTTCGGTGAGGAGTGGCCAGACCAGAAGCCCAAGGAGAAAAAGCTCATCACGGTGCAGGTGAGGGCTCCCAGGGATGGGGACACCCGGGGCTGTCCTGAGGCAAGGGCACTGCCCGGAGCTCCCCGGGGGACACAGGTGGGGTGTCCCCGCACTGTGCTGTGCCAGCTGACGCTGTGGGGACTTTCACAGGTGGTGCCGGTGGCGGCGCGGCTGCTGCTGGAGATGTTCTCGGGAGAGCTGTCCTGGTCAGCCGACAGCATCCCCCTGCAGATCTCCCACCCTGACCTCAAGGACAAGATGGTGGAGCAGTTCAAGGAGCTTCACCAGCTCTGGCAGAACCAACAGCGGCTGCCGCCAGCGCAGCCAGAGCCCAGCCCCGCCGCCACTGCCGGACCCTGGGTGCTGCCGCCCGGCTCCCTGCCCCAGTGAGGGGACACATGGGGACGCATGGGCCACCTGTGACACCACCAAGCCTCTTGGGGTGGTGGATCCCCAGGCTGGTGGAGCTGGGGCCACCCAGCACCGTCCCCATCCCTGCCCCTGTCCCTCTGGAGCTACCAGTGATGAGCACCTGCCGGGTCCCAAGGGAGCTCCAAGGGAGGACGGGGCCGTGACCACCTGCCCTGGGGAGGCTTTGCTGGGGCTGGGCCGGAGGAGAAGCTGAACCCACCTCCCTGGGGCTGCAAAATGGGGGGGCTGCCCCCAGCCCTCCCACAGTTTTGGGGGGAAACAGCAAGAAAACTGTACCAGGACGGGACCTGGGGCCGCCCAGCGCTGGCGCGGCTGGGGCTGCAGCTCAGCACACCCAAACAGCAAAGCCAGGCACGGCCCCGAGAGAAGAACCAGGCCGGGACTTGGGTTTTTAATTTATTTTTTCAGTTTTTTGTTGTTTTTATTGTTCTCGAGATGGCTACACACCCCCGGAGGGAACAGCATGCGCTCCAGCCGTGCCCGCGGGCCCCTCGCCGGCCCTCTCCCAGCCCCGTCCCTGCACTCGCTCGAGCCGTCTCCTCCCCGCACGCTCCAACCCTAAAATAAACCAAATAAAACCAACAAAAAAATCCCCCCCCCCAAAACATAAAACCCCCAAAACAAAAAAACAACCTAAAAAAGAAGGAAAAAAAATATAATATATATATTTAAAGAGTCCATCCCGCCTGCATCTTCTCCGGGAGGTCACCACCAGGCAGGACGCGGCGGGTTCGGGGAGGGCAGAGCCACCGTGTCCCCACTCCTGCCCAGGACGGGAGGGTGGGCAGACCCTGCAGCCACTGGGTTTTACTAAATCTATTTAAAACCCCCATCTTTCCTGAAATAATTTTTATTGTTTTATTTTTTTGTTTGTTTTTGTTTTTCATTTGTTTTTTTCTTTTTTTTTTTCCATTTCACAGAAAGTTTTCTACTTCGCACTCTTGTTTTGCTGCCGGGCAAATTCATTTTCCTCCGGTGTTTTGTGGTGGTTTATTTTTGTGTTGGTTTTTTTGTTTTGTCATTTGTTGGTGGTTGGTTTTTTTTTTTCTCCCGTTGGTTTGTTTTCTTGTTTCGGTAGCCGATGTTCTGGAAGCAAATCCGCCGGGAAAGCGGGATCCTCGAGCCGTCCTCCCGCGCGCGCAGGCGGCGCCGGCCCCGGCTCTCCTGGCTGGCGGGACGCACTGGAGCGAGTGAAAGCCCTCGGCCACGATGAACTTTGCTGATTGTGGGACACATTCTTGGTTTTCTTTGTTTCCTGTCTTCTAATTAAGACATTCCTGGGAGAAGGAGAGAGAGGGGTTGGTCCTCCTTCCCACTTGCCTCTCCCGGGCTGGCGCAGCTGCGCACGCGGTGTCACAGCCCCACGGCCCATGGTCCCACCGTGGAGCAGGGTCACGGTCCCTGCGGCTGCTCGCGGTGCCGCTGCCGGCTCTTACCTGGGAGACAGGCGCCGTGCCGGAGCAGGAGCTATGAGCTATCGGAACAAGCGGGTGAAGTCCCTCAGAGCCCAGCAGACTTGTTTACATTCCTCAGCACTGCAAGAAAACAGGTGACATCAGGGGGTGACATCATCGGGGGACATTTAGGAAGCGGGGAAGGTGTTCCCCGCCCAGAACAGGCAGCCAGCAATCCTGCCAGCACGCAATGGCAGCAGGGACCGGGAGCATGACAGCTTGGCTCCGAGATGCTGGCAGAGATGTAGGGGCAACTGTCAGGGCAAAAACAGGCTCAGTAGCCCCCATGACCGTCCCCCGTGGGGACCTGTGTGCCACTATGGCGGTGGCTGGATGAAAGAAGCCAGAGCCCAGCAGGAGACTCGGCCTCCGGGATTTTTCCGGGCCTGGCTGCTTGCTGACACCAAGCCGGGCAGAGGGAGTGTTTGGGGGTTGAGTGGCTGATGCCCCCAAACCAGCCAGTGTCGCTGCTGACGGCAGCACGAGAAGGGGAGGACAGTAGGTGCCAGCTCGCAGCCGGCTGCCTGGGGCAGGCTGCAGCTTGCCGGGCTGATCTCGCTCTCGCCCTGGGAGCGGACACAGCCCGCAGCAGCAGGCCCAGGCAGGACCCAGCCATCGGAGCAGCGTGGCCGGGAGCCAGTGACTCACAGGGCCGGGGAGCTGGAGGGAGGGCGGGCAGGTGGCAGGATGGCTTGCAAAAGCTGCCTGCGCCCTGGCAGGGAGGGATGCTGGCTCCCTAGGGCTCAGGCAAGAGCAGAAAAACCTGTTGGGTGATGGAAAAGGCAACACATGCCCTCCAAAGCGAGGCTTTCCACAGCCTGCATTGTACTGGGAATACGCCGGATGAGACACCCGAGCGGATTCTTGGGCAGGGGCTGGGACTGACATCCCACCAGCACACTCAGCTCCTGTGGAGAGGCGCTTCGGGCCTGCCGGAGGACAACCCACGGCAGGGTGTGAAGGCTGTGTCCCAGAGACGGGCTCGCGAGGGAGATGCTGACACCGTGACCGTGCGCTGCCTGTTGCTGTCCTGGCTCCCAGCATCGCACCCTGCCCCACTCCACTGGCATGCTCACCTTGTGACCTGCTTGTGGAAGTCTGTCAGCTGTTTGTGTGTGACCTGGATGGCTCCTCCCGTCGTTTCCTTTGGTAAACCCTTCAGCGAGTTCTCCAGCCAGCGACAAAATGTCTGCAGGAAGCAAGAGAAGGGAAAACACTCGGGACATGGAGCCAAACCCCACTCCAATGTCCTGGCTTGGGGGAGGCTTTGGGATTTGGCTCTGCCCACGTGATGCTGGGATGGCTCAGGGCTGAAGCCCGACCCTGCCCTGGGCCCTTCTGGGGTACATCCTGTCCCTCTCACCGGCCGGTCGATCTGCATGATCTCCCAGAGCACCTCGGCAACATCGGGCAGGGTGTACGGCGGCAGGCAGAAGCAGCACGTGTGCAGAAGCTGGTTGACAAGCTGCTGGCCCAGTTGGTTCATCACCTGGCTGATGAGCTCCTTCCGCACTTCGAAGTCCTCCTCATGCTGCAGGAGGAAGGAGAGAGGGGTGAGCCACGCCTGGGGACAGGGACGCGCTGCTCCTTGTTTTGGGAGCAGCTCCCAGAGCACCTCTGCTGGCAGCGGTGGCATAACTGTGGTGGCTTGGCTATGGCAGCGGGACAGCCCTCATGGGTGACAAACGCTGATGAGGATGGCATCCCCAACTCCACAGAGGAAGATTCCCCCGCCAAGGAACAACCCCAGGGGTCACTCACGTCGTTGGCCACCCCGGTGTGGATGAGATCGCGCAGGAACTTCATGACGCTGCAGTTGGCGTCCCGGTGATCAAGGGTGGTGGCGGCGATGGCCCACTGCAGGATGGGGATCATCACCTGGCTGCGGAGCAAGGTGACGGGGCTGCGCTGGATAAACCTGGCCAGGCAGAGGACAGACAGATGTTACTGGCGCCTGCCTGGCTTCCTGGCACCCTGCCTATCCCCGTGAGCTGGTGGGAAGGCAGGACTCTGCCATCTCCCACCCACCCACAGAGACGTGAGTGCTCCCATGGGCGCATGGGGACCCCTCTGCATGGAGAGCGGGGTTGGGGTGTCCTCGCGCAGCAGGAGAAGGCAACAGGAGAGCGTGGCTACCTGGCTGCTAGTCGGAAGAGGTCGTCCACAGTGTCTGGGTGGTTCTGAAGGCCGTTGGGCTGCTCTAGGAGTTGGAAGGTGGGTATGCATAGTGCCTAGGAGAAGGGTTGCGGGGATCTATTAGTAATTAGCTACGATTACATCTTAAAGTGCCCTTCTCTCCACAGGGAGATTTCCAGCACGGACCACACCGGAGCGGATCAGACCCCGGCTTCTCCCGACAGCCACCATCACAGCCAAAAGGGCCAGTATGGATTCCTCTGATGGGAGACGTACCTCAAGGCAGCAATGCCTTCCTCAGTGATCGGCTCCTCCAACAAGCAGCCACTCACCGGTTCAGCTTTAACCCAAAGCGTCCCTTTCTCAGTTTTCCTCACCCAGCTACCAAATTATGGGAGAGCAGAGAAATGCTGGGACGAGCCCAGGTGTGCATCAGTACCCTGTGGAAACTGCTCTGCTTTGTGCAAATCCTCTGGGCACTTGAGGCACAGCCTTCCCGAGTGCTGAGGGGTAGTTACTGCGCTGGCACGTGGAAATAAGAGCAATGATGAAGCTGGTGAAGGGTCCAGAGCACAAGTCTGATGGGGAGCAGCTGGGGGAACTGGGGTTGTTTAGTCTGGAGAAAAGGAGGCTCAGGAGAGACCTTCTCGCTCCCTACAGCTGCCTGAAAGGAGGTTGCAGTGAGGTGGAGGTCGGTCTCTTCTCCCAGGTAACAAGCAACAGAACAAGAGGAAACGGCCTCAAGTTGTGCCAGGGAAGGTTTAGATCGGGTATTAGGAAAAATTTCTTCACCAAAAGGGTTGTTGAGCACTGGAACAGGCTGCCCAGGGAGGTGGTGGAGTCACCATCCCTGGAGGGATTTAAAAGATGTGTAGACGTGGGTGGCACTTAGGGATATGGTTTAGTGGCGGACTTGGCAGTGTTAACAGTTGGACTTGATGTTCTTAAGGGTCTTTTCTAACCTAAACAATTCTATGATATAGATATGTGGGAACCAAACCTGTCAGCTCTCAGCACCCACCTGCAGCATGTCGAGCAGTCCCTGCCGGCAGCCCTCCTCCATGCCGTACTCGTCCACCAAGATGCTGCCCAGGTAGAGGAAACAGGAGTGCTGGTGTGCCCGGTACACATTCACCATCTGCAGGGAGACACGCACCGCCTGGCACCACGAACGCTGCCTGCCCACCACCAACGCAGCAGGTGGCAGCGGGGCCGGCAAAGAAACTGCTGTGGCTGTTGCCACCAGAGAAATCCCTGCGTGCCGCTCGCTGGGGCCCGTCAGCTGCAGAATCTGGCTGGGAACCCAGCAGCTCCCCTGCCACAGCCAGGGATTTCCTCGGCCAGCTCCATGCTTTCCAAAGGGCTGGCCCTACTGCAGAGAGCCTGGCCATGGGCGCAGTCCTCCTGGCTTCCTGAAGGCAAAGGGCTGTAGCCCCGCTTCCATCCACAGGTGAGCCATGGAGGGGTGAAGCCATACACTCGTTGCCTTCCACCATCCCCACCGGGGATGGTGCCCACTGGATCTGCCCAACAGCCCCACCATCTCTCTGAGAAAGGCCAGTTCTCACTGCGTGCCAAGATGATGTCCCAGCCTGCCAGACCTTCCCCCAGCCCCGCGGTGGGCAGGGGACCTCCTGAGGCACTGGCTCAGGTCTGATCTTGCACTGGGGAGCATCTCTGTGCTGCAACTCCCAGAGCCAACGCAGCTTCCCCGGGCTTTTGATCCTCCCTTAGCCCAGTGGAAGCACCCAGCAGAGCAGGAGACACCTAACATCAGGCTGAGAATTACCTCTTCAAGGAGTCGCACGACGTGGAGCTGCACACATACCTTTCAAATTACAGATACAACTGCAGGGCTCCCACAACCTACAGAGCATCAATCGGGCAGAGCTTAGCTCTTCCCTGCAGTTCAAAGGCTCTCTCTACTCCCCAAGGGTTTACATAGGAACTCCCGACACTGCTGGCATTTACCGCAGCACTTTCCAGCGCCAGTTGCTGCCTGGCTGCACAGCGATGGCAGCCTGGCAGCTGCCCACAAGACACGCCTGCCTGCTAATGTGAACCCAGCGAGCGCCTTCTGATGACAGCTCCAAGCCTGGGATCACAGCGTCCCCACAGAAGGTGTTGAGAGCATGGTTTTTCAGCAGCAGCCTCCGTACCTGGGTGACGAGCGGCTGCAGCAAGGCAGCAGAGCCTTTGCCCACACAGCGGACGGCGAAGCGCAGGCACCGGCAGCACCGCTCCACGATGCGGTTATCGGCACTGTGTTTGTTCAGGGTCTCCGACAGCACAGGCCAGATCTGAGCGCAGACAGACAGGAGGGGTTAAAGCTAAACCTGGGACATAGTGTACCCCACCACAATACCACCCTCCTATCCCGCACCCCCACAAATCCCTGTACTGTCAGGCAGATGCCACTCGGGTCCCAAAACCAAGAGGCACTTGCATTACAGGACACATAAATCAGCTTTATGTAGGAGTGAAGAGCTCAGAGTGGCTTAACACCTCGGGTGCAGCACTGCAAGCATTACAAGGGCAGGGAAATTGAAGTGCCTGGGTCATTTCCAGAGTCAGGTCCCCTTCCAAGGGTTTGAAGACCCAAATCGCTTCCCCTCAATGATCTCTGCTTCCAGGAGGGAAGGTGCTCCACCAGCAGCTCCTCTCCCCAACGCTGCACAGCCCCAGGCAGAGAGGCTGTCGGCCACACCAATCTGTCTGGCAGCTGGGGATTGCAACCGAACCGCCTGCCTGGTACGACACCCTCCCTCAGTCTCCCCGCAGAAATTCATTCCCCAAATCCAGACCTGCCAGCACTTACTTCCTGAATGACTTTTTGGCACGGATGGATCTGTCCATTTTCTACAATGGGGTTGGTGTGTCTGTGAAAAGCAGCAAAAGGGTCAATGGTATTTTTTCTAAACAGTTGGGTTTTGGGTTTAAAGCTGAGGAAATTAATTGGAGTCTCAAGCACCTGCCCCAAGGCTGTGGGAGGGGGACCAGAAACTGGCTTAGGGGGGCTGGGGAGCCTTGAACTTGGTGAAGCAGCAGCTTCCAGCCTGTTGCTCTGGGGCCAGGGGTAAACGAGCCATTGCTAATTTGATTTTGTCCCTGGGTGAGCAGCTTTGACTCACACGCTCACGAATTCCCCTGTACAGGCTGTCCCAGCCCCTCCTTCCTTACCTAAATATGACAGCGAGTCGATCCAGGGGCACAGTAGGGTCTGAGGAGAGGCCATTGCTTGGCTCCTGAGAGAGCAGCTAGAAAACAAGGGAAAAAGATGGGATTTCAGGACCGCAGGCAGCCCTGTTCCCAGTGAAGACTGAATAAACACTGCCTGGCCACCAGACCCCACCGGCAGCACCATCACATCTCCTTTGGGCCAAAGCAGAGCAGACATCTCCTCAAACCTTGCCTCGGACCTAGGCAGCTCCTAGCCTCAGCCACATGCATGTAGGTTACTCTGAAAGCTCAGAGTGGCTTCTCTTTTTGTCTCCTCTGCCTTCAGAACCTCCTCCAAGAGGTCTCTGAAGGAGACAGGAGCAGGGCCAGAGGTGGAAGAGAAGCCTGCCAGTAGGTGAGAGCTCCTAGGAGCAGGCAATGTTGGCAGAAGGAGCTCTCAAGAACCACTCTGATGCAGCTACAGGTCATCCTGAAAAGACGGGATGTGCACGTCCCTTTCTTGAGGCTTCCCTCCCTCTTTCTGCCATCCTCTGAGATTTCTACTCTCTGCTATCCTGGATCTGCATGGAAAGGTCACTAGGGCCACCATGTTTTTGGGACAGTCAGAACACAACCTTTTGGGGCCACCTGCCCCACCGGGGAGTTGAATACCCACATTCTCCATCCCGGAGATGTGGGATGAAAGCTGCCTGCTGCATGTGAGGTGGGTTCAGGAAGGCTCTTTGGCTCCTAGATGTAAACTGATTTCTAGGGACCATTTTCTTCCCATTTAACTCATTACACACTCTACCAGCTAGGTATTTCTCAGCCAGGAGAGACACGGGGACAAGTACGGTCTCAGTCCTGGAGTCCTCATGCACCTCTGGCTTTGGGAACACACAATTCCCCCAGCAGATCAAGCTACAAGGTAAAGATGGAGCCACAGCAGCTTGACGGCCTTCAATCTCTCCCACCCAGACCAGTGACAGACATGGAGCACGGTAACACAGCTCTGAACGGGATGTACCTTCTTCAGCGCCATCACTTGTACGGCACAGAGTTCACTGAGGCATTCTGCTATCTTCTCCAAGGGGAGTCTGGCGAGGACCAAGGCTGTCCCTGAAAGGCAAGAGGAGACAGGCTCAGGAGCAGGAATGCAGCGTAGGAGTGCAGTTGGTGAAATACAACATGAGTGAGGTTCCCAAACAAGCCCTGCCGCAGTCTGCCACCAGCCTGTGTGCAGGCAGGGAGAGGGCATGGCTCTGGGGCAAAGGCAGGGACTGCTTCCCGAGACTGAAAAATGTTTCTCTGTAGCTTGAACCCAACGCTTTGGTTAAACCAGACACCGAAATAATTTCTGTGGGGTGGGAAGGAGGAAGGGATGCTGGCATGTGGGAGAACAGGGATGATCTAAAGGCAGGCAGGCATCACTAGCACATCTGGGGACACCGGCGTGTCCCTGCAGCATCCTTGCCCCTGCCCAGCAGCACCACAAGGTCCGAGGAAGCTTCTTTTGACCCACAGCCAAGGCACTGCAGGGCTCCCACACAAATGACATATGAAGATGAGTGCTTGAGCTGCTCCTCGCTGCCACATCACAGCATCCCACTCAAAAGCAGGAGGAGCACAACCACTCCACGTCGGAGGTGCTGGCAGACCACAGGGCTGGGGCTGACAACACCAGGAGGAAAAAATTCTCCCTGGCTCATTGTATTTGTTGTGCTGGTTTAAAGAAGGAGGAGAAAATACTTTGTGGTGTCAGGGAGAGGAGCAGCTCAGAAGCATGGCTAAGGCTGCTTGCACCGATATGCGAGTACAAACAAGTGAAAAACTGTGAGTTTTGTCTCTTCAGTCATGCACAACCTGACTGTACACCACAATAAGGCTCCCTTTGCACAACTTCCAGAGCTGCTCCATTTTTAAAGGTTTCAGAAGCACTCGAATCCGTTAGAAATCTTTGAAGCCCAGACGCGAGTCCTGCATGTCCACGAAACCAGCCATGGTTCAAGAGGCACACAGTGCCCAACAGCCAAAGGTCTGGTGAGAAGAAAATGCTCTGACTGCAGGCTGGAGTTGAAAAACTACATTCTTGTGCTCAAACTGTCTCTAAAATGACAAATACTCACAATTTTCCACCCTATGTGTACAGCAGCTGATTTCCAAGTGTTCAGATATAGCAGTAACCTGCTGCTAGCTTGGTTTTGAGTATCTGAAATTTTTCTTCCTGCATTTCAAGTTGAGAGCAGGGATGGAGATACCTTATAAACCCTGGAAGGATCTTTCTACCTCCTGCCCCAAGCAAGCTCTTGAGAAGACTCTAGATGAGGACATGTGGAGTGCCTCAGGGCAAACTGAGACACTCTTGTCTAAGAAAAATCACGTGAAAATGGGGTTGTGTAGCATTCACTGTGAGTGACCTCCACAAATAAATACACTGACAGCTTTTCCATACGCACCCTTCAGGAGTCCCACAGCAGCCTCTGGAGAGAGCGTGAAGGAGTCGAGGGAACGGGCTATCTCCAGCAGCCCGTTAAAGTGCTGAGCCATGTGGTCCCGGCATACTGAGCAGATATTGTGGATGGCCTTGGCCGCCGCCGAGGCCAGCCGCCTGTCACACAGACCTTTCATCAAATAACCCAGCACGGGATCTGCAGAGGAGAAAACCGGGGTGAAGAGGGGTCCTGGGGATCTGACTTGTCACAGGGCAGAGTGGTGGTGTGGCAGGAGGGACTCACCCAGGAACTGCGGGTTTCTGTCCACCACCTCGCTCATCTCTCCCACCAGCTCGATGCTGGTGTAGCGGACAGCAGTGTGCACCGTCTCGGGGAGGCGAACCACCCCCTCCAGCACCTCCACCAGAGTCGGATTGTTCTCCCTGTGGGGACAAGGCAGCCAGCTTAGCTCCAAGGCAGCTCCCAGACTGTTTCCACAGAGTAGCTGGTTTTGTTGAACCTGATCGACTCCCACGTTGCTCCAAATCAGCCAGGCAAACCCTGCAGCTGTGGTGTGCTGGATACCTGAGATGTGGGCTAACAAGGGGCTCGGGGCTGTGGGAGCTGGCATCCAGATGCACAGCAGCCTCCAGCTTTACCAAACAGAGCAGAAGAAACTAAATACCTGCAGTAAGAGTGCTCATGGCACAAGAACAAAGCTAATTAATTCTCTGGGGACTGCAGAAAGCCAGAGAAGCCTGTTCCCAGTGTGGGAGGGTGCTACGAGGCGAGTCTCGGACTCCCTGCAGCCCACAGTGGTGGCAGGGCTCTGGCTCACTCGCCTGGTGGACAGCACCACCTGCCCTCTCATGGCAAGGGTGAAGCCAAGCTCGGTAGAGCCACGGGGCGAGCAAAAGCCTCGTGGGACATACTGGTGGGGAGTGGACTCCCCCATGCTCCACCAGTGCAAGGGCGTGAGATGCTGGTGCTCTCAGAAACAAAGCAGAAATAAAAACTGAAGATAAAAATGAGCAAAAGCAGCCTTGACATAGGTAACAGGAGCCAGTGAGCACACAGCAAATGTTGTGACTCCCCCAGCCTCCCAGGGAAGGGAGGCACAGCGCTCCCGGCCAGGTGAAGGTCAGCCAGGCTGTCCCGCTGCATCAGCATGGCTGTCAGCACGCAGGAGGATTCGCCGCACTCTCACCGCCCTGGACGTTAGCTGTTGACGCTTCCACTACAACTAACAGGGGAGGAAAGGTGCTTCCAGAAAGTGATTTAACCTTCCCTAAAGACTTCTGGGAAAACTCCACCTGGAGGTGGAAGGATCTGGATGCAGAAAGGTGTTCAAATAATCAGCCTAGGCAAATACGCTTTGCTTTCAGGAGATAAAGTAAGGGGAAACAAACCCTTACCCTATTTTACCAGGGCTGAACTCAAGTCTGTGGCGTTTAAAGTCTAGGCAGACTAGATATAAAGAAGAACTGTTTTGTGATGGGGGTGGTGAGGCATTGGCACAGGTTGCCCAGAGAGGTGGTAGATGCCCCATCCCTGGAAACATTCAAGGCCAGGTTGGATGGGGCTTGGAGCAACCTGATCTAGTTGAAGATGTCCCTGCTCATTGCAGTGGGGCTGGACTATATGGCCTTGAAAGGTCCCTTCCAACCCAAAGCATTCCATGATTCTATGAAAGTCCTCAGGCAAGCAGAAGAGATCCGAGAAGGTCTAACTGTGTCACAGAGTCCCAGCAGCGTCCTGGGCCCATATTCCTGGCCAGGAAGCAGACCTCAATCCCTGGGCTGCTCCATCAGGAAGGGGTACTGCACTGCGGCAGCACAGGCCACGCATGCAGAGGACTCTCTGAAATAAAGCATGTTTTTGAAACACTTCTGCCTGGGAAAGCATGTTCCTAGGAGTATCCTCAGGATATCTGCAGTGTCTCTGCAAAACTCACTTGGAGGTAACACCTGACCCCACAGCCCTTACAGACATGAGCAGGATGGTCAACACTCACTGGTCAACGCTCTTAGCTATGGAGGCCATGATGAAGAGGACAGCTTCTGTCACCTCCCAGGGTGGATTGCCATCCTTCAGAGTCGCATAAAGCTGCAAGAAAGAGAATCGGTCACAAAAGAAGCTACAAACACAGCTTGGGAGCACGTGGTCACAAGTCCCACCCTGCGAGATCGCCACCTGCTCCTCACCTCCTCCCACACACCTGAAATACCAGACTCCAGGCACAGACCTGCATAAACCCTCCTGTTCCACAGACCACCCTGCTATGTCGGGACCACAGTACCTTTCCCCAGGTACTACCCCAAAGTGTGGGACCTCTTGCTTCTCCCAGAATAAGCCCCAGCACCTACTTCAAGATACAGTTGCTTCCTTGTCCACAAAGAGACATGTGTGACCTCCTCCCTGGGGCTTGGCTTCCTATCCCCCAGCGATGGGTGGAAGTGTGCCTCATGATGCTCCCACAAACCCACCTGAGCAAAACATTCCACTGATCCCACCAAGAAGATCAGGTCTTTCACCAGGTCCGAGACCCGCATCCGGAACTCCCCAAAGTCATCTGTTTCCTCTGGGACACCCTCCTAACAGAGATGAGGGAGAGCAAAAGGGTGAGAGCAGCTCAGAGAAATTCAGGTTCCCATTCACCCACAGCTAGGACAAGACAAGAATTCTGTTCTAGAGACGAGATCCGTCGTTCCTGCCCTCCTCTCCCCGGATCAAGCTACGGAAGGGGATTTGAAGGACAGCCGCGCACAAAGAAAACGCTAACAGCCTGAACGCATGCTGTTTTCCTGCTCTAACACGCAGATGAAGGGATGGAAATCAAGGGGATGAGGAGCCCAGCCAGAGATGGAAGAAGGATAAAACATCCAGACTTCAAGGAGGAAGATGACAGCATTGCGGCTAGTGAGCTGTGCAAGCTTTATTCCAACAAAAACGCCCCCAAGCAGGGGACAAGGTATCTCTCTGCAGCTCCCGAAATGGGAACCACCTGGGGGGAGGCAGGAGAGGGTCATCCTGCAGCAACTAGACGCCAGAAAGCTCTGTTAGAACAAGAACTGACTTAATGAAAAGAGGTTTAATACAGCAGTTTTAATTACTCTCAATCCTCTCTCTGCAATTACTGCAACTGCAGAACTATCACCTGCAGAGCCCTATAGCTACGGAGAGCCATCAGCATGCAGCAGTGAGGACAGACACATCCTACTGCCCCGGCTGCCTCCGGAGAAAACAAACCAGAGCAAATGCAGCCTTACATGGTCTGAGTCAAGCTGGCAGTGTCTAGCCAGAGCATGGAGAAGGCGCTGGATGTAGGCTTTGAAGATACTGTGGATGACTGCATCGTCCGTCTTGTACAGGTGCTCCCCCAGTCTGTACCAGAAGTTAAATGAAATTTCTACCACCTGTTTACAAAGAAAAATTCAGCATCTTGTTATCAACAGAACAATTTTTTTCTCCACTCTGCTGGTGCTCCCGACAGAGAAATCTTCTTTGGGGATGCCTGCAGCATGGTGGGGTACCACAGATTTCCATCAGTGCTGCTTCATCATGTGGTGATGAAACATGAACTGGTTTCCCCAGCTTCGCCGATTTTCTCTGCTGCTTGTCACTTAATAAGGGATTTGAAACCCACTGAGTTAATCTGAAAACCTGTCACCAGCCCTCAGAAGTAAAGCCTCTTCTCTACAAAATTAACATAAAGTGTGAGAACCATCTCTTGCTTCAAAGCGTGGACATCACCTCATTTCACATCAGTCAAATCTGCCAGTGATAGGTTTTTGTCTCCCCGACCCTGGCCTGATTCGTGCCCTCCCTCTATCCTTGCTCATGCATCAGGAGGTCTTTGATACCCAGCTCGCCCCAACCAGCTATGGGGCATTTTGCTGCTTGCAGGCACACTGTCATCGCCAACCCTCACCACCCGTGCCCGTGCATTTAACAGTCTAACCATCCTGATGGCCGGCATGGGGTGCACACAGGCTTGGGCTAACGAAGCGAGTGGGACAGCAACCCCAGACAGGAGCAAACATCCCTCAGATAACAGCTCAGGCTGGAAGGGGATGCTGCTCCAAAGTCTACAGCCTCTTTGTAAGTGCAGCTTTTGCAGAAAAATAAATAGGTGCAGATTTTTTCAGGAGCAGCTGTAGAGCTTCAGGTTCTCTTAAAGCATCACTAGTGCAGGACAAGGTCACGCCCAAGGGAGACTGAGCTTAACAGACCTGGAAAGGGGACTAAAAGAGTCACCAAGTCCCAAGCAACCACTACAGAGACCTGATGAAGCACAGCTACCCCACAATTTTCATGGCAAACAAGCCCCCAGGGGTTGCATTGCAGCAGCCATTGTTTCTTAGCCAGCTCGTCTGCTGGTTCTCAGGTCTGATGTATTTTCAGGGCTCTACACCAAAAGCTTCTGGAAAACCCAGTCCTGGAGAGGGCACTATCTTGGTCCAGATCCACCTCTCATCCATTGATTCAGGGGTTGCATCCCTCCCATAGCAGGACCTTAAACATGGAGGGAAGGAAGGGAGTGCACCCCAGCAAATCCCAGCAGGCACCTCCCTGCTCCCCATGTCAGCACGAGAACCCATCTGCGAAGGAACCTCCGTCTGCTGAACACAGACACAAGTCAGCCAGGGATCAGCTACTGGGATTTAATTAACAATTTTTGAAGAATAAAAGGGAGGTTTAGATGGAGACGGCATCTTAAATACAATGTTCTGTACTTAAGGCAGGATGGTCCGGGAGCTTTGATGCAAAACAGGGTTTCACTTACTTTGAGGGTAAAGTTACCATGAGCTATACTGCAATCCCTGCAAAGCTTAACTTGAACATGTGGAAAGAAATGAAGACAAGAAAACAGCCTTCAGAGCTGTACTTGCAGTCCCACATGTCCAGGACACTGGGAAGGGGAAGCTAAGCCAGATTTCTGCATCATGAATGCAGAGCAGGCATTTCAAGGCCAGCCGTTCACAGGAACTGAAGCCTCCCAACCATGTGGCAATATAAGAGAAAGATTTTTTTCCCCACTGACTCAACTCTGGATGAGTGAGATTTGGCAATAGGGGTGAGGAGAGGAACACGGGTAAACCTCACTCACCTCGTACTGCGGGTGACCTGCACATATCAGCAGCAGCTCTAGCGTCCGCAGGTCACCCAGCCCTTGGCCTGGTGTACAAACTATTTTATCTAGGAACGTCTCGCACAGCTCGGTGAAAACACGGCAATAATTGAGTACCCTGGGGAAGGAAAAAAAACAGGGCACAAGTCAGAAAGATCTTCCACACAGGACAGATATCCCAGCACAGGAGATTTGGTCCGTGCAGGTAACATGCCCAGGAACCTCATCTCAGACCACAGAAATACCAAGAAATACCAACTTCTGCTTTAGCTTTCTGTCAGCAGTTGGGAAACACTTAAATAGGGGAACTTGGCTTTGTTCCGAAGTAGGTGAAAACGCTGACTTCCAGTAAGCAAATCTTACAAAATTTTCATATTGCCCACAGCATCTGAGAAAACTTCTCCAAAACCACAGCATCGGGCGCCAAGGCACAGGACGGCTGCTACAAAACAGCTTGAGTTGAATTAAGCACCCGGAAGATGCCACATTTCAGAAGACAAATCTACACGCTTACCGTAAAAATAAACCCAGGATCTCCCGTTGCCTACACAGGGGACAGCACTGCGTAAAAGCACAGCTGCTCTTCAGACACAAACAAGTTAGCGGTCGAGTTGAACGACAGGCTTTACTCTGCTTTAATATGGCAGAACCCACGAGAAGAGCAACCATCCTGGAGCCGCAGCATGGTGTGCTGGAGCAAGCCTGGTGTCACTGGCAGAATCTGGGGGTTTTTGATCATGGGTTAGTCTACACGACAGCAGTCCTGCTGGCAACAGACAGGGTAGATGGACCTCAAGGCGGGAAAAGGATCTTTGTGCAGGAGTTCTCAGGGCTCACTGGAAGAGCTTAAAACCCAGTCTGAAGGGGGAAAGGGATAAAACCAGGCTTGCTAGAGATAAGCCTGGGGGCAGCATGCCAGTGTTTGAGGGACGGTGTGCTACTGAGGTCCTTCGGTCTGCCGTCTCAGTGGAGGTAGGGGATGGAGATTCATGCAGCAACATAGACATGAGGGTTATTGATGTGTTAGAAACCACAGAAGTGCCTGAGAAAGGTCACATAGGAATTAGGGCTTCTCCCCAAAAAAGGTGCCGCGATCAAACATACCCCTGTACGTTAGGGAGTGTTTTGATTGTCTAGAGCTTGATGACGGTGACAACAGGGCCAAGTGTTCATGGATAAGAATCAGAGGGAAGGTCAACAAGGCAGGTATCCTGGTGGGAGTCTGTTATAGACCACCCAACCAGGATGAAGAGACAGATGGAATAGTCTACAAGCGGCTGGGAGAATTCCCACAGTTGTTAGCCCTTATTCTCCGGAGGGACTTCAACTAACCAGATGTGTGTTGGAAATAAATACAGTGGAGAGGAAACAGTCTAGGAGGTTCCTGGAGTGTGTGGAACAGACCTTCCTGACAGCTGGTGAGGCAGCAAGCTAGGGAAGGTGTTCTGCTGGAACAGGGCTCGTGGGCAATGTGATGGTTGGAGGCCGTCTTGGGCACAGCGATCACAAAATGATCAAAAGTGAGTTTTTGATTCTCAGAGAAGGAGGGAGTCAGCACAACTGTCACCTTGAACTTCCAGAGGGCAGACTTTGGCCTGGCTGGCAGAGTCCCTCGGGAGACAGTCCTGAAGGGCCAAGGGGACCAGGAAGGCTGGATGTTCTTCAAGAAGGAAATCTTAAAGCTGCAGAAGCAGGCCATCCCCATGTGGCAAAACATGAGCCAGTGGGGAAGAAGACTGGCCTGGCTGAAACTCAGGGAAAAAAGGAGAGTTTATGATCTTTGGAAGAAGGGGCAGGCAGCTCGGGAGGACTACAAGGATGTTGCAATGTTACACAGGAAGAAAGTCAGAAGGGCCAAAGCCCAATTAGAACTTTATCTGGCTACTGCTATAGAAGACAATAAAAATGTTTCTATAAATACATTCACAACAGAATGAGGGCTAAGGAGAATCCCCATCCTTAATTGGATGTGGGGGGAAACAGTGACAAAGGATGAGGAAAAGGCTGAGGTGGTTAATGCCTTCTTTGCCTCAGTCTTCAACAGTAAGACCAGTTGTTCTCCAGGTACCCAGCCCCCTGAGCTGGGAGACACGGATGGGGAGCAGAATGAAACCCCCAT
>JAVJGI010000060.1:71610003-71632303 GCA_035590275.1 Ibycter americanus | reverse complement strand
GACCAGGTTGCTCCAAGCCCTGTCCAGCCTGGCCTTGAACACTTCCAGGGATGGGGCAGCCACAGCTTCTCTGGGCAACCTGCACCACTGTCTCAGCACCCTCACAGTAAAGAATTTCTTCCTTAGATCTAATCTAAATCTACGCTCTTTCAGCTTAAAGCCATTCCCCCTTGTCCTATCACCACAGGCTGTACTATAAAGTCCCTCTGCAGCTTTCTTGTAGGTCCCTTCAGGTACTGGAAGGCCGCTCTAAGGTCTCCCTGGAGCCTTCTCTTCTCAGGGCTGAACAACGCCAACTCTCTCAGCCCATCTTCCTAGGAGACGTGCTCCAGCCCTCTGGTCGTCTTTGTGGCCTCCTCTGGACTTGCTCCAACAGGTCCACGTCCTTCTTACACTGGGGGCCCCAGAGCCAGATGCAGTGCTGCAGGTAGGGTCTCACCAGAGCGGAGCAGAGGGGGAGAATCCCCTCCCTGGACCTGCTGGCCACGCTGCTTTTTGTGCAGCCCAGGGTTCAGTTGGCTTCCTGGGCTGCAAGCACATGTTGCCAGGTCACATCGAGCTTTCTGTCCACCAGCACCCCCAAGTCCCTCTTCTCTTCAGGGCTGCTCTCAATCCATTTCAGGCAGCACAGATCTATTACTGTGCACAGACATCTTGCACTTCCCTGCCTGCTAGCAGAGGGACAGCCCACTCTCTATGGAGCTGATCAAGGTAAAGAGGGAATCAGAGGGTTCTGACTCAAGACAGGGGGGATGAAATTCACCTTCCACATCTCAGTCACTCTTGGATTTAAAAGTGACACCACCTCGTACCTGAGGGCCATCACCACCTCATTTCCCAAGAGAAATACTCACCAGCACCTCGAAGAGGAGTGACAGTAACTTGCTGTTTGCCATGAAGGTGCTGTCCAGGACACCCAGGTTGAACCAGCTCCCCAAGCACCGAAAGATTTTGATGAGCATCTTCTCATCATTGCCTGCTTTCTCCACGCATGTCATCTGCAGCAGGATAAGGAAGAACTGCTTAGGACCCCAACTCCAATTGTAACTTCACAAGCAGAATAATAATAAATAACTTTTGGAAAGCCATCCTGGAGTCTCTGCAGTCAGCATCAAGAACTCCCCCTGTGAATCTTAGCAAGACACAGGGTGCCTGGGACAGTCAGCAGTGATCCCTCCAAGAGGCACACACAACTTTCAGCAATCAAGCAGCAGTGTTGTATCTATGTGAAAGCAGCACTCCGACCAGAAGACATCTGAAGATGCCCACATCAGCAGAGAGGACTTCTGCATCTGCCTAGGGTGATCATGTCCCAAGGCTAGTTTTGTAATCAGGAATATGACAGTTCTGCAAAGATCCTCTCAAAGCAATCAGCCTTTTAGCATCCTCTCAAAGTCCATATGAAACACATTCAAGAAAGCAGACTGCTTCCAACATCCCCATCCCCAAGTAAAGTAGCCCTGGACTTGCTGAGATGTAGGGGCAGAGCCAAAAATCTCTCGGTCAACTTCAGCTGCTATTACAGAGGCAAGAAAACCAGTTTGAGTGTTTTTGTTCATGCCCAGTCCATCAGTTTTCTGCAGAATCCTGCCTCAGACTGGCCGAGCACAGATATGGATGAGTCATGTAGGTGATAAATCCCTAAACTCACTCAAATCTCAATTTAATATTCTTCACCACAGAACAACCGCAGCCAAAGAGAAGATGGGTCCTGAGGGTCAGACCTCCCCCAAAGGCCAACCTGAGGACAGTCTGAAGACACCAGCGCCGTTTCAGAGATGGGCTGTGGGTCTGGCAGCAGCCAGTCCTCATTTCCAGCAATGGCCAACACTCCTGCTGCACAACAGTGCCTAACCACAACCCACATCAAAACCTAACACCAAAGGAAGCCCTGACCTCACCAGGCTGAGGGAAAGGAAGAACAGGTGGACAGACAGGACATGGAGAAGGATCTCAGACTCCCTTCTCCCTAGAAGAGAGCCTAGACTGGCCAAGCAATCCTGCACAAGAGCTTCCAGAGATCTTCACTCCTTGCCTGACACTTCAGTCCTGAAGGCAGAAAGTCATACTTCATCCCAGTCTCTGTACAATTTTTTTAGAACTCCATTTTGTAACTCAAGAAAGTGAATTTAGCATTTAAATCCTACGCAGAAAATTTGATTTTGCTCTTTAGGCAGGTGGTTGAAATGCCTGTGTTGGGATTTACCATGAAAGCTCCAAGCACATGCAGAGGAAGCCTGAACAGAAAGTCTTATGACAGGGCTACAACCCTTGGCAATCCAACATTGGCACCTCGCATCATCTCCAGTAAGGCTGCGAGCAGCCAGAGCGAGGTGATGCTGCCTGTCTCACCAATGTGACAGCCAGGCTTCTCCGAGATGTCCTAGGAAGAGTGCTGAGGGCTGGAGACAGCTGGGAGGGA
Source organism: Ibycter americanus (assembly GCA_035590275.1). NCBI lineage: Eukaryota > Metazoa > Chordata > Aves > Falconiformes > Falconidae > Ibycter > Ibycter americanus. The sequence continues at coordinate 71,629,881 of JAVJGI010000060.1, read as the reverse complement.
TGGCACAGTGCAGGGATTTGAGGAAGGTGAAAAGAGTTTCAGAAGTGAGCGAGGACTTGTTCAAAGACAACTAAGCATGGAAAAAGTAGAACTGGGCTCCCCTAACGGCTGTGGTGGTAATGGCATGGCCCTCTGCTGGGATAAATACAGCATATGGGGGGAGAGAGTCTTCTCAAGCAAGACCTGAGTTGCTTTTGAGCAGAGGACATAGCTCAGCTCCATGTCCTGACATATAAGATGAGAGAAAATGGCATCAAGTTGCGCCAGGGGAGGTTCAGGTTGGATATTAGGAAAAATTTCTTCCCCAAAAAGGTTGTCAAGCACTGGAACAGGCTGCCCAGGGAAGAGGTGGAGTCACCGTCCCTGGAGGTGTTTAAAAGACGTGTAGACACAGCACTTAGGGACATGGTTTAGTGGTGGGCTTGGCAGTGTTAACGGTTGGACTCGATGATCTCAAAGGTCTTTTTCAACCTAAACAATTCTATGACCCTTGATCATCATGATCCCCCTTCCTCTGGAGTTACCAGAGTAATTGGAAAATGAGGCCTCCTTCCCTGGCCACCATGGGAAAAGCCGAAGCTAGACATTGCACAAACATGAAACACCCATCAGAAGTATCTGCGCCACACTCATATTTCTATACTCTCTGTGACTTTCTTAACCACAGACCCACAAAGAGCAGTGTGGAAACAGAACAGGGACCTTCTGCAAACGCTTCAGACCAGATGCAAGCTTAAACTGAGTCCTACTTACCTCTAGTCCACCCCTTTTGTCCAAATTAAACAAAGGAAAACTGCTGGGTGTTGAGTTTGTGTTGGGTCCCATCAGAAAAAAGGGGATTCAGAGAGGGAAGGGATGTCGGGGAGGGACTGTAGATAACATCTGAGAGGCAGGAGGGGATAAATGAAATGGCAGGTTACACGAGTGTGAAGACAAAGCAATGCACTGCAAGAAGCAAGGCTTCTCTTGGTGTAGAATCGAATCCCAGGGAGGGCATTCCCCTTCTCCCTGGCTCCTGAGAGCAAGCCTAGAGCCCTCCACCTATTTCTGTGCCACACAGTACTGGGCACATGCAAAGATGCTGCGCATTGGAGCTAGAACAGACATGAACAAGTACCAGTTAAGGAGAAGAGAACATTGTCACTGATACAACTAAAGCCTTACAGTTTTGCTCATCAAGGAGAAGGAAATATAAATGACAGTCTAACAGCAAAGGGAGACTGTGATTCCATAATTCTGAGAAATGGCATTAAAAAAGCACTGCAGAACATGGCTCATTTCACATGGATAAACGATCCTACAGGCTAAGGTTCCTCCTATTTTCAGCAGCTACAACTCAATTAGCAAAGGAATACCGACCAGTAGGCTAGCAGGGCGAGGGGGAGGTGGCTAGAAGAGATGCAGAGACCACAGACCAAAGAAAGCAGGGCAGCCAAGCACAGAAAGATGGGGCTGCAGAGCAGAGAAACGACCACTGACGAGACTCCGCAATTAAACACACCAAACCTTGAATCCATCTGGAGCACAGTGACATTAACCAGCTGCTCGGTGGAATTACTGACTTGTTATGCACTGGCAAGGGTACATTATCTTTCCTTCTTTAGATAAGCAGCGTGAAATGGTAGCTACAGCACATGCTCCATTTGAAGCCTGAGTCAGGGATCAGGTTGGCTACTCATTTACAGAACTCCAACAACACTGAAGAACATGACAAGTCTCTCTGGAAAGGAAGGAGCCAGCAAGGAGCATTTCTTTTCAGTCCCTGAAGCGATTCACCTCAACGCTTATTCTCTGCTCCCCAAACTTGCCCTGTTTTGGGGCCCACAACAATCTCATTCTTAGAGAGCATGAATGCTCCCCAAATGAGGAAACCTTTGAAGAAGAACCAGAAGATTCAGCTACGGTCTCCCCATACTAAATGTGATAATACTCAGTGTGACCTGCAGCTAAATGCATAATCTCAGCTTATCGCACGATGGTCAGAAATTAGGCACGTACTCACCTTTGAAAGGGGCACGAGAAGAGAGAGAAATCACAGTCACCAAGTACCTGAATGCCTTTCTTCTAAGAGATATACAGACACACACATGTGTGAATCTAGAGGAGATGATCATCTCAAGATGATGATCTTGAGATCCACGTACATACACCCATAATGGGTGTAATAAGTAATTTCTTGCTTAACCCTAAAATAACTCAGACTACCACAGCCCACACAGGAATCCAGTCCTAGCCAACTACTGGATCGGAAGTCCAGGAGACTAAAAGACTTTTCCTGAACTTAAAGTACACAGCACCAGACGACAAGCCTCCACACTCTGTACCACCAGCTAAACCAATGCAGTCCTCCCACAACCAGTCCAGTTGAGAGAATGAGACAGTTATTAAGTTTCCGTAACTAGCTCCAATTTCAACTGAGAACAGCAACCTGACTGTGATTTTTACCTGCTTGGAACTTACATACATAAAATCAGCTTTTTGATCACATTCAACCTGGAATAATCTGGATCAGTGATACGGATGGGGGAGAAGAAGCTGCATTAACTTCTTTAGCAGTTGAACAGGACTCAGTTGCTGGTTGGTCTCCTTACCAGCAGAGAGATGACCGTGCTGGAATAGTATGCCAGATCTTCTATGATTTCAGTACGGCGGTTGGCTCCGATGCGCAAGGATCGACTGTGAACCTCTTCTGGCAGCACCGTGAGGATTTCCAGCAGAAAGGGCAGCGATGTAACATCATTGCTGTACCTGAAAGAACAGGGAGGAAAGACAGTGCATGAAGGCAAGTGACAGCCAAGCGCACACAGAAAACCTCAATACTGGCAAGTAGGTTAAGAGCACAGTGAGAGATGGAGGGACATTTCAAAGAGACTCAGCAAAAGTGTTACCGCAAACACACTCCCGCGCCCAGCTGCAAGGGCAGAGCACTGTCGCGAAGAGCCTCCACCAGTGGTTTAGCTCAAGATTTTTCAATAGAAAAATGAAAAAAGCTTTCCCAGCCCACAAGCACATCAAGTCCAAGTGCCACTGCCCAGACAAACCAAGTTCCCTCCTACTACAGAAATACCACAGGAGCACCTCAGCACAGTGATCTGCCCAAACAAGGCAGTCTCAGCGTCACTGTACAATGGCACGTGGCATCCCATGTCAGCAAACACAGGGCAGTGAAAATGCTGTCACACAGAAATTGGGCATCGCTGCACCAGCTGACCGAGCGCTGTGGAACACCCCACAGTGGCTCAACCTCACTGTTCAATCCTGTGCTACGGCTAAAGCTGGCAGGGGATGAGGGATTGTCACATAACAAAAACAGGGATGAGGAAAACCGCTGAGTCTCAGAGAGCTGTGTCCACAGAAGCATGCACAGCCTGTTACAGGGAGCCACAGACAGCCCCACCTCTCCCTCCACCCCATCTCCCTGCCATGAGCCAAGATAGTTTAAATTATTCATCAAGAAAAACTTTCCTATTGTCAGGCCATTTGCTGCTGTGTGCCTTTTTGGACCATGCAGGTCTGCCCATTTGACATTTACTCAAAGAACAATTTAGAGTTTAATGATATGAACTATTACTTACTTTTCAACCAGTGTTTGTACGCAGCCTTTCCAAGAAGCCATTTGCAGGGCAAGGTCTGCTATTGCTAAAGCAAGCTGAAAGGGAAAAGGGAAGAAAAAACAACACAGCTAAGTGTGGTGGCTGATGAAACCTGCCCAACTGCACAGGAGAAAGGGTGCTGTGACCATCAGACCCGAGCTCAGCAGGGCTGGCAGGTAACTCCAAACCTGCAGAGGCAGGCTATTAACTCACAATATCTCTGTTTGTGTGTGCAGTCTCTGTGGCTAACTGCAGAACACCCACCGCCTCAGTGGGGTGATATTCTCTGCTGGGATATTTAGGGGCTGAACAAGCAAATCTCACCTCAGCGCGTGCAGTCAGACACCCTGTGCCACAGAAATGTATGGATATGGGAATGCTGTATAAAGAACAAATGGATTTCCAAAAATATGCCAGCACCTCGGCAGAAATCCTCCCAGTCACTCAGGGCACTGCTGGCCAGATCAACATTTTGTCTCCATTGCAGAGCACAGGGAAAACCCCAGGAACAGCTGTTCCTACTCTCATCCTCTCCAAACAGCAAGCAAGAGGATAAAGTAATCAATTTAACTAACGGAACCAAATAATGAAGGAAGGCAAACAATTCTGTACTGGGAGACATGACCAGGCGGGCTGCAAGCATTGACCTTCTCTGTTCTCCACGCTGGAGGAAAAGCAACCAAGGGAGACCAAGGGCTTTGTCTCAGAAAAAGTCAGAGGTGATAAAAGCTGGAGCTGGTCACCACTGCTGTGACCTGCAGCACCTAATTCTTCCTCCCCCAAGCTGGCAATTACTGTAAGGAACAGCTCCAGCAGGGCTGTGACACAAGCCTGGCTACCAGTCTGCTCTCAACAGCAAGTTAGGACTGAACAGTCCAGGCTTTACTGCTGAGAGCAGCCTCATCCCTCTCTCTCTCTCTCACAGACATTTATCGAGCAGCTCCTTCCACCCCTCTGCTCAGCACCTACCTGGGTTACAATGACAGGTGACAGGTCTTTCAAGTTCTGGATGTGGGACAGCAAAGAGTCCCGTAACGAAGCGTGGGAATCTGTGGGGAGTTCATAGAAGGAAGTCTGTATCTTCATCTTCATGGTCTGTGCCGCGAAGTAGCACGACTCCACATCCTGACGGATCTGCAGCAACTGGTCAGAGATCTCCCAGGCATGGACCTGCAGGCAAAGCACAGTACCATCAGCGAGCAGGCAAGGGAATGTAGAGCAAACTCAGCAGGTACCAGCAGGCTTAAGGCAGGCTTAAGAGAAAGCCCAAATTCCCCTAGATGAAAACACATCCTCTCCCCTAAAATACCCCCAGAATTTTCATCAGGAGAGTCCATGCCACGCTGCTGTCATGGCTCAAGCAGTGAGGGCTGACTAATGAAGGTGCTGGGGCTGTAACACCCACCCCGTGAGCTGAACAAGCAGATCAGCTTCCAACACAGACCTGACATTGGCTGAGATGCTCATGGCCTCAGCTACCACAATCCCTTTGGGAGAGAGGATCAGAAAGCGGATCTGATGACCACCCTTGCAATAAAGAGCAATGAAAGAGGCTTTTCCGGGCTAATTGCCGTGCCTATTACAAAGCAATAAAAACGGAGGGAGCCCAGAGAGGGACAAAATGGAGAAAGAAGGATTTGATAACGGTCTCCCCAGATCAAAATCACGATATGTAATTGCAAGATTGAAGCTGCTGGACCCACCTAAGAGCACACACTGGAACCGGTGAATCTGCAGCAGACTACAGATGTGCTGAAGAGCTTGGAGGAGAGCCAGCAACAAGGGAAATCATCATCTGCCCAGCCTCAGAGAGGCAACAAACAGCCAACTCGCTGGTACGACACTGAAGACTTTGCCATTTGTGCATGACCAGAAGCTACGAGGAGAGCACTGGGTGATCCAGAGCAGAGGTAGGCACCGCCGAACAGACTGCAAGCCACCCTCACCTTGCTGAGATGGTGGAACAGGCAGCCCTGGGGGTAAGCCCTGGGCACCATTTACACCTGCTGAAGCATCTACTGCACAGGGTTTGGTGGGAAAAGGATGCCAGTCAGGGAAGGAAAGCTTGGCTAGGCTACCAAGTGTCACCAAACCCCACCAAGGGATGGTGGGGCCACTGCTAGAGCACATCAGCATGGCTTGGGAAGAAACCCTTGGATGTGAAGTCTCCTGTTAAGGAATGGGATCTTCAAAGGACTCAAGACAATCCATAAAATGGTCCTCCTTTCCTGAAACATCTGCAACACGTTTTAGTTTCATTAAAAGCATTTGGGGTTTTTTCTTAAAAAATAAAATTAATGTTTTATTTTTCCAAAACACTTGAAATCTGAATTTCTGTGCATATTTAAGCTCAAACTAATCAATTCACACAATCCAACCAATGCATGCAACCAACATTGAGTGCCTCGGCACCCTCCTCTGACCTGCACCCCTAAAGCTGCCAGACACAAGCCATGGGCACTCACAAGGAACAGGATGACCACATCCAACACTCATCAAACTGTATTTTCTATCACTGTAATCACTATAAAAATCACTCTGTTGGACTCCAAAAGATATCTCCCAATAGAAAATAAGGCTAATGGGTCATATGACTGGAGGATGGTGGATATTTCTGATTTTTTTTCTTTGGCAGAGATGAAAGACAGTTCCAACTGACATTTCAGATGGACAAACATCACACCCCAAAAGGAGGAGTTCCCCAAAAGCCTCATGTTAACAGCCAGTGAGGCAGCACCCCACAACCACCACAGAAGAGGACTTTAGCTAAAGTCTGTCCATGTGCTACAGCACACTGAAGGGAACAATTAAATAAATTAAATATATTACAAAGGATTCTATTTGTCTGGGTTTTAAAAAACACCTTCTAGACAAAAATTCTAGTGGGGATACTGGCCATTGCTAAATGTAGATGTTACCGTTCTTCAGGCACTTGAAGCTGCCATGATGAACAGAAATCCCAGGAAAAAACCCACCCCCTTATACCAGGAAGAAACATCCAGAAGGAAAAGCAGATCCAGGCTATCGCCTTCCCTACTCCTTCGCAGTCACAAACTTCTCCTCCTAAGCTTGGGATGTGTCTGCTGCTTACCCCCAGTTATCTACAAGGGAAGGAGAGCATTGCATTGCATTGGGCTGCCCAGCACAGCAGGACCCCGTGATTCAGCCAAGCAACAACAGCAGCTGATAACCCATTATGGAAATAAGGGGTTTTTTTCTTGAAAATCTGGTTTGGGTCCATGAGCCTCTGCAGGCTACCTGTGTGAACACCTCTGGAAATCAAAGGAGAGCTCAGTCAGACAGCCCCGGTGCACCAGAGCTGACACAAAACCCACAGTATGGTCTCTGATATTTTAATTTTTCAGACTTCAAGCACGCTCTGCACAAGGGCACCATGGCATTACCCTCGCCCCAGCACTGAACAATAAAATAAGAGAGACGGATGTCTTATTTTACTGAACTTAAACACTGGGAATTTTTGCATTTCATGAACTTCAAGCAGTGCTAAAAATGAGCTGATGTTTATATAATGGAGCAGGATTACTGTTCTTTGGTTTATCATGGTTAAAAAATTACAAAACTCAACTGATTTAGAAACCTGGGAGCAGTACTTCTGATAAGCATTTCCAAGCTTGAACCATGCCATCAGGCAAGGGCTTTGCAGCCCTCATCTCCAACACCCTTTAAGCCACAGGACTTTCTTGAATTAAATCCAGCATGAAATAAAACCTCTACATTTCTAAAAAACAATTCTTCTAGTCCTCATTTCAGCCTGGTTAACAAAGGAGATTCAATTATAACCTTTGGCCAGTTGTTCCAATGGCTAAATATCAGGTTTTTTAAAAAATACAGTCTGTCTAGCCTTGTTGTCCAGCTGCATTTAATACCTTCAGAGTAAAGAGCCACATGTGTTACTGAGAATACAATCCTGCATTGGCAAAACAGGTACAGACTGCACAGACAAAAAGAAGTAACAGGCACAGTGGTTATGCTGACAAATCCCAGTTTGGCAGTTCAGCGAGCTCTCCTGTATCCCAGTTTTTTGGTTTCTGTAATTAAAACCCCTCTGTGGAACTTCAGTTTCTTTCACACCTTCAGTACTACACCAGATAGAATTGCATTACGTGACTTTATTGCCTGGATTTTCCCAAATATAAAATGAATTTGGCACTTCTGTTCCTCCCTGCGCAGGAGCACGCATCCCACTGTCCCTGTCTGGAAAGCAACACCAACATTCAAATTCTGCTTTTTTAATATACTTGAGAAGCCTCCTCGCGATTCCTCGCTCCTTGTCAATCTTCTGCTGTTCAAAGACTGAACAAATTCACCTTGAAAGAAAAAATAATCAAGTTTACAAACTTATCTACCCCTTGCAGGAAGGTGGGTGCCCAGAAACAGTGGCGGTCTCCAACACCAATCGATGCTCGAGAAAACAGACATCCTGGGCCTGCGGCCAGGCACATCCCAGGGGTCTGCAGCATCACGAGGCAGGGAGATACAAGGCCACGAGCAGGCTGCCAGGCTGTTTGAGACTTCAGGTCAAGGTCAGCATGATCCAATCTTATCCCCAGTGAAAAAAACAGTATCTTTTGCATACCTCAAAGTAAAATTCTGATTTCTTTATAGTCAATATTAGCACAGGGCTCAGCTCCTGAATCTACTCCCTGAAATTCTGTTGTAAGACATTTTTATGGCCATTTTAGCCCATAACGTAGAATCTGAGCCAACTGTCAAATTCAAAAGTACCCAGACACAAGACTAATATATGTCAGGGATCCTCAAACCAGCCCCAAATGCTCAGCGCTCTGGTGTCCTCCCATCTCCTCTCCTCTTCTCCTTTTAGCTCAACTCTGAAAAACTCAAGCAAACAGCGGCACTCAAACACAACAGACAGAGCCCCAGAAGCAGCGCAGTTATTGCCTTATACTCAACCTCAGCAGCCGGTGAATCCATCCCTCGTCTCCAGCCTCAGGCTGATGCTCTGAATTGCTTTTATCTTTGAACTTTGCCACAGCGACAGGCTGGAGGACAGCCGGCCAGGACTGCCCATGGACACATGGCTGGCTGGGCTCACTTTCAACAGGTACTCACCAGGCTTGGTGAGTTCACAATGGTCAAGGAGAGAGTCCTTCCGGAGCTGCTGCCTTTCAGACAAGCTCCTTTGCTGTTACCAGCCTTTGATCCTTCCTTTCCAGCTGCCTCTGTGACCACGGCCTGTTAAATAAGCTTTCTCCAGTAACTCCAGCTATTACTGGCATATAAATCGCCTGTAAAAACTTCAAAACGGGTAGTAAGAAAAATTTGGAGGTATTTCTGACAGAAATGTCCCTACGGATTTATTTATACTCTCCAGGTAATTCCCAAGCTAGCAATAAATAAAAAGCCCTTCTTAAGAAACTAAACAACTACAATAGCTAGAACCACACCAAACCTTCTGCGACTCATATTAAAAACTTTCTCAACTCTATTAATGGGCACATATTTTCCACAGCATTTAGAATTGAACAATTACGGACAAGGCGGCAGAAACGGGGACTCAACAGTATGTGTGTTAGGAGATCCTACCAACAAGCATGCCAAAACCAAAGCCAGAGAGCCCAGCTCTGCTGTACAAGCAATAATCTAAGCATCTGGAAGTCACTGATTCAACAAAGACAGCAAAATTATTAATGGTTTTGTGATCACTAATGACTGACGGTACTAAAAGAAGCAATCTGTATGCCCCAAATTTACTGCAGCATATTCAGAAACTGTACAAAGCATTCAAGAGCTGAAATAAATTGGCTTGCACGCCCTCAGGCAGCTCCAATGATGATTACCTGGACTACCAATCAATATATATACATGAAAAAAAGCCACCCTGAAGTAGTATTTAGCAAAAACAAATATATACAGCAGCAGAAGAGGTAAGGAAGACCTTAAAGAAATGTCAGGTTAGGAAATAAATAAAGTTCTTAGTCTTTGACTGCAGCTATCAAATACCCAATCTACCTCTCACCACAACGAAGAGCACATCTCGCCAACAACCACAGAGCAGCTGAGTACTTCAGGAGATTTAATGTTATTCAGGGAATTTTTTCTGGGCACGTGACAACAAAGTATTTCCAGGATGTCAGAAGAGAATGAGTTTAGATTCTAGCATTGACCACCAGACCGCTAAAAAAAAAACAGTTAAGAGCATCCTCCAGATAACAGACACTTGTGGGAAGGAAAATGACATACTATCATATTATAAATAGCTCAGACATGATGCTGCTATTACTTAATGAAAGGATTTTTATATAAAATTGAGGCTGTTCTACAGTCAGAAGCAAAAGTGCTTTTGCAGAGATGTACTGAAGCTCCCAAGGAGGAACGAGCCAAGTGCTGTTGTGATGTTATAAACAAATCACGAGCTGCCATTCTCATCTGTATGTAAGAGTCTGTGGCTTAAAGTCGGGCCTCCTCCAGTCCCCCTAGGACCTATTTGCACGTAGTCTTGCTCACATGTATAAGATTTTCTTTTACCATCTATCTAACTCCATACTGGAGTTCAAAATGCACTTTTGATGCTAAAAATAAGCAATAAAAGAACAAGCAAAAACCAGGAAGACAGCTCAAATCCTTGTCGCTGAGCTCTGAAGATTACCACCCAAAGGGCTTTGTCTTGATGCACCCGGCTTCTCGAGGCAGATAAAAACCAAAACCCCATGCCAAAGTGCAGAGCATTTGCAGCTTGACATTTAGTGCTGGGATGAAATACGAGTTGGGTATTTACACGGCTGTAACGAGAAGAGACAAAGATGTAAACAAGGCGAGCCTAGGGACCTTCTTCATACAAAGAAAAAACCCTCCCCACAAAAAAAAGAGCTGTATTTCTTTCAATTTTAACAAATGGGTAGATGACAAGGCATTCATTTAGAGATGACTTGTAGCATTAGAACCCCAGAAAATTATAATTGAAAACATTTGCAGAAAAATCAAGTGTCTTTTTCATCATTTTACTGTTCTAGTTCCATAACTTTTCTGCAAGGAAAGAGGACCAATGCCTAGCAAGTTCCACCACACTGGTGGCATCCAGAGGACAGAGATCATCAGCTGGACAGGAGCCTGCTACCGAAGCATTAAGATTCATGAAGATCCAAGAGTAGCAAGTCTTAAATAAATAAAAACCTTCTTTCAAGGGAGGGGAAAGAAAAATGCAATTGAGCAGAACAAGTACCCCATGTCCAAACTGTCCGCACCTATGTCAAGACTCCCAGCCCCATCCTCACAAAGCTCATCCACAAAAGCAGCTCCATGACCCCACATGAAGGCTGCTCTTCAGCACTCATGATGATGTCATCCAAGCTCTCATACAAACACAGCCTTGCTGCAAGAAAAGAGCCCCAACCCTGGAGTTGGGTGGAAATGAAGCTGGCAAGATGTGTCGTTCCTGGGCGTTTTGCAGCTAGGAGGAAATTTAAAAAGGACCTCAAACAGGAGGCTGGAAACCATAATCGGCTCTCAAAGTTAAGTAGCATTGCCTCTTCTGCTCAGAAGAGGATGCAGTGCCTGAGAAGCAGAAGGATTTTAGGTAGGAAGACACATCTACCAGCCTTGGTGCAAGAACCACCTCCCCAGCTCCAGTCATGGGCCTGGTCCCCAGACCACAGCATGTGCACACCAGAAATCTCCAGGAGAAAAGCGGCTGTTGCCTTCCCTGTGGATAGCTCAGCTGTTCTCGAACCCATGTAGAAAGACCTCTTGCTGGCACTGTATCACCTTCTGGCCCCAGTACTAGAAAGTGACCATCCATAAAGGAATGAGCTGCCTACAGCAGCTAATGTTACAGCTCCTAAGGGATGCAGGCAATTCCTATCACCTACTCCTCCAACTGGCCCACTAACTAGCAGAAGCAGCTTCAGTTCAGCTGATGAAACCCTGGAGACAGTGGTGACGGAGAGAGGGCAGCGAAATGGGCACCACATACTTTGAAGGATGAGGGCTGGACAAAGAGACAAAGAATTGCCCAGACATCTCGACAGCTGCTGTCATTTTATGGAGCACGGCAGGAAGCATCCCTGAAAATCTGCACTTGGCTTTGATCAGCCTGAGGCTGAAGACAGACGAGCATCCCACGGAGGTGCTTGCTGTGTCCCTTCAGTGCAGAACACAAGGCACCAAAAGACTCGAGATGCGAATTTAAGAAAATTCATGGAGTTTGGCTACACACATCTAACCAAAGGACATGCAGATGGCTCTAAGCAGCTGCGGAGGCCCTAGCTGTTCCCTAAGCTCCAAAACCAGTTTAGAACTAGGTGGTCACCACCATAATGTAACCTCTTAGCATGGAGCAGGAGACCACGAGTAAGAGGGAGGGATTGAGCGCTGTACTACATTGGGTGCCGATGCCGGAGGGAGTTCATGACAGCTCAACTTCACTCATTCCAGCCAGAAACCTTCAATGACAAATAAGTCCTTCTCAAGAAACCAACTTGGGAAAAAGGAACATCCAGTCCATTCAGTCCCAGCCAGTGGAAGAGTTACTGGCAGAACAAATCCTCCAGCTATACGGAAGCTGAAGCACCAGCCAGAGGAGCTCCTAACACAGCCTTACATTTTATGGATCCTTTTTAGACAAAGGCTGGCTTGAGCCATAAAGCTGTGAGAACAGGGGAGGCTTCACGCTTGAAAGGCAGCCATGAAGTGTTTCTCTTACACCCCAGCCTTCCAACAAAGAGCTGTCTGTTTCCATTCTTTGGTCAAGTGGTACCTCCAAAGTATGATATGCCCAAGGTCATAATTTGCAAGCCAAGCCAGCTGGCAAACCCTCTCAGCTATTGAGCAGCCTCTCCCCAGGGTCTTGTCCAGGCTTTTGAAGGACAGTTCTAATGGACTTCATGCACTGAGCTCAAGCAAGCCTTAGGCAAAGACAGTGCATTCAAAGTCAAGTCTTCTGCTCCACAAGACTTTGAAGATGACTTCAGAGGGTCAGTCAAGGTAAGCATCTTCCAATGGACAGTCTGCCAGCCAGACTTATGTGTGTTATTGAGAAAACAGATGGCAGCTTGTGCGCTGGAGACGCGGTTGCACCGTGATGGGAGTCCAGCAAAAATCCCTGAAATTTCTCTCCTTTTCCACACACCGAAGTGAAGGAAGGAATGGGCCTATTCAACGCCAGTCTAAGAGATGGATACCAAAACAGCACAAAGATGAATTATCAGTTGGTAGGTGCCATGAGAATGAAAAGCTTCCAGCTCAAAAGGGAAGTATGTAGTGGATCCTTTGGTAAAACCTTGCCGCAGAGGCAGCATTTCCTTCTGAACTTCCACCAACATGTTTAACTTGCATTTTTTCCCTAATTTATAATCTCATGCCCCTTCCTTGAAAGGATTCAACTGCTGCCATAGGCAATCTTTACCATGGAAGATTTACATTGTAGCAAGGAAGGCTCTGAGAAGACAGCAGAAAAACCTAAAACTCAGAATCACAGAAAAACAAAGCAGCAAACCTGGAGGTCTCTGGTCAGACCCTCTATTCAAAGCAGAAACAACTTAAGTCAAGCCCATTCAGGGCAGTCTAGTATGTCTCCAAGGATGGAGATCTTCTTAACCCTGGTCTTCATTCCAGGATTTATCCACCCCAATGCAGCCCAGGGGCAACTTGGTCTCCTAATCCACAAACCACAACATTGCTTTCCAGCCAGTCATCCCAAGGGGGGGGGGGTTTGCATCCCGGGGAAAGGACTTTGAATTGGCCTTTGCTGAACTGCCTGAGGTCCCCATAGACCCATTCCTCCACCCACCAAGGTCCCTCAGAAGAGCAGCCTTGCCTCCACAGTATCAACTACTCCTCCAGCTTGGCATCATCTGTGAACTTACTGAGGATGCATCTGTCCTATCATCCAGGTGATTAACAAAGACATTCAGCAGCATCCACGCTACTATTGATCCTTGGGGAATGCCACTCGTAACCAGCCACCAGCTGGACTTCAGGTCAATGACCACTACTGTTTGAGCCCTGTGATTGGGAGAGTTTCCCAACCATCAGGTCCATCTCTCTTCAGTTCGGTTACAGGAACACTGTAAGACACTGCATTGAAAGCCTTGTTAAACATCAAGGAACAGGACATCCACTGCTCTCCCCATCCACCATACCAATCATCTTATCATAGGAGGGTACTTGGTTGGTCAGGAAACTTGTGCCTTCTGGACTATCAGTGGAAAAGACATTGTTCTTGCTTCTGCAGCCTTTTCTACCCATTACTTTTGGCCAGATATGGACCAATTTCTTGACATATGTTGAATGCTTCAAAAACCCAGAACTAGTGTCAGTAGAGGACTTGGGCCAAACACAACTCTGCAGCCTGGAGCATCTCAATGAGTGGGGAATGAACACAGCCCCTTCTACAAAAGATCATTAAGGTCTCCTCTTAGTGTGCTGGCACACAGATTCTCTTCCGAAGCTCTGTCAAGATGCCATCACCTCTCAAAAATCCATCAAGGGCTCAGCAGCCTGCTGGAGGCAAGGCTCTCTCCAGCTCTGGTGAGGGCAGCCACATTGCAAGCACGGCTCTGTGAATAAGCAGATCACCTCCAGAACGATGCTTGTAAATCCATGCTTCCTTTGCATGTGCCAAAATGAACTTCCAGACATGCCTCTGAAGCAGCCACTCATGCATGATGGCCCAGTACAACTGGCCAAGTGCCCCAATAAACCAAAAAACCCCATTAGATGAAGACCAGTAACCCCGTCCTTGAGTACTTGGTTACTGGGGTAACCAGCAACAAGCATCCTTGTGAATCTGGGAATTTCTCATTTATACTGGTTTGCTGGTAATACAAATCACAAATTTTGGGTCAGGCTAAAGCCTTGTTGACTAGGATGGTTTGAGCGATGGCCACGGGACCAGATCTAAGCTTGAAGCCTGCTCTGAGCAGTGGGGTGGATGGAGACCCTCAGAGGTGACCCTTCCCACGATCCTGTGATGTTATTTCAGGCAGGGAAGGAGCAAAGTTAGTCTGGCATTTAAAAGAGCGATAAGCCCGATGCTCTCAAGCTACGTGGCCCACGAGCAACTCAAACACATCTCCTGCACTGTGCCTGTGCCACACAGCAGCAGGAGGGAGCGCAGAGCGGGGTAGAGCAGTGCAGGACTGCCAGGGTCACACGTGGATTTTGGCAGGACAAAGGGTCCCTGTTGGTTGGACAATGCCAACCCATGCCAGTCTCAAAGCGACAAGCAGCACCAAGACACAAGCACATACAAAGGAACAGCAACATGGCAACACCAAATTTTGGCCATTTGAGACATCAAATGAATCTGTTTTTTACACCTTTGAGTAACTCAGGAGGGGACAGTAAGAGCTGGCCATCTTGGATGCTGCAGCCAAATAGCACCCAAAGGTTCCCTTGACCACTCGCTGCAGCGCAATATGGGGATTTTACATTGACTTCTCATCACCCTAAAATGAAAAAGCTTTAAACAGTGTGTGTAAACAAGAGGGAAGCCAGACAGCGCCTTCCTTTCTTCACCTCCCGGGTTCTTCTTGCAGAGATGATCTGTTTATCGTGCATTTTGTGGGCTCCTCTCCACACACGCAGCACTGATCACGGGGTGCAAAGGCAGCGAGATTTTATTTCCCTTAAAATGGTTTGGGAAAGGATTCAAAAATAATTTCCAACATACTTCAATTGGTAAAAGGTATTTTGTTGGCTTTTAAAAAAAATTTTAATTAGGGGTTATACTTCTGCCCAATATTATCACTAAATTAACTTTAGGGACAGATCAAAGGAAATCCGTATCAGAATTAGTCACTTAAATGAACCGTCTGGCTACGAGCCACATATAATTTCCACCTCCTAGAAAGCACTTTATGAATCAACATTAAATCACAAACCAACCTACACTTAATCCACAGCAAAAAAAATCCAACACACCAGCTTGCAGCTGTTTATCTGCACTGCACATTTTTTGAACCCTCCACTCCAAAGACAAGCTAATGAAGAAACACTTAAGAAAGCAGGATCAGAAAGCTGAACACATCTGAAACAAGTTTAATACCTACATTTGGTCTGACTCTTCTGCATTAAAGAAACTCCAACTAGTCTGGAATTAGCCTTTACGCAACTCCAAACACACAGCATAGGTTCGTTGGTTAAATGATCCTCAAATTCTGTGATTCAGGTAAAGTTGTATCTACAACTGAGCTCTTCAGTGCTATACAAGACACAGGCAAGCTCACAACTACACTTCAAGATACTCTGCTAGAGCATGCCTCATTCCCCTGAAATAATTAGCAATGAACAGGCAAGAAATGATGCTGCAGGGGGAAGAGATGGACAAATCTGAACCACCCAAGCCCATCACTACCAACAATCTTACCGACACCTCTCAGCAGCGCCCTGTCAGCACTGCGTAGTGATTCAGGCACACACAAACTAACATTTAAGCTTTAGCTTCTCATCCCCACAATGGCTCTAACGTGTGACAACCATCCTGGCAAACAGCCAGATCTTAAGACAACACCACGACTCCAGAAATGCAAAAAAAATAGCAGCAACCCAATCCCAACTGCCCATCCCAGCAGAGGCAAATGGTGCGGAACCAACCGAGACCCAACTGCTCAAGTATCAAACAGGAACAAACTGCATCTAATCAAGCACTATTCTGGCTGATAACAAATATTTAAGAAATTTTAAGTCATTTGCACAGAGATGGTTTGTGAACAGAAGATAGCCCACACAAAGGACCTTCACGTTACTACATCCAGACTTGATCCAGCTTGAGATACAAGGAGATACCTTATTTACAAAACAGGAATGATAAGTGAGCATTTGGCCAGTACAGCCACTGCTTGAGGATTAGGGGATGACACTCCAAGCCTTTGGCTTGTCATTGTTGACAGTCAGCAAGCAGTTGGAGAAGCAGTCATTTTCCTTATCAACCCACCGAGAGAAGTCAGGCACCAAAACCCACCACGCTCTCTGCTTTTACATTTTTGTATCAACCTCTGAGCACAAAATCCTCACTTGAAGCTCATCGCTGAGGTTGTACGTTCCATAAAGCTGATGCCTTGCACACCACATCTCAGCGGCATGTCGTTAAAGAGAGAGAAGAAGGGATGACTGGTGCAGAAAGACGGCAAAGGAGTTTTTATTTCCAGCCTTCCTCTAAAAGCTACGGTCCCACAAGCTGGCTTCTGCTGCACTGCTCGCTGCAGCTACGGGCAGGACATGTGCCTGCTGCTGCCTCAGCTCCCTCCTCTGCAAGGGGAGGGAGGATGCAGATCCCCAAGGATAGAGGGTGGCAGAACAACCTCCATATTATGTATTTATAAATTCCTATATATAATTGTATAAAATAGAGGTATAATAAGAGTACTTGCATCTTCAGTGGTGCCTAGTGCAATGGCTAATGAGTTGTATTAGGAGGAAAGGCCTTAATTTCAGGAATGGCCTTCCAATCTGAAAGCAAGCCAGCCAGTTCCTGGTACAGCTAAGGCTGTAATTTATGTTTGCCTTCATGAGCTTCCTGAAGAATGCCACTACTTAAATATCTAAGTTTAGTCTCTTTGTACAAGAAAAATAAGCAGAAAGACCTTTACTTTCCAACACACTTTCCAGGCACTTGCTTCAGTGAACGTCCTGCAACCATCCATCAGCAAACTCCTCGCTGGCACATCCCAAATCCTCTTACCGTACTCCACAACATGCACAAGAAGAGTTTCCAGCTTTTAAACTCTGCTTTGCCACAGGCAGCACTAATCCTGCAGCACCACGCCACGCCAAGCACGCAACACCAGTGACGGGCACGGAGCTAGCACTGCTTGTTAAGCACAATTCCCCCAACCAGTCTCATAAAGAAGCAGCCAAAGCTTCTGTTATACTCTTTATGAAAAATGATGTTAAATCAGACCTCAGCCATCAGCTACCTGCAGCTTTACACCCTCAATTACACACAATACTTTTATCACAAGCTTTCATTTAGGCACAGGGATCAGACAACCTCGTACCTGCAGTGTGAAGTTGCTAAGAAGCAGCATAATATCATCCCCGTACCCAGCAGTAAAACTACCAGGCAGTTTTACCATGACTGGGGCACACTCGTACCCCACGGTGGCTGCGGGCTCCCACTTACCACAGGGTTAAGATCACGCATGCTGACACCTGGCAACATCACCCATCTGAGCAGTTATCTTCTCTCAGCAAGAATGGGGGGGGCTGGACAGCCCGAGGCCTTGAGTAAGTCAAATTTGTTATCTGTTACGTTAATGCTATCAAAAGTACTCACATTCCTCTGGCTTGCACCTGAAAGTTGAAACAAACTCAGTAAAGAATAGTTTAAACAAGCTGAACACACTGAATGAAATCAGGCTGTGCTCCACAGCACCCAAAAGTCTGGAAAACAACTGGAATTAATCCTTGGACGTGGCAAATAAATCTCTGAAAGGATCAGGCCAAATGAGCACAAATAAAAAGCAAGAAGCAGAAATGCTGTCAACCTGGAGTCCAGCTGGCTCACTGCTTGCGTTTAAAACACCCTTGTACATACAACAGTCAGCCCAGAGCTGGAAAGGGATTTCTGAAGGCATTTCTCTTGAGAAGAGATAGGAGAGATATTCGTCTCTGAAAAGCACAGGGATCCCCTTTGTTTACTGGTACAAGAGGTGAGGTGTTTCACACACTTACCTGCAAGGCAGGACAAAAGGAGCCGAGCAGAGAAACTGTTCAGCCACCAGAGACTGGGCAACAGCCAGAACCAGTCAAGGGGAGCAGCACAGAGAGAAGCCTTGTAGGAACACAAAGGCTAAAACCACGTAAGGGCACCCGTGATTTATATTAAAAACAACCTGGACAACATAAGATAAGAGCCCAAAGAAACCACAGTGGAGCAAAACAAACCCCAAGACTTTCCAAAGGCAAAGACATCCCGTCCTTACAGGTGGTCAGGATATTAAAAAATAAAAGTAAGTCCCAAATGCTTTGAGCTGTCCTCTTGATGGGGCAGTTTATACCAAGTGTGGGCAGCCAGAGTGCAGCCTGCAGACCTCTAATGCAGAAGAACCACCTTCAGCCTCCTGTCCTGGTGCTGATAACAGATGAAATCCATCTTCTTCATCCCGTTGCATCCTTTACCCATCCCTGATTCTCCACTCTGCCTCAAACGCTGACCAGGAACTCCTCTAAGCACACTGCAAAATGCTTATCTACCCCACCAAAGGATCCAAATTAATTGTGGCACCGTTACCTCCTGGCCCCCTCAGACAGGGACCTGGCAGCCCAGAGGCCTCACCCAGCAAACACGGAGCACCCACCGCTGCGACCACAGAATTGGGTTATTTCTGGAACAAGAACAATCTCTGAAATAATAATCGCTCTCTTTGAACTGAAATGAGGTCTTTGTAGGGGCATAACCACAGCTGGCAGTGCCCTGATCCACTGAAGGACTGCCTGTAGGCTTGGACCCAGCACCGATCGGCGTTGAGCTGCTTCATGGACCCAAATTCTCCCCACGTGCTTTCTGAACAGCAAAGTCCCCTTCCGGGGGGGTGGGGGGAGGCAAATGAGGAATGTGGCTGTCTAAATACACACACACAACTGATAGGTTTTTCCTCGCTTGGCAGAATAGCTGTGGAAACAAATGCTGCTGCAAAATCTCACAGTTGGATGTAACCCTGAGCGGTGTGCTCAAGTAAATTACAAACAAAGGGGGGAAAAATGTGAGTTTGTGGTAACAAACGGTCTAAAGATTTACCAGCCTGTGGGAAACTGATAGAGCTGAAAGGAGCTCTGCGAAACCCACTTGGGAGGGCGGTGAGAGAGCTGAGGACAGGAACTCTCTGCTCTGCTCCACGGGATTCAGGCTTTGAGATAAATGGCCCAGCAAGGGAGGCAGGAGGCTCACTCCTCCATAAGTCACAACATGAGAGATAAAACTAACCAGACTTCTCCCAGGAAGGCATCAGCAGCCACCGAAGATTTTAGGGGAAGAGCAGACGAGGAAAACTATGTCCCACAATGCCACAAAGGGCACCAGAGCTGCGCAGGGAGCGATGCATCAGTACAAAGGATGACAAGGAGAAACAATAGGCTTTGGAGAGGAGAGCAAACAAAGTCACCCCCAGCTGTACAACTGAGAGGGAAAAAATCTGTTTCCACCAGGACAATGCAAGGTGGGAAAACACACACCGACTCCCAGATTTAGCCTTAAGGCTAAAGTTTGGGGAGAAAGAGCTCGCCATCCGTCTCTTACAGACCCGAGAGACGAGGAACAGGGCTTTGGCTCCATCACAGATGCCCTCCGACGCCTTCGGCCCCTCCC
>JAVJGI010000060.1:71576493-71588624 GCA_035590275.1 Ibycter americanus | reverse complement strand
GGTCGGTGCAGTTTGGAAAACTGTATAGCAGGGGAGCGGAGATGAGTACAGTATAGAGGGGAGCAGTATAGTGGGGGCCCGGGGGTGGGTACAGTGTAGAGGGGGAGCGGGATAGTAGGGGACAGGAGAGGCATATGGTATAGAAAGGAGCAATGTAGCGGAGGACAGGAGATGGGTACAGCATAGGGAGGGAGCAGTATAGCAGGGAACTGGGGATGGGTACAGTATAGGGGAGTGAAGTATCGTAGGAGACCAGGCATGGGGGGTGTATGGAGGGGGGGCAGTGTAGTGGAAGGCAGGGTACAGTATAGAGGGGAAGGGGACTGCGGATGGGCACAGGGGGAGCACAGTACAGTATAGAGGGAGTACAGTATAGAGGGGAAGCAGTATAGCAGGGGACCATGGATGGGTACAGTATAGATAGCTGTATAACAGGGAAGCAGGGATGGGTGTAGTGTAGCAGGGGGCCTGAGGTTGGTTACAGTAGAGAGAAAGCAGTATAGCAGGGGACTGGGACTGAGCTCCTTACGGCAGTGGAGCGGGATAGCACCTGGCGACGGGCATGGGGCCTCAGAGGCATTTTAGAGGGGTCCGGGCACTGCCTGCATTGAGCTAATGGGTGGATGGTGCTGGTGCTCCCTGCTGCTGCAGCTGGGCTCTGTCCCATCCCATCCTGCCCCACATCCCCGTGCAGCCGTGGGCTGGGGGACTGGCACAAGGTGGGTCCGGTGACGGCACTGTCCCCGCAGGCCTGCGCAATGCCCCGCGCTGCTGGGACGTCATCCAGCCCCTGCTCTGCGCCGTCTACATGCCTAAGTGTGAGGATGGCCAGGTGGAGCTGCCCAGCCAGACCCTCTGCCAGGCCACCCGGGCCCCCTGCACCATCGTGGAGCGTGAGCGTGGCTGGCCTGACTTCCTCAAGTGCACGCCCGATCGCTTCCCTGAGGGATGCCCGGTATGGCGGGGAGGACACGGGGAGGGGGGGACGCCCCACTGCACTGCCATGGGTTCCCCATCCCCACAGGGCAGTGGGAGTGGGGAAATGCCAGCTGTCCCCAGCCCTCCACGGGGGACTGATGTCCACCCTGGCAGCACAGCCTTTGCCATGGGGGTGCTGCCTCCTCTTCCTCACAGCCTTGCTTCTCCCCCGGCAGAATGAGGTGCAGAACATCAAGTTCAATAGCTCGGGACAGTGTGAGGCGCCACTGGTGCGGACAGACAACCCCAAGAGTTGGTATGAGGACGTGGAGGGTTGCGGCATCCAGTGCCAGAATCCACTCTTCACTGAGAAGGAGCACCGCGAGATGCATGTATACATCGCCGCCTTCAGCTCTGTCACCATCTTCTGCACCTTCTTCACCCTGGTGAGATGCAGGGGGACGCGGGGAGGTGTCCCCAGAAGGGGACTGGGCACCAAGCTGTCCCTTACTCCCCTGCATCCACCAGGCCACGTTCGTCGCCGACTGGAGGAACTCCAACCGCTACCCCGCCGTTATCCTCTTCTATGTCAACGCTTGCTTCTTCGTCGGCAGCATTGGCTGGTTGGCACAGTTCATGGATGGTGCTCGCAACGAGATCGTGTGCCGGGCCGATGGCACCATGCGGCTGGGAGAACCCACGTATGTGTCACCTTTGTCGCCATCCCACCATGGCCACGTGCCGAGAGGTGTCCCTGGGGCCAAAGAGGACTCTTGGGGTTTCCTGACCTCTTGGGAGCATGGATGATGCTCCACTCTTGGGGTATGAGAGACCCCCTTCCTCCTCCCTGTCCCCTCGGTGGAGGTTGGTGACGCTCCTGTCTCGCCTCCCCCCACGTAGCTCCAACGAGACGCTCTCCTGTGTCATCATCTTTGTCATCGTTTACTACTCGCTGATGTCGGGTGTCATCTGGTTCGTCATGCTGACCTACGCCTGGCACACCTCCTTCAAGGCGCTGGGTACCACCTACCAGCCGCTGCTGGGCAAGACCTCCTACTTCCACCTCATCACCTGGTCCATCCCCTTCGTCCTCACTGTTGCCATCCTGGCTGTGGCACAGGTAACAGGACCACAATACCATGTCCCAGCAGTTCCCTGCCAGAGTGACGCGCATGGGGCGGGGTGGCCACAGTCAGCTGAGCTCCCCTGTCCCCATCTCTGCCAGGTGGATGGTGACTCTGTCAGCGGCATCTGCTTCGTGGGGTACAAGAACTATCACTACCGGGCCGGCTTCGTCCTGGCGCCCATCGGGCTTGTCCTCATCGTGGGGGGCTATTTCCTCATCCGGGGTAGGTGCGGGCTTGTCCCAGTGTGGGGACAGGGGCACTGTGGGTGTCCCCCTCACCGTGACCTCCTCATCCTTCCACTGCAGGGGTCATGACGCTCTTCTCTATCAAGAGCAACCACCCTGGGCTGCTGAGTGAGAAGGCGGCCAGCAAGATCAATGAGACCATGCTGCGGCTGGGTGAGCGGGGCTCCATCAGCACCAGTTCCCTGGGAATTTGAGTGGGAGTGGGGACATTTTGTCCCCTGAACCCAGACAGCCCCACTCCACCTTCCCAGGGGTGGCTGCAGTGGGGGACAAAGCTGTAGTGATGATGGCGCGGCCCTGGTGCAGCATCTTTGTCCCAGTGTTGCTGGAGTCCGGCTAAACCAGGGATGTCCTACTTCTCTTCCAGGCATCTTTGGCTTCTTGGCCTTCGGCTTCGTCTTCATCACTTTTGGCTGCCACTTCTACGACTTCTTCAACCAGGCAGAGTGGGAGCGCAGCTTTCGGGAATATGTCCTGTGAGTGGGACAGGGATGGGAGGGCAAGCAGGATGCTCGCAGCATCCCAGCACCTTGTGTTTAGCAGGGGACATTGGAGGGTGGAGACCCTCAAGTTCCCCACCAACACTGCCACCGCATCTCCACTCTGCAGAGCTGTGGGGCATCCTTGGTGTTCCCTTCCTTATGGCCACTGTCCTGCGTCTGTCCCTACAGGTGTGAAGCCAATGTGACCATTGCCACGCAGACCAACAAGCCCATCCCGGACTGTGAGATCAAGAACCGACCGAGCTTGCTGGTGGAGAAGATCAATCTCTTTGCCATGTTCGGCACTGGCGTCTCCATGAGCACCTGGGTCTGGACCAAGGCCACCCTCCTCATCTGGAAACGCACCTGGTGCAGGTGGGACCCCGCGGATGTCGCCACAGCTGTGTGTGGCCCTTTCTGCCCCATCCAACATCCTGAGATGTTGGGAGGTCATTCCCAGACTTTTGTCTATCAGCTCTATGGGTTGTGGGCTCACAGCAGACAGTGGTTCAGAAATGGAGTGGCTTCTCCCACTTTGCGAGTGTCTCACATCCCATTTGTGGGACATCTTCATCCCCAGGGGTGCCATCCAGCGCAGTCCCTGGCCCTTGGTGTCCCTGTCCAGAGCGGGAAAGGGAGATGGGGAGGGTCCCTTTGCCCCCAGCTGCGATGCCTGGGGTTGTGTGTCCCTGTGCCTGGGCCACCCTGTGTCCGTGCTCTGAGCCGCCATGTCCCCAGGCTGACGGGGCAGAGTGATGACCAGCCCAAGAGGATCAAGAAAAGCAAGATGATTGCAAAGGCCTTCTCCAAGCGCAAGGAGCTGCTGCGCGACCCAGGCCAGGAGTTGTCGTTCAGCATGCACACTGTCTCACACGACGGCCCTGTGGGTACGTATCCATGGCAGGGGACCATCTCGGCGGCACCCCGGGGTCCCCAAAGTCCCTGCTCTTGACCGGCCTCCCCTATTGTTGTTGCAGCTGGTTTAGCATTTGACATCAATGAGCCGTCGGCTGACGTGTCCTCGGCGTGGGCCCAGCATGTCACCAAGATGGTGGCCAGGAGAGGGGCTATCCTGCCCCAGGACATCTCTGTGACACCCGTGGCGACGCCTGGCAAGTTCTTGGGGTCTGCGTGGGCCATCTCTTGGGGGGACGAACCAGGCTGAGGGTGTTGGGGATGTGCAGGGAGGCAGAGCCAGAGGGCTGGGGCTGGTGGGGGGCATGCAGGGCAGGATGCGGCTGCTCTCACCCGCCCTGTCTGGTGTCCTGCAGTGCCGCCGGAGGAGAGAGCTAACCTCTGGGTGGTGGAGGCCGATGTCTCTCCTGAGCTGCAGAAGCGCAGCAGCCGCAAGAAGAAGCGGAGGAAGAAGAAGAAGGAGGTGTGCCCAGGCTCTGAGCGCTGCCTGGGGGGCTCCGTAGCCCCTCCGGCCCCCAGCACCATCCCTCACTTGCCCCGGCTGCCCCCCCAGCCCTGCCTGGTTGCCTTCGCCCCTGACATCCTTCCGGGGCTCCCGCCCAGCCAGCCCGAAGCCACCTTTGCTGGGAGGCCATGGGACGGCCACCGCAGAGCCAATGTCTTCCACCTCATCAGCAACCCCTTCTGCCCCGAGAGCGGATCCCCGGAGGAGGAGAGTCCTGGCCCCAGCAGCAGGTGCCGGCAGCACAATGGGGGTCCGCTCTGGCCCCCCGACCCTGGCACACTGCCCCGCGGCGGGGGGACGAGGACTCAGGGCCGACGGGCTGTCTTGGCCCCCATCCACTCTCGGACCAACTTGGTAGAAGCAGAGCTGCTGGACACCGATTCAGACTTTTAAGCCTGGAGGGATGTTGCGAGGGGACGGGGACCTTTGGGGTGACACCCGAAGCCTCATCCGGCACAGGCAGCCTGTGAGGGGACAGTGAAGCCCACCCTGTCCCACCAAGGCCAGTCCCGAGCATCCCCCTGGCTCGGCCATGGCTGATTTCTCCCCTCGGAGGATGGTGTTTCTTCCTGCATTGCCCAGACTAGACTCTATGCACATCCCATCCCGGCAAGACACCAGCAGAACAGTTTTGGGATGTCCTGGCATCACTGGGAGAAGAGAAACGGGGTGTCAGTGGAACAAACACCACCTAGGTCCTGCAGGGGTTTAAGGACAAGGGGGACGCTGCCTTTGCACCAACAGGGATGGGGACTGGTGGTCCCCCCGGGACAGCGGTACCAGGCAGCGGGTGAGTGTAGGTCAGGGTAGATTTTGGTAAGTTTTGTCCTGTGTCCCGGGGTGCTGGGACCCGCTGACACCCCTCGCTCACCCTCCACCCCCACCCACGGCTAGATGGTACGTAGAGCTTACAAACACTTGTGCCAATAGTTTTTTTTATTTTTATTTTTTAATCTTTGTATAATACACCGAGATGTGATGGCTGGGCACGGCCTCCACTCGGGTGCTGCGGCCAAGAGCAGGATGAGCTGACCCCCTTGCCTCACGGGGCGGCAGCAGCATCCCCAGGGTGCACCCATTTTTCTGGGTGCACCCATATTTCTTCAGGGGTCCCAAAGTGCCTTCCAGCTCCCCAGAGAGCTGAACCAGACCCAAAATGGAGGGTTGGTGGGATAGTGGTCCCTGACCACGGGAAGCGGGGAGCCACACTGGAGTGCACGGGCACTCCCTGAGCCATGACCCAAAAAAAAACCCATACGAAACTTTAAAACCCTGGGGTGTGCAAGGTGAGTTGGGGTTGCCTTTGCTGTCCAGGTGCACCAGCCCCCCGAGCAAAGCTTTTTATTTTTTTTTTTTAAGAACCAACTCCCCACCAAGTCACAGGAAATCCGGCCGAACCCTGAGGTAGGAGGACTCCAGTCCCTGCTGGTGTTTTGTATCTGTCCGTTATCCCTGTACACATCTTTATTAAATCCTGGTAGGCTCCTGGCTTTCTCGCTATCCCAGTGACCTCCACGGGTTAATTTTTGCTGTGTAAAGGAAAACCCTCCTGTATCAGTATTAAATTTGCCAAGTTTCCATTGCCAGTGGCTGCCCTGGGCTCTTTGGGGAGGTTTTGAGTGCGGGGAAATGTTGCGGGGTTTTGCCCTTTCTCCTAAAAAGGCTCCAACTGCGCTAAAAACTGCTTTAAATACTGCTAAATACTGATTTAAAGTGTTTTAAAAACTGCTTTAAACTGTGCTTAAAAACTGCTAAAAACCGCTTTAAACTGCATTAAAAACTGCCTTAGAAACCGCTTTAGAAATGCTTTAAAAACTGCCAAAACTGCTAAAACCTGCTTTAAAAACTGCTAAAACGTGCTTTTAACTGCTTTAAAAATTGCTAAAAACTGCTTTAAACTGCTGTAATCCCCCCGTCCTGGCCACCTCGCCTGCAGACGGCAGGTGTGAGGGGCTGGAAAGATCTGCGGGTGCTCTGGGGACTGTTACGGGGGACACTTGCTGGGCTTGGGTCGCAATATTGGGGGGTCCTTTGCCAGCAGATGGCACTACGGGCTTAAATATCCCCAAACCTGCAGCGGGGTGGCCCCGGTTTCGGGGTGCTGCTGGGTGCCTTGGCCAGAGTGGGGTCCCGCAGGCACCTGCTGCTGCCCGCAGCGCTGGGCAATGGGCTGTGTGGATGGTGCTTTTGGGGAGAAACGCTGCTTTTGGAAAGCGGCCTTTTTTTATTTCACTTGTGAGTGAGGCATCCAGGTGCTCGGTTATCCCAGAGACCAGGTGTCCTGCTGAAATTTGGGTGGAATTGGCTGGTGAAAATTGCATTTTCCCTGATGGTTTTTGGCAAGTGGGGTGGGCTGACCCCACTCTACTGCTGTTGCAGGGCTCTGCGCTGGGGCCAGTGAGAGCGGGAAGCCAGAGTAAAGGCTGTTTTATCTGGGGTGAAACAAAATGTTTATTATATTTTTGTGGGCTTTTTTTTTTAATGATTTATATTTTTTTTTGAGGTCTTTTTGAAAAGAAAAACTAATTGTAGCAGCTGTTCCTAAATATATATATAGTTTATATATATACACCGTTTTGAAACAAAAAGCTTAATTTTACTTAATTTTGGAAACAACAGGAGATGTCCTGACCCCACCACATCCCCTCTGTTTTCCCCCAGGTACCAAAAAAGCCCCCTCAATTCAGCACACAAGGACAAAGAAGTGAGTTTTTTTAAGGAAGAAAAAAGCATTTATCCTGGGCAACACCCATCTTCCTTGCAGGGGGCTCAGAAGATGGAACCAGGTCTTTGCTCTAGTGGGGAAAAATGAGAAGCAACCACCAAAAACCCCCCCATTTAAATGGTTATGATTAAAACATCTTGGTTAGAAGGGATGAAATGCCTGGCACAGGACAAATTCAGCCCCGCTTCTCACACCTGTTGTGCCAGGAGCATCCTGCCCTGGCACCATGTTGGGAGCACCAAGCATCCCCACCCAAAAGTGGCCGGTGGTCCTGCTCAGCACCATGGGTGCTCGTGGTGGTGTACACTGCTCAGTGTCAGGTTCTGCAGGGGAGTAAGAATTAAGAAGAATAATTAAGAAGGCAGGGAGGTGCCTTTGCCTTGTCTCTCCCACCATTTCAGCTCCAGGGAATTTTCCTCTGGCCATGGGATGGGGACGGGTAGCACAGCAGCTGCCAGCCACAACCGTGGCTTTACCCTGACTGATGCTGCTTCTAGGGAAACCACAGCCAGGAAACCACTAATGTGAGCAGCAAAAGCTGTGCGGTCGCCCACAGCGGCACTGATGCGCGTGGTGTGGGACTGGGGAAAGGACTGGAGAGGTCCAGGGCGGCCAAGCCAGCTCCGATGGAGGAGAGGCCGGGACCAGGCAGTCCCAGGTTGGCCAAGCCAGCTCTGGTGGAAGAGATGCTGGGACTAGGGCAGTTCTATTAGGGACAAGGACAAGGCTGGACCAGGGTCCTGCTCCCTACACCATGTCCCCGAACTTTTCCCCAAGAGCATCTTCTCCCTCCACCTCTATCAGCATTGGGGAAGGTTACTGGCAAGTTTTAAGGACCCAAGGGATGAATCTCCCTTTGGTGACCCAGGTGCCACCTGCTCAGCTCCTTGGCTGGCAAAACCCAATTAATTTCCCCAGCTGTACATCGAGTATCCTCAGGAAAGAAAGGGAAGATCTCAAATGGTCACACGTAAATAACATCCTTTTATTTATTATTCTTTTCCCTCTTGGTGAGAAGCAATATTTCAGGCTCCACTTCACATTACAAAGGAGCGAAGAGCCCTTCCTCTTCCCCCTGCCTGCCTTCCCATTGTGAAACAGCTTTAATATCTTCCAGTTATTATTTTAAGCTGATTTCCTAAGGAAACAAGGCTCATAGGATTACATGCCTGTGCATTTGTCTGTCTGTCGGGCATCCCCCCTGCACAGTACTCTGCTGTTCTCGGCAGAGAAAATTGCAGGTAAAGATTGCAAAGATTTCATGAAAATCGAGTGCAGGGAGAGGAATTCCACACATGCACGCACCCCTATCCCGCTGTTCTGCCTTTTAAGTGGTTTTGGGAGGTGCAGGAGGGTCGCGCACCTCCCTAGACACCCTTGAGAGTGTTCATCGGGGCTAGGCAGGGAGGTTTCAAGGAATCTGGATAATATTCACTATGAATACATTTAACCATTCACCCCCGGGGACAAATGTCAGCGCTAGCTGGCCATCTGGTTGCCTTTGCCATAATTAAATGAATGAAAACTACGACAGCGCAGGCTGGTCACAGGGACATTGCCAGAACAAATCAATAGCTGCAGTAAAATTGGATTGCTTGCATCAAATGTCCAAATGCCATTAGGCAGGGATATAGCCTGAATCATCTTAAATTCCTATCTGTAGTACAGGAGGTACAATTAGGAGAGCTAATATAGTGTGGTATCAACTTCTAGTTTGGGATTATATATATATATATATAGGTAAGATGACTACTGTGTCTGTTGGCTTACAATAGGGTATTACAGACTTAAAGAAGTGAAAAACTTCCATATAAATATCTTCCCCCCACCCCCTTCATCTCTGGAAGGCTTAGCCTTTGTAGCAGTGCTCTGTGGCTGGATCACTGTGTGCCACAGGGTTTTACAGGAGCTGGCACCATCCCTGTTAAGAGAGGCTGGGCTGCTTTTAACTAGGATCAGGGAGGCGAAGAGGATCTGTGCCGAGCAGTCCTGCCCTCCGTCACTAACCCCAGCATGCTCCCAGCTGCTGGCTTGATTTTTTTAGGACTGAACATCACAGGAACAGGCAAATCCAGACCGTGAAAGTGGCTGAGGCTCTGCTGACCCAGTAACCAGCCTGGTCTCCTCCCAGGCATCATCGCACTATGCCAGCCATTCCTCACAGCGCAGTGTGGTCAGATGGAGGATTTCAGGGCAATACGGCAATTCACGAGCTGGATGGCTCAGCCACGCTTGATTTTGCAGCTGTTGTGGCGGAGAAAAACCCGAGTTTTCTTTGTTTGTGCAAGATCAAAGTACGGGTGTCTGCACCAGAGCACACGCGTGTCTGCCTGGGGTTTTCTTCCATCCTTCCGTCTCTGGTTATCACGTGCCAGGGAAGCAAAGGGGATAGAGATGACTACGAAATGTCTGACATTGATGTCTAATCTCGCTCTTCCCTCACCTTTGGGCTACAATATGCTCCCTTTGGGGGCTTATGTACGCTGGTTCCCAGGCAGCACAGGCATCTGGGTCCCTTCAAAATGGGACCCTACAAGCCAGGCCTGCGGGCATTGTGGGGTGGACTGGGTCCAGCTTGGTTCCACTATGCACAGTGTGCCCATCCCCAGCCCATCCGGGAACGAGGTATTTCCACACCAGCACACAGAGGTGTACCAGGCTGGAGACAACAGCTGAGCCTGCCCTTACAGCCCTGGGAGAGACCGCAGCCATTTTACTCCTTTTCCAGCTTAATTTTGGTGTTTGCGGTTATCATTGGTACGAGAAGCTGGGCTGTCTCCTGCACAGATCTACACGCAGCCACAGCTGTCAAGGGGAAGACTCTCTTCCATCCAAGGCTGCTTTCTCCAAAGGTGCCCAAAACCTACTTTCAGGCAAAGGCAGCCCTGCCTCGCTGCCCATCTCCTGGCCCTCTTGTTTTCTTCCACATGCACAGCATGGGGAAGGAGCCAGCCTGAACCTCTCTTGTAGGCACCGCTGGTGCCACTCTCACAGAGCCCCAGTTGTTCGAACCACTCAATCCTCCCTAACCAAACGGCCTCTCCCTTCCTCTCCCGATATCCTTTTTTTTTTTCCCGATAAATTGTCAAGTACAGCCTAGCACATTGCTCTGGTAGTGTGGACCATTTGCTGGGTCACTGGCAAGCTGCGATATCATCTATTTGCTCAGTAGGCAAACGGTGGTTTGTGCCCTGATACGACAGAGGCATCTCCTGTTAGCACCGGGGGTGTTTGGACACGCTGAGATTAGTATATGACTTTTTTTCCCAGGAAAATACCATCCCTGTCAGTAACCCCATTTGAGGACTGCACTCTTTAAAAGGTGAGCAGGGTGAGTGCAGTGAAGATCCTATGCTGAGCCAGGTGGGTGATGCATGGCAGGGGTGCGGGTAGCGCAAAGGACCAAACTTGGGGTCAGGATTTTGCCTGAGCAACAGATTCCCCTAGGTCAGGTGTGTGCAAAACAACCCAATGGGGTTTTTTTGTCAGATTGTGGATCTGCAGCACCAGGAGATGATAACATCTGGTGGATTTCTGCCCAGGGGAATCAGCACTCCAGGTCAGCACAAGCCCCACTCTGCAGCAGAAACCCGTGGTGCTGCAGGAGCTGGGGCTTTGCATGGAGCCTGCTCTTGTCTTACGGCTGCAAGAAACACGTAGCGTATATCGAAGGGGAGGGATATTAATCTGCTACAACTTCAAATCCCTCCCACTGCAGCTTTCAAAGTTTTGCTTTCAAAGGCCCCTTCTGAGACTGCAATCTGTCCTGAGACTGAGCTTTCTGATGCTAGGGAGGGGGAGAAATGTGCTGTGAAACGCACACGCAAATTCTGATTTCACTTCAGTAAGGAAATAGCATAAGTTCAATAAAGTTGGGATTTCTCCCCAGCACTTTCCACGCACAAAGTAATGTGCTGCTTTTCCTTTAACTTCAGTCCTCCTCACATATTCCTCCCGTCATCCCCTCTGACGTCTCTGGTACAGGGTTGCCTTTGGAGCCCATTAAATGCTTTACAGCCCTTTCTCTCCTCGCCTCCGTCCTAGACATTTTCCAGTCCAGCTGCCACCCTTGCATATAATGAAACCATTTTTCCTCCTGTCCCCAGCGAGTTTTTACCAATGCAGCATGTCATCAGCTGCTGACCAGGTTCTTCCTCTCCAAGCATGAAATCCTCCTTCAGCTTCTCAGAGTTTCCTGCCCCTCTCCCTTGATCTCTCCTCTGCCTCCTGATTTTGGGGTTCTTCCTGTGGATTCCTCCTCTGCCTCAATTCACAGCCAGCTCATCTCAAACACCAAGCTCACCCAGGGCTTGCGAGTGACTCAAAGGCTCTGGGCTGCTGGTGTTAACTTGGCAATCAGAAACTCTCCTGGTCATTGCAATCTTGCCAGTTGTTTTGTCCTGCACGTTTCTAACTTCTGGCATTTTTGGAGGATCCTGAAACTCCATGCGAGCTTGCAGTATTTCACACCTCTCCATATTCCAGCCTCTTCCGCATCCCTCTGGCTTGGCTGATTGCAGCCCCCTTGGTATCAAGAAACTGTTGTTTTGCCTCCAACCGGCCCGACACATTGGACGCAGCCTCCCACCCCTCAAACAAGACAGGAATGTTGCGCTCACTCTGTGTTTGCAGAGCCCCGGACCCACGGTCTTTGCTTCTTGGCTTGTGCCCAGGGATACTGCGTTAATCCTAATAACGGTAACAGCAGTAACTAGAAAAACCCAAACAAACCAAGGACGGGTTTGAATGCCCCTTCCCTAAGAGGAGCTTTCCTGAAGAACTGGATTTCGGAAAACACGGCTCATTACTGGCTTTTGCTCATGGGAAGGCCCTGAAGCAGGGCTGACCCGTGCAGGGGCTCCGTGGGCTGGCTGGGCCTGGCCGACAGCAGCGTTCCGGGCTCTTGCGTGCCGCGCTCGCTGTGCCACAGCATCTCAGCTCCCTGTTTCCGAGGGTTTTGCTTGTGGCGGCGCAGCGGGCCCAGGAGAGCAGCCTGGCACGGCCCCTTGCGCTGCGGGTGCTCAGCGGCCTGCAACGGGTGGCACGACGGGCACCGGCCAAAACGCAGACATTTCCACTAAAATGTGAAAAAAACCCGCAAACTTCTGCACAGGAGCGGGGTGTGTGTGTGCGTCAAGCGCGGCACCGGCCGCCCAGAGAGGGTGCGGGGGCCGCGGGGCGCCCCCACGGCCCTGACGGGACCGCGCCTGCCAC
>JAVJGI010000060.1:71553369-71576393 GCA_035590275.1 Ibycter americanus | reverse complement strand
ATGGGGGTTTCATTCTGCTCCCCATCCGTGTCTCCCAGCTCAGGGGGCTGGGTACCTGGAGAACAACTGGTCTTACTATTGAAGACTGAGGCAAAGAAGGCATTAACCACCTCAGCCTTTTCCTCATCCTTTGTCACTAGACCAGAAGCAAGCATTTGTTGTGGTTTTGTCTTTTTTTAATGTCACGTGGTTTTTTAATGTGTAATTTTAAGATTCTTTTGTAGGAAAAAGTAGAGACTAATTTTTGGAGCTTTAGAGTGAACCTATTTTGGTCTTCAGCATTTTGAAAGAAGCAGGAGGAAAAGAATTATTTGCCTTCAAGAAGGATAGAATTAGTAGTTTATTTGACCATGGTAGTTGAATGTAACTTTCCAGTTCCTTTAAGCAAGGTTAGAAATAGCTCTTTTGGTAGCAGAGTTTACAAAGGTGTTGCCTGGAGTGCACTCTCACTCTTCTCCCTGCTGGTCTGTGTCCAGGTTTCACTTGTCTTTCAGAAGGGAAGAGTGTTTGATAGCGTTTGGAGAGGCCATCTGTGCAGTAAAAGCCATTCCAGGCTTTTCCTCTTTGCGACCGGTTACTGTGTCCTTACCTGATTTTTGACAAATATCATCTTGTTCCATTGCTCTCTTTCCAGAATACTGCTGCAGAGGTAATTTTCCTGATGGCTTATGCAATGGCTCTCTGTAACTGTGCACAAGTTCTCATCTCCACTCCACCAAGGACTTATCTGTATTCTCAGACCTTTTCACAGCCTCTTCTCCTTTGGAAGTCAATGTCCTAGTGTCATCCTTGATGGCAACTCCCACCAGCCATTTGTTAGCACAGAGATGGCTTGCTTGGAACCACATCTTCCGTGTTGCCTTTGTGCTTTGAAGGAGGTTGGCACAATCATCTGCAAAACTGCCATTTATCCTTCTTAAAGTTCGTTGCTGGATGCTGATAGAAGCCTGACAATAGAAAGGTTTTGATGCGGTAACACTCCTCATCATAGGGGGAGCTGAAAGCTATGTCAGTGTGTGGCTTGCTCTACTGTTACACGCAACTAATGTGTTTTCATTCTTTTTCTGATACAGGAGTATAAAACTGAAGGAGATGGAGTATGGAGACTAAAGATCTTGGCTTGGAAAGGAAGGGGTAGACAACGCAGTTGATATCCTGGTCTGGGCACAGGTGGAGGATTTGGTAGGAGGACCTGCAGTGCTGAGGTGTTCAAGTCAGAATGCAGCTCCCAAGGACTGGAATATTGGCTGATACTGTCTTTCCCTGTTTCCTGTCAGCTTTTATCCAGCTCTTTTCCTTATCTAGAATCCATGGTCTTCTGGGCTCAGGGCTGCTGTGAAGGCCTAACCAGCAACACTTGTCATAAAACAGTGACTTTATTCAGTATCCTAGATCTTGCATCCTTCCAAAAAAAATAAGGTTTTTTTTTTCTGCGTTTGGATCAAATATTAAAAGTCATCATAACTTAGCTGTTAGAGCTAGAAGTGATTTTGTACAGGGCCAGAAATAAAAGATTCCTAGCTATCAAGTAAGAAAGTGCTAATAGCATGCCAGAGCTCTGCATTAATATTAGCTATTTCCTCTGCTTCTGCTTTATTAGTACCGCTGTGATCTATTTCTTGTGCTCTGATGGATGTTGAGATCTGACCTCCTGCCACTGAGACTGATGACAGGAGAGCTGCAGCTTAGAATGAAGGTATTTTAGACTGCAGTGTTTTAAACACTGCTGTTAAGTATTGCTGAAATATCTACAGTCTTGCATGGAAAATCTTATTTCAAGCTTAAATAGAGGAGTCAGGGGGGTGGTTTTGTTACCACCTTAGCTTTCCTGCTGTAATCATTATTTCTGAACGTAAGCATGAATTTTAGCTGGTGGGAAAAAGCTCTGGAGAGGAGAAAGACCAAGCAACAAGATAAATAGTGGAAGAAGTGCTGAATACCAGACTATCCCTCATTTTTGTTGTCTGACTTTGTAATGCATTTAAATAATGCATAGATGAGCACAATACAAGCAGAACAAATTAGGCTTCAATACAAGGATTGTGGGAGAGGAAGTCTGTTAAACTACTGTTGCATCTCCTTGCCAGAGCAGTGTCCTGCCTTACTGGGTAACCTCGCCAGTGCTGCTGGTGTTCACAACTCCCATCAAATTAGTGGTATCTGCTTATTTTAGAAATGCTTTTTAATTTAGTCTTTGAGGTTTGCTAACTGAAGGCATTATGTTACACATGGCAGACTTTGCTAGCTTTTCTGGTTCTCACCTCTGTGCTTCATTTATCAAATAAGGTATTTTGCTCAGTCATTTATGTGGTTTTTGATCCATGTGATTCATCCCTAGCCACGTGAGTTGGAAGACATTGTAGAAAATGGGATTTTCTGGGACACTGAAGTAGCTAATCTTTTTGAAAGCCTCCGTTGTTTGCTGTGCAGGAATTAAGTCAAAGGAGTGCCTTGCAAGTGTGGCACAAAGCTGTATCTCAAAGGGTTCCCAGGCTTAAGTCAGTTAGGACTGTGCTGGTAATTTTTTAGGAGCTGAGGACCATGTATACAGCTTCTGTATCTACATTCTCTCTGAGGAGATATTGCAAACAGTGCAAACATTTCTTTCTGCTACCCCTTTTAAAGCTAATGCAGGATCATATGCAACATTACAGAACACAGTCTGCAGGGTAGATGACCAAAGCTGATACCGCTAAAGGTCAGATTTTGCTGCTTCTTGGTTTGCCTTTGGGAAGAATGCTGGGGTTTGGACATTGAACGTTGGGAAGGAGAAATGTAATGTTGTTTTCAGTTTCCCAGGGTAAGAAATGGATCTTCATCCTGTTGTGCCTAGGAAAGCGTCCGTACGGACATTAGTACTGTAGGTCCAGGAGAAATTCCATAGAGCAGAGGTTATGAAGGAGAAAAAAAATTAAATTAAGAAGAAAATAATTTGTATTTTAATAGGGAGAGAAATGATATTTGGCTTTACTATCCCAGGTAATTGACCACTGGTTGGGTACCTGTGGAAAGTCTCAGTCTCAAGTAGTCCTGCTTTCAAAATTCCCAGGAAGAGGATCCAGACTGGCTTTATTCAGCAGGAAGAGTTACATCCTAATGTGTTGGATATTTAACTTGTCTTGTGCCAAGATGTTTGTGTTTGAATTGCTTAAGGACTACAGATGGAGCAATGTAGTGTTTGTTTCTTCCTCTGAACTAGCTAGATTGCTACTCCTTGCCTCATTTTATAGACCTGAAGCCCCAAAGGAAGCTAGAGTAGGTTTTAGGGAGTTCCTTTGTTTAGACTAGGTCAGCTTTGCTTGTTACAGCTGTGTTTAAATTACAGGAATATTTTCCAAACAACTTTACCAACCATAGTATGGGCATTGTTCAAAGAAGAAACTTAAAAGTCACAGTTTGAAACATCATCCTGCAGCTCACGGGCTCTTGTGCCAAACTTTCCATGTTTGATACTCCAGGGTTGCCATGTTGTTTTATTCTCCCAATAAGTAGGACTAATTCTTTTGTCACCTTTGACTTGATATGATGTCATTGTACTTACTTTATTTTTCTTTTATAAGAAAATTGAGGGGAGCATGTTTGACTAAAGAAAATAGTATTTAACTTTGGTTTTGCTCTGGCTTGGGCTCATCCATAGCTTCCATGTGGATAAGAGCGACAGAACGCTTGCTGGAGACGGATATAGAAGCGGCGCTTCTCTGAACAAAACAGTTTTGTTTTTTCAGGTTTTTTTCTTTTCCGTTTTTCTTCTTTTTTTTGTCAACATCCTCTCCAATAATCCAGGCTTTTAAGTTGGTTTAAATTGGGTTATTCAGTGCTAATGTTATGCAAGATTCCTGATTAGTGGTGTGGAGTTGGAGTTGTGAGACTACTTGGAGCTATGATGGAATTAAGTAACCGTGGCAACCATTATAATTAAAATAGGCTTCCTTGGGAAGCAGGGCTCTGTGTGTCCATGTGTACACATTTGCTGCATTCATTCCTGCCCTGTGCAGCGGCACGGGGTTATATAAAATGTTCAGTGCCCTGGCACTTGGGGTGACCGTACCAGTTTTTGAGTGCATCCTTTGTGAGCGTTTATCCTCGCCAACCTGTTCTTATCCGCTGCTTTTTCTCTGAAAAGCAAAGAACTGTTAGCTCCCTCAAATTCATTTCTTGCATGTTTCTTTCTGTAATATTTCAGCTCTTGAGTACAGATGCTGTCAGACTGCAGAACTTGGTGTGTACCAAATCACTTGAGTTTTCCAAGTAATTGTGACAATATGTATGTGGGTTTATGGCAGTGAGCAGAGCTAACTCTTGTCTTGCTTAATGGTTCCTTTAGGTTGTGCAGAGAATCAGTTCCTATAATTCAGGCTAATTATACCAACTTCTGGCTCCTGAAAAATACAAAATTAAGAGTGTGGTTCAGTGCTGTTATTTTGATGAGTTTGGCAATGGCTGCTTCAGATATTTGTACTGCTGGAAAGCAGAGGAGCAACACAGAGGAATAATGGTGGAGAAATCCTTAAATGTCAAAGCTGGGGTAAAAAGCTAGTAGTTGTATGAATTTTTAAGAAAACCTTGGGGTATTGAACTGTTGCAATGCTATGCTGCACTTTCAAAACCCAAAGCTTTTTCCCCCTGTTTTTTTAAACCCGTTGTTTATGTGCATCTTGTGTTATTTTTAAGTGAAAAATCACCCAGAGATTTAATGCATTCAGCAGTGCCTGTTCAATCACTCATTCTTCCTTTTCTGTATTGACCAATATTCCTTGCTGGTGACTCCTCAGTTAATTTTTAAATGTTCTTTCATTTATGGAACAGCTGGTTTGCTAGTCTGCCTGAAACAGATGATTTTCAAAGTGATTAGTTGTGTCTTGGTCAACACCTGGAGGTAAGTAAGCAAGCGAGGGAAAAAGAAAAGGGGAAAAAGAGGATTTTTATTTTTTTTTCTTTTTTTCTGAGTTGCCCCCCTTCACTGTTCACTATTTCAGGGATGTTGTCTTAAGCTTCTCTGACTTTTTAGTTGTCAAGTAGGATGAGAATATTTTAGAGATCCTCTCTGCTGCCTGTGTTGCAGGCCACATCTGAAAATGATGTTTATACCCTGTCATGTGCAGGCTCATGTACTTCTGTTGGAAACTATTCCTGATGGGTGTAAAGATACCATAAGGGCACAATAACAAAGCCTTCATCACTAGGAAATGCTTTACGCACAAACTTTCTTTTGTAAATACCTTTCATACAGACTGTATCCCATAATGTTTAAGCTGAATACGGTCCAAGTTGATACTGAAGTAGGAGGAAAAAGAAAAAGAGAGAAAGAAAAAAGTCTAAACTAGTTTCAAGCGTTGCTTGAGATCCTTATGTTAAATCCCCATCGATCAGGAGGTAGAGAAGTCCAGAAAAGCCATCTGTGTAGTGAAGGCTGTTTTAAGAGTAGTTGCTGGGTTGTGTGAAGGGATAAGGCAGTTGCATTGGTGGGGAAGAGGAAAGAGGCTGGAATGGGTCTCTGGGAAGTCTTCAGCAATGAGAACAATTTTCAACTGAAAAGTAATAAAGGAACGAGTGATGTTTTGTAGATGAATGTGTTTGCATGCTTGCAGTTTTCTTCATTACTGATTTCAACAGCAGCGTTATGCATGTCATGAGTGCCAAAGAGCTTGTTTGCAGGGGAAGCCACGGTTAAAGTAGAGCAGACTTTTATTAATGGTGTTTCTTGTGTAATGTGCTGCAATCTTCATGTTCCAGCTTTGGTTTTATGATACCTGAATGATGGCTGGTAAACAAATTCCCCTGTAAAACACCGTGAGGTTGTATCGGAAGCGATGGTGTGTCTGAGTGGTACTGAAGACCTGCAGTAGTGCAGGAAGCCTTCAGAAGAGAGCTGGATAGCTGTCACCCAGGAAAACAAGAAGCATTTTGCCTTAAAGCAAGTCTGTGTGGAATGCATACAAGAGAAGCATCTTAGGTGGTAAGTGCATCCTTCACCCAGCAGTGTTAACAAAGAGAGGAGCAGATGAGTGGGTGCCAAATGGGACTTTCTAAATGGAAACAAAGCCCGAAGCTTTGGTCTCTGAAGGTTGTATGTCTGCTCATGTAGTTTTAAAAACTGTTTCTGTGGTTACCGAACAAACAAGATCAGACAAAGGCAGTACACGTAAGATAGCCCAGAAGGCTTATTGGTGGCGAGCCTGTGCATATGTAGGCTGGAGAAAAGCTGCCTGACAGCAGATTAGGACTTGCACACGTCCATGGGTTTAGAGACCTCCAGATACCTTCAAATGGCCAAATAGCAGAAGTGCTGGGAAGCAGAAGTTGCTTTCTGGCTTCTGGCCTTGGATGGCGGGGGAGAGAGAAGCAAACCAGAATTGCTACATTGATGTATGCCTTTGTGAAGGGAATTGCTTCAAGGGACTAGCTTGGGGTCATTCATTCTTAATCACCAACAGGCACAGAAGGGCTAAAGTATCGGTTCCTAATGGAAGGAGGCTTTCAGAAAAAAGTGCTTCAGTTACTGTTTTCCTGGCTCGTTCTTGAGCTGTGAACACAGCACTGAAAGCCTTTTGTTTCTGTGTTGTTCAGTTGACTTGTGAAATGCTAGGCAATAAAGATTTTGCTGGGGTCTTTACTTCACTATGGTCTAAGACTGGGTGGGCAAGCATCAGTTCTTACCCAAATGGCAGAGAAAAAAAATTAGAGATGTAAACTATCATTGTTCAGGATGGAAACCTTCCACTAATCTCTGGGGTAGGAAGAGGCTTTCAGAAACGGGGAAGTAAGGAAGAGAGGAAGAGAGAATCTTCATGTGACTCTCTGAACTTAGCTGTCTTGTGGTTTTAAGATGACCTTGGGCAAATGGCTTTAGCTGTGTGTACCTTTCTCTTATTTACAAAATGAGACAATGTCAGTTATCTCTCACAAGCAGATGGGAGGGCGGATGAATGTTTATCCCGTGCTGGATTTGTATGATGCTGTTTGAAGACCATTTGCAATTACATGATAGGTGAAATGATTATCAACTTGATGCTTCTGGAGAACTTTTTGTCTGGCGTCTCACCGTAACTCCTTGTGCCTTTCCAGCTCTGTTTCCTGAAATGCTTGTGTGTGTCTGTTGAATTATTCCACACTCCAGATTGCTTCCTGCCTGTTCTTACTTTGCCTGGATGCTGGCCAGCCGACCAGCTAGTTCTCACACCCATGCTCTTCCATCATCCCATATAAACCCCGGTCCAACATGGTCTTTGGGACTAATTTCCGGACATCCAAAGAGTTCAAGGGAAGGGTGAATGTATCCTGAGAGGATAGGAAGTAGCATTTGGGTGTGGAGAGAGTTTGCTCCCAGCTGCACCATGCTCACACTGTTCCAGGATATCTTTTGAGCTTTTAAAAGGGAGCAGCTCCCCAAATGAAAAAGGGTTTAGTTCATTCTAAATCAGTTACTTTTTTTTTTTTTATAAAATTGGTGATGACTCAAACATCCATAAAAGTGTCTGGCATAAATCTCTAGCTCTCAAGTTCTGAAATTTATTGCTTATAAATGTAATTTTTGTGGGACTCCCTTAAAGTGGAATCAGTTTCTTTGAGACAGTGCAGAGCTTCAGAAATACACTGTGCAGTACACAGCTTTGCTGGACTGATTGAAGAATTATTTTGGATTTCATTCCCTTTGATGGTTACAGGAAGGTGGTGCCCATACAGTGTCTGCAGGAGGCTTTTGGGTTAGGCATCTGGTCACCACAGTAAAGATGCTGCTGAGTAACTGTAAATGCCAGGAACTTTCTGTGCTTTGTTTTTCATTTTTCCTCGACTTTTTATTTTTAATATAAATAAGCTGAAACATTTTCTGGTTTCATTGTGGCAGATGCAGCAAAATGACCACAAATGAGTCATTGGGCTGTCTGAACGTGTAAAGCATTTTTAGTCAACGTTCTTCATGCTGCGACTTCCATGCTACATTTTCTGTTGTCTTGTCTGAATTTAGAGAGAAGTTAGTTGCTAATACAGTGATTATAAAACACAAGAAAAGCTGCTTCTCTGGTCAATCACATGAAAAGTCTGACAAAAGTGTGTTTTAGGAACTCGCATGAGGAAGGACCGCAGTTTGGATAGTAATGCTCTGGCTGATTCATCAAATGATTTTTGGATGTGATTTTTGGATA
Source organism: Ibycter americanus (assembly GCA_035590275.1). NCBI lineage: Eukaryota > Metazoa > Chordata > Aves > Falconiformes > Falconidae > Ibycter > Ibycter americanus. Next base: position 71,568,249 of record JAVJGI010000060.1, on the reverse strand, counting down.
CTCTTCCTCAAGTAATCCGGTGACAAAGCTGAGTAGGTGTCTACAGACCTACTAAGCTTCCTGGCCAAAACCGAACCCAGACAATGATCTTTTTATACTTTAGGGATTCTGAGCTGCTTTTTCTCTTGTTTATTTGTTCTTTGTTTCCTGCTCTTTGTTGTTTGTCTAAAGGAACAATAAGTTAGTACTGGTGGCATTGATTAAAGGGACACTTGTCTCATTATCGAACTGTAGGGAGGCAGCCTTGCTCTACGTTTACACATGCAGCCACAGGCTTGTGTCAAGTGGAATTTAGGTACTCCCCATACGAGTTAAAAAAAAGTACCCTTGAAAATATCTTGAAATTTGTCCTTCATCCAGCAGAAGAAAGGTGTAACAGATTATATCAAATGACCTTGACTTTGAGATCAGATGAATATCTGCTCTTTCAGGGGTTTCTCTGGACTTCCTTAACTAGGTTTGGGAAGCAGTTGGTTTTTTTGTTGTTGTTGGGTTTTTTTATTATTTTTTATTATTTTTGTAGGCACGGTGAGAGATGAGCATCTGTGTTTTTGTTTTAGATAAGCTTTGCCTTTTTCTGTGAAGCATTTTGACACATGTCTGCCCTTAGCTGTCCATCCCTCTCCCTTGCTGGAGGTATCATGAAAGAGTTTGATGTGTCTTAGCTGCTATGACTCATAGCCCAATATGTTAAATTGCCATTGCCTGTATTTTATATTAACTTAGAATGTTGCTGAAGTGCTGGCAAGTGTTAGCTTCTGCTGAGTCTCCTGTGGAAATGGTGACCTTGGGCAGAAAGGCGAGGTAGGAATCTGTATATAATAACCACTGTCTTCTGTCACTGACAACCTTCTTCCCTCTTCATCTTAAAGTTAGGCAAGACTGTTGAATCATCTCAACCACTTACTGCTGCCTGAAGTAGATGTCACTTGTGCTTGTGTGGTTCCACACCCTTCCTCACTGTTTTGTTGCTCCTTGATTTTACTAGGTTGCAAAAAATGTTGGAGGGCTGCAGGGAGGATGCGGGTGGGGCTGAGTTGATGGGTTCACAGAAGGATCTGTTGGCTGCAGAGGTACGTGCTACATGGTCAGGAGAAGAGGAGGAAGGCTGAGTGAAGGGGAAGATGAACCTTTGCCTTGTGGTGCCAGGGAGCTGCTGGATTGTATCATGGAGCCTCATAACTTCACCCATTGTATAGATTTTATGGTATCCCTAAAGTCATTTGACACCAGTCTTTATGGTTTCCCCACTGACTACTCATTAACTGTCATTGAATTAAAAACCCAACTCTCTTCAGTGAGGATGATGAAATCAGGGTGGCGGGTCTTAGACAAATCTGGTTTTGAGTTGTCAGAAAGAATCAGAAAAATATTCGAAGTGAATGCCAATTTTGAAATACTAGGAATTCCTTTTCACACAGCTTCCTTTGGCCTCTTCTTATCTGAGAAGTTCAGCCTTGACTTAGTTCTGAGAGACTCTTTAACACATGTAAAGTTCTTGAGCTGTCAAACTTCACTGTCTTTATTGAGTTTCTGAGAAATTTTTCAACAGAGGAAAAGAAATGTGATAGAATGTATTTCAGAAAAAAATGGAGAGAACAAGAGCAGAAAACCACTTAAAAGGCACATTTCAAGTGCATTATAATACATCGGAGTGGAACTTGAGTCACTGTAAAGATTTTTGACCTCCTCTTTGTCTTGAGGCTTTCACCGATCCTATTCCTTTTGTTTATTTTCTCCATGTAAAATGCATTTAGATTGTCAAATATCTACACCCAAAGAGAATACCCGACTCTGAAAGAGTACCCAGCAGAGACCTGCTTGTGTCCTGCTCTCTCAGGCAGAATAAAGGTTGCAAATTTTAGCTTTTTTAATGCTACTGAGGTTTGCATCATCATTTCACAGTAGGGAACCTGCTTGTATTAAGCAATTGTCTGTGGCTTTGGGTATGCGGATGGCTACTTTAATATAGACACAGTGCATCTAATGTTTGGGTCTTAAAATAACTTACAGCTGATTTAAGGCAGAGTAGGTGACCTAAATACCCAAGTTTTTGCTGGGGAATACTGCAGGTTAGGACTGGAGATGCAGGGTATGCTTTGGGGACCTGATTTTCCTAGGGACTTGGAAGAACAGGATTGAGATGTCTAACCCAAAGATCTAGGTTGTTTCCACTGACAGCTCAGGAATCACTTAAATTTGCTGCTTCACCCCAGGTACTAAGATTTACTTAGACCCATGTGCTGGAGTACATTTCTCTCATGAATATGGAGGCATGGAAGGGAGCAAAGTGTCGCAACACTTTGAGAAGAGACTGACACATTGTAGGGCATCATTGTTCTGGCAGTTTGAAAAGCCAGGTAATGCTTGAATATAGTACTTTTCCATTCACAGCTGATGAACATGATACTTCAGCAAGAAGCTGCTTCTTGGAGAATGATCAGTTAAGAAACACAGTGGAGCTAAGGTCACCCTTCAGAAGTGTCCTCTAGCACCTAGGCTTCCTTATGTCTGGTCTGTGTTTGAGGTTAAACCGCGCAGTCCCTGTGAGAAAAGGAGCTCAGCAAAACAGTCCTTTTAGACACCATACGAACTATATGATTCAAACTTCCTTTAAAAATGATCAGGAGTCATTCTGTGCAGAGCACAGGTGATGGACAATTTTCTGAACAAATGGCATCAGCTTAGCTCTCTTGATGCCTTAAGCTACTTGACTTTGCTTTAATTTCACCTTAATTCAAAAGTCTGCCTGACTTCTGAGTGCGTGCACTTTTGTTTCAATTTTCAGCAAAGTAGAAGCTCTTAAATGTGTATATGGAGATGGGGTTGAAGTAGTTCGATAGAGACTGCCTTAGTAATTGACTTAATGCTAGTATTTCTGTTTTGTCCCTGCTTCTTCCATACATAGTTTTCATGTCTGAATTGTTTTTAGGGCAATAGTATTCTTAAGATATTAGTGCAGCGCTAAGCAAGATTTGTATTAATTGTAGTATCCTGGCCTCCTTATACACCTAGCGTACGTTTTCCTCTCTTGGACAGGCTTGCTACACCCTTAACATCTTATTGTCTATTCTCTACTCTTGTCTGAAGCTGATTTTTATTTTATTTTAATTTATTTTAGGAAAACCCCGTAAGTTATTAGCTGTCAGAAGGCAATTTCTGCTTCTAGTGATCTGAGCTTTACCACTTGTGGTTTTGGAGACTTTCTACATCTTAGTGCCAGATTGTTTATGCTGTTTTCCCATTGATTGCAAATAGCTCTGTTTTAATAAAATGTTAGCAACAGCTATCCTGAAGAAGTTGTCAGAAATCACTTTTCCCCTCTAGCTACCTAAACACCTAGGAGTTTGGTTTTTTATTACCTGTCCACATCGACATTTTAAAAGAAAAGCTCATTCCTTGTTCAGTAGTTTGTGTGTGGTTGGGTTTTTACTTTGTTTCTGGATTTCTGTCCAATTTATAGCAAATATTCAACAAATCATTATGAAATAAATTAAGCATCCTTGTGAACTGTATTCTTGTTTTTATCTGGTGAACATGTGGGAATAGAAGAGTTGATTTTTCTTCCCCGGCCTGTTTAGTCTTTACCCTTGTCAAGATCAGCAACTAAAGTGCTGCAGAGACCAACTGGGACTTGTGATGTGAACGTTTGTCATGAAGATGGAATTTATCACTTTACGCAACTTGGTCAGCTAAAGTGTCTAAGTGAAAGTTGCTACCAGCCCAAGCTATGCTCTAAATAGTATGGTTTAAAGATACTTCATGTAAATAAATATAACACGTGTAATCCATTTTCCATAATTCCACCAGTAGTTCTCCATATAATTCGCCTCATCACCTCCATTCGCCTATGGATTTCTAAAGCTTCTGGTTGGATTCATTTGCAAATATTGGTTATCATCATCAATCAGCCCTGGAGCTTGGCTGTGAACTGTTAGAAGAGCCTGTGTGCATAAGCCACGTAGAGCAGTTATCCCAGACAGTAATGTCTTTGCTTTTCCTAGGTGACTTTTAGGAGAGTGCAAGCTGGACGTAAATAATTTTCCAATTAGGAAAGGAGCCTGCCCCTGTGTCACATGGGGTTTTGTGGGGTGATAAATGCTCCTGCTTCTTGACACTTCCAGCCATTTAAGAAAATAAAACAAAAATGTGGCTGCCAAAGCATTTTGCCCAATAGAATCTTCTCAGACTTAAAAATGTGGTTAGACAATAGTCCTGGTGTTCTGTTATATTAATTATGAGGCATCCATCTTCGTATGCAGCTGTAACTGCCTTCAGGGTAATTAAAATTTTATTAAAGAAACTAGGAGGAGTAAAGGGAATATTTTATTTGGAGCTGGGGCAGCACTGAGTCTTCAGGATGCTACAGGAGACGTGAAGCTGGCTTGGCTCAGTGTGATATCACACAAACTGTATGTCCTCTTTTATTTTTTATTTATTCTAATTTGGACTGTCAAAAGCCTGAAAATGCAATTACAATGCAAAGCAGAGGTGTCTGCAAATAACCACATGATGGTTTCCCAAAAGAAAATGCCTTCGTCTATGTTCTGAAATGATTGTGTTCCTCAGGAAAGAGAAAGATTTTTCCAGAGCCAACTTAAGACAAAAATTATTGAGGCTGTGGAGTGGATGATATTGCTTAAGATACACAGATAGACACAGTATTTTCTGGCCTTTAATAAGTTTTTATTTCCTAACATAGAAAGAATATCTACGTCTCCCCTAATAAAACTGATTTAGGAAGGCGTTAGTATTGGGAAAGAGATGGTTTTATAGAGTACACTGTTGAAAAATCAGAACCAGGAGTGCCATCTCTGGTGTTTTCCTTTTCTTTCTTCCTTTAGCGCAATTTACAAAATTGCAGTCTAATGCCCTTCCTGAGGCTGTGCTGAGATGTGATGCTTCTGGACTGTTCTGGGTTTTTTTGAGGTCTGTGGAGAAAGCTGCTCTTAGAGATTCTTGGACATAAGGAAGAAATTCTTCACTATGAGGGTAGCGAGGCACTGGCACAGGTTGCCCAGAGAAGCTGTGGCTGCCCCATCCCTGGAAGTGTTCAAGGCCAGGTTGGACGGGGCTTGGAGCAACCTGGTCTAGTGGAAGGTGTCCCAGGCAGCAGGGTTGGGCTAGATGGTCTTTAAAGGTCCCTTCCAACCCAAACCATTACCCAACCTTTCCTCTGGCCCGAGCCTTCACATGAGTGTAGTGAGCAGTCCCCTAAAGCAGCAATTGACACCCCCAAAATGGCCATTCACAGCAACCTGACAATGAGGTGTGTGTTTGTGGTGCTGTCAGGAGGTGATTAAGTCTCTGGAGAGTTAGCTTCCAGCAGACTGGGTATGCTTATTAGAAAAGTGAAATTTCAGAGAAGATATACTGCTCTACTGATCTTATATTTTTAGATTATAAAATCCAAGCAGAACAAAGTCATGCCCTATGTTTCAGGTCTTTTGAGCCTAGAGATTTCTTTCCTTTTCTTGTTTCACTCTCCCAGCTGATGACTTGGCAAAATGCTGTCCTTTGCATTCCTGAAATGTTAGACTTTGACAAACTTGAAGAGAAAATGGAGGAAGAGACTTCAAGACTCTAATTTTAGCAGATTTTTGTGCTTACACAAACGTGTAGAGAAATGGGTCTTTGTAGGTATATCAGCTTCATCTATGGCTTTTTTTGGCAGATACTGACTTCAGAAAAATATTTTTGAGGTTTGTAGCTTTGTTAAGCAGCGTCTGCTGCTTTGGTCTTGACACTGATGGTTCGATCAGCATTTCCAATGTAAACCCCACCTTCAGAAGTCTGTAAGTGTGCCATAAATGTTCTCTCTGTGCTAAGGGAATTTTTAGAAGAAAGAATTATGCATCTCTTGTAAAAGGTTTCTGTTCAATATGCAGTTGCTATTTTACACACTCAGTATGTGCGTGCCTTACAGACGCAGTTATTAGAGCCTGTAGCTGAAGTTCTCATTAAAATTAGTTTTTTGAAAACTGTTATGTAAGTAGGTGGCTGTATGGAAGGGAAAAACCCAAAACTGTCTTCAGAGCGTGTCACTATGGAGCACACAATACTTGCACGCTTAAACAATAACAGATCTAAAAAAGCGTGAAGCTTTTGAACCAGATTCTTCCATCAAATATAGTTAGAAAAGCTTTCATGGTCTTAAAAAGCTGAGCTGCAAATGGAAGGTCTGGCCCAAAACCGTGGCTTGGTCTTGTCAGTTGTGGACCAATGCAAGCAGAGTCAGACACTTAAAATCATAAAGAATATAGCACGACGGTCTGTTGATCACCTAGTCCATTTTAAAGGACAAGCCTCTAGTTAAATATGTAGTAATCCTTTTTTTAATATAGTCTTTTGCCAATTTTTCTGTAACAGAAATATGTAGAAAGCATAAAGCAGTAACCAAAACCTTTAGCTATACACAAGGAAGAGTGAGAAGTCAACATGGAGAGCAGATGTGAATGAAGACAGAAAGGCCAACATTGACTTTGGGTTTAATTTTTATTTGTTTCTATCTAGCCTTGTAGCAGCTGATTTTTTCTAAGTATATCGAATGATGATGAGCTGGGAGTTTCTCAAACATGCGTTTATCTTCCATGTATTTCCAGAAACCTCTTTCCTTCAGTGAAAGGTTTGTGTCTTGGCATGGTGAAAATACATAAAAGGACAGAAACTTGTCAGTTGTTAACTATGGAAGAATTATTAATATCAACTGCTTTTAAGAAATCTTATCTATATGATTGAAGTGAATGTGTTGTGAGCCTTGAAAGGGTATTGCTGGAATGTTTTGAGCGTTGGAGTTCTCTAATAAATGTCAAACAATTGCTGAAAAGCTCAGGGACTTGGTAATTTACGTTCTGCAGCACCTATATTTAAGTTTGAGAAGTAAGGGAAGAAGAACTTAAGCTCTGCCTTTGTATTCCAAGGAAAGCACAGGTTTTGAGAAACCTTTAAATAAACTAAATAATCCTTAAATATACTTGCACACTGGCATAGTGGCCAACGATTAACAATTCTAGGAAACCCTTCAAAGAATTAGTGTCACAGTTAACTGTGCCCCCTGAAGCCATGATTACATATGTACATCCAGGCGAGTGCAAATCGTGTTTATTAAAATGCCTCTTGTTTCTGTGCACAGAAAAGATACCATTTTAATGAAGTTCTGAACCAAAATACATTTGTACTTGAGGTGGACCCTCTTCCTTCTTTAAAAAGTCCAGATCCTTCTTGCATCAGCTGCTTGGCTTTCCTGCTACCTAAAAATGAGTGATGAAACTTCTTTAACAGTTCTTTTTCTTCCCATTTGTAATGCATTTCGACCATGCTGGCACTGTCCTCCAGGCTGGGTGTCCTGTCGCATGTTTTCCTTCTGCTTGTGCCAGTAGCAGAGGAAACTTAAGTTCTGGAAGATGGTGGTGGGCAGCACCACTGGGAGAGCCTTCAAGAAAAGTTTTGGTTTTGATTGGTTTGGGGTATTTTGATGAGATGTTCTTTATGTTTTAAAGGCTATAATTTCGTATGTTCTGTCATCTTAATTGCAAAGCCAACTTGCATAAGATAGCAGCTATGACAGGGGTGGAAGAGGTGATACTACTTCATGAGACCAATGAGCAGGTTTGAAAAATTGTCTTGTGTTCCGAAAGTTTGGTGTTGTAGTTAAGTGTCATCTCTCAGCGAGGCTGGCAAAGGACGAGGAACGAGATGAGGTATATAGAAATTCAGGGATGTTCACTAGATGACCACAGGGTAATCTCAGTTGAGTTCTGTCTAACACGCCTTCTTATCTTGCCGTGGAAGTTTGCCTTTCTTGTTTATCTCTACAAGGCATTATAATGTCATGCCGGGAGAGGTGATTTTTCAGTGTTGTCTGAAACACATCCAAACATTTCTGTGTTAACTGGCAGTTTTTGCCATTTATTGTACTTGTTATTAGGAGAGCAGGGTGTGTTTCTGTTTGGTAGCATGTTCTTTGCTGGATTCATATGTAATGGCCTTTGTGTCTTAGAGGGAGGATGAGGTGTTATGTTGTGGGATTTTTTTTCTGTCTGCATGCACATTTCTATAAATCTTTGCCTTTGAAAATTACATTTTGTAGAGACTATTGTAATATATAGCTACTGGTATGTAATAAACCTTATCATTTTTGTCTGCATTTGTAACTGATGTGTGCAATAGGAAACCAAAGTCATAATTTTATCTTTCCCTGTTGCCTACTGAAGCTGACAAACTCCACTCACTAAAAATATATGTGCTTTTGGGGTAGCCGGTTCAAGGGCTAGCTTTATCTTTGTTGCCAGACAACCTTTTGCTGCCTGTAAAAGAGAAAATCAACATCTCTGGTGCACTGAGCAAAGTCCAGTCTGCTGGAGCACTTGGCGTTTCTCCTGGAAACTGCCAATAGCCCTGAGCACCAACGGCCTCATTCCTGGTGGTCTTGTCCAAATATCTCTGCTGGGCATTTTCAGGTGTAGAGAGGGTAGGAAACCATAGCAGGTAATGAGGGCGTGCTCTTGATAGGAAAACTCTTTCAGTTGTCTCTTTATATTTCCCAGAGCGGTTCTTCTGTTGTCCCATGGAGGATCATTTAGAGCTGAGCATCACTCCAGAGCTCACTTTAACTATTAGAGGGAGAAGATTGTGCAAGATCTTTCTCCTGATCAAGACCGTATATTCTATTAGAGGAAAAGCTGCTACAGAAAACAAGGTATTATCCTGTATTAGCTCCCTGCCAGAAGACATTTATCACTGGAAGTGTGATGACTTTGCAGCTCTTTTTAATGGGCTGTGTTCACCGAAGACTGTTTTGTAAATGTTTCGCATTGGTATGATAAATAGAAGGATGATGAATAGGAGGCTTAGATGAATAGGAAGCCTTAGAGCGTGGAGGCTGTGTTAGCTGTGGAAGCTGCATTTATGCTAGCATTTCAGCAGTGCTGCCCTTTCAAAAGGCTACCTGACGTGTGGTAAGTTCTTTGGAAAAATAGTAGCAGAATAAGCCCCTGGTATAGGTATGCAACTCATGTTTCTAACACAGCAAGATCCAGGGCTTCAGTAATTTTCGCTCTTGTTGCTATCAGCTGACAGGTTGTATTTGGACATGAAACCTCGGACCCTAGGAAGTTCCTACTGATGCTGAATGCTACAGCATAACCGTGCAGAAATGCAGCCTACTGTGAAAGCACTGAGTTTGCTTATTGGCTCTCTATAAAACATCAAATCAGATATAGGGTCTTGATCCTTCAAGGCACTCCCCAGCCTGGTGCCAAGGTGTCTAAAGTTCTGACTGAAATTCTCCAAGGAACATTTGATGAGCTTTGGTGCCATCAAATCTGTTTACCTGAAAGGATGGCTATTTTGTGGAGGAGACTCTTGTTGGGCATCTGACTTCATGCTACTCTCTGTGCATCACTGATGAAACCCTGCTCCTGCACATACACAGCAGCATCTGAATTACGGAACCACTCTATAAAACGATGGTGCCAAAAGCAAGATTCATTTCTTTAGGAAGAAGATGAAAACAAACTTGACAGACGTTTAGAGAAATCTAACGTTATTGGCAAGCGTATAACTATAGTGATAAACATGCTGTAAGATTCTGTGCATGGTATGTTAATTACCCTTTTAAGGCTTGATGTTTTGCAGACCTTTGCTGCTCAGAGTCTGTGCTTGATGATATTCCCAAATTTCTGAAGATGCAAGGCATGTGTTTGCCGTAGAACATCATGAGGGCAGGCCTTCAGGGAGAGCTGTGCGTTTCTCTCACTACACATCAGTGCATAGATTTGTAACACTTGTCCCTTTGAGCAATTGAGCAAAAATCTTATGCTTTGTAGTCTTGTAAGCTTGAGGGATTTCGTTTAAAGATTTGTGGTGCTACAGCGCCATTGATCCTTCTTACTCCAGTGCCCATTTGTGTTATTTGCTGTGGTAGTTGAGTTGACCTTCCAACACGGTTGTCCTCTGTTTCCACTGCAGTTGTCCATTAGTTTCTTCCAAGAAATAGCCCTTCTTGACCAAGCAGTCAAGAGGGAAAGCTTTCATGTGCTTTCCCTGATGGCACTCCCTCTTTTCTCTGTTGTATTAAGAGGAATACTGTTTAGTTTAATATCTGTGCAGCCAGTGTTTCACCAGAATAGCAAAGAACCAACTATTAATTTCCTGGTTTGAACATAGATACTTTCTGTGGTAATCTAAGCAGACCAACAGTAATAATCAGAAATGTGTACCCACAGAAGAAATGAATGAAAACCCTGTGGCGAAACAGGCTGTGAACTGTTAGTGAAAAAAGTGATGGTACAGTGATGACTCAGCTTTTTTAAGATTTTGCAGTAGAGATGCAAGCCCTTCTTCATGAGACTACGCAATTACAGAACTTGCTTTCCCTTGGTGACCTGTGGAGACTCATGTTAAAAATACCACTTTACGATACAACTTAAGTTGACATTCACAAATGTTGTTTCACAAAATAAATTTCTTTCTCTGAAACCATTTTGGTATTAACTTTTCTTAAGTTAACACCAGTGATTGGACTATTTCAGCTGCTACACATTGAGCGCTTTTCTTTCTAGTTCTTACTTGGCATTGAACATGCTGGCAAGGTAAATAAATGAGAGTAGAGCAGTGAAGAGTAATTAGTTGGGTCTGATATAATCTCATTAACTGAAAATACTTTCTGTCCCAGTGATGACTGTCAGGGTGTTAGGAAAAGAAAAATCAACAAATTTGATAGCTGAATTGCTATCAGCTGTTTCTGAGAGTGAAAAAACTGCCATTTACTTAATTTTGTTGCCTTGATCTTTATCTCCTTCCCGGAATTAATCAGAAAGCTGAATGTAAAGCCTGTGTCATAACTTGCTGCCCAGGCAGATAGGTGCCTTTAATATAAGCTCCAGCTTTCCTTTTTGCTAGCAGAAGACTGAGAAATCAACTTTTTGCTTTGACTCAGATTCCTTTCTCCAAAGATTGTTTTGGTTTTTAAATGTGTTTCTTTAAATTAGTCATGATGAAAAGATTGGTGCTTTTGCATTTCCTAGGGATGACTTGAAGCAAGTACCTATTGAGGGAAATGGGTCACTTGCCATTACTTAACTCACCCTGTGGATTTCTTAACAGCTTTGGCAGTCAAACCAGAATGAGGATCTGTATTAATGTAAACCACTCTAATCTAGGCTTTCTTTACAGCTATTGGATTAAGAAGGTGTTAGATTTCACCCCCTCATCCAAGTATTGTCTTGCTTACCATCACGTGGATGCAGTGGCAGAACCTTCTGAGCACCGGGGTGCAGAGACTCTGCAATAAATATAACTGCTGGGCACGCTCTTCAGCGCGTACAGACCACAGCCTCTCCTAAACAGTGCTTTGTGCATTCCGATGCCTTAACCATAAAACTTGCCCTTTGCTATAAAATAGTTTAATATTTTTAAAAGCATTTGGTTTTGTTTTTTTTTAATGTGGCAACAAAGAGAATCTTCAAAAGGATAATTGAGCTGAAACCATTGCAGTGAGATCATTATCTACAAACATGAGTAAATGGCTTTAGGAAGTATTTGCTTATTCATTAACTTTGAAATCTGCTTGTGATACTTTGCAGTTTTCCTTCTGATGGTTGACACAAAAAAGCATTCAGAGGCTTAGCCCACAGTGGACTTGCTCTTCTGCACCTTGCCTTGTGCTCTGAATTCAGTTAAAATTAACATAAGAAAAAACATAAAATTGAATACATTTTTTATGTCTGGTATAGCAAACATGTGATGTCTGTCAAAATTCAATATTTGAAGTGTCATTGAAACAAGTTTTGTGACTCTTTTTAGTGCTTTTTCCTTATCTGACCAGCCAACATATAAAACAAGATGTTTTACATGAAGGTTCTTCATGAACACTTTGAAGAATGGTTCAGTTTTTGGCACACATACTAAATGCAGTGGCTTGGCCAATAAAACCAGTTTTAAAACTGTGTTAGAGCTTTTCTGCATTTAAGCTGCTTTTTACTAAGGTAGAACAAATTTTAAAGAGCATTAGCTATTCCTGAGGATGCATTCGGGGGTGTTCTTGTTCTCATTAATGATAACCAGGTGGGGAGTTAGTTGAAGTGGCTAATCCCAAATGCTCCCATGTGCAGACAGATAGAATCCTTGCAGAGTTTTTGGTGGTTTCTGATGTGTCATGTGGTTCGAGTCTATCAGAAAAGCAAACAAAGCTTCCCAGGGATTGTGTACATCTGGCTGGAGAGCGTCACGTTCACCGTTCAGAAATTAAATGGAAGTAAGGACTGTTGATAGTGTATTTTGACAGTGTGTTAGATACTCTTTTCTTTGCAGTTGGTACTCACTATGTGCTTAGATTATTGACAGAAACTCCTTTTTCATTGCCCTCGCAAAAGGTGCTCGCATAAATACCACATTTTCTGTTGATTTAGCTCTTTGAGTCAGTGGAGATCAGAGGAGCATCAGTGCTGGCAGAAGCAGGGTGATGGCAATACCCACTGGGCCAGAGGTGAGGAGAAGGATCTCTTCCACATTTGACTTAATCTAGCCTTGAGATGAATTTAGCTAATCCAACCTCTCAGCCTGTAATTCCACATCTACTCAAAGGCTGGCCACTAAGCTGCAGACACCCATCCATCTGGCAGTGTGCTCTGGCCACAACATCATAATCCCAGTTCAGGTAATTATGGATTCAGGAAACTCATTCAGGTGGGTTGGTTTTTTTTTAGGGGCAAAGTAGTTTCCTTGGTGCGACACCTTTGGCAAAGGGTAGCACCAGTGCCAGGGTCAAGCTGTGGCTGCCCCTCACGGCAGCAGTCTCCACTCAGATCAGCTGCGACATGCCTGTGGTATGGCATCTGCAGCTTTTCTCGCTGAGGTGGCTGTGGCCTGCTGCATGGCAGGCTGCAACCTGCTGAGCTTGCTGGAGGAGAATAAGGTGGCTGCTGCAGAGCTGAGCCTCTACTTGGACTGTAAAACCTTATGATCATCCATTGGGTATCTTCTAAATGTTGGCTCTATCTAATTCTTTAATTAAGCTTGAGAATAAGTTTGGTGTGTTTTGATTTCTCTGCCCTTGCTCAGTTTTGCACAGCAAAACCCAGTTTATAGCAGATCTCAGTACCTTTCTTTGCGAGCAGAATCGCTTGGCTTGGGATTTCTAATACTTTAGAAGTAAAAAAAAAAAAGCATTTTAATGTTTGGTTCATTGGAAGCTAGGGCAAGTGTGATGCATTTATTATTACTAGCCTATTTTGAGAAAAATCTGGATTTGGGGCTTGGTCTAAATTGGGAGTGACAATGTAAATTTCTAAAATGTATTTTAAACTGTTGAATATTTTGGTTGCAAAAAATGCATTTTTATGGATAATGCTTCGCGCTTTAGTCACTTTTGTCTCAAGGCCAGCACTCCCAGACTTTCATTGTTTCTTTTATTCTTTTTACAACCAAACTATTACAGCTGTGGTCTTGGATAACAGGTTTTTTTCCTACTGAAAGCTTTGAGAAAGTGCTGATTAGCAGAAAAGGACTTTACAGTGTAGTTGATAAGAGACTGTAACAGGGAAGTGATTTTCTTTCCATCCGGTGACTTGTAATGAATGTGCCATTTTTTGGCTTTCATGGAGTTTTTGAATATTGGAGGAGGAGAAGAAAATGTTTTGCTTTTGGCATTTCCTTTAATTTTCAGTTTTTGAAGCCCTTAAGAAGAGACAATGGTACTCACATGAAGATAGAACTTGAGGAATTGGAAAGGAACATTTGGGTTTAAGGAGTAATATTTTTTAATCAGTCTTGCACAGCTGCTTTATTTCTTGGAGGCTTTTTTTGTAGTGGGTTGGATTTTAATGACACACATAGAAATTCTTTACTGAAAACTGATATTTGCGTCTATTCATGTTGCAACAAGTGGTAGTGTCCCTTGGATCTCACATCAATATAATGCTTGTGAGCATGATCTAACTAAAATAAAAAGTTTTAATGCATTTGGAAAGTGCTGAGATCAATATTTGACCAACATATATAGCAGAGTTTAACTTTTCTTCCAATGCATGGACAGTTTGGCTGTTTCTTCCGTCATAAGATGCCCTTGATCCTGTACGTTGTTTGAAACCGAAGTTTTAACCCTGTATAAGGGAACAGTAACACTTGAAGTGGTTTCTCACCCTTTGGGGCGGTTGGACAGATTCACCTACTGGCTCACAAATCCAGCAAAGATGTAAAGTCTAAAGTTGAAATGCCTAGGTATTAACTGCATCACTCTTTAAAGTGCAAAATTAAACATGTTTAACCCTTTGCATTCAGGCTGTTTGATGTGCTGTAGCTGACATTCATATTTCTTCATTTTCTTTCACTAAAAAGATACACATTTACACTTCAGTGCAATTAGCCTTTTGTCGTTTGTGTGTAAATGTTGGGAACAAAAACTTGCTTTGCTTTTTAACAAGACTTACATCCTATCTGCAGATTTTCTTTCTTCAACCCGTTTAGAACAGCACAGGCTAGTCAGGCTGTAATTCTTTTGAGACACTGAGACTGTTCTTGAGGTGTGCTCTTTGCCTGCTACATGTACAGCTGAATTGTAAAGCGTAGTGTTGTCTGGCAACTGAGATCTACTCGCATCATAGCGATGCAAGCAACAAATGGAGTTTTAATGCTGTAAACAAGCCAGATTTCACAATGCTGAGTTGACGGAGGAACGTATCATAGAATGGTTTGGGTTGGAAGGGACTTTACAGATCATCTAGTTCCAACCCCCCTGCCAGGTGCAGGGACACCTTCCACCAGACCAGGTTGCTCCAAGCCCCGTCCAACCTGGCCTTGAACTCTGCCAGGGATGGGGCAGCCACAGCTTCTCTGGGCAACCTGTGCCAGTGCCTCACCACCCTCACAGTAAAGAATTTC
>JAVJGI010000060.1:71493036-71525092 GCA_035590275.1 Ibycter americanus | reverse complement strand
AGGATGAAGAAACAGCATGGACAGTAGATGAACTTTTGGAACCTTGTGTGGGACTGGTGGTGGTGCTGAGGTGTGAGGGGGCTGGTATGGGATGGTAAAAGCCTTGTTGCAGCTTGATAGTTTGGTAGTGCTGCAACAGTAAGAGTAGGTAGATGGTATCTGATGGTGAACCTTAAAAAGAAGTTGGGGAAGACATCATTATTATATGGATGTTGCTGGGGGGTTTGCTTTCAAGCCACGAAAGTAGCGGAGCAGCCTGGGAAATGCTTTGTGCTCGGGCTGGGATGCCTGCTGTGCAGGGACAGCTAGTGCTCTAGGAAGCACTTAGCTGGCTATATGGGAATATACGTGCTGTGCAAAGCCTGTATGTCTGGTGCCTGGTCGTGTGGTGGGTCTGGTGGGAGCGTCTGAAGTGTCCACCCGATGAGGGATTGCTGGACACTGCTGTCCCTCCTGCTGCAGGAGGGGATGTGACCAGCAGCCACAGCTGGCTGAAATGCTGTTCAGGGAAGTGCATAGATAAAGAGGGGTCTTTTCTGGCTAAAGTTAAGCTTAATGTTGCTTGGAGATAGGAATAGAATGGCCTGAAGGGTTGAAGGCAGCACTGAACAGAAGCTTCTTTCAATCTGGAAGGGTGAGCTTCCCAACAGTGTGAAAATATCACCCAAAAATAACAAAATTTTCCCAGTTACTGTTAACGGCCTTAGGTGGTGACGCAGACAAAATATATCTACTTGACTTGGGCTGTGCATGGTGGTTGTCCAGAAGATTTGAGTTACACCTCTTTGGCTTGTTTTCACCTGTAGCCTCCTGCCACCTTGTCTTAGCCAGAAACAGCAAACTCTGAAATTTCTCGCATTTAAATTGTTCACCTGATGAAAGAGCAGAGCAAGGAAGGGAAGCTGGCAACTTCTTCTGTCCATCTAGGTGTGCTGGCAGCCCAGTGGGATACGTCTGCTGGTCGTGTGCAAGCTGGTGGCTCACAAGCCACGTTCCTTGCCTGGCTGCTGGAACAGGAGGAAGTTGGTGAAGGGAGGATTGTGTCAACTATTGCCCCAAATAAAATGCTTTGTGTGAAGAAAAGTAAAACAAGGAAATGTTTGTGCAGGCTGATGGGCTGCCGGACCTTCCTGGCAGAGAAGGGGGATTTCCATGAGCATCTCCAGCGAGTTGCTGCCAGCCCCACCTTCGCTTCACCCTGTTCACTTTGTGGGTGGAAACATACTGATAAAATACCAGAGTGGGCTCAGAAAATGGTCACAGATGGCTCATTAATTCCTGAGGGCGGAATCCTTCGTTATTTTGAGTGAACCAGAGAGGTTTCAGTTAAGTTGAACCCTCAGCTCTTCAGCACTGCAAAGTGGCAAAATTTTGTTTGTATTGCAGTCCAGGCCATTGTGGAGCTGCTGGCTGTGGAAACGTGCCTTTGCAGGAGCAGAAGATCCTTTTACAATTGCTCTGCCTACAAAATCTATTGTCCTCTTTGCCTTCTGCAGAGCATGGGCTGAGCGTGCTCAGCAGAGGGAGCTGCAGCCCCGCCAGCCTGCTCCATCCCTGCTTTTCCCTGAGATTGAGCTAAATGCAAATCATTTAAAAATATCTGTTTCAGTGTGCAGCCACGGGATTATAAAGTTCGTTTCTAACTATATTGAGTTTGAAACTGAAAGCCGTTCAGTGTGAGAGGTGTCTGTATGCTGTTTTGTTTGAAGTTGCATAAACTTTTGATGGTGCCAAGTATAGTCCCTGTTGCAGGAGACCTATAGCTCTAAATATAGGTGTTGGCCTTGCTGTTGTATCGATCAGGGTATTGGCATTCTGGTGACGCAAGGCTAGGGGCATAGGCAGGCGATGGATAGATGTCTCCATGCCACGGTGAGGTTGCTCTCATTAGCTCTCGGCTCAAACATCGAGCAGAGCTGGGGTCGGTGTGAAATCACGGCTGCAAAAATGGGCTGGATCCGAGCGCTTCACCCGCTGCAGGATTTTGAACAGAAATGAGGAACCAAGCTGCCTGTCTCGCCCCTGAACGCTTGGCTAACAAGGCTGGTTCATAACGAAGACCTCAGTGGGGAGAAGATCTGTCCACCAAAGTACCCAGCAAGCAGCTCAAGAGCAGGGGGGCTTGGCTGCTGGGCTGGTGCATCCCGCTGCATCCCTCTGTATCCCCTCTGCCAAACAAATGTAAGCGAGGAGAGTTTCACCTATGGAGAAGTGGGACAGCAATGCCAGCACCTCTGCTTTCCATGTGCCCGAGTGGATGGTGAGTTATTTAGCTTGTTGTTTTAATCAGCACCTAGCCAGCTGATTGCTGCTTAATTTCTGGAGGGAGCTTCAGATCTCGCTGCTCCTTGTCGGGATGCGATGCCATTTAGCTGGAACAAGGGTCATTAAAAGTCCGATATTAACGAGGACTGCTAGACATCCTCCCCTGCCAACGCAGCATTGTTCTTTGGCATGAGCTGCCTAATTGAAAATGGTTAAGTGATGGAGGGAAGGGCCCCCCATGGGCCACCCCATCTTGCAGATGTATTATATTAAGAACTAATTTTTATAGCAGTTTGGGACCAGCGGTGAGGAGGAGTGTGAGAAACTGCAGTGTGTTCCAGGAGACTTGGAATTTCATCAGGACCAGCACAGGAGATACTGTCTTTTCAGCTACTTTAATTTTTATCATCGATTTAGATTCTGTTGTTGGAATAAAACCTCTAAAACTTAAGACACCTTTCAGGGCATTGCATGCTGCTCAGCTTCATTTTGATGGTTAAAGAGATTAGAATAAATATCAGCAAATATTAAAATAGACTTTGCTTTGCTTCCTGGTGGAAAGAATTCCCAAAGCAGCTGAAAATATAATGACATTGCTCCAAAAAGCAGGCAGTGCTTGGAAGACAGAAGGTTGCGTGTCTGGAGGTTGGCTTTCCATGTCCCCCGAGGTTCTGTGCGCTGTCTTGTGGTCCAAAAATGTTCATGATACTTTAGAAGCACTGAAATTCATATCAGTATTTGTTACCTCTTCCTAGGTTTCTGATCATGTCTTCCACTTCTATTTTTGGAGTCATCCCTCTTGGTAGTTCTTCTAAAAATACTTAGATCACTATAATAAAAAGTTGATATTCTTGTGCTCCTATAAGGTAGTCTTGCTGCTTTGATCTTTATCTACAAATAGAGTCCATGCATGGTGATTTGATTCAAACTTCATTATCCCCCTTTAATATCCAGCTTTATGTACCCCCTACTATTACTTTCTTAAGCTTTCTGGATTATTTTTTTGTAAAATTGCAATTTATCTTGCTGCTTCTCACTCATTTTTTTTAAAGACTGCAGTTCTTTGAGCTTTCACCCCAGTTGTGTCATATCAACAGTGAGGGAATTAATTTTGTATTTAAGGGTTAGCAGTGATAAGTTTTGCATAATGCGCAACTTTGTTTATTGTTTCAAATGTGGATTTTTTTTTATACCAATTGTAGAAGTGTAGAGTTTGCTTCAAAACAAGCAGCAAATCTCTCCCTACAGATCTATCCCCCTCTGTAATTTTCTCCTTTATGAATTTGGTGCTGCTAGGGTCTGGACTAGATGACAGAAACTTTATTTAAGTAGACTTTTTTTTCTTACGGCCACAGCAATTTCCTTTTGCAGTGTGGATGTATGATTTTATAGATGATTTAAAGCTGCTGTGGCATCAGACTCCATCTACAAAGGACTGAGAGCTATGTCCTCTAGCAGTGTTTTTAATCAGGATTTTAACTTGACTGATTTGCATTTTATGTGGTTTCTCAGGACAGTGTGGGAGTGAACAGCCACATTTCAAGAAATAATTAGCCTAAGCTTTAAAATGCTCATTATTTTTAAGGTCATTATTTCAAACAGTCTTTTATGTCTTAATGTTCTTACCAAGGTCCTACGTTTACTACAGTGCGTCTCTTATTATTAACCAAATAAACAAGTATTGGGAAAATGTATTATTAGGGAATAATAATAATAATAATCCCTTCTGCATTACTTCTCAGAAGAGCAAGTTAAAATACAAGTTCTCCCATAATGCTGTGGCTCTGATTGTTGGGAAAAGATCTGCGGCAGGTCGATTTTGATTTTGCAGAACTGCATCTGAGCTGTGATGGAGATTTGGGGGTTTGCAGACCTGAGCAACAACACAAGCTGAAGTAATTTATTCTGCTGCAAACCAAATTAGGGATCACGGTACTTTCCTTATTGGGTAAAACCCTCAATTTTTCAAATCTGCAACTTGGATTTAATATTGACACTGAGCACCTGTGTACCCACAGTAGTCAGGGAAAAAATTCTGTGTGCAGTTGTGGGACATTCGAGTTTGTCATCCCTACGAGGACAGGATCAGAAGAAGGGGAAATACTGAATTTTCTAAGTTTCCTGAAATTCTGTAGCCAGTGAGTACGTGAGGCAGAAATGCTGTTTGGCTTGGTGTCTTGTTTTTGAAGGCTTCAGCAATTTCAGGTTGTATAGTTGAGTGATGTATAATTGAGAGTTTAGATAATCTGTAATTGAATAGTCTTTAATAGGAATCACAGAATGGTCGGGGTCAGAAGGGACCTCAGGAGATCACCTAGTCCAACCCCCTGCTAAAGCAGGTTCTCCCAGAGCAGGTTGCATGGAGTCATGTCCAGGCGGGTTTTGAATGTCCCCAGAGAAGGAGACCCCACAGCCTCTCTGGGCAGCCTGTTTCCCTGCTCTGGCACCCTCACAGTAAAGAAGTTCTCCCTCATATTCAGGTGGAGCTCCCTGTGCTGCAGTTTGTGCCCGTTGCCCCTTGTCCTGTTGCTGGGCACCCCTGAAAAGGGCCTGGCCCCTGTTTGTAGACATTGATGAGTAAGAAATCAAGCAAAGGGGGCAGGAGGCCTGCATGGATGAGCAAGGAGCTTCTGGCAAACCTCAGACAGCAGAAGGAAGTTAACGAGACGTGGAAAAGGGGACAGACCATGTGGGAGGAATATAGGGCTGTTGTCGGTGTGCAGGAAGGCGATGAGGAAGGCTAAGGTCCAGTTGGAATTAAACCTGGTGAGGGATGTGAAGGACAAGAAGAAGGGCTTCTTCAAGTACATCAGTAGAAAAAGGATGACTAGGGAAAATATGGGCCCACTTCTGAATGAGGTAGAGATTCTCTAATCTTTAGGGAATTAACAGGAAAGGCTCTCACTGTAATGGTGTAAATGCTCCTGGGTTGTGCTGTAGTGTCACGCACATGAAGGAGCTGTACGACCACATGGGATGCTGGCCGAGTACAAATGCACTTACTGCTAGAGATGATGCACTGGCTTGTGATGACTCAGTAGGTGTTTTCCATCTCTGACTTCTGAGATGCTACATTTTTTTAAATTATAAAATTAAGTTGCCCCTTTGCTGCAAGTTGAAGTGATACGGAAATAACCGTTTCCTCTTTTGCCTGCCTTGTCATGGGACTGTGACCGACAGAGCCAGGGTGGACTGAGGGATCTGGTCTACAGCTGGGGGAGAAGGTTTCTCTCTTCCTTGTCCTTCCCATCATCCCCAGTGGAGCTGCCTGGTTAAGGTGTTTGTTTTCTTTTTTTAAAGATATCTCTTTTCTGCTCCCACCAGTTACAGTAGCAGGGATGGTCACGCTCATTCTTGCCACACGTTGGATGTAGGTGCTGCTGTTTGCTACCATGGAAGTGTGCTCTGTGTCAGTAAGTGCTAAAATGTTGGAAGAGCTGCTTTTAGTTTTATCTCCAGGTTTTCCACCTGCAGCTTTAGTGCTGTAGACCATGAAGGGTTATTTTTTTAAAAAGAGGTAACCTAAGAGTGGATTTCAGCCACTAGAGTGAGAGCGATGTCTTGATAGACCGAAATTGGTCTCAGTCCTAATAAAACATAATAAATTGAGGTGTTTGGAGCTGTGGTCTGATGTTTGCACTGTACACAAACTCAGCCCAATGCTGAAAGTGAGTTAGAAATACACTGAGCTGAGAGCAGGCAGAGCACAGCAGACCCACCACTGGTGTGAGGTCTTCCAGAATCAATGGTTTGAATTTCTAACATGCTTGGAAACCACTTTGGCCCAGGTGGGTGACTCTTCGTTCCCATACTTTCTGTCCCAAGTGCTGTAGGCAAAATCAACCTTAACCTGCACATTCTCAAGCTGTTTTTTCAGAAGGAAGATGCCGAAGGGTTAAATGGCTGTGTTAATCCTGGTGTTGGTCCCTGTGTGACCTTTTGGCTGGAGAATTGGAATCTTAAATGCTTTGAGCTCCAGTTAAAGTTTTGGCTCAGTGAGCAGCATTGTCAGGATTACATATTAATTTAAGGCATGTGAAACTATGGAATAAATGGGTTTGGACAGTCCCTTTCTGGAAGTGATATGATCTAGGCTCAGGAGGTGGATTAGGAGAACAGAAGCTGCCTGAATTGTTGAAGCTGAGGAGTGCAGGTCATTTCAAGCGTGGAGAGGGGAAGGCATCGCTGATATGCTGGAAGGGGAGCATGTCGCTTCTCAGTTGCCTTTCAGATGCCAGCACCTGGTGTCTCCATACACATCTCCGGTTTCATGGGGTAAAGTGGAGCAGGAGATGAAATATCTGGCTTGGCAGGTCGAGTGCTGGAGAAAACCACCTTTTCCTTCATGAATAGGGATGAGAGGGCAGGAGGAGGAGGTTTGGTCTGGGAGCTGCAAGCCCTGGGCTCTGGTGGAACATCAGAATAGTCCTGTCGGTCCCCTCTGTTCTAGTCACAGCTGCAGAATTATCTTGCCATCTTTACCTTTCTTTATTTAAAAAAAAAAAAATTCATTTCATCACTTGGCATCATAGATGCATGAGAAGTTTTTCCACTGGGAAAAGACTTTCCAGGCAGTTTGTCACATGAATAACCAAGTAATGGCAGCTCTTGAAGACCACAAACTTGACCTGCTGTTTCATATGCGAATAGATGGATTTTAATTAGCTCCATAACTTGCTCTTTATTTCCCAAGTTTGTTGCAGGTGGATTTGGAAGCAGTTGGCAATGCCACAGAGCTTGTGCGACTTAATCACACAGAAAACTGTTGTTTTTTCCCTTTGTTCTTTTAAAAAAATAAATACCCATGGCTAGGAATAAATCTAAGACGCTAGCACTACAAAAATGCTGCACTTGCAAAATTTGAAAGTTCAGAGAATTTGCAAGGGTGCTTCCTCTTGCATATTGCACAAGTGGTGGGGGATTTTGTAGCTGTTAAAATATTTTAAGGTTTCATTTAGCAGTTTTTAAAAAGAGTAGAAGGTATTCCAAGCACATGTCATGGCTAAACTAGCACGGAGGGAGGCTGCAGTAAGGTGGGGCTCCAGCCATGATGAAAAAGCAGATTTTAATCATGCATGGTTTATTAAATTGTAGTGATAACTTGCATTTTACTAGGACTGAACATATTTCTCCCTGTTTTTATTTGAAGATTGAGCCAGAATACAACTGACACACGACTTGCAGAAGATACCTGAGCTGTGGACTGGAGAGGCAGGAAATAACTTTATTTTTAGAATTTTTATAAAGCAGAGGTTCTTAATTTTAGTGTCTCAGACTCAGTCTACACTGGAGGAAAAAAAAAAAAAAAAAGGCGCCCCCCGCCCCCCCGAGAAAAGCTATTTAAGTATCTTGATGTGATAACCTACTGGAAAAGTAGTTTGTGCTTTGGTGGTACCACCAAGGTGAGCTTCATACACCTTTTAAAGCCTTTTAGCTTACTTACACTGAACTAAAGTAGCATCTCCCTTAAGATTCTGCATGAAAAGGGTCATCAATAACATTAAAAATTAAAAACTTACTTTGAAAATACAACTTTAGCTGTAGTATCAGTTGAAGCAAATGGTGCAAATCCCAGTCTCATATTCCCTGATGTATTTCCATAGTGGAGATATTCCATATTTCCATTTTCCAATTATTCTACAGATCCATTAAAGTCAGGAATTCTGATTTTTTTTCCCTTCACAAAGCAGACGTTGCTTTCATACAGCCCAGGAATTTTTGCTCTTTCAAGTGAATCCTTGAAATCCACTATGGAGATGTAAAATGCTGTCATGGCACATGCTTGTCTGGAAATGCTGTGGAGGAGCACTTGCAAGCAGTGCTGGCAGCATTTTCCCCATTGTGCTGTACCATCCACTAGACAACAGTGACAACTATTTTAAGGAGCAATATTTTATCAGATCAGAGCAATATTGTATCAGATCGGTGGTAAATTATTTCTAAAGCAGGTGTATATAATAATACAGAAAGCTGAGGAGAGCTTTTTTTTTCTTTTCATATTTAGTTAGAATTGGCGTTGAGGTCAATCAGTGATGCCCCATTGCTTCCCAACTCCCTATTTGGAAGCAGATGCTGAGGCTCTCTATGGTAATTGTCTTGGGTACATTGTCAGGGACAAAACTCTTTGGATAACAGCTCCAACTACTAAACAAAAATTTAAAAAATTGCCCTGGATTGGGTCTGCTTGGTCACTGGTAGGAAAGCATCACGCTTCCCAAACCCTACTGCTGCACGAGCATCCCTCTGGGGTTATCCACAGCCTTTTTCCTGCTGCTGTAGGTACGTGCAAGGTGGGAAAAGACTAGATATAAGGAAGAATTTTTTTATGGTGAGGGTGGTGAGGCACTGGAACAGGTTGCCCAGAGAAGCTGTGGATGCTCCATCCCTGGAAGTGTTCAAGGCCAGGTTGGACGGGGCTTGGAGCAACCTGGTCTAGTGGAAGATGTCCCCGCACCTGGCAGCGGGGGTGGAACTAGGTGGTCTTCAAAGGTCCTTTCCAACCCAAACCATCCCATAATTCTGTAATTCTAAGAGGAATGGTCCAATGTGGGAACAGTGGGATGGGTGTTGGGGCCTGGTCCCTTTCAAGGACAGACTCTCTGCACTTGCTGCCGTGGAGGACAGAGCAGGAACTGGCATAATTAAAAACCACTTTGCCATCTAATAAATGCCTTCGTTGTTTTAGTTGCTCATTAGTTAATTTTCTTCTAATGAGGCTCTGTTAACGTAATCATCTGACATAGGGGAAAAAGAAAGTGGGGGGGAGAACCCAAGTTAAAAAGAGCCTAATTAGCAAGTTAATTATAGCGAGCAGGGAAATGTTCTGGTTATATAAATAAGCTATTGTTATGCACACACAAGCCAGGCCATGTTAAAAACTGCCACTAACTGTCTAGAGGTCAGGCAATCACTGTAATGCAGCATAAAACAGAAGTAGGGCTTGTTTGGTGGGACGCCTCATTAAGTCTTGGGGTCCTTTCCTGCCAGAAAAAGGGAGTCTGAAAATCCACGCGGTTCCCTTTCCCTCCCTCCCTCTCCCTCCACCCCGCAGCTGAAACCAGAGCGGGCAGGATCGGGATCGGCAGGGCTGGGAGGTATAAATCGGGGGGGCAGCCCCTGCCCTGGCGGGAGACAGTGCGGAGGGGCTGTCAGTGATGCTGTCATGCTGAACAAGAAGAAGTACAACGTGAACGGAGATTCAGGGATTAAAGCCCAGGTGAGGGCAGTCTTTAGTACCATAATGTCATTTTTCTACTTAAAAGTACATTTGTTTCTCTCTACCCCGACCTTTTCCCTCCTTTCCTTGCTGTTCCCCCACAGTCACGTATTTCTGGAGCTGACTGCATCCCCCTGCTTAGAGAAAATCCCAGTCTCCGGAGGACTTCTCTTCATTTTCTCTGGGGAGCAGGAGGTTTGAAATGATGAAGTGTTGTGCCAAACACATTGCTCTGGGGTTGTTCTTCAAAGTACCGTGATGGAGGAGTCCATGGGTTTGCAAGCAGGGAGATTGCCCAGGGAAACCTCGGATGACGAAACTTTTTTCTCTTGTTGAAGTAGCGTAGAGTGGCTCTTCACGGTAGAAACCCCAGGTAGAAGTGAGACTTAGCTCATTTGAAATGTAATGAGCATGCACCTGCATTTGGAAGTCATTAACCCCTTGTACCTCTGGAGGTGAGGTTTTTCAGCTTGAAAAGTTCTTTTCCTGTTGGAAGTTGAAAGCAGCGATGCTTATGTAGCTGCAGAGCAGGTTGGACTCCTAAATACAAGCAGCTGCAGCTCTCAAAAGCTTCACAGCCTCTTCTTTGAGGTTTAGTCTGTGCAGAGTTGACTGTTACCTTCACAAGCATTTTGGCATGAGCTGAGTGGTTCATCCTGGAACTAAATCACCGTTCTCATCCCTGTCTTGAATGCCCCATCTTTCCAGCCAGGGTGGAACATGACACGTCTTGCCATCAGTTGCCTTGTGCCGTTCGGTAAGGATTTAAACCAGAGTTTTGGTTTGGGTAAGCAAGGTCTGGTTTTCTCCTTCTGGCTGGATTGAGTGTACGTTGCTGAGATTTCAACTCAAAAATAAAGATGTGTTGTGGAAACTGGCTTAAGGGTATACCTGTGTACCCTTCACATGTCCACACAAAATTTAGTACTGAATAAAGGTGGATACGATAGATGTCTTAAATCAGATTCCAGCATCCTTTCTTGCCTGCTCTCTCTGCTGCTCAAAGGATAAAGCCAAAAGACATTGGTGAAGTGTCAACGCAAGCTAGAAGTAGACCTGAGCCTTGACCTGGCCCCTTCCTGATGTTCTCCCCTTCTGGTGCTTCCTTCCACCTCTGGGCTGTCAGTGCCTTGCTCAGCTAAAGCTAAACCCATTTTGTGGCAGCCTTTAAAGGGTTTAAACCCTTAAAGGCATCAAGGGCAGGGTTTATTATAAAGTCTAGTTCTGGTTCTGCCTAATTTGATTCATGACTTTGCTTTTTGGCATGTACTTGCCTATCAGTCTTGGATGTGGAAGTACTTCAAGAACTCTGAATGCAATTATCAATATTACTGTGTCACTGGAAATAGTTGCATTCCATGTCCTTGAAGAGATGATATGGGAAAGGAAAATGTTAATTGTAATACAAATTATTCACCCTTTGTTAGATTTCCAGACTGTCTCACTTTGCCGAGAGCATAGTTTCACACAAATAACCTGATGCTTTGATGAAGCTGCTCAGCTGTCAAGGGATTTTTTTAAGGGGGGGGGAGTTATTTCAGGCCAACAGCTTCATAGAAAAGGAATATAAAAACTGGCATATGTGCACAAAGACCCCATCCTGCCGGGATCAGAGGTGTTAATCCGCAATGCAAGTCTTGACTGTAATATGAGTTTGACGTGTTTTTTTTCTCCCCTGTGTGTTTCCTGATCCGGTGTCACTCTGTTGTTTGGTTTGAGATTAGCAGAAAGGAAAGAGCTCTCAGGGGCTGCTGCAAATACTCTCCCAGGTCGTTTCCCTTCTCCCCAGCAGCCTGGGCTGGCTGTCCCTGGGCCAGCTCAGACTTCAGTTCACAGGGGACTCTGAAAGAGCTACCTGAGACACCGATCGCATCCTTCACTTACTGGCCCAAAAAGCAGGGCACCAACTCTGTAGCATCACCAGTCCGTCTCAAGTGCAATGTCAAGTGCCGCTACTTAAACCATTGAACTTGAATTTGAGTTCCCAACAGGATCAAATTCTTTCTGGTTAGGTGACTTCTTTAAACAAAACTAACTTCTCAAAATATGCCCAAGGGGTTAGTTAATAGACTCAATTAATGGCTTTCAGTATTTTCGAGATGTAAATATTTAACCCTGTTGTACCAGATAGAGTCAGTTTATATGCTCATAGCAAAGTCCAAGGAAATTTGCAACTGGAGGTTGTGTTTCCAGTTTCCCCGAGATTTATCACGACTCGTGAATGTAGTGTGAGCATCAATGGTTGGCTTACAAAGTGATGAGCACTGAGAGTTAAAATATTTCCTAATAAGCCTTTTTTCCTGAATGCTTAAATATGGCCCAGTAACCACATACAGAGATAATTAAAAGGGATGTTGAGCTGCTGGTGTTTTTGGTTTTGAGATGTGCCGTGTCCCTTGGGCAAGGCAGTTGGTCTCTGAGCAGGCTTGGTGTTTGTTGAAATGCATCTGATGTCTGTGAAGCCCTTTGGGGTCACGAGCTGCAGGTTGGTGCTGATGTGAGCAGGGAGGCGTTAAGACAAGTTCAACCTGAGGTAGACATCAACGGGGCATGGAAGGGTCAACCCTTTCTACTGTAAAATTACTAACAATCATCTGTAAGAGCAGATGTTTGGCTTATGTGAAAACCTGGATTTGAGGAGTTTATGGTAAGGAAATACTGATTATTTGGCCTTCTTGCTGTTCTTTTCAACCAAGGGCAGGAGTAAAACAAAGCTTGGAGAAAGATGTTCTTCTATAAGTACCAGTGTTAAATGTCATTTTCCCCTTAAAAGTGCCTAGATAAAAGTGACATTTCTTTACCTTTCCCTTCTGTCCTCTCTGTGCTTTGGAGCAGATCAGCTTTCCTGACTTATAATAAGTATTTATCTCTCGGCTGGGCAGTTATTGCAGCTGTAGCATGGGCAGGGCTGAGCCTGGTTGTGCTCAGCTGCTTTCAAACCCGTTGGTGGTCTTGGGGCTTCGCAGATGTTCCTGGGAAGTCTGAAATCTTCATTCCTTGGTGATGATTGAAATGGAAATGGGCTTGATTCTTCATCCTGGGTGAGCAAGTTGCTATTTGTCATCCATAACAATTTGTTGCAATGAGATGAGCTCCATGAAAAAACAATGTAGATGCAAAATGCCACAAAATATTGGTGTTACAGGCGCTGCTGGTAAATGGTAGTTGGTTCCCTTTCTCCAACTTGGAGAATCGCATTTTGCTGGCCTGCACATCACTTCATTTACATGCCTTATCCTTCGTTTCTTGATTTGTTCTATAAAGTTGTGTACTCCTGAATGCAATACTCTTAAATACTTGTGCTCACCAGGCGTCCGTGATCCCAACAGTTACAACAGCCTTGAGTGATGTATCTAATCTGAAACGTTTCTTAATATAGAGTGCAGCTGGAAGCTGTATTCATTACTTGAAGTGTTTTTATTTTTGCCTTTTGTATTTCATACAGCAAATAGGGAGCATCTCATACCAGTCACCACAATAACTGTTGTGAGATGGATCAGTGTCCGCATCAGCTCTGCAAATGTTGGGTGGCCCTAACAGGGCTTCTCTTGCAATAAATAACCCTTATCATTAGCATTTTGGAAAATAAGTTTGTGTGTAATGGGGGCAGAAGCTTTCTAATTTGTGTGGTTAGAAGAGGAGCTTCAAGATATTTGAAAGACAAGTGTGTTGATGCTGTGTCTGGTGGAAGGTCTGAAATTAAGCAAAGTAAGCAATTTAGCATACCCTGTTCCAAATTAAATAACAGGAATAACAATAGTAAATAACAATAATAATAAATAACAATTCAGCCCATAACTGAGATGGTGTCAGTGTCTGCTTAAGGCTTTGGGTTCTTGGGATTAATCTTCTGTATCAAACTGTTGGGTTTTTATGTCTGACTTAACTATTAATTTCCTTTAACAGATCCAGTTTGCTGACCAAAAGCAAGAATTCAACAAGCGCCCAACGAAGATCGGCCGCCGTTCGCTTTCCCGCTCCATCTCGCAGTCCTCTACAGATAGCTACAGCTCAGGTGTGTGCCATCAGCTGCAGTTACAGCATCTCTGCAGACCGCAGGGTTTGTCCTGCGTTTTGCTCAAGGATCTCTCGGATCTGCTGTGTGGTCAGTAGTGTCAGAGGAAAGGCATGGAGAGAGGGTTGTTGCTTTTTTTCTTGTCTTCGTGTATAGTTGGGTAGGAAATGAAGTTACTCTGATGCTCTCAACACTTCTCATCTCTCCTTATAACCCTCATGTGCAGTTGCTACTGGCTTTCCTCCTCTCTTCCCCTTCCTTTTCCTTCCAGGCTCAGCAAAACAGTGTTGCCACTGTTTTGTGCTTGCATGTCATCTTCCCCTCCCACTCTTGAATAAATCCATGTGGATCCCACTGTAGGTTTGGACTCACGCATTGCATGTGAAATTGGAGTCTTTGCAAGAGCAGTGGTGACCTTTGAAGGCCATGCATGTGTCTTCTGTGCCTTTCCTGCTGGAATCCGTGAAATGAAATTTTTAGCAAGCAGTGGACTTCTTGTTCTGTCTTGCCAGCTGTACTTAACAGGAACTCACCGGAGAAGGAGGTTGAGTTTATTGGGGATTTTTTGTTTTGTTTTAAATTTCAGGGCCCTTCTGAAGCGCCAGGTATATTTGCAAAGGTTGGTTCTGGAAACTTGATTTGTCTGGACTAATATTTGGTGGTTGTGCAGCACCATCCAGAAACCTTCAGGCTTTGGTCCCCCTGGCAGCAGGCTCGTTCATTTGAGAAGATGGCACAGTAAAGTTTTGTTTTGTCTTGCATAGATGCTTGAGTTGTTTTGTTTTCTTTGAACATGCATCATTTTCAAGGGAGACAACTGAAACTTAATTTCTGGAGCAGTCCGTGAAGGTTTCTTAAAACCCAGTCAAAGTCAGATCCCCATGAAAAACAGATTAGTTTCACTGAGTGCCCCATTCATCAAACATCCAACATTTAGAAATCAAACATTTAACATTTCAAGCTGATGCAAAAAAGACAGCACAAGAAAGTCCTGAAAACAAATCTCCCGGTGGAAACTGGCATTTTTTCCTTACAGGAAAGAGTGCAGCCTTGAGAGAATGACTGCTAAAACTTACCTTGACTTTGAGTGAAGAAGGCAAAGCTGCTCTGCGCTTCGCAAACAGTCTCTAACATTATTCAGCAAATAAGTTGCCAGTGGCCACCGAGTGCTCAGGAAGTTCAGTGCCACTGTACTTTCCAGCGCGTAGGAATATCACCGGTCCATTCAGTAAAACTTTATGTGCCCAAGTGGCACCTTCAGCTAAATTTTCCCTAGTCCAGTAACACCTATGTGGGACTGGTATCATACCTCACCTTCCAGTGTCCTCTTTTCTTTGTCTCTGAGTATGTCATTAACTACCATTACTGTGCTGGAGACCTTATGTCACTTCAGGAGTTGGTTATGAGGATAGTGGCTTTCCAAGAACAGGGAGAAGTCATCGGGGATGCTCTCAAATTGTTCAGGATAGGTCCATCTGGGATCCTTGGCACTTTGAAGGGAATACTGCTTGCCACCTGAAAATATTGCAGGTACTGTCCTAGCTGAGATCATCACAGAAGGGAATTTGGATCCAATTCCCCATCCCTCAAGGAGTCTTAATGCATCTGATCTCTTCCTGGTCCTGGCCCCTTGAAGAAGATGCAGAATGAATCAGCTTCCAATGCAAGGCAACAAAGATTGGAGATGTAAACATCTTGAAACTGGAAGAGGTATTATTCCTCAGTTCCTCATGACTGTGAAGGCAAATGTCAGGCCTTTCTGGTGACGTGTACCAAACCTCAAGGTAGAGTACCGTCAAGAGCTCTGAGATGGGTATTCAGGTTGGAGGCCAAGGTCTGGCTGCAGACCTTGCAGAGGTCTGGCTTTATGCCAGAGCCATGGGGAATAAGGAGCATTCATGATGAGGCTCCACCACAGTCTTTCACTTAGTCCCTGTCCATGCCATGGATGCACCCATCCATAATATTTTTGGATACTTGGCCAGGTCACAGTGTATTTGAGGAGAACCTGGCTAGATACATGGTAGTTTGAAGCATCAGAGACCGCAAGAGCTCAAAAGTGCATCCTACCCTGACCCTTCCAGCCAGATACCTCGTGTATAACAAGAAATAATTCTGTTTTGGGTGCTGTGAGGTGTGGTTGGGTTTTGTTTCCAGAGTTTGCTGGCCATGGACAAGTCCCATTCTGCACAGTGAAAGTCTGTGGCCAAAAATCAAATCTGAAGGTAGTCCACCCACATCCGCTTGTATGAGGGTGTTTTGGGTCATATCCCACCTGCAGCTTCCAGCTCCGTGTCTGCTGTTGAAGGAAGCAGGACAGAGCCCATGGGCTCACGCGGGGCTGTCCATGCCGTCCAGTTGTGCGCATGAATGGATGTGAGCTGAGCTCTGCCGTGCCGGCCAGCCACAGCACTGAAGACCAGTCCCTCGCCTGTTTTATTTCCCAGGGTGGACGTAGCTGACAATTACAGCTGAACTTGATGCCCATCTGAAGGCCTAGTAGGTCTTCACTGCTGAAGCTTTAGAGGACATCCCTGTTCTTGTGCCCGTCCTGTCATGGTACGTGCCATAACCTATTGGGAGCAAACAGGATAAAACCTCCTGCGTGTGATGAACATGGTTTCATGGGGGTTTTTTGAGCTGTCTGGAGATGGTGTGCAGAGCACCATGTGAGCGAGCAGCGAAGTATGGAGCAATCCTCTCTGCCAGCACAAGCAATGAGCTAGATGCTGACACTAAAGGGCGACCACATTAGTAGTGGCAGTTTGAGGAGCCAGCAGAAGTCTGAGAGGTTTAAACAGGGACGTTTTAGCTCTGTGAAGT
Organism: Ibycter americanus; assembly: GCA_035590275.1. NCBI lineage: Eukaryota > Metazoa > Chordata > Aves > Falconiformes > Falconidae > Ibycter > Ibycter americanus. Next base: position 71,508,773 of record JAVJGI010000060.1, on the reverse strand, counting down.
GTAGAAAGCCTCCACAAACTCAGGATCTGGCTCCTGGCTGACTGCTGCAATGAGACACTGTGCACAGAACTTGTACTTGAGCCTAGGTGGTGGGCCAGAAGTCTTCCTGATGTAGGGATGGAAAGCCTCTTTTGGGTTTCTGTACTCATTTCTCTGATGCTAAGGTTATCGGAGATGAGCTGGGACAGGACCACACTGTGACAACCCACTAGGCTGAGGGAGTATTATCGGTCCTGCCCGTCTCCCGTTCCTTCGGGCTGTAACGTATCTCAGAACCACAGTCAGCTAAGATGTCTGAGCAGATTTATATGAAGTGGCTTTGTGGCAGTAGTGCATTGCCCATAACAGAGATGGCTACCTGTGTGCTACCTGAAAAACATGGTAGATGAGGACCTACAAGCTTTCACCTTTATCAGCAACCCAGGTTTAGAAGAGCAAAGGTAACTGGTGGAAAAGTTGTGGTTATCTGGTCCTCTCAGCTCTGGGCAGAGGCAGGTGCTCACCTCCAGAAGATGCAGCTGCTGGAAGTTGTGATCTGATCCTGGGCACACAAACAGTGAAAGCCATGCACAGTCCAACGGCTTCACCCTGGTTCCTGTGAAACAAGTGACTGTTCTTTGTCTCCTTTCCGAGCTCTTGGGTTGCTTCTTCTTTCATGCTGCCTTGCACGCTTGGAGGAACCTCCAGAGCCTCCTCCAGAGGCTTGGAGGAGCTCCCCAAGGTTGGAGACAATCTGGATGACCCATCACCTCTGCAGTGGCTGTGTTCCCACATAAAGGGCTTTTAGGAGAAATTGGGGATGTGCATGCCAGGTCCTCTCGAGGGAGACATCAGCGCGGGCTCTGTTTGCACTTTGTAAGCCACCTGAATTATGTTTGTAATGTTATCATCTTGGGCAGCATGTTTTAAGCTGGCTTTAATGATTAGACTTCTCTAATACAGGTCTGTGATTAATATAACATTTGCACATGTTTTACAACTCCATCCAATATCTAATCAGGGTATATTTTATAACTGTCATTTTTGAAGACTAATAGGCTGATTAGCCTGACTAATGTCGTCATGTTTGCTCCTGATTCACAGCTGAAAGAACTTGGAGCAACTTCGGGGAATCCTCCTCCGGCCCTTGCACTTAGCATCTCCTGCTAAAGCATCACCAATTGCAATTAATTAGCTTGTGAAAGTATTATATTGCCCTCCTAATGAAAGCTGCTAGGCTGACAGTCAGGACAGAAGACTTCTATTCCAATGACAGTTGCAGGATGGGTGGATAAATCCCATTACTACCTCTCAGCATGGATCTTTGTCACTCTCCTTTTAGGGGTGAGCAGTAGCACAGTCTAAACAACCCATTAAGCCCTCCCGTGATGGGAAAAGGCTGGAAAAGAAGAAGCATGCGGAGCAGAGAGATGATAATGGGGGGGAAGAATCATAGAATCATTTAGGTTGGAAAAGACCTTTGAGATCATTAAGTCCAACTCTTAACCCAGCACTGCCGAGCCCACCACTAAACCATGTCCCTAAGCGCCACATCTACACGTTTTTAAACCCCTCCAGGGACAGTGACTGCACCACCTCCCTGGGCAGCCTGTTCTAATGCTTGACAACCCTTTCGGTGAAGACATTTTTCCTGATACCCAATCTAAACCTCCCCTGGTGCAACTTGAGGCCGTTTCCTCTCATCCTGTCGCTTGTTACTTGGGAGAAGAGACCGACCCCCATCTCGCTGCAACCTCCTTTCAGGTAGTTGTAGAGAGTGAGAAGGTCCCCCCTGAGCCTCCTTTTCTCCAGGCTGAACACCCCCAGCTCTCTCAATCCATCCTCATCAGACCTGTGCTTCAGCCCTTTCCCCAGCTGCATTGCTCTTTGGACACATGAGAGGAGCGAGGAGGTCCTGAGGTTTGGAGGTGGTGGGCGTGAGTGAAGAAATGAGTGAAACTCGAGTGACTCTTACCTGAAATGTGCTTGATGGGAAGGCAGTCATCCCAGCATCTCTGCTCAAAATGATGGGGAGGTGCCAGTGGTGTTTTAGTGATGCAAGAGAGGCCTATGTGTGGAAACAGCATCTCTGCAAACAGCCCATGGGTTCTTGCTCTTCCTGCCCATCAAAACTGGAAAAGTTTGATCAAAATCATCAGCTGATCTCCAAAATAGGTACAGTCCGTGAAGCTGTAATGTGGAACAGCTTATTCTAAGGTGCCACGTGTGGCTAACTGAGTTCTGCTAGAAGCAATAATGGCAAAAATGAGGGTGGTGAAACACTGGCACAGGTTGCCCAGAGAAGCTGTAGCTGCCCCATCCCTGGAAACATTCAAGGCCAGGTTGGATGGGGCTCGGAGCAACCTGGTCTAGTTGAAGATGTCCCTGCTCATGACAGAGGGGCTGAACTAGATGGCCTTGAAAGGTCCCTTCCAACCCAAACCATTCTACGATTCTATGAAAAAACAGCAGAAACACTGCTAAACATGAAAACTTTATCACTTGGTTGCTTTAAAGTACCGAGAATAAAAATACTAAGAATCTGTGCTGATCTGACTCTTCAAATTAGAAATAAAAGTCTCTTATCCATATTTGCCATTAGCTGCCAGTTTTCTGTAGTAGTTCCACTTCATTTAAAATGAGTCATTTTTCTCACCAGAGGAATTAATTGTTTTCTGTGCCGTTTGGGAGTGGTTTACATGCCCAAGGACGCACCGTGGTGTTTAACAGCATCTGCTATTGCAAACCAGGGAAAGGCACCGACCTGACAGCTCGGTTTTGGAGTTGAGGGCATGTTTTGCCATTGTGCTGGGCAAATAACTTAAATTTCGGTAACTGTTCTTTCCCTTTCTGCAAAACTCAGATAACTTATCTGCTTGAACAAAGGTTTTTAGGGATCAGCTGGTTTATATCGGCCCAGTGCTTTGAATACTAAAGCACTCAGCGTTGTGTATTATGCACCGCATACACATTAGGTGGACAGCAAAATGGAATTAGAACCATGAATATCTTTAGTTGAAGGGCATTGACTTCATTCTCATGCCATTTCATAACTTTCAAAAGGCTGTATGGAAAAGAAACAAGGTTTGTCTTTTTAGTTGAGCTGTAACAGGGCCAGGTTGACCCTTTTTTGCCCTTACCAATGCCAATACTACAGATGCAGGTGGATCCTCCTGTAAAATATTAGCAAAGCTAAATTTAGCTGAATTAGGCTCTGTCCTGGTCTTTGCTGGGTCAGGACATGGGCTGCAGGTGTCTGCTTCCCCACCCAACATTTTCCACTGGATAACAGTGCCTGAGACCTGGTGCTGTTTTCATGTTGTTCTCTTTGAAATAATACAATTTATATTAAAATGGTACGTGGCTCTACAGAATGCCAAGCCGTTATGAAGCTTTCATTATTCAACTTCTGGGTGATTGGAGATGAAATTTAGGAGGCTGTTTGTCCCATCAGTTAATTGTATATTTCTAGATTACAGGTGGTAGGAATCCTTTCCTTTCTGTACTTCTTTTTCATTTTACAGAAAAGCAAGGGCAAAATTTACTATTATGTATTAGTGTGCTATTACACTACAGTTACAATATTAGTTTAATTACCATAGTGCTATATGCACTGTTATATGTTATACGTACGTAATAGTAAAGAACCATCTGCATATGAAAATCTGGCCACCATCTAGGTGTGGTTTTTGTTTAAAAAAATTATTTTCAGCCCCCAGAACGAAGATCTGTGGTTTTAAAGAAACCTTCACATAGATTAGCTGTCTTCAAAGAAATAATCCTCCTTTAACTAATTAATCCTTCCTTCTGGAGTCCTTGATACAAAAACGCTTGATATTGTATAAGGTGCTCTTTTGTTATTAAGCCAGGCTCCTGGTCCTTCAAGAGCTGCTGTGGGATTGTGAACACAAATTCAGAAATACATTGCCGTCAGCGTGTTGTTTGCAGGGTTGGACTTGCCTTTCACACCCTGCTGAGGATGGAGTCTTTGCAGAGAAATTTCAGCAATGCATAATTCTCCGTAAGCGGATTAAGACCTGAGCGGGTCTTGGGGAGCCTGGCACACCAACAGTGGCAGCACTAAGCTTTTTTTCCTTCGGATCATTCAAGCGCTTCACACAGGCCAGAAGAGAAAGTAATCAGCTTGCTGGGTGCTGCAGGAAAGACGAACCCATGGCCGTGCTGGGGAGGAAGGGTTTAACTCCTTGGTTTGGGTTTTCTGGTGTGAAAGTGCTAACAGAGCCATTGAAATTCTGGATAGAGGGGTGGTTTGCCTTTACTCCAAGTTCTCTGAGGGCACTCTTGCTTTGAGTCTTCACTTGAGATCTGGATGCCTCTGGAAGGCTGCAGCTCTTTGGGAGCACTGGTGGGTGGTGATAAGAGCATGGGTTCAACCATGCCGTTCTTCCTGCGACACTAAGAAGTGCTCACCCTTCCTGCTACCTTTGGCACAGAATTTGGGTAGAAGGTTGGGAATCTGTACTGACTGGTGAGTAGAACTCCCTTGGGTGTTTGGTGTAGATCATTCCCTCTTGGAGACTGTGCCAGGGAGAGAAGCTGGCTCACACATGCAGCAACACCTCACCCAAAGCCAATAGTTGTTGAGTTTGACTATGCAACATTTCGAGGTAAAGATTTAATCAGTTCTGTTCCAGTGTTGTGGAAGACAGAGAACTCATCATCAGATGTGATGTCCTCACACGTGCACATCATTTGCTAGTGATGCATGATACTGGCTGACCCCACCGAGGCCGTCATGGATAGTGCTGTTCTGCAAAGGTGGTCCTCTTCTGCTGTAACAAATAATTTGATGCCAGGTCTCATGTTCATTTTAGAAGAACCAGGTGATCTGGAGAGTAAAGGCTTGAAGTAGAAGCTCAGGGCAGTTTCATGAGGAATGGGGGATGACCATGTGGATGAGGCTTTGAGTCCTGGAAAGATCCTCTGGAAGGGAAAGAGGAGTGATGCTTTCTAGTTCGTCTCCAGGCCTTACGTGTTGCTTTGACTAGAAGATGAAAGAGGTCTGGTTTCCCACATGGGAGAATATTCCAGAGGAGAACGTGGCACCAATGGTCTCTTAGCTGATCCGATAAACTGGAAGCAGAAGTGGTAGCTAATTCATCACGGCTCAAATTGAAAATGGATTCTACATATTATTTTAGTAATCAAAGTAAGTGGGAAGGGGGATTTCTAACTCCAGGAAGGGCTCTTCATTAAATCTCCTTGTCTGCTATAGACTAGTTGCCTAACCAAAAGTCTGGAGCACATTGATAGGAAAGGAAGGCAGTTCTGGACAGCAACTGTAATGAATTCTGTGTTCACATGCACATCCGTGCCTGGGAGCCATATATCATCAAGAAGCATAACCTGATTCTGTGAGACTGTATGTTTGCTATCCCCTGTAGGCTCCTTCCTATGGAGAGAAGTGGTGCCGTCTTTCTTCCTCGTCTCTTATCAAAAGAGCAAGAGGGAGGAGGGGTTAAAGAAGATCCAGAAAGGCAAAAGATTAAATACATGTCCAATTGTTTGTTAATTATAATAGAAGAGGAGAATCCAAGGGCTGGATTGAGCTGTCTGTAGATGTACAGAGATGTTGGTTGAAAGGAACCACTGAGGTCATCTCCCCCCCCAACCCAGTCAGAGCAGGTCACTGCCAGCACAGGATCAGGTGAACCATGGCTCTCTCTAACCAGTTCCTGAAGTCCTCCAAGGATGGAGATCTGCCACCTCTCTGGGCAACCTGTGCCAATGTTGTGTTATCCTCCCCATGAAGAAGTTTCTTCCTACCATCCCATGTGAGCCTCCCAAGCCCAAGCAGCAACGTGTGGCCGTTGCCCTTATTGAGGAATGCTGGAACTGAGCAGATCCAAGGCCTGGGAATACCACCGTAACTGAACAATAATTAACTAGTGGCCTTCACCATGCTGTTGTTTAAAATGAAATAGGGTCTTGCATCTATCCTGTCTTAAATTACAAGTCTTAATGTTTTGGAAGTACTGAAAACATTAATAGGCATTTTTGTTGGCTATCTTGGAGCTGTAAAGGCTTAACATTTGGGAAGAGAGATGGGAGAAGGCCACAGAGGAGTTGCAAAGCATGAGGAGATGAGCCCATGGGGGACATGGGCAGTGCTTAAGCTAATTACCTCTGGTGTGGTGTTGAAGTAGAGGAGAGTGAGGAGGTCACTGCAGGTAAGAGCTGACTGTGGGGAAATGGTGATCATAAGGAGGAGGGGAGATCCCAGCTGAGGGCAGAGGGAGCTGGCGTGTGCACATGGAGAAGCACATCCATGGACACATTCAGCAGATCATCTGCGTCCTTCCACTGTAGGTGGTTTGGCTTTAGGGAATATTTTGTTCTGTTTCTTACCGCCTTTTCTTCCTCCAGCTGCCTCCTACACAGACAGCTCTGATGATGAGACCTCCCCGCGAGACAAGCAGCAGAAGAACTCCAAAGGCAGTAGTGATTTCTGTGTGAAAAACATAAAGCAGGCAGAATTTGGGCGTCGAGAGATCGAAATTGCTGAACAAGGTAAATGGGGCACATTCCTCAAGCTCCGTGTTGTCCTAGGCTGTCCTGTGGGGTTCTTCCTTCCCCCAAATCCTCTTCTTGTGAGGTTCAGTACATTGGTGATTTCTTGACACTGTTCCTGTTAGAGATGGGAAAACTTTTATGGGATTTTGTGGGATGGAAAGGAGTTACAGGGTTATACTGTGTAGCTCCAGGCAACCAGCTACTGAAGGACTACTCTGTAGTCAAATGCATTTTGCTAAAATCAGTGGAAAAGATGAAATCCATCAAATGAATTAAACAACTTTGCTTTGGCATGATTGTCTCCAAAAATCCATAGCAAAGCCAATGCAGTGTTTAGGTAGTTGCAGGGATACTGGAGAGGCTGATGAGAGCAACGAGTCCCAGGTCCTCCTCAGTCTGAAGCAGGTTTTCCTCCAGCCTCACATGGGCATTTGCAGGTAGAAATTTGAATATGCGATGATGCTACATCCTTAATAATAGGGGGGGGGAAATTCAGAGGGTTATTGGGTCCTTTTCAGCTGTGCCATGACTTATTTGATGCTTGCTCTCAAGGCTTTAGCTCTTTTTGAGGTTGCCACAGCTGTACAACTTCATAGGAGTACCAGACAGCAGGGCAAGAAGTGATGCTGGCTGTTTTATTCCGTCCTCATCCCTCTTTCCATCACATTGATGGACTTCTTTTTTACTTTCCCTTTCAGAAATGCCTGCGCTGATGGCTTTGAGGAAGAGAGCTCAGGGAGAGAAGCCACTGGCCGGGGCCAAGATCGTGGGCTGCACGCACATTACGGCACAGACAGCTGTAAGACCCCATCCACAAACTCCAGACAGGGATTTTCCTCTGATTATTCTCTAAAATAGACCCCAAGCAGATAATATAGAGTTGTGGTCTCTGAGTCCAGCACCTTACATCACACAAAAATAGAATGGTTGATTTTGTAAACGTTTCTAGACAGAGGGAGCCAATGCTTAAAGGTGATGTAATGCGTGTATCTATAAAGCGTTGCTTGAGTAGTAGAGACAAAGGAAATTGAATTATCTGTATCGTATGAGCAGGAAGAAGTGGTCACTGATCAGAGAGGTTATGCAATTCATGAGCTGTAGTTTCTTCTCCAAACATGGGACAGGAGTGCTTTGTCCTGACTAGATTTGGGACCTTGCTGAGTGAAATCTGCATATATATATGTTTATATATATCCACACACATATATAAGCTGCATATAGGATATGCTTTGAAGTTCTTATTTGCTAAATCCATTTGAAATTGGAAAAAAAAAATAAAATTGCAAAATTGGTTTCTATGCAACTCTCTGACGACCCTGATGGTGTTTAAAATTGACATCAGATACTGCCCAGAAGCTTTCCCATAAATAGCAAATAAAAATCCCAGTTGTGTATTGCTCTTTGCATTGTATATTGCTCTTTGCTCTTTCTGATATTTTTTTGTTGTTGTTGTTTAAATCCAGGTACTAATGGAGACTCTTGGTGCGTTGGGTGCACAGTGCCGATGGGCTGCATGCAACATCTACTCTACTCTTAATGAAGTGGCTGCTGCCCTTGCTGAGAGCGGTAGGAAACATCACCTGCTTTGTCTTCCTGGTTTTAAAAAGATTTCTTACTGCCCCATCATATTTAGCTCATTTACCATCTCTTACAGTTTTCCCCCTTCATTCTGTTCAATTTAGAATAAACCTATAGGAGGTAAACAGCACAAGATCAATCCCTTTCATAGGTGTGAAAATCTGAGAATTATTTTTCTCTGGAGTATAAAAGTACGTAGTACCAATGATGGTGATGCACATTGTTAGCTGAACGGGCTTTGTGAACCTGGAAGTTATTTTGCTAAGAGAAACAAAGCTAAATTTTATTTCAGGTCTATAAATTTGAGTCATAACTTTGGCTAAAAGGGGTGAAAGAAGGAATTTTGGGGGGACATAATTCATAAAACAGAAGCTGTCCATGTTGCTGCTCCTCTGGGAGATGCCTTAATTCAAATCCTGTTTTACCTGGGTAAGGCCAGGATTTTACCGTGAGAGCTGGGAGACCCAGAAAAGCCAAACCCACCGGCTTGCCTGTTATCTTGTCATGCTCGCTGAAGCTGAATAAGAATTGCTTATGAGTCAGAATGCATTCAAGTAAATTTGTGGCTAACGTACCTAAAAGGAAGGTAGGACACCTAACTCACAGCAAAAGCTTGATTTTGCAAATAAATGTTATTGAGAGTGTGTTGCCCTCTCTTCTGGTGGCTACAGCTTTTTCTTGGGGGAGAGGAAGAAATTAGGTAGGCTGAGGCTGACTCCTATCTGCTGCCTTCAGTGTGTGTCTTCAGTGTGTATCTCTGAAGCTTTTTCTAGAAGGCAGATGTTGAAAAATCAGACTGCAGGCAAGACCGCGGTGGTGTCAGGAGCCCAGTTCATCACGTGTGGACATAGGGAGAGCCAATCCCCAAGGGGTTTGCTGTGCTAGCACCTGTCTCCCTTTCTGTGCCAGGGTTCCCTGTCTTTGCCTGGAAGGGAGAATCTGAAGATGACTTCTGGTGGTGCATCGATCGCTGCGTCAATGTCGAAGGATGGCAGCCCAACATGGTGAGACAAGGCCAACTGTAAAACACTTTGCATGTGTTGAAGCACAGGTGGCTCTCATCTAAAGAGGAGGAGGGTTTAGTGCTAGTCTGTTTTTAGCTCCTGAATTTAGACCTAACTTAGCTTTCAACGCTTGGTGCTAACTCAGCACTTACCTTCAAAGTGCTTTACAATGAACTACGCAATGCGGGAAATTAACTTATCTCAGTCTCACAGGTGTAAAGTCAGTGAGAAGGTGGGTTGAATGACTTCTGCATGTGGCTCTTGCCTACCAAGCAAGGTTTTGTTTAACTATTGTCTAAATGAGCATATCTGCATTAGTGCAAAGTTTATTGGGTGCTTAGTTTCCTTGCAGAGTAGCTTGCTACAGTTTAAACCAAACTCATTTAATCTAGCCAGTTAAAAAATTACTCAAAATCAGTGTGTTCTGAAAAGGGCTCACATCCATTTTAGCATATCTGATTGCATTCACACCTTTGGTTGATGCGATTTTTCTTATCTAGGCAAGGCCTCTGTTTCAGAAGAAAAATTAGATTTTTAGATGATTTCCACACTTTATGCCTGCTCTTACTGTACAAACACAAAACCTCAGGTAACCCAACTCCATACTTTGCTGGTTTATTCTGCCCTTGTTTCTAGGGAAAACAGAGGACCCTGAACTAGGTGCGCGGAATAATTTGCAGCTGTCAAATGTGCTGTTTTCATCATGCTTCCCGACAGATTTTGAGCCCTGGAGCTTATGATCTAAATTAGATTAAAAGTAATCAAAAGTGGAAGATAGGCATGTAGCTGTATTGTTTGTTTGCCAATACCAGCTTGTTTGAGGTGGTTGTTTTGTTCCTTCCAGTCTACACCTGCTCACTTCCTTGATGTCACCTTTAAAAAGGATCGTGCATGTCAAAAAAACCACCCCCAAGCTGCGAATTTGAGTCTAGACACGATAGCAGCTTTCTTCTTCTTTTTGAGGAATAATTTCCCTTTGAAAATGTCAGTAATTGAAGAAGTCAGCGTGCCAGAATATGCATATTATGCTCTCCCAGGATCTCTTCAGACCTCTTGATTCTGCGACGTGTCTCCAGCCATCCGTGTATTTTCAGACCTGCTTCTGAAGCACAGAAATAATTGCTGGGGAGCACCAAATACCTCAGATCTAGCAATTCCCAAAGACTTGCATGCTGGATTTTGGAGGTCCATGTTTTTAGAGATAAGAAATAGGATGCTGGACACTGGGTGAAGAGCAGGTGTGGAAAGGATCTTCTTCATATGATTATTTTAGAAGAGAGGAGCTGGCAAACATGGCTGAAGAAGCAAGGTGAAATTTGCCTCTCCAGTCCCTCCAGTCTCAAGGCAGAAGTGAGATGGACCTACTCTGCTCACTGTGCTGATGGCAACTTTTTAGAGCATGCATCGTATTTTTTCTCTGCTTTTGAGACTGAGAATTTCCCCTAATATCCTGAATCGAGGACATATGTCCCCAAGTTTTAGGACTGAGCTGAGCTGCTGCTCCTGGCAGCCCGTGACCTTTGTGTAAACCTAAATCTAACATCTTTTCATAGAATCATGGCATGAGTTGGATTGGAAGGGACCTTAAAGGTTATCTCATCTAACACCCCTGCTGTGGGCAGGGACACCTTCCACTAGACCATGTTGCTCCAAGCCCCGTCCAATCTGGCCTTGAACACTTCCAGGGATGGGGCAGCCACGGCTCCTCTGGGCAGCCTGTGCCAGTGCCTCATCACTCTCTTAGTGAAGAATCATCTCTTGTCCTGTCTTCTCTTCCCATCAACAAATTATCAACACTACCTTTCAGCGTCATTGATGATTATTAGGGGCAATACAATGCTTTGAAGATGTTCTGCACAGTGCTACATGCCACAGTGTGATCAGATGGGAAATTCTCTCTCTGTAAATAGTGATTTAGTAACATGCCTGTCTCTGTCCAGCGTGAAATAATCAATTTGGACTCTTATAAAGTGAGGAGTAATTCAGAGCATAAGTATCCAGCTTGTAGTTGTTGATCCGAGATGAAAGTAGCATAGAAAGGCATCTCCACTTTAAGCTCAATAAGAGAAGTAAAATCTCTATTTCTACTTAAGAGAAAGCATTATGAGTCAAAGTAGTTCAGCAGCTTGTTGTAAGCCTCGTGGACTTAATATCAGGTCTTGAAATACACCCCAGGAGTCCTATTTAGTGTTGCTTTGCTGGCCCCACCAGTCCTGTGTCCAGGTAGGCACTGCAAGGAGTGATGGAGTTGACCTTGTACGTCCCACACAGCTAAATAGGGATGTCTCGCAGTCCAAAAATCTGAATATTCAATGTTAAGACTTCTGTGTGGCATCAGTCCACAGTAACAGTTAGCCACAAATACTGAGAGTCTCCAAAACAAGACACCTTGGATTTTCTGGTGGGAATAGCAGACCTTCGGAGGAGTGCTCTGTCTGGACAGGAATGGCTCAGAGCTTTTTTGTCCTGAAAAATACTGAATCTGCAGCACTGAGAGTTTGGTTTCCTTTGCAGCGTAAACTGATCTAGAACCATGCTGCTGCCGGGGAATTTCAGTGCCGCCTCCGACCGTGCCTTCCTGCCATCTCCTTGCGTTTTCACCAGTCATTTTCTGTAGTGAGTTATTTTCAACCATGTTGCTGAGCTAATCCTAGCTAACTTTAATCATCTTGCTTTTGGCAAGATGAACCACATGATGTCGGCTGTTGCCCCAACAGAGTTGGAAGGAGAACAGGGTGAGACGTTCAGTGGCAGCTGGGACTTAACTGGGTTTAAAGAGGTTGTTAAAATGGCACCCTGAGACACCAGGTTCTTTCATGGAAGAGCCAGAGATTTTCTGCTGGAGAAAACATGAAATGGAAGGGCTGAGGGAGTGAGAAGTCACAGCCTTTCTGTGAAGACAAGCAATGTGAAACTGGTTGCTTGGAGAGAAAAGCACTAAGAAAGAAACACCTGCCAAGGGGATATGGATACACCAAACCAGTCAAAAATCATACAGATTCAAGGTGAATACTACTGTGGAGGAGCAGGACTAGATATCTCTTGGTGCTTGGGTCAGAGGGTGGTCCCATCTCCAGAGAGAGAAATGTCCCTGCAGGCATGGCATGGGGTGATAGGAAGATGTTTTTTGCAGGCACAATGACTTCCAGCATGTTCTGCCTCAAGATGAAAGTGCCAAAATTAAGAGGGAGGTTGATGAACTGGGAGCGTTGGTTTGCAGATTGTGCCTCTCGGTGGGCGTCAGGCAGCGGCACTGAGAGGCAGAGCAAGGCTCACATCTCTTAACGGCTGGTTTTCTGTATGAAAAATTCTTTGCACGTCAAATAGAGGCTTTTTTCCCAGGAAAAAATCTGCCTGGGAAGAATTCAAATGAAGGCAGATAACCCGTGTAAAGCTGAAAAACATGCAGGAATATGGGGCAGATACCACGGGCTTTGCCGCTGGCCATTTGGGGCTGCTCCACAAAGGTGACCTTCCATCAAAAACTAGTTCCTCCACTGGCTGGGTTGGTTTTTTTTCATCTCCTGCCTCCTAGAAAAGAGGAAACTGCCAGCCCCCAGAATTCACTTTTAGAAAGAGGATTATGTGCACTATTAAATGGGGATTAATGAAACGAAGATGTCCTGCGAGCCAGGCTGCTGAATTCCTACCTTGGCCGGCCCAGGAGATCTTCTCAACCCACTTAACCCTTACCTGCCTCTGCTTCCCAGAGTGTGGATCTGGGGGTTCCCTGGAGACTCAAGAGACAGGTCTGCATGGGAGATGTGTTCTCTGCTCTGGCAGGACACCATGTGCTTTCCAGACATTCGTGGAGGAGCAGCTGCTACCCACAGCATTCACCGTCAGTGGAAGATCCTGCAATTTAGAGAGAAAAAGGTTGTATGAGTATGTAGCATTTCCAAGTAACTCTTTGCCCATGGATGTCAGCATGGTGATTCCATGGAGCCACCACCTCATGTCATGACAAAGCTCAGGAACATTGTCTTTGTGCCCACAGTGGGGCTTCTGCCGCAGGAACATGCTGGGAGTGTTAGATTTTCCTGGGTGGCTGCAGATGCTGGTGGGAGAGCTGCAGATGTGTGCAGCAGAGGGTCTCTGCCGAGCTCCACCACCAGCCGATCAGCAGAGGTGCTGCTGCCCAGGACTGACATTTGCATTTTAGGTCCCCTGTGTGCCACACCAGTGGGTTAGTTAGGGCTGGCTCGGCAGTCGAGTCTTGAACATTGGTGTTAGGGAACATGCAAAGAGAAGGAAGAGGTGAAGGACAGTGGTGATGATAATTATGCTGCTGCTGCTGCTGTATGAAGTCTTTGATGTTGGTGTAGGGAATATGCAAAGAGGAGGAGGATGATGCTAGGGAACATGCAGAGGATGATGACGATGATGATTTCGTCAGAAGTCTTTGGCGTTGGTGTAGGTAATGTGCAAAGAGGATGATGATGATGATGATGATGATACAGTCAGAAGTCTTTGACACTGGTATAGGGAACAGGCAAAGAGGATGAGGATGATATTAATAATAATATGGGGCAATATGCTGTCAGCCAACCCAGCTAGCACAGGTCGTTGCCCTTGGCACCTCACGGGCCACTCAGTGAAATCTACTCCCTGTTTTTTCTTGAGGCTGAGTCTAATGGGGGTTGTCACACCTTGCTTGAGCCACCTGAGGCCACCTGGGTGGCAGGAGGACTCAGGGAATGCATGTGTTCGGGTTTTTTCTTTCCTTGTATCTTTTCTTCTTTCCTAGACACCTCTTTATGGTACCCCAGTGGGGCCCTCTGGAGCATGTAGAGCTCAGCACCCTCCTTGGGTATGGCTGTGTGTTGAGATGTAGCAGGGGGTGACCCAAAGTGGTTGGGACTGGGGCCACGTTCATTACAAGGAAAGTGTGTAGGATGCAAATGACAAATCTCCTCATAAACTCCACTGGCTGTCACTAGCAGTGAGACTTTCTGTAATTATGAGAGGTTCTGTACATCCGGAGGTAAAAAATAAGCCTTGGCTTAAAGTCTTTGATTATCCTGGTGACACTGTAGGACATCACAAAAATACCTGAATAACATCAACCAATGCAAAGGTGTATCTGGATGTATGTGGCAGACTTCTAGCAGTGTTACAACTTTCATGTGCAAAGCCATTACCAGGTGTGTTTCCATATGCTGGAAAACACATAACGCATATTCTCACCAGCAGAGAATAGACAAGCTCTTAGACATCTCTTTTTACTGCAATTTATAGATTTCTGTGACCAAATTGTTTTCATGTCTGTCCTTTCCATGGCACTTTTTCAAAGGGCACCTTTACTTACTCATCTTTAATGTTTTTGTTAAAGCAGTAAGTCTCTGGCTTTTTCCACCACCCTGAAATGTGTCATTAGGAGGAAATGGGTGTCTTGGGAGACTCATCATCTGATAAAGAGTTTTGTGCTTCCAAGATTGAAGTTCAAAGCCAGATGAAATGGGCAAATTGGCAACAGCCAAAGCTGTTGTCTAACAGAGGTTCAGTATTTTTAATATGCAGTGTTTTTTGATGCAGTTACATTATAACTGGCATTAGTGGCTCTGCACCATCCTCCTCCTTCTCCATCCTTTTCCGTCCTCCTCCTTCTCCATCCTCCTCCATTAGCAGTCATATCACAAAAGCTGATGACTCTGTACGGTTCAAGGGCATTTCCATCTGTGCTTCTGGGAGATGGCGAGAGAGGAGCTTCCACAGCAGTTTTCCATGTTTCCTCTGGTCTCATTATAAACATCAAGGTCTGCCGTGTTTCTCTGACCTGTTGCCTTTCCAGCTGAATATTGATGAGGCAGCACTCCTGAACAGTCAAGCAGAGTAGTCTTACCTAAACTGTCACGATGTGGTATTTGAGCTGCCAAAACATGGGCTTGGTTGGGAATGATTTGAGCATGTGATTTATCTCTTATACCTTTTTGGGGTCAGCAAACCTTACTGGATCTTCAGAGTGGTGACTTTGTGGTTATTTTTCTTACAGATCTTGGATGATGGAGGAGATCTCACTCACTGGATTTACAAGAAATACCCCAACATGTTTAAGAAGATCAAGGGGATAGTAGAGGAGAGTGTGACTGGTGTCCACAGGTAACGGGACAGGCTGGGCTGTGAGCACAGAGGTATTTGGACAAAAGCATCTTCTGCCTCAGGGCACTGGTAGCAAAAGATCCCCAAGATGTAAGACGCCACAGACTCAGAATGTTGAACCTCCTAATATGTGGTCTGCGGTTTTCCTTCAGCATGGGCTTGGCTTTCCCATACGAGCTGTTTTAAATCTCGCATATAGCAAAAGTAATAGACTTGGAACTACTGCTTTGAATTTCAGACGAGGAGCAGAAGCACCTACTGACCATTGTGTGGGTGGAAAAAGTGCACAAGGTCTTGTTTATCCACCTGTGAAGTAGGGTGCGCTGGTTTAAAAGTAAACCAGCAGGAGAAATGAACCCAACTCAAAAGAGTTTAGAAGTCAGAACTATAATGTAATAAAAAGATTACAATAGATACACTGATACACAGGAAAATTGGTTTTAGCCCACAAAACCCAGTTATACAGCTCAGCCCCCTGGGGCACAAACAGAATGGTGTTCACCAGTCCCTGTGCTGAGCACCACGTGGTCCCCCTGAGTCCAA
>JAVJGI010000060.1:71476502-71492047 GCA_035590275.1 Ibycter americanus | reverse complement strand
TTCAGATTCTTTTCGTAGCCATAGTGTAGCATTTAGGTTCATTTTTAGTGTTTTTGCTGCTGCCAGGAGTTGAGTCAGCTCTCAGAAGTAGGAGGTCAGGTTGATGTCTTCTCCACCCTGGTGGCTTCTTGCACTACATCTTGGTGATTACACTCCTACTGCTGTTCAAATGGGTATTTTGCTGCAGGCATTGATCACAGCAGCTTCACATTGCCATGAATGTTCTTCTGTGGCCATTCCTATTTGTCTTGAGCTGTAAGACCTTGAGGAATCACAGGAGCTCTCATTTTATGTTATCTGAAGCAGGATTTGGGGGTTTTGTCATTTGGAGGACATCAGAGGACAGTTGTATCAACAGTTATGAGGCACATGGAGTCCAGAGCGCCTTCTGATCTGCTATTTGACATTTTTATGAAACGCCTCTTGCCAACCTGGTAGTTCTTCAGTAGGGGCGGAAAACAGATGCAAACATCTGTGGAAGGAAGAATGCTATTTCTCCTCCTGAAATGAGGAGCCTCTATTGAGAGGTTATCTTTGACCTTTCACGTCTACTGCTCACTCCAGCAAAACAGGGACCTCGAGAGCACGCGACAGTAGCGTGTTGGAAAATACTTTTCCATTGATGATCTCTTTCTTCCCGTATTCACAACAGGCTGTACCAGTTGTCCAAAGCAGGGAAGCTCTGTGTCCCAGCCATGAATGTCAACGATTCGGTCACAAAGCAGAAGTTTGACAACCTGTACTGCTGCAGAGAGTCCATCCTGGATGGGTACGTACATGGCCACCCAAACGGGGCTGTGTCCCTTGCTTGGGTTGCGTCGGACCCCGCACGGAACTGCGTCCATGGGTCTGTCCTACCTGTCACTTTAGATCATTTTAGATCAGTTGATGTGTCAGAGGAAAACAAAGACCCTTTATTACCTCTGGTCCATCCTATTTGTATCAAAGATGGATCCTCGAAGTGTTTTGAGACAGCAGCTATGCCTCTGTGGGTCAGACGGCCCTGAGATTTATTTGCGCAATTGTATGTAAAGCTCTGCAGACATATGCACAGCAGAAAACAAACGCTGATTCTTGTGTTTGCAAGAGAATGATCTCACAGCAAAGACGTTAACGTCTCTAGAAGTCTGGGTTTAGTATTTTTAACCCAGCTACATGTATGAACAGGGCACATCACTTAAATTCTGCCTCTGCTCCTCTTTTTGTGGAAAGCCTATCTTCTCTTTTCCCAGGGTGTCTGGAAGACACATCAGATATTTCATTAGTCATAGTGATGTAAGACACTTCCCAGTGCCCTTCAAGGGAGCTCACCAAGTCTTTGTGCTCTCAGGGTGATGTTGCCCTTTCATGTGTGTAGGTGACTCCATGCATTTTCCCTTCCTGGTGAGTGTGACGGGAGCTGTGTTCAAGCCCTGCAGCTTCTCGTACTCCTGTGTAAGGACTCCAGAAGTCCTCACACATGGCTACAGTACTCCTTCCTGTCCCTCTTACCTTTGTGGCATCAGGATAAAACCCATCTGTGTCTGGTGTGTGTGTGTGAGTCAACCAGCTGCTTCATCACAATGTTTTTTGCCTTTCTAGTTTCCTTTTTTTATCTTCTCCTCTGAATATACAACAAAGCGAAAGAAAGAAAGAAAACAGAAGAGGTTGTGGTAGACTAAGACTTTATCCTGTAACAGCTGTGTGTCCAAAGTGCAGACTTGAGTCTGAGGATTAGACCCTGTCCTTCAGCTGAGCATAAATACATAGGTGCAGAAGGTGGGAATGATGGGGCTGACGAACGCTTTATCCACCTCTCCCCGCCCTGGTCCTGCAGAATTTACAGCCACATGCCATACAGAAGAGTTGTCTGCTTCCCTCTGTGCTCCTTCCCCCCAGAATTCCCAGCACGCAGACCTGGGGCTGGGAGCAGCTCTGCAGCATCCTGATGGTGCTGTACTTTTTAGGATCGGATGGGAATCAGTCACTGACGGATACGTGGGCACTGGGAACATGATGTATCTTCTGAGATTGTTGGTCTTGAGATGCAGCGCAAAATACTTGAAGTTGTGATCTAGAGAGTGTAAATCTCAGTGATTTTTTTTTTTCTCTCTCTCTCCCTCTCTTATTTTTTCCTTTATGTTGATGGAGTTGGGTGCTCGTGTCCCCACCACCTCCACCATGAAATGTTGTCAAAGCCAAGTGAGATTAGGACAAGTTTTATTCTGACAGTTCCAGACTATGACAAATAGCATCTGGTAGAGATCCCAGTAGACAAGTAAGCACAGAAGCAAGGACAAATTTGACTTTCTGGACTGATGTTGATACTGATGAGATGAATACCAGAAGAAAGATTGCCTGCTCTGTGCCAGGTAGCTGTGGTGCAGAGGAGGAACCCTCCATGGAGAAGACGGACTGCTTCAAGAGAAAAAACTTTTTTTCATGTTGATAACTTGGTTTGGCTTAAAGTTTAAACAAGTCTCAAGATCTGCAGTTCTCAGTTCCTGGCCGGTGTAGAAATAACTTGTTTAATCGAAGTCCACCTGGCAGTATTATTGGTACCGCTGCCTTCAATCTTGTAGCACCAGAGGTTATCAGAGACCCAGTGTAGGCTTCCCTGTTGATGGTGGTGGATTCTGCTCTAATATCTTTCTCCCAAATCTTTGGGGGATGTGTCATAGAGTGCTTCATTTGTCACCTTGGCTTTGAAGCAGTCTTCCTGGTAGTGGTCATCTTGACCAGGAGAAGTGAAGAAGACTCATGTTTGTAAAACCTGTGTGTCCAAATACAGGGGCATGAAGATGATGTGTGAAATGTGTGCAAGTGCCATATGAGTTAGTGAACCACTGAATAAGCTTCTCTGGATGATCCACTGCACATGCAGTTTCTTCCCCACATTTCCATCGCATGTTGTTCTAAAAGACTAAATTTTGGGCTCCTTGTCAAGTCCAGCGGCGATGGTATCTGGCTTTTCCCCGTCAAGATATTTCATTATGTGAGCCAGAACCTGACGCTGCAAACAGCCCATGGTTTCTTGCTCTTCCTGCCCATCGAAACTGGAAAAGTTTGATCAAAATCATCAGCTGGTCTCCAAAACAGGTACAGTCCATGAAGCTGTGATGTGGAACAGATCCAAGATGCCACACATGGCTAACTGGGCTTTGCTAGAAGCAATTATGGGAAAAATGAGGGTGGTGAGGCACTGGCACAGGTTGCCCAGAGCAGCTGTGGGTGCCTCATCCCTGGAAGTGTTCAAGGCCAGGTTGGACAGGGCTTGGAGCAACCTGGGCTGGTGGAAGGTGTCCCTGCCCCTGGCTGAGGGTCGGAGCTAGATGGTCTATAAGGTCCCTTCCAACCCAAACCATTCTGTGATTCTGTGAAAACATCTTGGTGAAGTAATTCTTCTAATGAAGTAGCCCACCCTTCTTCATTATGGCCATGTCGCTGCTCTGTGGTCACAAGATTGAAGGCACACAAGGCAGCCTCTGCTGCCACACAAGGCAGTTGTGATGGGTGATGGACCTCATGGGTAGGTAAATTCGGATTTGGATTAAGTCTGGCCCAGGCATCTATAATGGGGTCAAGAGAAATCTGAGCAGAGGTGCAATTAAATCTGCTGTGGTTTTTATCTAAATTCTTTCAGGAATGTAAGGGAATTTCACCTTCCCTGCACTGCTAACCTATTTACTTGTCTGCTAAAAATAGCCTGTAATGTAGGACACTCTTAGGGAGAAACCAGAAGAAACTGAGTGGAAGGGAGAGTTTTATTTGTGGAAAGCACTGGGATTCTGGCAATAAATTACCACTTTACTGCTTCTTCTCTGGTTATTTCTGTGGGGTATTTTGACTTTAAAAAGAAAATTCCAGAAAAAATACTTTTGGAAAAGATTTTAAATATTTCTGGAGTACTGAAACAAAGGGATCCAACCAAAAAAACAACAAAAAAAGGGAAACAGACCCCAAATCTGTCTGCTTTGTTGCGTTTCACTGGTAGCACCCACCCTTACCAAAGGAAAAAGTCAGTTTTTAGGTGCCCTTCGGGTTGTCTCTGCACCCAGAATTGCGGTGTGTCCTCAGGGATTTGGGATACAGCCACGGTGTTTAGGAGGAGCAAAGTGAGAAGGACCACTGTCCTTCACAGCATCATTAGTGGACTAGATTTATGCTGGTCTTTAATTGTTTGGGTTTTTTTTCTTTTTCCGTAGACTTAAAAGGACAACAGACATGATGTTTGGAGGAAAGCAAGTAGTGGTTTGTGGCTACGGGGAGGTAAGGGGTTCATATTTTACATGCGGGTGCTGCATGTAAAATCGACACATCCTTTGCATGGCTTTATCCAGTGGGGCTTTTCTGTCCTTTTGGCTTTTATCTGCATCTGCAGGTATCTTCAAACCTGATGGGTTTGCCAGAATTGAAGATTTTATTGATTTTCCAGTATATTTATTTAGTATTAAACAGATACCAAACCTGAATCTTAAAAGACATGAGTATTAAGTATACTGAATATCTTTAATATCTGAATATTGACATATCCAGATATTAACATATCGTATATTAATATTATCTTTTATGTTTGTATTATATATTATATTCTATTTAATATAATACTAAAATATCCAGAGGCTGGGTTCTGCAGATGTACTGTGCAGCTGCAGCATTGCATGCTGAAGTGTGGTCAAGAAAGATAAGTTAATCTTGACTTATCCCTGTGCTTTCACCCCCAAACGGAGTAATCCTCTCTCAAGGGTGGGGATATTCACCCTTTGGCAGTTCTTATCGGGACCAGTTAACACCAGTTATGGTGGGCTGTGCTGTGTGTGCTCTACTGGGACTCTTTTTTTTCTTTTTTTTTTTTTCCAAAGAGCTGAAATGGGACAATTTTCTCATGTGTAGTCGCATTTTTTGGGAACCCTTGGTCATTTAACTGCTCCCCTGAATTCCCCTGCAAGCTGCATCATATATGCTGTATAAAGGTTAAAGCTTGTTCACCCTCAGAGATTAAACCATTCAGCTTCTTAAATAGAGTAAAGGTTACAAAAGACCCTTAAACTTTCCCTGAGATAAGTGTAATCTCTTGTTATTGTGGTGTTTTCTAGATATCAGGATGTTTTGGGGGGGAAAGAACTCCCTGGGACCAAAATCAATGGCACTTTTATGTTTTTTAGTGCCTCTCTTATCTAAGCTGGGCTTGACTTGGGCCCTAGATTACTCCAAATCCAGGAATTTCATGCACCCAGAAATTGAGTACATGCAACCAGAATTGCTAAGAGGGTTGCAAAAGGCTCTTGGGGCTGCAGAAGAGTTGCCCGGAGTTGTGCATCCCCAATAAACTTCCCACAGCCGTATTGATGCTCGGTGTCTCCTGAGCTCTCGGCATCTCACTCTTCCTCTGTGCTCTTCTCCCTCCCCAGGTTGGAAAGGGCTGCTGTGCTGCTTTGAAGGCCATGGGCTCCATAGTGTACGTGACAGAGATCGATCCGATCTGTGCCCTCCAGGCCTGGTAAGCAGTCGCACCGATCCCAGCTTCTTCTTTAGGCTTTTTTTTTCCCCAGGAAAACTGTGGACAGTAACCATTCCGCAGTAGTCCCTCCCAAGAGGGACGCTGGTGAGGGATTCATGGCTTCTCTGCACCCTCAGAGGGACCCGCAGCTCTCTCCTACAGCCAGAAAAGGGTTCCTGTACTAAAGCATCACCCAGTTTTTCTATATCCTACATGCCAGCTTGCATAATCATAACCACAGTGGCCAAGAGTTTAATGATAATGGCTTGAAAGGATGGTGGGAGTGAACTATGACCTTTGGAGTACAGACTTGGGCTTTACTGTGCTGTGCACACACCTCACCAAAGGGATATTTTGGTTTCTGTGATCACCTGCCCTCACAAACCTCTCCTCGCTAACACTGGTACTGTGGCGCAGGGCTGAAAGCACATGGCTGTCCCCTCACACAGGCACGTTGCAATTATACCTGACCTCGTTTCCTCCAGGTAATGGTTGTTTTGGTGCAGAGGTGCTGCTTCTGCATCCCAAGGTGTGAGACAGAACGTGACTATGAAAGCAGAGTCCCAGAAACACCCAGAGCCTTATTAAACCTGCAGCCTCTTCCCAACAGCAAACTTTCAAAGGGCTATTGTGGTCAGAAAACTAATAAGGCCTGCTTAATTAGCAGAGCTGATCAACTTTTGGTTTGCTTTGTGACCTTCACAAGTGGCACATCCAGAACCTGCAGCCTGAATTGTGAATTTGGTCATTTGCAGCAACCCCTTCCCTGATTGTGCACGAGGCAACACCATGCGGCCCCTCTCGTAAAGAGTTTGCAGTGGGGAAAAAAAAACAGTAAATGGAACATACAGCAGAAAAAAAATACTTTTTTTTATAGTAACTATGATTTTGCAGCTTGTGAGAGTCACAGAAATAAGTTCTTGGGAGGACTGTCAACAAATCTTTAAAGAAATCCTGCCCTTGTTATCTGATGCACTGAATACACCTTGCTCGGTGAAGTCAGGAAAGACTTGCTGAGGGCTCAGCACTTCTAAAGATTGTGTAGGTGCCTAAATATGGATTGCAAGGTTAGTGATAGACATCTGTGGGCTTGGAGGTTTTTTTAAGATGATCTAAATCCATATCAGAAAGGATTCTGCAGCAGCAGGGCATATCTACATCTTCTGGATGTACTTGGCACGAGTAGCAGCTTTAAAAAAGCCATCTCCAATGAAAATTGAGTTTTGCAGATGCGGAGGCCTTGACAGAAAATGTGAAATCCCCAAAATCTCTTTTCACTTTTCCCCACAACAGTCCCAAATCCTCCAGGCTGACTCCAGAAACCCTCCTAACGGCTTGGGGTATGTGGCCCTTCGCATGCTGCCTTGCTGTTTTCCAGTCTGACATTCGAAAGTTAAAATGAGTGTCTGAGAATCACTTGATGGGTTTTTTTCTGTTTTTGCTGCTTCTCAGACTGCTTTTTCCCCCCCCCCTCTCCTCTTAGCATGGATGGATTCCGGCTCGTGAAACTCAATGAAGTCATCAGACAAGTTGACATCGTCATCACCTGCACAGGTACGCGGTCCCCGAGGCAGGAGGATGGGTCATCAGGGATATGGACCGCATAATTGGGTGCATCTTTTTCCGAAGGAAAAGGCAAAAAGATGGGGAAAGTGAATGTGGATATTTAGTATGGATTTTGCTGTCTGGCAGGCAACAAGAACGTGGTGACCAGGGAACACTTGGATCGGATGAAGAACAGCTGCATTGTCTGCAACATGGGGCACTCCAACACCGAGATCGACGTGGTGAGCACAGGGATGTGTGGCAGGCGCAGGGACGGCACGATGTGGGGTGACGGTGCTTGTGGGACCCTTCAACAGCTGTCTCACACGCTGCTTTAGCAAGCACGCAGGAGGAGATAAAATAATCCATTGCTCCCGTGTCTCAGCAGACACTGGCAGACACGTCACTGTCATTCCTGCGATCCCAAAAGGATGCCAGCAAGCCAGACAAACTGCTCCAGCTTCCAGTGTTATGTATCCAGCAGCCTCATTACTTCCCCTAGAGAGTCAGTGAATCGCCCTCTCCAGCCCGGTCCCTCTGCTATTGTGTTACCGTACCATTAAGACCCAGCCAAGAGCTCAGCTTGGTGCAACACAGCACACTCAACCCCACCGCAACGGCACCAAAATCTGCTCACCTGTGCTTAGAGATGAGTAGAAAAACAGGAGGGTCTTGTCTAAAGGTCAGTGGAGAATTGCTCGGCCAAACTCATGGGTTTAAAGCCATTTTCTGTGCTGGACAGAAGTGACCGCAGCCATGCAGAGCTCAGTTGGTGACCATGAATCCTCTTCAGCCAGAAGACCTGGAACAATAGCTGTTGCTGGAGCTTTGATGTATTGTAATCATAAAAATAGTACCAGGTTATGATTCATAAAGGTTTCATTGGTCTGGGACTGTGACTGGACCCAAAGGAAACTATAAGCCCAGGACAGTGTCAGCGAGTTGCTTCCTCTTTTCGTTCCTTTTACGTAGCTTCTCAGTTTTGATCTTTTGCCAGCACTTTATTTTAACACTGTGTTTCAGGCAAGCCTGCGTACACCTGAGCTGACCTGGGAGAGGGTGAGGTCACAGGTGGACCACGTCATCTGGCCAGATGGGAAGAGAATAGTCCTTCTGGCAGAGGTGAGTTGCTGGCAAAGGAGTGGGAATCGCAACCTGTTGTCTGCTTGTGGAGGAACAAAACAAGGGCTGCACGAGTGGTGGAACTGAAGTGCGTCCAGAAATCACCTCCTTGGCCCTCAGCTGCTCAATAGTCCCTCTGGTCGAAAGGCTTAGTGTAACCTGGCTTTGGCCCATGACTTACTGGAACACAGAAAACCTCCTGTGGTTTTCTTTATCCCACTCCAGGGTATCTCTCACAGGGTATTTTATCAGATTTTCACTTCTAAATAGTTTAACTGAGTTATAAGGGCAACCAACATCTTGGGCTTCAAGTGCACGTGCTAAATGATGTTTCATCCCAGAAGGGGTGCATTCCACCAGTGGTTCTTGTACCTTCTGTAGGGTTGTAAACTGGTTTTGGTGCCGTGTTGAGATAACAACCAGATTTTGCTTCCCAGGGCCGCCTCCTGAACCTAAGCTGCTCCACCGTCCCCACCTTCGTCTTGTCCATCACTGCCACCACACAGGCAAGTAGGGTTTGGGCTGAGCTGAAAGCAGCATCTCGCTCCATAGCGGGCAGCAGTTACTTACCTAAATGTCTTCTCCATCCAGGCTTTGGCTTTGATAGAGCTTTACAATGCTCCCGAAGGCCGCTACAAGCAAGACGTGTACTTGCTGCCTAAGAAAATGGGTAAAGATGTACTCATTGCCTTCTGTTTTGGTTTTGAGATTTAACAGATGGGAGGTTTTGCTAGGCTGAGCTGAGGACAGCAGGGCATTGCAGCCTCCTGGGCTCTCCTGTTTGCCTCCCTGCCAAGCTCAGGATCTTCCAGCAAGTTCTTCCCACTGGGTCTGGGCTCTTCACTAAATTGGACGTGTTGTTCCTCAGTCCCACCTGGGGAAAACAGGCTGATGCACTTGGTCGACTGCAGGAGTCCGTCTGTGCTGATGCAGGGGATTTTCATGTAGGGCTTCTGCCAGCTGAGCTGCCTTTGTTGGCTGTGAAGACACATAGTCCCTGACCAACAGCTCTGCCAGCAGAAATCCCTCCTGAGGCCACAAGCTGTACCGACCATGCTTTTGCTGCAAAACAGGACTTTTTTGTGTTAATTGTATTTTTTTGAGACCAGGTGCAGCTTGTCCCTAGCTTGGGTGTTAGGTGTCACCTACCAGAAAAGACCAGCGGCTCCTGCATCTTCCAGTTTCATAGAATCACAGGATGGTTTGGGTTGGAAGGGCCCTTAAAGACCATCTAGTTCCAACCCCCTGCCAGGGGCAGGGACACCTTCCACTAGACCAGGTTGCTCCAAGCCCCGTCCAACCTGGCCTTGAACACTTCCAGGGATGGGGCAGCCACAGCTTCTCTGGGCAACCTGTGCTGGTGCCTTACCACCCTCACAGTAAAGAATTTCTTCCTAATAAGTAGTCTAAATCTGCCCTCTTTTAGTTTAAAACCATCACCGCTTGTCCTATCACTACAGGCCCTTGTAAAAAGTCTGTCCCCATCTTTCTTACAAGCCCCCTTTAGGTACTGGAAGGCTGCTGTAAGGTCTCCCCGGAGCTTCTCTTCTGCAGGCTGAACAACTCCGACTCTCTCAGCCTGCCTTTGCCCGAGGGTACAGTGTAACTCAGCAGCAGACCCAGGAGTCCTGTTAGAAGGGTATTTCAGAGGAAGGTTTTCCCCTTTCATTCAAAACAACTGAGGGTTTTCCCCACTGAGGGTGAAAAGCAGTCCTGCAATTTACCAGCAAAGGCGTGAAGAGTGGGGCCTTTCCCAGCTGGGGCTTTAGTGACCTGGTGTGCAGTGGGAGGGGACTCGTTGCCTTCCCCTTACCCATGCTAATGAGGCTTGGAATTGTTTCAGACGAGTATGTGGCAAGCCTTCACCTCCCAACGTTCGATGCCCACCTGACAGAGCTCACGGATGAACAAGCAAAATACCTGGGACTGAATAAGAACGGACCTTTCAAACCAAACTACTACAGGTGCTGCTCCTCAGCCTCTCTCTTTCTTCTGCCATGAGTGTGGGGTCCACGTGTGGGGGCGGCAGAGGGGATGGGGTTTAATCCCACCGGTCCTCTCAGAAGATATCACGGGCTTTCTGATAATTCCAGTTGCCATGTAGGAAGCAGTCTGGCTGGGAAGGGGACGGTGCGGTTGGAGCTGTGACGCAGAGCACTTGGCAGGACAGGAGCCCTTTGTATCTGGCAGCAGCTGTCACCCAGACGTGGCAAATGGCAGAGTGATGCCATCCGGCCAACTCAGATGACAGCTTTATTTTTAAAGTTTGACGAAGAATGAGATGGCGCAGAGCAGTGTTTGCCCCTTGTGCCAGGGGCTGCTCGGTCCGGCTCAGCTCAGTGGCTCTGCTCCCTCAGTGTGGGCTGGGCTGATCCTCCCAAAATAATAATTTTCAATATGAGCCCCTGGATCGCTTCCCTTTCCAGGCTTACATTTGTAGCTAACACTGCAATGCATTTTTTACCGTGAAAATGAAACGGCTTTGCACGCATAGATCAGCTTGTCAGTGGGTTGAAGCCCAGATCCTTTTCTTGCAGGAAGAGGCATTTTCTCGGCGTGCAGGTCTTCAGCGCTCACATGTTTTGGGGTTTTTGAGTTTTGGGGTTTACTGGGTTTTGCCAGATCCAGAGCTTTTTTTTTCCTGCCCTGTGTTACATGCAAAATTACGGTGCTGCCACACGGACATGCCCTCCCGTGGAGGAATTCCCTCCAGATTAATTTTCTTTGCCTGGTTTTGGTGTCTGGCTGTAGTCCCGACCTTGTGGGGAATGTGGTTTGTCCCACGTGTGGAGAAGTCAGAAGAAGTAGAGGGTCACGTCAAATTCCCTGCATCAAGGGAGAGCCATGATGACTTAAAACATCCCCCATGCACCGTGGGGTGGAAATGTACTTGGACAGCTTTGGGTTGGTGTCCTGCGGAAATTTAAGCCTCCAGATAGAAAAGGGGAAGAGTCATGTTTTCCAAAGCTCCCTATTTTGATGTGTAGGTGTGTAGGGCGGGAGGTGAGAGGAGATCTCCAGGTGCACGTAGCCTCTTTTTCTGGATATAACAGGCAATTGGACTTCATCCCATGCAGCTCAACAGCTTGCTTCGTTAAAGCAAGCACCTCTCTCTCTTTACATGTAGCATATCGTTTGCAATATGTATTATCTGCTTTTAGTTCCCAGCCTAACAGGAGCCTTCCCGATAAATTCAGCCAGTTTGAGCCAGGCTTTGGTGTTTAAGGCATTTGCTGTTGCACCTTTAGTGCATCCCCCCCCCCCCCATTTCTGAACCAACGTTGTTGCAAACCGGTGGGACTCAGTCTCTGAATCACTCAGGCGCCGCTGAATTTTTTCCCTTTCCAATATTCAAAGCGAGAGGCAGCATTCAAGCAGCGAGGGCAGGCAGCTAAATATAATGTGGTATTTGTGGGGGAGTAGATACGGTCCAAGTCCTTTTCTAAATCATTTCTTTTCTTGTTGTCTACCCCTCCCAAATTACACCATGTTGATGGGGGGGGAGCTTTGCGTCTCTTCCCCAGTGGCTCACCAAAACCTCCTTTTCTCTTCTTTTCCCCAGATACTAAGTTCCTGCTGCTGGGTCCCGGAGAATCGCGAGGAACAAGAACCCAAGTCTGTTCTCAACTACTGTACAGGATGAAACAGCGCAAGCTTCCTAAATTAGAGCTGGGCTTGCTCACATAGTAGACAGTGTGTTTAGGTTATTTATTTATTAAATTAGAATACTGTACATGCGGCCTCTGCCACTGGTGTTCGTACTGCCGCGGGACTGGGAGACGGTGGATTTCTTTCCGTTTGTTTCATTTTTCTCTTTGGGTTGTTTTTTTGGGGGCTGGGAGGATGGGGGAGGCGAGGAAGAAGCTGGTGGAATCGAATCGCTGCGATGTACTTGGAATAGTTCATTATCACCATTAATCCGACGTGCACGACGGGAGCCGCAGGATCCAACTTTGAGGTCGCACGTTGCTTTTGGTTTCCTTTGCATCCCAGCACTTCTTCCAGCGGAGCAGGATCCTGGCAGCCATGAGAGCCGGCCGGAGGGCGACCGGGTTTGCATTTCTCATGCCATTTGACAACACAGCTAAAAACCTCGTTTGCTCCAGGCGCTGCCAACAAGCCAGGTGCCGCCTTGGCAGCAAAGCGGTAAATCTCGCCGGTGATCGCTGGAGAAACCTCTCGTAACTCTGCTGAACTGCCCGAGGGACGGTTCTGCCAGCGAGTTGGTGAACTTTGCCTTAGCACTGCTGAAAGCTGTAACGAAGGGTCCAGTCTTTAGCGTCAGCCAGGGGTAGCCCTTAGCATGTGGTAGGAGCAGGGAGGGCAGAGCGGTGCCCGCTTGGAGGCAGACGTGGTGGTGGTGGGGTAGGACCCACCGCCACTCCCTTCATCACAGCTCCGCAGTATTTTCCTGCTGCTTACGTTATGAGTGCCAACCTCCTACGGTTCAACCAAAGTCATATTCCTGGTGGGGCTACAGGGCAGCCTCGCGTGTCCGCGCTGGTGGAAGAGCCTTGCAACCTCACCAACAAATGCTGCTCACGTTTCAGGGAGCTCTTGCAAATTCAAGCAGAGCTCGTCAGCCATCCTGGCTGGGAGGACCTGTGTCCACACGAGGTCTTTCCCCAGCTGAATGTCAGTCCTCATTGGAAATCTTTGGACTTTTATTTTCTAGTAATATTTGTATGATAAAATCTGGAAATCCCCTTTGAGTGTATGAGACGTACGACAGAGTAATCCCCACACCAATGTTGTGCGCAGAGAAGAGTTCAGCATCACTAAAACCCTTCAGTCACCTCAAATCTTGATGCATCAGAGCCGATGAAGAACAAATTTGCCAGTTACTTGTTTTATCCCAGGATGTCCCCCCTGCATGCTGTGGACAGCATGGCACACTTACCAAGGTGACTTTCCAAGTCTCCGTGTGTCATCAGAGTCATTTTTGTGGTTCACATGGAGAACACCGTCCTTCTAAAAATTGCCCGACCCCATTAGCGCAAAAGCCTGTATCCTGTGGTTGCTGCTTTGGTACCTGAGTCTCTCATCAGCTACAGATTCTTATTTTGTCCTCGCGGACATTTTTGCCATCATGAAAAAACTTATTTTGTGGCAGCTCCTTCATGCACAAGAAAGAAAAAACTCTGGAATTACGGTCTCAGCAGCCAGCTCCTTTTCGCGGCTCTTGATGCTGAGCTCTGAAGTCAGCCTGACCGCAAGCCACTCGTCTTTGGAGCAAATGTTCTCATATGCTTGCTTATTCCGAGTTTCTCTTTGAAATGTCTCAAAGCCTAGAAGGAAGACCTTGAGAAGATCTTAGGACTTTGAGAAGGCCTTGAGGAGACCTTAGGGCTTTGAGAAGGCTTCATCGTAGACCAATCACAAACCACAAGCTTGAAATAATCTCTGCTCACTGATGAGTTTTATCCAGATCCTGAGATTTTTGGGAAGAGTCCCCTGAGCTATCTGAAATGTCACGTTCGGGTCTTTCCCCACGCTGGATTACCTTGGTCTGCATCAGTCAGTGAACCCCAGAATTTCTGTTGTTCTCCACAGAGGTGCAGTGTGAAATCCTGCTCTCGGTCGAGGTGAAATGCGGTTGCGGGGTCACGTTGAGCAAACCAGCTTTTGGAAAACAGGTGTCCCAACCGCAGCCGCTTCTGCCCTGGGAAAATCCCTCTCCATCCGCATGACCCTTCGGTACAGCTCACGCAGTCGCTTACCTCCCTTGTGTCCATCGCTTGTGCAGCATACAGTGGTGCTGTTCTCATCCATGAATTCCTTCGTGCCGATTTTTAAGCCCATTTTATCTTCCAGGTAGATAGGAGAAAAAGAAAAAAAATCAATAATAAAACCCCACCTGGCTTTTCCCACCTCAATTTTTAAAGCTCTTCTCCATGTCATTCTGCTTGTTCTGTAAGCTTTTTTGCTTGCTTGGCTTTTTCCTAATCAATCTGGAATCATATTCTATGATCATCTCTAAATTAAACGTGTAATGGGTTGTTTTTGTTTTTTTTTTTAATGTAACACATTTTTAAAGAATTAGGAAAAAGGAGATTTAGGTAACACCAGCAAAATTGTATAAGGAAATTCTGTTCTGAACTTTAGAAATAATAAGACAAAACCTGTCATCAGCTTGCAGTGAGGAAACAAAAACTTTGCAATTGTAACATTTTCAAAAGGATGTTTTAAATATTAATGTCTGAGTGATTGTATTAGATCAGCAATAAAGACTCTGTAATCTCAAAACACAAATAAAACATTGGAAAACTCAGCTTCTCCAGAGTGTCTTTCAGGTCTGGCAGGAGTGGGTGGGGAATTTTTTGGGCCGCGGGTTTAGAGCAAGGGGGTGAGGGGTGGCGATGCTCTGGGGTGGAATGGGGAGGTTGTCCCCAAACTCAGTGCCATGTCATAGCCCTGAGCTCCCACTGCTGCCACGTAAAACCCGGCTGGGAAAGCTGCTCTGGTGGCCACACGTCCTTGTGGCAGCCAGGGCTGTTTGGGCTCTGGGTGGCTGTTTTGCTGCCCATGTGTCCTTGGGGAAAGCAGACTGAGCGGTGCCGGAAAAAATCCCGTTATCTTTTCTGCTCCCGATTTGTCACAGACCTGCAAACACGGCTGGGGCGGCGGAGGGAAATACCGACCTAAAGACTTTGTTTTTCCAGCGGCTGGGGAATGATGCGGGACACAAGCGACAACCAAGATGGGTTGTCCAGCAGCTCCCTGGCTGCACACCTGCATGGTCACCCCCTCAAAAGCAACCATCCCCCCTATATGGGGTGGAGAGGGAGGAAGGAGAGGAGCAGGAGTGGGAGGGAAGTCCGGAGCACTCCCACCCTGGTTTCCAGGCCTCCAGGAGTTGCTTTTAATCAACATTGTGGTAAGAGGGGTTTGGACAACCCAATCCAGCGGGTGACCCAGTGGGTGATGCCGGGGGTGCCTCGGGGACCCTCGGCCCCTGCCTGCAGTGGGGCAGCTGCAGCCGCCCGGGTGCCAGCAGGACCCGGCCCCCCCCGCACCCCCATTAGCCCCAGGGCACCTCCTACAGCCGCCAGCTCCCCCCTGCTGCCGCAGCCCATTGCCCCCCGGGGCACCCCGTGTCCTCCACAGCATTCCCAGGGACATCCCTGTTGCCAGCAGCCCCAGGGACACCCCATAAACCCCCTCCCAAGCAGTTCTTGCCTCCAGCACCCCCAGGGGTACCTCATCACCCCTGGGACACCCCACGGCCCCCCAAAACCTGTCACCTCCAGGTACACCCCGTTTGTGTGTGTGTGTGTCCCCCAGCACCCCCTGTTGCCAGCACCCACAATCCCGAGGGTCTCCCACGGCCCTGCACCTTCCCAAGTCCCCCGGCACCCCCTGGGTTACCCCCAACCCCCCCACACACACCCCGTTATCC
>JAVJGI010000060.1:71445295-71476263 GCA_035590275.1 Ibycter americanus | reverse complement strand
CCCGGCCCCGGCCCCGGGCAGGGCTCGGCCGGCCCAGCCCCAGCCCCAGCCGCAGCCCCAGGCCCAGCCCCAGCCCCAGCCCAAGAGCCGGGAGCTGTTCAGGAGCCAACGGAAGGAGTCCGAGGTAAGGGCGAGGGCCCCCCCCCGGGCTCCTTCTGCTCGGGGTGGGGGGACGCCCCCACATGGGGTCCCCGGGGGCTGCGGTTGGAAGGAGCCCAGCCCTGGGTTGGGGGGGTTCCCGGCCCTGGGGGTGCTCCCCGCCCCTCCGTCCACCCCGGCTTGGGGTTTTGAGGGGGTCCTGCGGGGATGGAGGGTGCCCATTCCGGAGTGGGGTCCCCAGAGAGGCTGCCCCCCACCTCCACGTCCCACTCCCAGAGCTGGCAGCAAGATTTTGGGGGCCCAGCTGAGCGCCGGGCTCCCCCACACCCTCCAGGCACCCACTTACCCCCACCCCCCTCGCCAGGGTCCGGAGGCCGCAGTCCCCCCCCCTCGCCCCCGCTTCACCCCTTCTGCCCAAACAACCACCACCCCCCTGCCTGTCCAGCGTCGTGGGTGCCAGGCTGGGGGAGCAAGACCAGGATCCGGCCCAGGACTGATGTCCCCGGCCACCATAAAGCCACCGCAGGACCCCATGAGCTTCCCCAGCAAGTGGCTGTGGGTGGAGGGGCTCCCTGGGGACAGCTAGCCCACAAAGGGTCCCTCCTGCCCAGGGGATGGTGCCTGAGCCGTGGCCCCCCGAGCCCTGCCCGTGAATTCAGGGTTTGCTTTTCTCCTCTGGCTCGGCCTCGCAAAGCGGATTAGCGCTGCACGCACTTCGCCAAATTCCTTGTCGGCTTTCAGCTCCCTGAACCAGCCCGCTGGCTTGGCTGCAAAAATTGGGTGAGAAACCAGCGTTTCTGAGCAAGTCGGGCTCAGCCCGGAGCTGCGCATTCTCTGGGGTCATCAATATTAATTGTGACGATGTGCATCAATTCCAGCCTGGCTGCCGAGAAGGGATGCTGGGACTCAGAATGAGAAATTATGTTAATTTAGTTGATCATCCATTCATGTGTTCCCTTCCCGGGGCACAGCAGCATGATGCTGGCATTGGGTTGTCTGGCTGTGGTCGCCCGCTCCCTGCCCTGCTGTAATCCTCCGGCGAAGTTTCATGCTCCAGTTCCTCATCCGCAGGGGAGGAGGGGGGGAGATCCACAACTCTATGGGCTTCAGAAAGGCAAAGCCCGGCCCTGAAAGCTGTCAGATCCTGGATGCCGAGGACAGAGCATGGTGGGTTTGCATCCTCCTGGGCACCTTTGCTTCAAACCAGCTCCAGATGTTGTTTTTGAGCAGATGTGGGGCTCTTGAAATGCATCAAATATTCACTGGCACTTTGGGTCCTGCCTCTCTTTCCCTGGGACTTGAGAAATGCTATTTTTACACTCGCCTTCCAAATTTGCACTGTATTTTAAGTAGCCTCATGCAGACGTCCCACTCGTGCCCTGGAAACCTGTGTCAAGATTATCCGTGCATGAATCGCTGCTCCAGTGGCTGGAGGACCTTTAATGCAAAGGCAGAGAGCACTGGCAGCTGTCCTGCCTCCCGAAATATCTGTGGGGATGCACCAGCCCCCCTGCCTAACCCCAACATGCTCTCCGCAGGGCTCGGTGGATTGCCCCAACCTGGAGTTTGAATACGGGGATGCCGACAGCCACGGCGCTGAGTTAGCAGGTGAAGCGGCATTTGGGAGCTGCGTTGCTATTAATAGATGCCTGCCAGGGAGTGGGGGGTGGGAAAAATCCCTCAGGGAGTCGGGTGAGCGGGATAGGGGAATGGATATCGAGTGGTATCATCCTAGCGGTAATAGAGCAAGAGGGATATATTAATAGAGAGCCACTCACTCCCCAGGGACAAGCAAAAGGGATGCATGGGGGCACGGGGATTACCCTGTGCTCCGAATTACCCGGGATGCGATGACAGGTGTGCAGGGGGTGGGAGGACGGGTGGCATGCCTGGTGGCACAGCCCAGGCTGGGAAGTGTCACCCTTGATCATGGGTGTCATGATGGGTCAAGTCCTCATCCTGTATCTTCCTGCTGTGTGGCAACTCCGGCTGCTTCTGCCCTGTAACCCTCGGGGTCCTGAGCGTGTCTTGACCAGCAAAGGGGTTATTTTTAGCTGTGTGTCTCAGCTGCATGAGCTGGCCTGGCTAAAGCACATTTTCTCTGCAACGGATCCTTCCTCCTCCCTTGCAGGACCGTTTCAGTCCCCCATAATGCTGCTCAGCACCATAGGACTATAGGAATTATATAGGAACAGGCACAACATTGTGTCCCTTCAAGTCCAGCCCCTATTTGTAGGTCCCAAAATGGCTGAGCTGCTGGGTGTGAAATCAACACAGGTCTTGTCTTGGTGCTCCTGTGGTCCCTCCCTTTGCAAACTGCCTTAACTGGGACAGAAAATTGCCCCCCAGAAAAGGCCTATGAAATTGCAAATGCAGGTTGAGCACCATCGCTGTGGGCAGGAGTGCGGGAACAGCCCAGCCCAGACACGGGGATAAAAATGATGAATTTGTTAGCACAGAGTGGCTCTGAGATGCTCCCTGGAGCTGCAGAAGAGCTCAGGGATAAGTTTAGGTCTCTGCCCCCTATCTCCTTGGGTGCGTAGGGATGCTTCAGAGTCCTACAAGGAATTTGGCAATGAGGAGGTGGTGAAACTCCTCTGGGTCCCTCCTGACACCTTTCTCCATCAGAGCTGTACAGCTACACTGAGGAGCCTGAGCTCAGCAACAACAGGAGATGCTTCGAGGAGGATTTTCACACTCAAGGTACCAGCTCTGGGCTCGGCACCCTGGGGCTCGGGGCAGCCCCCCCAGGTGAGAACGGGACCCCCGGGGAGGCACCCAGCTGGTTGTCGTGTCCCCTTTCCAGTGCAGGACAGGAGGTGGCTGGAGCTGGATGGAGCTCAGCAGAAGGCCTACGTCATGCACCTGCTGGATGGGCTGGAGGTGGTCAGCAGGGACAAGCGGCTCAAAGTAGCACGAGCCATCCTCTACCTGGCACAGGGTAAGGACCACATTCCCCACGTCTGGATGTGGCCACGTATCTGCTGCCTGGCTTCAGCATGGGGGCTTGGGAGAAGCCATCTCTTGGGGTTGTGCAGATCGGTGCAGTGAAGTTCCTTCCCAGAATGGTCCCATGTGCTCCAGAGGTTCAAAGGCAGCTCCCCGCTAACCAGTGTCTCCCTTTGGGCCTCTCCAGGTGTCTTTGGAGACTGCGATAATGAAGGTGATGTCCTGCACTGGTCTCGGCACAACAGCTTCCTCCTGTACCGGCTGGGAACCTTCACCGCCTTCCTGGAGCTCCTCAACATGGAGATTGAGTGAGAGGACCCACACTGCCCTCACCTTCCTTGTCCTCTTCAACTTACTTTCTCCTCACCCTCCTCTTCTTCATATTCTTTCTCCCCATCCTCCTTGACATCTTCTTCCTTCTTCTTCACCTTCCTCTTCATCTTCTTTCTCCTTATCCTTCTTGTCCTCTTCTTTCTCCTTCCTCATCCTTTTCACTGAGGACCAGGGAGGTGCCGCAGCCACGGCATGTCCCCCATCGTGGTGTTCCCACCACTGCAGATGTAGGCAGGGTGTCAGGGTGAGCAGCAGCCTGTGCCCGCTGGCTGGTGCTGAGCTCGTCCCCTTCCCCGCAGCAACAGCCAGGCCTGCAGCAGTGCCCTGAGGAAGCCGGCCATCTCGCTGGCTGACAGCACGGAGCTCAGGTACCCCCTCTCAGAACCCCACTAGCACATTGGGTGAAGGCTGTGGGACAGCCTGTGGGGACAAAGTGGCCTCTGGCTGGCAGTGTCACCTGCCTGCCATGCTGTCCTGGCAGAGTGCTGCTCAGTGTCATGTACCTGATGGTGGAGAATATCCGTGTGGAGCAAGAGGTGGATCCCCCTGAGTGGAAAACCTGCCGGGAGACCTTCAGGATGGAGCTGAGTGAGCCACAAAGTTCATTGTGCCCTAACAAGGTCCCTTTGTCATGCTGGACCAGTGGGGAGACGTCAGGGACAGGGCGTCTTCCCTGAACCTGCTCCTGGTCCCTCTTTCCACCAGGTTTCCCTGTTCACACTGAAGAGCCATTTGCTCTTCTGCTCTTCACGATGGTGACCAAGTTCTGCAGTGGCCATGCTCCACACTTCCCCATGAAGAAGGTCCTGCTCCTGCTCTGGAAGGTGCTTCTGGTGGGTGCAAACCCCTTTTTCCAGAAACTGGTCATTTTGGGAATAGTGCTGATGCAGCCTGGATGTTTCCCACTATTCAATCCAACTGTAACGAGGTTATTTAGGGTGACATAGGAAGGTGACACAAGGCAAGCAGTTTCTTCTGGGATGAGGGTGGGATGAGCCATGCAGAGGACATGGGATGCGGGAGAAGTCTGGAGAATGAACCAGTGACATGGTGTCTTCATCCTCAACTCTCCAGTTTGATGGCCTCAAACTGCAGCTCCCCTGGAAGCCTGGAAGAGCCATGCAGTCCAGGTGGGATGTCTGCTCCCTGCTCTCTCAACTCTCTTGTTGGTCCCTAGTTCACGCTGGGTGGATTTGAAGCCCTGCAGGTGATGAAGGTGAGGAAGCGGGAGGAGCTGGGGCTGCCACCCTTGCCAGAGGACAGTATCCAGGTGATGCGCAGCATGCGCGCTGCTTCGCCTCCCACCTACTCCATCGAGCTCATGGAGCAGCAGCAGCAGAAGCGTGGTCACCGCAGCCGGAGGGTAAGAGCAGGTGCATCCTCCTGGCACATGGCCCAGGATGGTTTTCCAGTGCAGACCATCACCCGTTCAAGGAGCCAGCCTGTGCTCGGGAGCATAGTTCCTTTTCCCCCCAAGTGCTCCTGTGTCTTCCAGTTTCATAGAATCATAGAATGGTTTGGGTTGGAAGGGACCTTCGTCTAGTCCAACTCCACTGCCATAGGCAGGGACATCTTCAACCAGGTCAGGTTGCTCAGAGCCCCGTCCAACCCAGCCTTGAATGTTCTCAGGATCTACCACCTTTCTGGGCAACCTGTTCCAGTGTCTCATCACACTCGTAAAAAAATTTCTTCCTTATGTCTAGTCTGAATCCACCCTCTTTTAGCTTAAAACTGTTACCCTCTGACCTATCACTACAGGCCCTATTAAAAAGTCTGTCCCTGTCTTTCTTATAAGCCTCCTTTAAGTATTGAAATGCCGCTCTAAGGTCTCCCCGGAGCCTTTTCTTCTCCAGGCTGAACAGCCCCAACTCTCTCAGCCTGTTTTCATAGGAGAGGTGCTCCAGCCCTCTGATCATTTTTGTACCCTCTTCTGGATCCGCTCCAACAGGTCCATGTCTGTTCTGTGCTGGGGGCCCCAGAGCTGGATGCAGTACTGCAGGTGGGGTCTCATGAGAGTGGAGGGGGAGAGTCACCTCCCTCACCCTGCTGGCCATGCTTCTTTTGATGCAGCCCAGGATACGGTTGGCTTTCTGGGCTGTGAGCACACATTGCCGACTCATGTCCGGTTTTTCATCCACCAGTTTCAGTTGTGGCAGATCAGCCCCACAATGCAGTTGATCTGGAGGAAGCAAGAGGACATCCTGACCCTATGGCAAAGGGCTGACAAGCAGTGAGGAGCAAACTGCTTACAGCAAGCTCCTCTTGTTTTAGCTCCACTCTTGGAGCTGCTATGCTGTGGTCCAAGGATGAAAACACCTCTTATACTAGGGGAGAGATGACAGATGGTAGCTCCAAAAGTAAAGATGGAAAATGGGGTCACACCTCCTAGAGCAGCAAGTTTAGAGGTACAGAGGGGATTATTCCTTGTCCAGGCTTTGGTGGCAACAGCTAGGAGGGAAATCTTCACCTGAGGAGCATCTGGGAGCTTGATCCTTCCAGGACAGAGGTCTGGTGCCAGCAGCTGGGAGGGAAATAAAATCCACAGAGTGACTTGAATTTCTCCTTCCCCTTCTGCTGCAGCCCCTGGTGAAGCAAGACAGTTTGGATATCTACAACGAGAGAGACCCCTTCAAGAATGATGAAGCAGGAGTTGATGAAGAGGAGAACGATGACGTGGACAGTGGGATCGAGGGGGAACTGGACCTGATGGAGCGGGATGCAATTATTCCCACAATGCCTGCTCAGCGCCTGCCTATCGAAAGGGTGTCATTCCCCAAAGGGCTCCCCTGGGCTCCCAAAGTCAGGTAAAACCATCTGGTGTCATTGCCATCCTCCCCTCTCTGACCTGTCCTGGAGTTCATTTCAGGCTGAACATCAGTCTGTGGCAAGTTTGTTGGCCTCTGGCAAGTTGAACTGAAGTGACTCCACTTTTTTTTTTTTCTCTTGGTTGGTCCTTTCTGGACTGGGTTTAGCTGAGCTCTTCACCAGGTTTTGCAAAGCAAGTGTGGCTAAGCTTGGCCAATAACTGGCAATCCCATTCTTGGCATGCCAGATTGTACTGGAAAGGAGGCTTGTGTTAGAGCGCTGTGGGAGCAGGGTCAGCCTTCCCAATCAGCACTGATGGGCCTTAGTAAGGCAAGGTCCTAGACTAATCATCTTGGAAACTGGTTAATGATAATGCCTCTTGCTTGTTGAGAGGGACTCTTCTGTTGCCAGATGAAGCCTTTTTGAGTGGCCTTGCTCTAAGGTGAAAGATTGGAGAAAAACATCTAAGAACAAAGAAGTTGGTGCCTTCCCTTCCTGAGACCGTGCTACACATGATATGGGAGGGCATTAGGAACAGAGGGTGAAAACCTCTGCCCCTTTCCCTCTAATCCACGTGAGGTTTTTTGCTGTTGATCTGAAACCTGGATTTAATCCAGTATCTTTAAAACACAGGAGCAAATACATCCTTTTGATGCGGGAGCAGTGACAGGTAAGTGTGTCTATCCAGAGCACTTCTCGCAGGGACACAGCAAGAACTGGTTTCCCACGTGGGTCTCTGCACACATGGTGCCATGGTACTCCACGTAACTTAATGCTCTCAGCTTTGAAATCAAATGACTGTTGTTTTTCTCGGCTGGTGCCTGGAAATGCAGCTGGGTTTCTTTCTGCCTGTGAGAGCTTTGGCTCACAGTTCGTGTCCTACTTGTCATGCTGAGACCCTGACCAGTTCTCATGAAAGATGCCCAGGGTGGACAAGATGTCAGCTTGCTCTCTTGGAGCAGCACATGCTTTGCCAGACTGCGGAGATAACATTTGTTCCCTCAAAGAGAGCAGATGCTACTTGAAGATGCATGTGATAGGAGCACAGAAGGTGGATAAAAGGTGCTGGTTGTAGAGAACTCCTGTCCATTTATTTGCACGCTCCCATGGGCTTGCACAGCAAATACAAATGGTTTTGGTTCACATTGCTCCCAACCAACAAGAGCAATGGTGGCTCTAGCCTGCTGCTATTAAGACCTCCAGAAATCAATCCTAGAAAGCTCAAAGGTTCTTGCTGGTCCCATGCTGCAGTCCTTTCTGAGCAATGTAGGTAGTGATCTGGTGTATGTCTATTTTCCAACATTCTTGTCTTTGTTTCTCTGCTGCTCCATCAGACAGAAAGACATCGAGCATTTCCTGGAAGCAAGCAGGAACAAATTCATTGGATTCACGCTGGGACAGTGAGTGTTACATGTATAGGTCCAACAAAGTCTGTCCCGTAGCTCCCATCAGTGCAGTTTAACTGGTGGGAGGTGTCCACAAAGCTCAGGTTTTCTCAACTCAGCCAGCCTAAGGCACGCTCAAGATGATGCGGCACAGCACTGGATTTTGCTGGGGCTGCAGCAATGCACTCAGTGTTACAAAAACATGTTCCTGAAGGTGCTGGTCTCCAAGGTCCTCTTTCTATTAAAAATCAGACCTGACCCAGAATAAGTGACCCCTGGCCCAAGCCAGAGACTGAGTTGATGCGGGAGGGAGTCAAGACAATCTGGTATCCACAACAAATTACCCAGTTTGTGAATAAATCAAGCTGCAAGTGCACAGTTGTTCTGGTACAGGCCCACCAGGGTATATTAATTTTTAGGTGCAGTGCTGGGCTCAAGCTGGCTCCACATGGAGACCTGATTTTGCCCAGCGTCACTCCTCTCTTGTGCAGGCTTTGCTGAGGAGGAGGTGGGAGGGTGGACAGCTCACGCCAACCCCTCTCCCAATTCTTGACACATCTGGGATGCATTCGGTAGACTCAGTAGACTACAGGGTCCCTTTTTTACCTTGTATGATGTGGAAGTGTTTGAACACAGATCTCCTTCCCAGCTTTGTACTTACCTTCTTTCCTCCTCCACAGAGACACTGAAACCCTGATAGGGCTACCACGGCCCATCCATGAAAGCGTGAAGACACTGAAGCAGGTGAGATGGTGGCTCCACGTGTAGTACTTGGGTGAAGCAGCCCAGAAAGGCTTACTGAGTGGCAGTCAGCTTGTCTAACCTCATCCCTTGCTATTTTTGCTCCGTGGCACTCAGCAGATGCTCTGAGGTGGGATTGGACCCATAGGGATCTCATGGGGGTGGAGAAATCATTGGCCTAGATCACTAAGGCCATAGGGGGATTGCAGGGCATCAAGTCTTGCACACATAAATTTTGTGATACAGCACTTGGAATGAGTTTCAAGTTCCTCATATGTATGCTCTCAGCCCACAGTAAATGTTTCCTGTGAATTTAGTCTTCTGCTCCTCTTCAGCTGATGTACAGCAACATATTCAGTCTGAGCTCTTGCTCTCTCTGCCTTGGGAAGACAATCTGATTAATCCATTCAAGGTCTGAACAGCTTGAGAGGGGCTGGATATCCACCACATGCAGTGTGGTATCCTCACATCTAACCTCTGGCTGAAACACAGTTGCTGGAAGGAGTAAGAAGATCCCTTCTTGTTCGTTGTCACAAGAAAAGCTTCTGGAGCTTCTTGCAGGAACTGGGGCAAAAAATGGAAAACCAAGTCCTCGCTGCAATTCCAAGTAGATTGTCCAGCACTTGGACTTTCCCTTTATCCAGGGGCATTGCTTTGTCCCGGTTAGCACTTGCCCTGTGCTTTGAAGGTGACAGACTTTCAGAGTTGGGTTTGGACATACATGCCCAGACCTGTGCTGTTCTCAGGGGGAAGCATGGCCAGTCTTGGCTCCTGCAGCGTTCCACACTGAGTGAGATGCCTCCAGAGGCCAGTTGTCCCTATCTAAGGTCTGGATTGCCTTTTGGAGGAGATTGCCCCTCTCCGTTTACTTACAGAGAGATCCTAGAAGGAGTAGGTGGAAGTAATCAAAGGCATGATGTGTGTAGGGCTTCAGGGACAGAGGGATGTCCCACACAAAGATGAGTTCTCCATATATCTGCTGTGACCTATACACCTAACTCAGATATTACTGAAATCATCAACTGTTGTCATCACTGACCTCCAGTTGTGATACTGCTCTACCTCTGTATATTTTGCCAGCACAAGTATGTTTCCATCTCAGACATCCAGATCAAGAACGAGGAGGAGCTGGAGAAGTGCCCCATGTCTCTGGTAAGAAGTTGCTGCACCCCGTCACTAGACAGATGTGTGCAAGATTTCCAAGGTGTCATAGAAATCCATACATTCTCCATGATCCTTAGGACACACCTGGGATGCTCTTTTTTGTAGAAGTCCATATCTTGTTCAGTTGTATTAGGGGAGAAAGGCCTGGAGCTTCCTGCAGTCAGCATGCAGATATGTCCATCATTAAGTCCCCAGGCTGGGTTTTATGGAGATGACTGACATATCTCAAGTGTGTGGACTGGAAATACTTAATTTTCCCTTGTTTCTAATGTTTCTGTGTGCTAGGGGGAAGAGGAAGTCCAAGAAACCCCTTGTGAGGTCTTGTATCGAGCAATGTTGTACAATCTTCCCCAGTATATGGTAAGCTCCTGTTTCTTAAAAGCAAAGAAGAGCTTTTGAGTGGGGAATGGTGCCAATCTGTGGGCTGCAGAGCTCAGCACGAGGCTGCTGGGGTGTATTCAGGGCTTGAATGGTGAGATTTTGGTGGGAATCCAGAGCAATGTTGGGTGTAAAGTACAGTCCAAGAAGAGGCATTCAGAGGATCAAGGAGTGTAGATACCCAGGGACATGGTCAAATGGTTGGAGACATGTCAGTGGTTGGAAAATAGGATGTGTGCGGAGGACTGGGAGCAAGGAACCAAGTCCTTCACCTTGGTGGGAGCTCAAAACTGGCTCCTTCCCTCTGGACAGCAAGGAGACCTAGCCAGGGATGGCCTCGTGTCATCTCTAGAGGTGTGTGAGCTGTGGTATTTACCAGCAAGTTATTGCATACTGATTCAGGCATCTTCACTTCTGACCTCAAGCAGCAACCTACAGACTTCATTGGTCCCTTGAGCCTTTGTTTTTCTTGCTGAGATTAATTTTTCATTACAATATTGTGCTGATCTCTGAGCATGGTGGCTAGCTGGGCCAGGAACCAAACTAAACCATCATCATGCTTTACATGGCTCAGCAAACAAGGTGCTAATGCCTTCAGGTCTCTGCCAACCTGGCTGTGCTTTCAATAGCTTTCAAACCGTGGAGACTCTGTAGGTTATGATCTTCCTTACAGGGACATCCCTTGCCACCTTCCCATGGCCCCAAGAGATTCCCAGAGGAATACAATGCATGTCCTGAAATTCAGCTATGTTGCCAGGTTGAATGAGACTTCCAGCAACCTGGTTTAGTGGAAGGTGCCCCTGCCCATGGCAGGAGGGTTGGAGCTGGATCTTTAAGGTCCCTTCCAACCCCAACCATTCTTTGAATCTGTGATTCCGAGATGCTGCCTGGGTCACATGCACTCTGTCTGTAGGGAGAGACAAACACAGATTTAAATGTATTGTTCCAAGTGTCCCTTGCATTGTTTTATTCATACTACTAGAGCTCAGGTGTTCATGATGCCTTAAATTAAGGCTAAAACAGAGCTGCCGTGCTCCCTGCACTTGGCCTGTCTGTCCAGGGTATTAAAAGGAGAATTTGAGCCTTGGTGTAGTCAGTCCATCACGGTGAGCCAAGTTTGGGCTAGTGAAACTCCATAGAGTTGGCTTGAAGTTGTCCCATTTCAGCAAGTGAAGGGGAAGGAAGGAATGCCCCTTCCTGGGACCGTCTCTCCACAACTGCCGTCTTCTACAGATAGCTTTGTTGAAGATCCTCCTTGCTGCAGCACCCACCTCCAAAGCCAAGACCGACTCCATCAATATCCTGGCAGATGTGTTGCCTGAAGAGATGCCGTAAGTCCCTGACAAGATGGCCACCAGCCATCCCAGCTTTGCCACAAAGTCTTGGACCGAGCAGGAGAGTTGGAGTTTGCCAATAAGTCTGGGAGTGCTCCAGATTTGGGGACATCTCTTTGAATAGGTGCAAACTACTGTTGCCAGCCAGGCAGAGGGGTGAAAGCCAAGGAAGTGATGCTGTCAAGAGTGTAACAATTCGAGCACAGTTGGCAGCCACTGTGCTCTGCTAGCTAAGTGGCATAAATCATAAAATCATGGTAACTGACCCAAATCATAAAGATACGTGAACATATGGCAGGAGTCCTTCATACCACTCCCCCAGGACTGTTGGTGGAGGGCAATCAGCTTTTTTTTCCTTTTTTTAGTGCACTTTGGTGTCACCAGGCAGGAGAGGATGGAAATGGGAGTCCCAGGGGGAAGTGAAGGTCCCTGTTTCTGCAGAGCCTGTCCAGATTAATATGAACTCAACAGTCCCTTAGTCCTCCTTGTTCCCATATCCACTGTGCTGCTGCCTTCTTTCCCTCCAACCCAGCATTACCGTTCTTCAGAGCATGAAACTGGGGATTGACGTGAACAGACACAAAGAGATCATCGTGAAGAGCATCTCAGCTTTGCTGCTTCTGCTCCTCAAGCACTTCAAGCTGAACCACATCTACCAGGTGAGCGTAGAGAAGGGGTCAGCCACTGCCAAGCTTGTCTTGAAGCCGGTGTGTCTAGATAGACCCTCTCCTAATAGACCTGTCCAGGAAGGGTTTCCATGAGGAGCTGCAGATTGCTTTTCCATAGCAGTGAACCCTAGCCCTGGGCAAGGATTTGTATAGGGTTACTCAGGCAGGGATAACCTGTCTGCAATATATCTCTGACTGTGTTTTGACAGAATTGTTTCCACTCACGTGGAAGGAGTT
This sequence comes from Ibycter americanus, assembly GCA_035590275.1. Classification (NCBI taxonomy): domain Eukaryota; kingdom Metazoa; phylum Chordata; class Aves; order Falconiformes; family Falconidae; genus Ibycter; species Ibycter americanus. Next base: position 71,464,170 of record JAVJGI010000060.1, on the reverse strand, counting down.
TTCAGACTTCTGGAAAAACTCACACTGTGGCTGATCAGATTAAAATTTAGGAGATTATCACGAGCATGAGCCTCCCTGGTGGAAGGGGGAAGGGAATCGGGGTTAGACAAGGCCCTCTTTTGCTCTTTCTAATCTCCAACAACCAGAAATAGTGCTGGTGGAACCTCCTGAGGTTAACTTATCTGGTCTTCTGTCCCTCGTCAGGATCAAATTCTTGAGGCTCCGGTTTCTACAGAGCCTCAGCCCAGTTCTCCACCCATTCTGCAAGTCAAACAATTAGCGTTTTCAATTTTTTTTTTTTCCTTTTAAAGGTTTCAGCATGGTACGAATCCATCTGTGTTATGAAGCCCACTGATATTTATCTGAGGATAAATATAAATCCATATATTGGATTGGATAAAATGAAACAAAACCTTACATTTTTACAACATTTACTACATTTGTTCTGGGTCCCCCCACCTTCCTTCACTAATTTTTCTCACTTCACTCCCAAAGCAGCTCCTCTCTTTTCTTCCTCCATGGCAGTAGGAGCCTTGCAGTCTGTTGCTCAGTCTGGAGAAAGCTGTGGGATTTTCTCCCCCGATTCTGCTTTTGTGTCTGATTTTGGGTGAGACATCATAATTTCTTTCAGTGCCAAAGCTGGTCTCAGGGAGCACCCCAAAAACCACTGCAGGGGCTGAGACAATGCTTTCAGAAGGTAGTGGAGAGTGGCTGAGAGCGTGGCTGGTCTGGGCTCTGCTGGGGGTCACCCTGTGCTCACCGGCTGCCTCGTTGGTAGAGCAGCAACTGCACAGACCTGCACACCAACACAAATCACGTTTTTTTTGTCTCAGTTATGTTGAGATTTGGCATTTGTTATGCCAACAGAGAAACACCATCAAATTATTGCAGTTCAGCATTATCTTTGGTCAGACCCTATGTAACATACTAGTCACTGGCAGATGCATTTCCAAGCAGTGAGTGCATCTCAGATCCCGGCTAGTGGGAACTGCTGATTACTAGCAAATAACGGCAGCGGTGTGTCACTGGTGGCATGCCGAGTGTTGACAGCTTGTACCAGGCTGAGATGAGACATGTAGGAACAAACTGCTCTCAAGTTTGGGATGTTGATTGCAGATTAGTGACAGGCATGGGTAGGATAGGATGGGATGGGATAGGATAGGATATTGCTGCTATTTGTGTCTCTTTAGAGGACCAGTAGAGATTTGTTGTATTATGTAGCTGTATGTACCCAGACCATTTAATGTTTAGAGGGGGAGAGAAATTAAAAGCATGTATGAAGCCAAGGGTCCTTTTTCAGTCAAAATTTGAAAAGGGACTGGGGTTAGCATGTGACAGCAATAGGAATTACTGTACTTTCTCATGTAATAGCTACATCTCCTCCTTCCCTTTTATCGATATACTGTTTTGCCACAGATTATATTTTGAAAAGCTACACTGCAGTCATTACGTGCAGCTATTCCTAAACTACTGACATAAATCTTGTGTGTCCACTCCATGGCTCTGGAGTTTTCCATCTGGTGGGAGTTGCTGTGTATGATGCAAGCCTTACACAGCAGACTTATGCAAGGGGAAGATGGTCTGCAAGGTGTCTAGAGCAAAGCATCAAGACTGCTTTGCTTTTGGCTGGAAATAGGTTTCCTTTCCCAGGTGATGGTCCCAGTTGTTCCAGCTAACCTTGACCCATTTCACTTCTCTTCTTCAGTTTGAGTATGTGTCCCAACATTTGGTGTTTGCCAACTGCATCCCGCTGATCCTGAAGTTCTTCAACCAAAACATCATGTCATACATCACTGCCAAAAACAGGTACAGCCACTTCTGGGAAAGACAGCGATGATGGAGCAGGAAGGCTTTGTGTGTGAGGAACCCTAACACATGACTATGTGGTGGGACCAAGTGACCTCTGGTCCCTCACCTGGCTTTGGGGCAGTATATTCTCCACTACACGAATACACTGGAGAGGAGCAAATCCCTTCTGCTTAATGAGAAGGACTAGATGGGGGGTTTCCAGTCTCTCACTGGTCTACTAAAATGCATGTAGACCTGTCTCCCTTGCTGGCAGTAGGCTTGTTTTCATCTTTATTTGGACTCCTGGAAAGCAGTCCAGTGCCACCGGGCATCTGTGGGCTACAACTTCAAAAAGATTAGGTGGGGGAGAGTCTTCTAGGTCTTTTCCACTTCATATAGCTATAATTCAGCTTTCCTGCCTGACTTCTTCAGCTTTTGCATAGTTGTTACTGCCTTTTACTTCTGATTTTAGAAAGACACTAGCCCCAGTTTGAGTCTGCGTAGGGACTGTCTGGACTACCACAAGTCAGTGTAAGAACTGAAGGAGCACAACTCTTCCACAACTCAGTAGCACTGGGCCGGATTTCCCCATTTGTAGGGGAGTGCCACAGGGGATGTTGCTGTTGGAATAATGAAGAGATCCTTTTTCTTGTGTTTTGATGCACTTTAGCTCTGTGTGTAGGCTGGTTTGTCTCCTGCATGGTGTGGTTGTGTATATGTGAGAAGGCACGCATCAAAAAATAGTAATACATGAATTATCTTGCTGATAAACATTTCCACTTTTGGTCCTGTGCTTTAAAGCCACATAAGTGAGAAGGAAATATAGCCCAGGAGCACTTAGCTTCCTCCTCTGCATTCTGATGAAGGCTTCACAGGCAGGATACACACCTGTGAAATGAGGTGGGGTTTGCAGCTGGATGCTCTGATCCAGGGAGGTTTAGCTGTTCTGTCCAGCCCAGAGTACCAGTTTGTCAGATAATGGTGAACAATGTCAGGCACTGCCCTGCAAAAAGGATCATGGAATTTTGCCACGTTCAGATGTATGGACCTGAGTCCAGTGATGGTGCAACAGGAAATATCAGAGTGATGCCAGTGCAATAACAATTTGTGGCAAACGAGCTGTGGGGCTCCTTGTCCTGATCAGGTTCCCTCTGAGCTCTCCTGCTTGTATCTGCATGGCACTTCCAGCTTTGGGATTATGATGTGGTCAGACAAGCCCTTCCTGGGCCAAACGCTTTAAATGAAAGCCTGTTTGAGGGGATCTCCTGACCTTGGGTCTTCATCCTGGACCACCTTTGACTCAGTGACTGTCAAGTCAGCTTGGTGCTCGGCTGCTGAAGTTAAAAAAAAAAAAGCAAACAAGAGGGAACACAAGAACTGAAGCTGTGTGACAGTGCATGCTTCATTTTAGATTGGTACATCTCTTGACATGGATAGCATCAGAGTGTGTGTGTATACATACATTTTATATATATATATATATACACACACACACACACACGTATATACTTTCCTTGGGGTTTTTTATTTGCTACTTTTACAGAGGCAGTAGGCTTGAAGGGCTTCAAAAGACTTGATGCTCTCGTGAATTTTCTTGCTGGTAATCAGATGTCTCCATTATAACCTAAGATCTGTTTGGGTTGGGTTTTTTCCCCCCTTTTTTAAATATGCATATGAATAACTAATCTGTCATGTCTTAATGGATCCAAATCCTTCGAGTCCTTATTAGTGCACTCAGGATGTGCTTTGGAGCCAAGAGGAATCGACGTGCTCCATTAAGCTGAGACGCAAGGCAGCAGTGAGGCTGGGAGCCCATTTGGATGCCGTCTGTGCAGTCGGAAGTGCAGGAAGGAGGCATGTCCACGTGGCACCGGCTGCAGGCTGGTTCATGTGCCCAGTGTGGCTCGCTGGAGATGGGATTGTTGCTACCCATCCAAACTACTTGTTGCATCAGGCATCGCTGCCTTTGCAATTCAAATCCCAGGCGCAGGGAAGGAAGACATTACAGATTGCTGGGCATAATCATGTAGATCATCTTTAAAAGTTGCTTTCATATTTACCTGGTTCCTAACAAGTCCCTTCTTTTGTGTCTTCTGCAGCATCTCCGTCCTGGATTATCCGCATTGTACAGTCTATGATTTGCCTGAGCTCACTGCAGAAAGCCTGGTAAGCAGCACAGAAAGGGTCCTTGTAACCAGTATTGTGGTATGTGAGAGGGTGAGGAAGGATTTTTGTTTTCTTTTTTCTGTCTTCTTTTTCTGTACCCCCAACCTTTCCAAAATCAGACTTCTTTTTCCCCTCCAGACTTGAAAATTCCTCCCATTGCTATTCTGATCAGCTGTGGGGAGTTGGGGGAAGAGGTACTGCTGGCCTTGTGAAACCCATAAAAATAGTTGGGTTTAGAGTTTCCCTTTCACTTTTCTAATTGAGAGAGCCTCCTTTTAAAGAAGATTTGCCCAGAGGCCATTGCCTCCCAGGTTTAAATTGCCATGAGCACTCACGTTTCATAAGATGCCAGTAGATTAAGGAATGAACCAAATTCCCTGCAGAGGGGAGCCTAAGTGTTATGGAGACCAGCCAGCATGATGAGCTGTGTGAATATATGGACTACAGATGAGACATTAATGCTGGCAGGTTCATAACTGCAATAATTCAAATGCAGAGTAATCTAGACTTGGACAGGGCACAGAGCAGGGACAAGCTTTGGGGTTAACAGGGAGGGGGATCAGAGGGAAGGGAGATGCTAAATGATGCAGGAATCATTAAGAAGGAGCCTGACCAAAACCAGTCTGGGCCGGAATGATCTCATGTTGCCTGGCTGCTAAAATCTTAAGCCTGTGTTGTTTTCCTTAGCTGTGTAAAGGTTAAAATCATTAAAATAAAGTGATTTTCCCTAGTTTCTACTAGCCAAAGTTGCTCATGAATCCCTGAGGCTGTGGTCAGCCAGGATAACCTAACTGGTTTTATTGGCTCTATAACCATGGCATTTCTGATGTGCCAACTGCAATGCAAATTCCCACTGAGTTGATTATGCCAGAACAAATTTATGTAAAAACCTGCTGTGGAGCACATGTGGGTGGGTGTAGGATCATCATGCATGGCCGGCGTGCTGGCTTAGTCCTCCACTGGTGTCCCATGTGCCCTTCTGCCAGTGCTTCTTTCCTCCTTTTGGGTGCCTGCTCGGGCTTCGTCTTCCTCCTTATCAACGGCATCAGTCTCCTGTTTTGTGCTGGTCCGTGGGCTACTTGCTGACGGCTGGGTGTCCCTGCCAGGCTCCCAGCGACATGTCCTGGCCCGATGGGGACATCTAGCGACACGTTGCTGAGCGCTCCCATGGCTCACGCTAATCCTTACACTCACACTAAGCTTTATGGCTGTAGGAGAAGACTGAACTTTTTTAGGGAAAATATTCCCAGTAGGGACGGGTCCCCAGTTTGGGAGCTGTTGCATTAAAAGACAGTGCCTAATCACTTTCCTCCAGCAGACATGGACGTTAGCCTTACGGGAGGGTAATTTAATTAGAAAATATGCAGAAACCAACTTGAATTTTACCATGTGTTTGTCTGTGGGAGGATACCCATGAATGTAAGGATTTAATAGAAATTAAACATGCCATGGTACTTGAGGCATATGCTTGTGCACGTATTTATGTTCCTTCAGCCAATATTTTATGCGTTGTTTTAGCTTTTTTTTTTTTTTTAACACCCTGATGCACTGATTTTAACATCCCAGCCGTAACACACATCTCAGCAGACAGAACAGATGATTATACTCTCAGTGGGTTGCACACAGGACAGTGTGTGTTCAGTTTCCTTCCATGGAAAACCAGGATGAGTTCAGCAGTGCTGTTTCCAGAGGAGGGATCCTTTGGCTGTGGGGTAACTGCTGTCCCCACGTGGTATAAATCAGGAGTGGCTGCAGTCCCAGCAAGGTAGCGGGGGTTTCACCCCTCCTGCTGTAGGACAGGCTCTTCAACTCCTTGCTGGTCCCCATCTCCACTCTTCTGTCACAGCTCCCCGTGCTTAAGGAAGGGGCTGCAGAGTACCCTGCTGCACTGTGTCGTGGTGCCATGGGAAGGGGACCAGGAGACGGGGGTAAAAGGAGGATTAAAGTCCATTTAACCTATTCCCTCATCCCATAAATCTGATGGAAAGCCTCTCATTTATTTGAAGCTATAGAGACAACATCAGATTGGTGACAAAAATAAATCCAGCTGCCTAGGAAATGGGTATTAGCTTATTCTACTGAGGTCTTTTTGGAAAAAACTACTTGGTGCAGAGGGAGCATATTAGGACTGGGCACTGATATGAAACTGCACGAGCGCTGCTCCTGAGCCGGCACCTCCAGAGCTGCATGCAGCATCTGCGAGCGCCTTGCTGACATTCCACCTCTGGGCTCTGTGTGTGAGCTCTGCTGTGTGCACAGGAGCCTCCAGCACAGGCATAGCCTTTACTGCCAGAAAAGTGCATTTGCTCAAAGTGGCTTGGACCAAATCCCAGAATTAAATAAAATGTCAGAACCGCTTGCTTTTTGGCCTCTAAAAATTATATGTACAATAGCATTTTACAGGCTTACCGAAATGATAGGTTTGGTGCTTGCTTTTAAGAACAAAGGTATTATGCTGGCAGGATTTTCTTGGGTAAATCCAGTTTCAAAGCTGGATTAGACATTCTGACAGAACGGGCTCCCTGAGGTCATCCCCAGACTCCTCCTGAGGATGCCCAGAACCTGGATCATGCACCAGGCTGCAGTTTTTGCCATGAGTTGTTACAGCCTTGAAGCTGTAGCTTGCTAGAAGTGGCTTATAAATTAAGCAGCATTTGTTTCCGCTCTCATCCCTGAATAGGTTATTTGTGGGACACTTCTGCTGTGCTCAGTGCTGTTCAAACATAAAGCAAGTTACTGTAGTGGAATTACTGCTCAAATGTGCCACAGGCAATATTTACGCAACCTGGAGCTGGAGGTGCTTACGCTTAGCTAATATTTAAAATAATCTATCAACTGCACTTAAACTGGAGGGGATCTTTGTTACAGAAAAGTCTTGTCCTCCTGATAGAAATGCTTTTGTTTGTCATCCTGCATTATGTGACTTCCTTTTATTTGTCTGTAATATGTCCTCTAAGCATGTGGTAATTTAGGAATTAATTTATATAATTAACAAAAACTGTTCTCTAAGCAGTGGTGATCGCTAGGCTGTAATTTGCTCTCTGACTGTAAACAACGAATTCAAATCTACAATATATATTTCCCATGATGGAATAATGTGATTTATCTTAGCTCTTACTCTAAACCTAAATACAAATTAAAATGCTGATTACATCTGAGTCTTTCAGAATGGTTTTCCCCAGAATCTGTTGGCTTGTCAGCAGCATAATGATAACCCAAGTAAGGAGGGAGCTCCGCTGCTCGGTCTCCATTGGAAAGAAGACCTGTGCAGACAGTAAAAATAGACTTTCAGCACAAGGGTATCTCTGTGGCGGTGTTGTTGGACGCTGCAGTTAGGGTTACACTTTTCCTTCTCCACTTGCAGGAAGCCGGAGACAACAACCAGTTCTGCTGGAGAAATTTATTCTCCTGCATTAACTTGCTGAGGATCCTCAACAAGCTGACCAAGTGGAAACACTCAAGGACAATGGTAAGGTGATGTCCCGCCTCCCCGAGACTTGCTGTGGGCTGCCAGTGTTGCAATCTGAGCACGTCCCCGGCTCTACGCTGTGGGCTTCAGCCCAGCCTTCCTACTGAGAGTTTCTTCTGGCAGTGCTGAAGCTTCCGCTGCTTCATAATCTGCCCATTTTTCTTTCACAGATTGAGCTTTAAATGCAGAAATACTTTTTGTTCTGCAAATAATACTTATTTCTATGACCCTCAAGCCCTGTGCAGCAAGTGTTGGTTATGTTGAACACTCCTGTTCGACCTGCTTGGGGTTTGTACTGTACATGGCCCAGGTGTTAGTGCCCAAAGCTGCACAGACGCTACTTGTGGGCTTTCTTGAACACATTGCATTAATTTCTCTTGATTTCTTGACAGATGTTGGTAGTCTTTAAGTCGGCCCCAATACTGAAACGATCTCTGAAGGTGAAGCAGGCCATGATGCAGCTGTATGTCCTCAAACTGTTGAAAATCCAGACCAAATACCTGGGGCGCCAGTGGAGAAAAAGCAACATGAAAACCATGTCTGCCATTTACCAGAAGGTGCGGCACCGCATGAACGATGACTGGGCTTATGGCAACGGTGAGTAGTGCCAGGGAAGCATCTTCTCTGCCTGCGGAGTTGAAATTGGCTCGCAGGGGTATGGTGTGGTTTGGCCTATGACCTGTTAGGATCCCATAAACTTGTTTGAGTCAGTATTGGGGTTTTTTCAGAAGCTTTAAGGCACCATTCAGCCCCATCAGAAGGGAACAAATTGATTGCATGGGAAAGGTGGGATGGGACATGGTCAGCTTGGGTCTCCAAGACAAGAGTTTCTGCCAAGCCCAGGCCTGCAGTTTTGCATTCCCAAATCACTTTTGGCATCAAGCCGCTAAATTGTCCTGATATCCACACAAAATATGCATGCTTAGGATGCCCATGGAGTGAAAATCTGACTGATAGCTCTGCAGCTGACACCTGAGAAACAGCAGTGGTTACATCCTGGCAGTGTGGATACTCTGAATCCTTAAGCTGAAGCACAGGCTAGATGTGCTGGTCTGTTTGAGCAGCTCTTATGTAATCCAAATCTATATTTTTTGAGGGATGTCATGAAGTTTCTAATGTTCCTCATGTATTAATCCACAGCGTGCATCAGACCACATGCTTTTATTCCCTTGTAAGTACACTCAGTTGCTGCAACAACTGAGCCAAGCTTAGGACAAGCATAAAAAGTATTAAAATGACATTTTGCCTTAATATGGTCCGAAATTTTTGGTCTGCATGTATCTTGTTTTTAATAAGGATCCAGTAAGAAAATTGGGTAGCATTCCTGTTTTAAAAGAAAACAGGGTAAGAAGTAAAAGCCTAACCTAAGATTTTTACAAGAGACAAAAGCATTATAATTATGTTAGGGTGTTCAACTGTAAAATATAAATTTTTGAAGACTTGTAGGCTTTTGATACTTGTGATACCACTATGACATTAATTCAGAAGAATGAGAAAGTAGACTTGATATTTTTAATTTCACTTTAGGGCTAGTGGAGTTCCCCCCAAAACCAAAGAGCTGGAACGCTGGGGAAGACTGGAAACTTCTTTTCTTTTACGGGGACTGCTATCCTGTCACTGCCTTTCTCAGCATGCTGATTGTTCCCTGTTGGGTTGAATACAGCAGCAGGGCTGCTTTATACTACTAATGGGGTACAGCTATGGGATACTGCCTGCCTTGGGTGACTTAAATAGCTTGAGCACTACATGCTCCAAAAGAGCAGGAGAAGAAGACTACCTACATCACCTGCCCTGGAGCAAGGGTTTGCTGTAACAACTGAATTTACATGGCAATATTGAGAATAATGCAATTTTAAGACAGATGCCAAGGATAAGTTGTTGTGTGTCCCCCACTTCCCTGAAGAGAGTTAAATCAGCAACATAATGCAACACTCGATTGCACAATTTGCTGCTTAGCAGAAACTGCATCTTGACCTGGACAGTTTGCCAGGGAAGCACTTGGCTTTCAGAGACACAATCTGGAAGGGTTTTTCCTGGAGCAATTATTTTTATCTTTGTATATCTGGCTTGATACTCAGCTCGGACCTTTCCCTCCCTTGAGCACAGCTGAGCTTTGCCAATGAATTTTTGGAACCTTTATGGAGCGAATAACTATTTCATATAGACTTAGAGCTCATAAAGACCAACTTTCAAAATACAACTTTTTTTTTTCATGTTACATGTTTAGGTAATACTACTTGTTTCAAATATTATGGTTCTTACAGCTAGTTATTAGCTTTTCAACATCATTCATAGTTAGATTTGTCTAAATTTTAAAAAATTTTGTTCTCAGTAGCTCCTAAGAAGTTCACCAGGTTTTAGCTATATGCATTAAATCTTGATCTCTGCTTGAGACATCTATGGAGATTTTCAGTAGATGTGGTGGGGCCTTTCTGAAAAAAACAGGAGCTTGATAATTATAGAGTCCTTAAAGAATGCTGCAGAGCAGAAATAATTGCATTTCTACAGGAAGCTTTCTGACTCTGCTTAATTTACATGTTATTTTAACATATTTCATTTAAATACCTTAAATTGAAATGCATACATAGTGGGAATTGATTAGGAATAACTGACTGGCTAATACTCTGGTCAATTCAGGCATGTGGTTGCTGTAAAATCTTCATCCTTACTTTTGCTGAAACCTTACCAGAGTTACTTTTTCCACAATACTTTGGTCTTGTTTCTTCTTCAATGCAGATATTGATGCAAGACCATGGGATTTCCAGGCTGAAGAATGCACCCTGAGGGCCAACATTGAAGCATTCAATAGCCGGAGGTACGACAAACCTCAAGACTCAGAGTTTGCACCAGTGGACAACTGCCTGCAGAGCGTGCTGGGGCAGCGGCTGGAGCTCCCTGAGGACTTCCAGTACTCCTACGAACTCTGGCTGGAACGGGAGGTGTTTTCCCAGCCCATTCGCTGGGAGGAGCTGCTGCACTACCAGTGAGAAGGCCACCTTCACCTGCCCCAGTCCCACCTCAATAAGGACTCAGGGTGCTACAGGCTGAGGAAAGGAAGATTATTTTCGACCTGGGTGTTCTTAGGCACAGCTGGAAAAAAATTATGGTCTTCCCAAAGAGACCAAGCCTCTTTGTATCTACCCAGAGACCCCCGAGTATGCAACTCCCATCTTTTCGGAGGTCATCCCTTTCCTGTGACCTCTTGTAGACCATGCAGCATCAATGGACCTGCACAGAGGCCACGGACCAGGTTCCAGTGTCGCAATATTTTATCTGCTTATCTGGTCTTTACTGCAGATTGACACCAGTGTACAAGAGCTGAGTCCAGGTCTGTCTCTTAGCTTGGTTCACGCATGTAAGTAAATTTGTTGTAGAAGTATCTCAACTGTGAAAGGCTTTCATCTCTCCCGATTGCTCCACGCTGTGCTGAATTTGTTTTTGTTTATTCAGTTATGGCTGTCTGATAATGCGCTTCAAACACCCTGCTGCCATGAACAAGCTGCCCTGCTTCCCTGATGAAGCTGAAAATAAGAAATATGTGGCACTGTCTGTGACAGTCTCAGTCAGAGATGACAGGCTGACTTGGCCAAAGGAGATGACATTACATCTTGTCCCTAGGCTGGCATCACTGCTGCTGGGATTACACAACCCGACTTACAGAGCCTTGCTTCCACAACTGACAATTTTTACATCACCAGGGATAGTAATCCATTACCTTTTCACTGCTCCACTTTTCCTCCACCATTCTCTTCACTTACCATTTGTGTGAGAGTAAAAGGATCGGTAAGCTGTGCAGTGTTTAGAGCTCTCAAGGATGTTGATTGCCTCTCTTTCTCTCCACCTGATTGTTTTTGAAGGATACTTACTGCAACTGTTAGGTTTCCAGATAGCTTTTTTCATTGCTCTTTAGCCCTTCTAACCCTGGAGGAGACCGTGAATGCCACATTAAATAACCTAATTTTTGCACAAACTTTTGGTTATTGGGGGAATGTTTGTGCCAAGTCTTAAAGTGGGGAGGAAAAGTGCTTTGGTTAACACTTTATTGCCAGGAAAAGAGTAGACCCTGCGATCCATAACTTTCAGAATGAATAGCATATTGAACTATAAACTTTCTATAAAGTCGATGCAAACGCTACACTTGGGTAAAGCTGCCCTGCACGAGGATGGCAGCTGAAGGCAGCCTGGAAACCTATGTGGGCTGACCTGCTGAGTGAATCTCAGCCCTTAGCACTGTGCAGAGTGACAGTCCCTTCTCCTCAGCCAACAGTGCTACCTGAGGGCCACACTGAAAAGGAAGGGTGGGCTTCACAGTACTTTAGTATTATGACAGAACCTGCAAACTACAATCTTTCCTCTACAAAATTTTAACAGTCCAGCACAGGGAGTCCTGGCTCTAACCTCCCCCTGGCCGTGAAGCCAGGAGTTTGTTTTTTGTCGAAGCAGCATGTGTTAATATAGTGCAGGCAAGCATTTAGGCCATGCTGTTAACAAAGTATCAAGCACACAAGTGATAAAACCACAAGTATTACTTATGACAGGATTTGTACTTATTGCTGTAGAATTCAACTGAGAATGTTTCCTAAATGGCGTTTGTAAAAGGCATTTTTCATGGAAATAGCATTAGTAAACCCACTCACCTTTTTAAATATGCTTTTGTTCAAAATAAACGAGAGCAACTTTTAAAGCACATACATTTACTTAAGCTTTTTTTTCTTCCTGCACCTTAATTTAAATGCTTCCTTTGCTGCCTTTTTTTTTGTTTTTAAAGGACAAAAACATCCCCCACAAACCAACCCATAAATTCAGCTCTCACCTGTGCCCATATCCACTCTCTCTCCACTGAGGAAGGGCCTTCTGTCTGACGTACTTTGGATGTTCTATTCTGATGTATCTGTAGAACTCTAAAAAAAACAAAATTATGGGCTGTAGATGTCTTCACAGTGTCCGTGCTTGTTAAAAAGTAAAAAGTTAATTAAAAATAAATAAAGCCTGTCCAAGCAGTGAGGCTTGGAAAACAGACATGCAATCTGTAACTGAAGCATGGTGCTGTCTTTAGGGATCCCAGAACTGGGAGAGTGCTGTAGCTCCAGACAAGTCATTTCAGCATTTGTACTTTAGCTCCCTTTCTAAAATACAGCACCTAGTATTTCCCTATGTTCCCTAGAACCTACTGGTAGTAAATAAACTAAAGATTAAATAAGCACAAATAAATTAACAAACCCCAGCTAAAGATGGCAGACATCTGAAAGGTCTGTGAAATATTTCAGGAGTAGGAATGCATATAACTACTACTATTTTCAGCCTGTACTAAGGTTCAGAGCCCAGGACTAGCTGAAAATTTCAGGACTTTTTCTGTGGTATTTTGGCTCATATTTTCCTATCAAATGTGCAATTTCCCCCTCAGGCCAGGGTCCTGGGAATTTAGCTGTACCTCTGTGGGGTTTTATGTATCCTGACACAAGGGGCACCCCTTGGTGTCTTGGTTCCATTTTTTTCTTCCTTCACCTGGTGCCCTGAAAGAGTCACACACTGAAAGAGTCTGGAGAGGGTTTTTTTCTGGTTAACCCAATTACACCCCTTGCTTTATGATTCCTCTGGTATTCTCTGGTTTACAGGGAATTAGAAAACAATCTAATTCCCCAACAACTATGTGTGAATGTACAGGAAGTGCTATTAATATATCCAAATCCTTTTAGTCTTAATAAACCAAGGTCATGAAGGTAAGTGTTTCTGCAAGGGGAAAAGGGAATGAATGATGGATTAAAGAATCAGAAACTTAGAAAAGCCAAATTTGGTTCAAAACTCCCCCCTGCCCGCCCCCCCCCCGCCCCCGGTGTCTCTTTCCCACAATGTTTATGTTGGAAACAAATAACCAGTACATACACAATGTAATTTTTCTACATTTTATATTTAAATTGTGCTTCATATAAGGTTTCCATGGCTTTTCAGTGCCTTCTATTTTTACTGAGGTAGAAAATAGGAATACAAATGCTTACCTGAATTGTCTGTGTGGTAGAAGATGGGACAAACTGTTATCTTCGAATACTGTTTCCACCACCACCACCAAAAGTTATGCTTCCTAGAGATATACCTCTACACAAAACCTGAACCTCTGTGTAAAAGAGTCGCAAGGGAAAGGTACACCTTTTCATTAATATTTGAGTCTCATCACATAGCTGTCACAAAGACTGTACTTCTATGGAGATGTACCATGTTTAGTGAGGGTTTCTTCTGGAAAGCTGGAAAACATGGGTTTCAGTTCATGCTGATAAAAGCTGCTGACCTCACTATGGACTACACAGGACTCAGCAGAGCAGCTGTGGGGCTGAAATGCCAGTTTAGCAGGAACAGAGGGAACCTCTGTTTTAATAAGTTTATTCCACTTACAGACAGATGTGGGAAATTCAAACAATGTAATACTCCAAAGACTTTCCCTCAAGGTGTTTGAGCAGCGTATTAACTGAGGTCCCTCTAACAAACTCCCTTACCAGTACTTTGGACAGTCCTACATGTTGCTTCTCTAACAGTACTAGAAAAGACTCCATCCTCCTATTGCATTCTTCAAACTGCAAGCAGGTAGCAGTTTAAAACTTTGCTTCATGGTGAGGATTTTCTTCTCCTTAAAAGAATCTCAAAAGAGCTAGGAGACAGCAGCTATGGAATAATCATTTTGATGTATAGCAAAAAAGTTTCAGAACAAAGTTTCTGGTGGTTTCTGTACAGCTGAAGGAACATCTGTTATCTTACCCCAAACATGACTGTTGATTCCAAGAATGCTCGCGTGTTCTCAGTTCCTACTGTAACTGGTATATGCAGAGCTTTATTTTTTTCAGCCTACAGGTGGTTGCTGCAAGTTTCACTGTCGGTAAGTCATTTTCTTCAGTACCTCAGTACAGATTCTTCTATTTTTAACCTTCTTTCCTAGGGATGTAAGGCACATGCAATCACACTATTAGTTTCTCAGTCCTCTATAAGCAACTTTCCAACTGGTTAGCTAATTTCATGCAAATTTGAAGAATAAAAGGCCTCAAAGATATGAAGTTCCTTTCAGAGTTGGGAAAGTCGGCAGCAACTCTGTAAACTCCCCAACCAAGTCAAAGGCAGGGGGAGTTCAGCTGTTACCCATTTGGGCTGGCAGAAAGCAGCCTGTGTTTCACACTTGTGTAATGGCTGGTGGATCTGTGTGTGCCTGGCAGATGATGGGCTGAGGGAAAGAGAAATTCTGTTGTGCAGGACATAGGGAAGGCTCATGGTTAGTGCTGGGAAAAGACAAGAGGGAAAGCACTGCAGGGAAAGGATGTGAATCTGTATGACACTGGCTCGTCATTATTTCCACAGCTTATGGAACAACTTGTTAAAAAAAAAAAGATATTATCAATTTTTTGAAATAGTGAACTTAAGACATTATGTTTCCACCACCACACACTTCTCAGTAGTCATTTGATTATCTGTCTGGATGTGGTCCCCTGCCTCTCCATATACATTTTCTTGTCTCTCTGTGAAAATGACCATAACATATTATCCTTTCTCTTATGTGAATATTTCCATAAAAATAATGATACTGAGATGTCCTGGCCTGACAGCTGCCAGAGCTAAAGCACTCTTTATTTATCCAGTTGTAGCTACAGCCGTGACTTTATGAGGCCAGATTTATTATACCGGTAGTTTGCAGAAACTTCCCTTAATTATTTATAAAAAGCCTCGTATGTGTAGCTTGTTTTGTAGCCAAGTCCAAGCATCTTTACCAAATACAACAGTTGACTGCACAGGCTAACTTGTCTCCTTGTTCTAATATTTCAGACATATTTGTCACTACTGTTACTTCTTTTTAGCCTCAATAATGAGTATAATGTCTCTTGCCACTTGTTTTTGCTAAAAGGAGATAATAATTATGATTGCTTCTTTTAGGCCATGTGGTTTGTTAATAAAAATTACACCAAATCATTCTTCCCTGAACACAGTAAAAAAACTTTTTTTCATTATTTCTTTCATTATCCATCCCAAGATGCATTCAAAAGTGTTTTGCTCAGAAAATCTGCAGACCTTCTTTCTGAGCTATTCTACCAAGCCTTTCCCTGTTCCCTCTTGATCTTTAGCTTCTTTGACTGTCTTTGGCTCCTTCTGATCAGGTATGAGGCTTCCTCTGAGATTTTCCTCAGCAGTAACTGTTCTTCTGGCAGGGCTACTTTAATCTCAAATAGCTAACTGATTCAGCTGCCTGTGGCGTCTTAGAGACAGGAGAGAAAAGGAAGAATAGGAGCTGACTTAGTAAACTTAGACACTGAAGGCAAGATTCAAACTATAGATTTGCCTGGAACAACCAGAGACTAAGGCCCTGCACCTTTTCAAATGGCAAGGAACCTCTTTACAATTCTTCCTCTGCATCGCCCTGACAATGGCCTGAAACAGGGTAACAGTATCCTTCATTTTCCTTCACCACTAAATACAAAGAAGTTCAACTGCTCCATCATTTAGTCTGAGTGGAAGAGGGATAACATGCTCATTAGCCTCAGTGAAGTTCGATACTCCTCACTGATCAGAAAGCAATTCCCTCTGAATAGCACATTCTCCTGCATCCCTCTCATGGCAACAGATAACAGTCACAAGAGAGAAAAGGCTGGTATTTTCCAGAGAAAACAAAATATCCATGACAAGGAGAAGAATCCAAGATGTATATTTTCTACACTGAATGTCTTATCACTTGTTCTTGAAAACATGTAACATGTCCAGATTACAACAGAGAAGTTTTTTCCACTGGATTCAGAAAGAGGCCTGCGCTGTATTCACAGTAACAGCATTCAGCTGGTCAGGCACTCAAACACATTACTTTGGAAAGATAAAATGATGTTTTCCATTAACTCAATCCCTTTCAGCTCAAGGCAAGTAAATCTAATGGTTTCCATTCTGTGTTTCTAAATTGCTTTTCAAAACATTCTCCTCAACAGCATCTTGCTCCCTGCCGACACCCACACTCAGCCACAACACTGGGTGATGACACAGCTGATATTATTTCCAAAGTTTCCTGGTCTCATTTCTCTATCCAACCTGCACTCCTGGCTCAACTTTCCCTCTTGATAAAAGAGATAATAATTAGACCTGTATTTTGCTAAGGAGTGCCTTTGCTCTTTGCTTTCTCTATTCCTAAACTCCTCCTCTAGTTGTCACCTGCTGCATTTTGCTGTTGCACTCATTCCTGTCATTTAGCTTTCTTTTGACATCTAGTCTGCACGCAGTTATAATTATTTTCCTTCAATAGTTTCCTCCTGACCACGTTTTTCCTTTCTTTCACCAATACTTTTATTTATCTTCATGTTTTATTAGGTTCTTGTTTTCTTTGTGATTCTCCTATTTTGTTCTCATTTCTGGGAGTTCTTCTGATCATTCTTCATTAAACTGTGTTTTACTCCACTCAGTCACTGGTCTGGCTCGTTCTCTATATCCACTTCTATTTTCATGCTGAAATACCATCCCTGCCAACATTTCCACCACTACAGAGTAGTTCTGTCCTCCTTCAGTACTTGTACATTCATAGCCAAGTACATCCACTCATCTACCAGTATTAGAAAAGCTTCTTTAGAGTCCGCATACCTTCTAACTACCGCATCACTTCACAGCGTCCAAAGCAACAGCTGAATGCTTGTTAATCGTTATTAATTCTGTGAGATGGAAATTTGTGTTTGTAATAAACCCAGCTATATCTGTAGCTGCCAGGAAGAGGTGAAGAGTGGGAAAGATGGTTGGATGTTTTTGTAAATGAGATTTGCAGCCCTCTACCCACAGTCCCTTTCAATGCTGATTTATTTAAATGTCTGTACATAGCAGACTATAATATATACAAACTTCATACCAGGGGAGAAAACAAAGGCTGGACAGCTGTTATGTCCAATAGGCAAATTAAAAAGTAAAGGCATCTCTATTCCCAGAAGTGGGTTTTAAAAAATGAAATTACACATTGGTCTTTGCTACTTACCATTGTATTAAAATGATGAGCATTTCTGATATATGAAACTTCTTTTATAGCCTCTCGTTCCCAAAATGAGGAGAAACCTTGTTTTTCGTTAAAATTAATAGTTCTAAAAAAAAAGCTGTCTTCAGGTTCATGTCACACTGCCTTTAAATACTGCCCCGTCCTCCCCACTGCAATGTCAGCACATGCCCCTGCCAAACAGCCTTGAGATGGGCTGAGCTGGGTTAACATTTCCTCAGCAGAGACATTAATAGCGTCTCTCTCCCACACTGTGCAGCTGATGATTTTCATGAAATGCATAGAGAATTCATGTATTTGAACTCTTACTTCTGCATCAGTATTGGTTGGAATCAGCCAACCAGCTCCAAAGTTACTGCAGATGGGTTGATGGGCAGCCAGTATGCCAGTAAGAGCCCCATTTCTTTAGGAAATCACACTAAAATCAAAAACCCTCCAAGCTCCTACCTGTCAAGATTTGGAATAAGAGCTTTAAAACATGGTAAAGTGCATCCTATGGGCTTACGTACCAGAGAACAGATTTAGAGAGGTTAATGTTTGAGAGAAAAATAAATCCATGATCTAGGCAGACTCATTGATGTGTTGGGGTTTGACAACAGTGTAATTATGAGCTATTTTTTTCCTATGAGGCGATTCAGCTCCTATTGATATTTTTCACTTGTGCTTTTCGATTTTTAGCACTTTGCAAGTGAATGCCTGCTGCTGAGGGACACCTAAGAGACACTGGTCTCCCATCCTTTCTCCAAAGTTTTTAAAAAAAGGATATTTATGAGCATTAGTACCCTGGCTGTGAAAAAACTGCTGTCTAAAAAAGTGCAGGAATGAACCCTTCAGCTGCCTGTTCCTCCCTCCCACCCCTCCATCTCCATTGCTTCCCTTGGGTCTCAGCTTAATTTTTAATCCCTGTATGGGGATTTCTTGAACTCATAGAACTCGTGCATAATTTTTGGCGCCTGCTGTGCGACACTGTGGCTCTCCAAGGAGGCAAAAGCAGAGGTTTGTTAAATGTTTCTGTGGTAAAGGTCGCTGGGTCAGGTGGTTAAACAAAGAGCACCCCCCGATTTTCACACTGCAATAGCTGAGAGGATAAGGGCGCAGGCGGCGCCTCCCTCAGCACGGGCAGGAAGCCGAAGCTTTTTCCCAACCCGAGGCTTTTTGCCCACAAATAACGCGAATACTCATTAGACAGTCGACTAAACGCCAATCTTTCCCATAACTTTGAAAAGCACAACTTCCTTCTCTCCTCCTCTCAGCTCTAAGTTGTTGTGGTTTGGTGTTTTGGGTTTTTTCTCCCCCTCCTCTCTCTGACCTTTCGCTAGTACTTTCGGCTGTGGGTGGAGCAGCCGCCTTTGTGCTTTGTTTCTCGCCAGTCTCCCTCAGAGCATGGAGGGCGGGGCGGCGGCGGCGGCGGCAGCTCCCCTCAGCACCGGAAAAGCTTTTCCCGCCCTTTTCCTGACGCGCTCGCTG
>JAVJGI010000060.1:71426958-71445195 GCA_035590275.1 Ibycter americanus | reverse complement strand
GGCCGTGAGGGGAGGTCGGTCCCGGTCCCGGTCCCGGTCCCGGTCCCGGTCCCGCCGCAGGCAGAACGGGGGCTGCATTTCAGCCTTGTGTTTTTATTTCTGGAGCGCTGTGTCTCAGTGAGCCGGCTGCCTCTCTCACACACACCCACACACCCCGGCGGCAGCGGGGCAAAGGCTGGGAGAGCTACTTGTCTTTCCGCGCGGAGGAGGCTCTCCCCCCGGCTTCGTTCCTTCTGCCCGTGCCGAAGGGGAAGAGGGGGCAGCGGGTGCAGTGGAGGCGGGGAGGTAAGGTCCTGCCGGTGGGCCGCGGGACGGGGCCGGTGGGCGAGGCGGCTGGGGCAGCCCGGCAGCGCTGCCGCGGGCGCGGAGCTGGGCGAGTGCCTTCTGCAGGTGGCTGGCACCGAGCTGGGCTTCAGGCTCTGCTCTTCCCCCTGCCTGGGCTTGCGCTGTTGGGGTAAATCTCAAAGGCTTTGCCGAAAAGCTCGGAGTCCTCGACTCAGGCAGTTACTAGGTGACTTCACGGGTGATTGTCTACAAAGAAATGCTTTTAGCTATGACACGCCTCGACCTGTTTTTGCAAGGGACTAATTTTAACGGATTTTTTTTTTTCTTTTTCCCCTTTAACTGTAAAGTTTAGAGGGAATGATACCAGTGCTTTGCACAGTATGTTACCCACTGCATTATTGTGTGTTGCAGGGTCCATCTTCAGGGCTTGATGTGGAGTCCCACTGCTCAGTAAAAAGACTTAGCCATGGCAATACAGGTTTGATTCTTCTGGAGAGTATTGATACCACTTTTTAAGGAAATAGAGTTATTATCCAAAAGGTTCCTTCCCAAGGCTGCAGGGCATAAACTACCTGACCAAATTTACTTTTTGTGCAAGTATGCACCTGACCCTGATTTTTAGCTTTTCTTGCTGTTCATGGGTACAGGCTGTAAAACTTTGCACACATCCTATAAAGCCTCAAATCTTATTGCTTGTGGGTGAATGAAAATGCTGCACAAACATGGATTTCCCAGTACTTTTGAAGAGTGTTTGGATGTCACACTGGGCTGTAGTTTAAAAACTCAGGAGAGATCAGGGTAGGAAGACTGATCTGTAGGAGTCCTGCCTCTACACACTGAAAAAGAATTGCATCACATCCTCTGGTTGCCTGATAAATCCATTAAGAAATCCTGGGCTCATCAGCTGGTGTGCCAGGCGTTGGCTCCAGCACTGCCGTATGCGCACATACACACACAAAGTGTTACTTCTGACAGCAATGTTGTGCTGTAGCTTGTTAGCTTTTTGTGCTTTGGAAACCCCTGCTCTAGGTTGTGCTCAAATGTGTGAGCTGACTGCAGACTACAGCTTACTGATGCCACATTTCATGAGAGACAGGAAACAGAAGACAAGACGGTTGCTGACAAAGATTGAGAACATTTAAAGCCTGGAGGTCAGGGGTATCTGCTGCAGGGGTACAGTGGAAACAGGCTGCTCTAGACAAAAGGCAGTCCCTGTTTCTCACTGCAGACTTAGCCAACAGTTTGCCCTTACCTATAAGGACCCTTTTTTTTTTTTTAATATTAAATTTTATTAAAGAACAGCTACAGGCCAAATTCTGTCCAGGAACTTAATTGTCCTCAAAAAATCTGTCAGAGACCCTGCTAGGAGTGTGTAAAACAGGGAGTGTGATTCAGGTGACTGGCTGAAATATCTGACATAAGCATCTTCTCTGAAGTGTGCACATTCCAGCACATGAAGTATTCTACAAATTCTATCCAATTAAGGTCTGCAAAAAAGGCTTGACACCTTCTCTAATATATGTCTGAGTTCAAGTAGTTTGCAGTCTGCATGACTGAAGGTTTAGGAAACAATCTGCTGTCAGCTGCAGCTTGCACTCTATTTTCTGTCTGATTTTTTCCTTCTGTGGATAGTGGTTCTGTGTGTTTTATATAAAAATATTGACACTCCCCTCCCCCCCCCTTTTTCTTTACCCGAACATATTTCTTCACATTACAGCCCCGGCTGATTCTGAAGATTGTATCCCTGACTGTTCTCATACCTCAGAGAACAAATGTTTGGCTCTTTTTGCACTGAACAGTACTGAGCTGTAAAGGGACTCTTTAGAACTGATACCATGAAAAATATGCCACGTATACTGCTTTCCCCTAGTTTATGCCCAACTGATAGTTACATGTGACCTTTCTGGCTGTATCTGTGCTGATTCGTGCTAATGAAGTGCTTGGATCCATTTAATTACAGTATGCAAAACCAGGCAAACAACAGAAATAAATCGGCAGATGCATAAAGTAACTCAGTGTGCACTGAAAGCACTCTTGGCATCGGACCAGAGATCAGATACTTTTAACCACTCTTGATGGGTAAATACTCCCATTCAGCCTTTTCTCTGAGACTAGCTGTCCCTCCATCGACATTCCTGGGACGCTGCCTGCCTTCTGGCTCCGTGTTACCATCACCGTTTTCCTGCCTACACAGCAGCAATGAGAGATCTTTCTGGGTCCCTGCCACTGTTTCTGTTGCTCAGTGCCTGGAGGCAGTGTCTTCCAAGCAGACACACTCCAGGCTTGTTGCAAGGAGTGGCCAGAATGGGTGAGAAAACAATCCAGGGAGTGAATCAGACTCTGGCAAATCCCTCTCAGAGGCCAGAGGCTGGGTGTCACAGCACTACAAAACTATCCCACTGCAACAAGGCTTTCCCACACAAGGTTCCAAAAGTTCATCTACTGTCTGTGCCGTTTCTTCATCCTCTTCAGGCCAGTCCACCCCTGCTGCGTCCAGGTTCCTGGCTTCTCCTCCAGCCAGCCTCTCCTCATCTGGGCCCCCTTCTTCTCTCAGCTTCTCCCAGGACCTCTCCTTATCTCCCCTACATCCAGGGTCCTCTTTTTCATCCAGCCTCTTCACCCCATGCTCCTCTTCTGCCAGTGCTTCTTCTCTTCCAGGCTCCTCAGTGCTATTTAGCTACTTAGCAGGAACAAGCCACAGCTGTACATTATCCGCATCAGCCAACCCACTGCCCCAGAAGCAAGCCCACAACTGTATATTATCAATGTTAATTAACCCTCTACAGTTCCTCTACAGCTGGGTGTTCAGGCACCAGCACTAATCAGCTGGAGTTAACAGGAGTATTTTTTTGGGCTGATCTAGGGCTTTGGGGAGTCTTGGCAACACCTGCCTACATACAGAACGGCAGAGCTGCTCTTTACATTTGTGTTACTGCTAATGGTAGAAGAGCAATGGTATCACAGAGCCTTGAAAAGGCTGCAACTTTAAGAAGGAAGACCTCCTTTTCTGGTTTATGACCCAGAGTCACAAGTAGACACGCAGTAGTGGGTGAACATAGACTTAGTTTACTTCAGGATTGTATCGTAATGCATTAATTAAAAAAATCAATTGAAAAGGGAGCATGATTTTCATTGCACGCAAACATTTTTTTAGCCAGAGAGAAGCACAGAGGAACACTAATTAGCTCTGTCTGGTGATTTTAAAGATTCTTACAGCCTACAGAGCAAATACGGATTTGGTGAAAGTGTACTAATGCTTGTGAGTCCATATATAAAATCACCACAGAGTATAGGAGTCTGTGGTCATGGGCTCTGAACTAATACTGCAAGCCAGGACTAAGATGCAGTGAAACAGCTGTTCCGGGATGTCCTGGGATCCTCTACCCAGAAGTGAGACAATAAACACACAGAACTAACTGAGTGGTTTTGTGGCCATTTTCTCTCTGCAGGCAGTTAAAAGCAGCAAACCCAAGCGTGGCAAAGGCAAAAGCTCCAAGAAGAAAGGAAAGAAGGTGGTGAAGGAAGTGGATATCCTCAGCCCAGCTGCCATGCTCAACGCTTACTACATCTGTCACAATGCCCCTGCCTGCCTGGCATTCCGGGGCTTTCCTTGGCCTGGCTCCCCCAAAAAGAAGGGGAAGAAAGGAAAGTAACCAGATGGCTGGAAAGCAAAGGACTTAGTGAAAATCAAGCTCCCCAGTGAAGAAGAGACTTTTTTGCAGATTAGACTTGTACTGATCTCTCCAGTGGTTAGCTCAAATATTTTGCCATAATCACTGTTGTGTCCATACAAAGACGCTCTTATTATAGCTCAAGCATAGAGTGACAAATGGTAAGTGACACTGTGCCATTGTAATTTCAGCTGTGGCCCTTCACCCTCCAGTCCTGTGTGGAATAAAGTATTGCGCCTTCAGCAGTCTGGAGGGTTTGTAGTGGGGTTTGCTTTACCCATACCACTGCTGTTCTTTTACGGATGGGATGCGCTCCCTGATACATCGGTGTACCTCCAGCTGTTTTAATCGGCACTGGTGGAAACTTGAACTCAGAAATTGGATACCGTGGCAAGGTTGACAGTGTTAAGTATGATTTTTATAATATCAGCTTATCTGTCCTGAGAGTCACCCAGCGCTCCCTCTCTGGGTCAACAAAGCCATGCGATGCCATCTGTGTATCTGCCTGTGTATCTGCGTATTTCACCTCGTTTTAAATGAAATGGCTACGTTTGGTCAGATAAGCACTGCTTGAAGCTCCAGCAAATCACCACCAGCCCTCCTTGGGCTGTAGTTAAAATCTGGAGATCTGGCTTAGATGTTGTCAGTGATGCTGTTACACGCAGTTAGAGGTTATGATGAACCCCCGCCTCCAGGTCTCCCTTTACAGAAATCAGCCTTAGTCCCAAATTCCTGGCTAGAGACCACAAACTTTATGTTACGGTTCATAGTTCTTTCACTCCATTTCCTCCACGTGTGTTTAATGCAGCTCTTGGTAAATTGTGAAACAGCATGGCGAGTGAAGCTGTACATCTCTCCCAGATCCTTACGCTGACTTGAAGGATGCAGTAGAGTGACTGGGAGGGGTGAGGATGTGTCCTGAACTGACGGAAGCTGTGGAGAGATGGGGAGGAATGCAAAAGGGCTTCAATCTTGGAGAAAGAGTTGGGAAAAGAGAATGTGCAATTTGTTAGAGCTGCTATGAGGGGAGATTTCCCAGTTCTCTAGGATACCCGAGGGACTGCGAGCATGCAAGACTGCTCTTTACACCGAGCAGCCCTGTGACGTGCACAGGAAGTATCGCATCAGAATTTCAGTTGGTGTCTTGGGGCTGAACATCTGTGATGCTGATCTGGCAGAGCAGTGAGCTGGCTCTCAAGGCCATTTCTGACTGACTTAACTGCAGGAGGAGGTGCAGCACCTTTCTGACTTCCAGGTAGCTTTATGTTATGGATAACAAAACAGGCAATTATGTGATCAGCCCAAACTGATAAAGCCTTATGCAGCTTCTCCAGCTTAAAATGTCCTTCTATGACGATGCCTTGACCAGGTAAAATCATAGCATTGCTTGTAGGCCAGCTACTGTCATTATGGAGGCTACTGTGCTACTCCACTGAATTGGTTTCATCTACATGTCAAGAAAATCATGGTGGGTATTGTGTTTCCTTGCTAATTAGTCTGCAGTTGGCGTGTTCTGAATCAGAGATGTGGTTTGCAGTACCAGTTTGTTCTATGTTATGCATCAATGTGTCTTCCTCAGCATTTACTCATGTTCTTCCTTCCCTATCACCCACCAGGAAGTCTCTGGTCACAGCAAATAGTTTTTCCAAGTATAGTGTAACTATTTCCTCCAAGTATCAACATTCTAAAGCAAGAGATCTCTTGCAACCTCTGTATTTAGCATCTTGAGCTAAACATTTAAAAACATAAATTAAAAAAAATATCTTTTTGTATGATGTATTTACTACACAGAGCTTTAAGGGACAGATGTTTCTGAGCACTGAGGTAGGAACTGCTTAACGTCATGGGGCAGCCCCCCCATCACTGTCAGTTTGGGTTCCAAGGTCAGTTTGCAGGAGCAGCTGAAGAGCAGTACAATCTTTTGCCAAGCTGAAGAACCCAATTTAACAGCAATTGCACGCAGACCAGGTGTTTGGGGAAGTAACTTCCTTCTGGGCAACTTATTCTCCAGCTACGTATCGCAGCCTCGTGCACAGTTTCCTCTGAAGCAGCTGTTACTTGGCCAGCATGGGAGACAGTGTGCCACACAAGACAGGCAAGTGGTCTGATCTGATACAATGGTTGCAAGTAAGGAAAGTCATTTTTACATCTGTGATAGACCAGAGTACAAAGACTTGCAAAGTTTTAGTATGCCAAAATTACTGGAACAAATAGTGAAATACCATTATATGTTTTGTCTTCAAAAAAACCAACCTGATTTCTGCATGAAGCAGTTGAGCACACCAAATGGTGACCAACAAAGTGCAAAGGACGAAGACTGCTTTCTAGCGTATCTGAAAAGTTGCCATTCATTTCTTTGACAACAGATAAGAAAACCCTTCCAACCAGCCCAAACTGGAAAATGAAACACTTTTTTTTTTCCTTTTTCCCTTTTACCTCTCTCATGCCTTGATCCATCTCAATTTTACATGTAATTCAGGATCCCTGGTGGTAATAAAGGCCAACAGACATCTCTAAAGAAAACTTTGGACTTCAAATGGCTCGATTCTCTATTTGAATGTGTTGCTTAAGAGTGCCGCAGGCTGTGCTGCTGGCTTCTAAGGGAGATTCTTTGGCTCAAGTGGATGTGACTTGACAGGGAGTCTCTCTTGCTGCGGGATGACACTTGTAGATATTTCTGGTTTATCGCAACCTGTAAGAGTGTGATTCTGTGACGGGCTTTTCTGCCTGCTGGGGCACAGAACTTATAAGCTGAGTTTATGATGAATAAAGCCCGTTCTGCTCAAATCCACACAGAATCTTTTGAGGGGAAACTGCAAGCTGGAGAGGCCCTTTGTTTTATGGGCACACTGCAAGGGAACTTCATGGCGTTATGTCCGTTATCTCTTGCAGCGAGTTACATTTTTGTAGTACTTCCCTCGTTTTGCTGTTACTGAGTAGTCAAGCACAGTGTGCTGCTTTGGGTACACGAGGTTAATGTTTCCTGTAGGAAGCTGTGTACCAAAGCTGTTAAAAATACCCTGGATGTTGATTGCATGTTTGTGGGTGGGGCACAAGGGCGGGGAGGGGAGAGTCACAGGACTATTATGTGATGTGAGTGGTGGAGATATATATATAGATATCAAGAGTTTAAAAAAAAAGTTACTATTCACCACATTTGGTATTAGATTATTTCAAGCTGTATGTGAGCAGCTGCTTTACTCTTCAGTCAGTGTTTCTGTATTACCTTGCATCTCCTAGCACGTTATTTTCACATTAAGAAAAGCACTGTGGATCTTTATGATACATAAGAAAAGCTTGAGAAGTGGCATGTATCCTTTTGTGTCATTTCTTATTTTAAGAAATGCACTGGCTGTTATTTCCCAACTTCAGGGGAGGAGACCTGAGGACTTTTTTTTGCTTAGAAATAGTATCTCCATAATTAAGAGGTTACTATGGTGAATTTTTAAAGAAAAACTTTCATCCAAAAGCTGTATTAGATGTTGGCACTCACTAGCGTCAGCAGAAGTAAATAATAAAATAGTTTTCAGTAGGCTAACTCCTGTCTCATTTGCTCATTTTTCACTGTCTTTGTTCCCCACTGCCATTTCAGATGTCCTCCAGGAACAAAGAGAGCCCAATTTTACTGTCTTTCTTACAAGCCTCTCTTTCAAGCTTTCTGTTTATTTAAAAAAGGCGTGTCTTTCCCCACCCACCCCCACCCTACCCCTTCTCTTTTGCTAGTAATTGTTATACAAAAAACCAGAAGGAACAAAATATTAGAACTTACAGAAATGGTTGCTCCGAGACATGCGGTCAAGGTACCATGGCACCTGCAAGTATTGATGTCTTTCATTTCAGATACTGGAATGGTTTTGTTACATTCCAGTGTGTTATACACTATAGAATTATCCAGTTACCAGTAGCTTTCTGGAGGTATTCAGTGAATTCTGGAGTCCTGCTTTTTGCAGATGCTTTTGCTGTTCCCTTAGGGGAAGCTTAGGGCCTTCCCACCCTGACAGTCTCAGACCATAGACCATAGGTTAGTCGTAAGAGAATCCCGGGGAGAAAATACCTTTTTCCTTGGCTTTTTTTTGGTTTAAGCTGCACATAATTTTGTTAAAGATAAGAAATATTTAGTTCTTTTAAAATAAAATAGGGCCCTTTCAGTCTGTAGTGTTCCTTCTAGGTTATTGCTATATCACTTCAGGAGAAACAAAGGGATTTTTTATTCTTTACTGTTAAGGTCTGATATATTCATGACTAAGCTAAAGTAAACTGAGTGTGAAATTTTTTTATGCAAAAGGCTGGCTTAGTGTCAGCATTTCTCCCAATTGTCTTCTAGCCATAATTGGCACTAAAAGAGAGAAATGTTTAAGAAAAACGAGGAAAATATTTAATGCAACACATGGTTACAACAGCTTCCCTGGAATGGCTGTGATTATATGCCATGAAGGGAGCAGTTTGCTCATAGGTGGAAGTTCTTGAACCAAACGCTTTAAAAGTTCACCTGCAATTATTGCTGAATGCTAGAATATTTTTAATAGCTGAAATTGCAAGCAATAGGCCAAGTGCTCCTACAATCTAGAAGGAAGCCCTTTTTTAATGTTAGCAGGTAGACTGGAGTACATGGATTATATGAAGAAAGCAAAAGTACTTAATGCCGTCTAGTGCAAGCAGAAAATTACATTTAACTTCAGAAAATCTTTTCTCTCTCAGAGTGATTCAAGTAGGTCATACATCTCTTGGGGGTACTTTTCCCACATCATTTAATAGGAAGTGCCTCTTCTGTGAAGTACAACGATAACCAGCCTGGGAGAAGAGTTCTCCACGCATACTGAGACGGTAAATCAGAAGCTACAAAACTGACGTTTGAACTAAAGTTGTATTGGTTAAGCAATTAGTTACAATAATTATTGCAGCTGGGTTTTTCTTTAGTTTTTTTATGGCTGAATGGTCAACACACTTGAAAGAGACTTTAAACATGGGTCATCTCACCTTGCTTTGCATGTCTATGGCATATTGCGCTCTGCCTGAGCTAGTCATGCTGGGATCCCCTTACAGATAAAAAGGAGATGGGAAACAGGCATGTGAGGCATGATCACTTCTGGACCAAAATGTCTGATGTTTCTCTGCCACATTTATAGCAAACAGCTCATTCCCTTAAGTACTTCGTTCCTGGAAAAATTATTTTACTATCTATGACTTTTTTGACCTCTCTTCATCTGAAAAACATGTTTGTAGAATAAATCTGCCACCCAATCCCCATCTGATCTGATGGATGCACTACCATAGAACATATTCCACTTTGTGGAATACGCAGTTACAACCACTTGTATGCTCATTGCATAGCAGGAATGATCTGGCTCCCTTCTTGTTTACACAAAATCTTGTCTGCGACAGCTTCTATGGGTTTATTTTCACAGCAATTCCAAATGTTATGTAGGTTGACTGACCTTGAAGCTGTAATATGTTTATATATAGAGAGAGAATTTCTGTTTTGTGACATTTGCTTTTGATGATGCTGGGAGTTTCCGATCCTTGATTTAATGTATCCTTCACTAGAGATGGTCGTGGAGGAGCAAGTGGGAATCTTTGCATGTATAAGATGGATTATTTTTTTTCATCAGAGAAAGGGAGGGGCCTGTTAAGGGTATCTATTTCATGTCTGTAGGAGTTTGATTGGGTTGTAAGCAGAATTTATCAAGCCCCTAAAACAGCAGAAGTGAAGGCTGGATTGATCATAAGTGATGTAGATGAATGATGTCATATTCCTTGTTTTCTTAATCTGACCTTTCTATGGGAACAGAATTGTCTTGCAACATCAGCTGCTTCATAACAGAGCTTCATAAGGAGAGTTATGGTTGGTTTAAATCTTCTGACATGACTTGCAATCTGCTTATTGGCAACAATCCGATGCTTGAAGAAATGGAAGGAAGAAAATGCCAACCCTTATGAAATCACTGCTTCTTCTAATACTATTGATAGTAGTTCCCTCTCTAGTGTTCTCAATTTTGTAATTTCACCTTCTGCTTCAGTTCTTCAAGGTAAGTAATGTTTTATTTATTATTTAAAGCTGAAGTTAAATCAGACCTATTGAAACAGGCATCTTCTGCTGGAGCACATGAGAGCTTTCTAAGCATGAGGCTCTTTGTCTTATTTCAGTAATAACTGTTGAGCTTGCCATGGTGTCTGGCTCATCTCAGATGATATGGCCTGAAATGGTGTCCTTGAAAGCAAGAGTCCTTCTTCTGTCACCTGTTGTTTTGGCTCCTGAGATACTTTATCCAGGAAGCCCAGCACCTTCTGAAAATAGATATAATATTTTGGGAGTACCTGATAATTATAGCTTGCCCTTTGGGAACTGTCCAAGGAGTAGGTCTGTTTTCTTAGAAATGTACATGCTTTTATTGATTCCTCATCCTTTTCCATTGTCTTATGCATGCAGCTTGCATGATTTCTGTTGCCATCACCAGAAAGCAGACAGCAGAAGAGGAAACATTCCAAGCTTTTACACTGGAAGTGGATACTTTGCTTTTCTTGCTTAGAACCACAGTTAGGGTCTGCTGCAATGCTTTGACAGGTCTTAAAAAGTTCTTCACAACCTGGCATTGCAAGCTTACTTGGAAGAGGAGATGAAAGTAGTTTTAATAGTTTGTGAGATTTCAGACTGGCAACCTCCTGGGGGTATCTCTGGTGAGCTTCTCAGTGTCTCTTGAAATATTCCAGGATCGTTCAGCTCTCGGGTAACTCCAGAACTGTTCCCATGCCTACATGTGGCACAGCTGTGCTAGTCCTGAGCTTACCAGCAGTCATTACCCACAGTTCATCACTGTCTTTACAGTGATCTTTCATGAAGTGAGGATTGTTATGTCTCCCTTCTCTTAAAATTCCTTCCTTTCAGCTCTTTAGGGTAAGAAAGTGTACTACTTTCAGCCTTTCATTCCTATATTACACTTTTAAAACCTGTTATTCTTGTTGCTTTCCTCCATGCTTCACACTGCTTCATCAGCAGAAGGTGACAATTAACACCTCCGACGTGCAGTTTTTCTTCTCACATGTTGCTACATGAGAGTCATAAAACTGAGACTCATGGGATTAATTTCCCCTAAATCTAAATGTCTGCAACAATACCTGGACTAGTTGTCTAGATTCATATAGTAAGAGCAGTTCAGGATGTGATTCCTCTGATTAAATGTATGCAGAGGCTTAAAGCAGCCCCAGGTGTCTTGTTTAGGTACAGGAGTATCTAGGGAGATCTATCCCACTCTCTGTCATATTTAAGATTTTAATGAAAATGCAAATTCAAATTTAGTGTGGACACAGAAATGTAAGTTCTTCAAAGTGATGAGTCCAGAGAAACCAGCGTAGCCATGGCTTGGGGGCCCTAAGGAATTTGGGCTAAAGGCCATAAAAAGGGGTACCAAAAAACTTGAAAACCTCTGTGACTCTAGTGTCTTGGATGACGAGGGTAAAATTGTGCAGGATATTGTGTCTTGTCTAATCTGCCGTTAAAAGGAAACCACTTGGCCTGCGCCTTTTGTGCATCCCTGTTCAGAGAACAAAAATACCTCCTGACTTCAGCATGGTGGTGTCTCAGATGCGGAGGAGTGGAGCAGAGCTAGACAGTTCCTTGGAGAGGAAGCACAGTCGTCTTGAGCTTATCACTCCTGCACAGTTGTAAACTCAGCCCTGCTCACTCTCGCTAATAATAGCCAAGTGTAATTGTGTTCAGATGGCTAGCCCAGCCAGGGGAAAATCACCTTGCCTGTTATGCAGTTTAGGAGAAATTGCCTTGAGTAATGAAGAAAAGCAAATCATAAATATCCAATTTGGTGTAATCAGTCTTCAGTGACTGCTTAGAGAATTTATTTCCCTAAGAAAAGCAGCTTGGACCTGAAGAAGTATCTCACAACAAGCAGATTTGCAACCCTGCACAAAAGTCATTGCAGCAGCATGTTATTTGGAAGCACTGTATGCTATGGTCTGCGTTAGGAAGATGGCAGCTGCTCTAAGGAGGTGTCACCCTGGGGCTGGGCTCCCACGTTTGCTGGAGCAGTGCTGGCCACAGCTGCCCCTGCCAGCTCTGTCCCACAGTCAAGGACTGGGATTATCAGGTGTTCCAGCAGCAGTGCAGGGCTGGTACACAGCAAGCCTCAGCATGGAAATTAGAGTCAGGCTACCCCTGTCCTAAGAACCAATAAAAAAGAAAAAAAATCTTCACCAGTGTGTCTGAAAATAAGCTTCAGGCAAAATGTGGGGCTGGGAGAGGAAAGCCTTCCTGCCAACAAGTTCCCAGATCGTTTCTTCTTTTTTTACACGCTCATCTTTGTCTCCCCATTAACTGTTTTTGCTGTAAAATCTACTGTAGTTTGGTGCTTAGCTGCAAGGAACATTGCAATGGGCACTGAAAAGCTATACATAATAGCCTAAGTGGGCTCTTACATGCCATTCTCTCTCAGTAGTTACTATTACTGCTGTTTCACAGAGATGAGAGAATGGCATTCATCCAACACTGCTGTCTTTTATTTCTAAATACTCTGGGCACTGACAGAATAGAAACGATTAATCACCAGAAGCAGTGAAGAAGCTGGCTGCTGTGGGGCAAGCCCAAAATCCAGACTGCTTTTAGTTACTGGTTGCTGCAGAAGGGGAACCACAAGTAAAGCTGCTATCCCCAAGACATGTCACGTATCGCTTGTGTTACTGCACGTTCAGACTCCATTTTGTTGTATAATCATACGCCAAAACAGGGGTCTCTGCCCCGAGCTGGGGTATGTTCTAGATCTTCAAATCATGAAACCTTTCTTCCTGCTGATGAGAAAACTGAGGTCTCCAATGCCATAGCACAGATCCCCTTTTTGCTGTAACCCTCCCTGCTCCCAAGGGAAACCTTTTGAGGCTTGGGGCTGCCTTGGAGCACTGCTGGTTCAGGTGAGTAGCCAAAACAGTACTTCAAAAATAGGCAGCAGAGCCCTAAAAAAATTTATTACTGTCCAAGAAAATCAGTCTTGAAATTAAGTATTGACTGCCCAATTGCTTTCTATACGAGGTTTTTTTGCTGGTGCAATTATGAGTGTGAGCTGGCTCTGGGTGGCGATGACAAAGAATTACAAAAAAGGCTAAGCTCTCCAGTTAAGAGTTATGGCATCATAACCCAGAGGCCATGCTGGAAGCTCTGGTCTTAAGGTGGGTCTCATGACACTGAACCTGAA
Organism: Ibycter americanus; assembly: GCA_035590275.1. NCBI lineage: Eukaryota > Metazoa > Chordata > Aves > Falconiformes > Falconidae > Ibycter > Ibycter americanus. The sequence goes on along the minus strand of JAVJGI010000060.1, from coordinate 71,432,045 downwards.
ATAGAGAAAAAAAGCTCTTTTTCACGGAGGTACCGGCAATCTGGGAAAGAGACCAAATATGTTAAATAATAAGCCTGGAGAACTGGAATTATATGGGAAAATGCCTCTTCTCTCTCATACCTGGCAAAGCTGATCACGTATTATCTTCAGCCTCCTTACTCTGTCCCATGTTGCCCTAACACTGGACAACTTTAGGTGCTTGTCATAGACGGTGCAGAAAAATGGCAAGATCAGTGTATGCAGAACTTGACCAAAGAATATTTGAACATTGAAGGAGTGAAAATAAGCTGAAAATATCTGAGGAGTGTCCACAAAGGTGGTGAACTAGGTGTAAGGATCTAAACTGAAGAGAGGGAATATTCAGATGAATGACCAGAAATCTGTATTTGCAGAGCCCTGACAGGCTCTGGGATATGCTGCAGGAATCCACTATTCTAGCAGTAGCAGCTCTCCAGAACAATTGCACCTGCGTAGATTTTGGTGACTTCAAAAACTAACAGAGCTTTTAATCACAGGAACCCTCCTAAAACTCAGACTCAGCTTTGGTCTAATCGGGCTCCAGAGAAGCTGTGGCAACCAGCGCCTAATCAAGGCTACTTATAACAAACTCATTGCACTATCAACATTCTCCTTAGAGTAATGAAAACCAGCCCGGCTCTTTATGAGCTGTGCAAATCTGGTTCATTGCACGTTACTGAACAATCGCTGTTGCAAAGACTCGCATTAAAGAAAAGCAATGGAAGCAATTTTTTTAATCTGAAAAGGAGGGAGAGAAGAAAAAGGCCAAGCAGCTGTGTCTGTATTCTTCCCCCCCTCAGGCTGCACCGTGAATGTTCAAAAACTGCTCAGTTAGTTCTGCTAAATCATCAGGGTGTTTTGTTTACAGCACAGTGGGTTAATCAGTTACTTTTCTCTTCAATGGACTTAAGATGAGAGTAAGAACTCGGTATGAAAGACAACAGACCCATCCACTTTTCCTCCCCTGCTGATACAAGATGCCAAGCGGCTGGGATTCCACCTCTTCCAAATCTTGCAAGCACAGACGGCCTGCAAGTGCCAACAGGCAGTAGATGTTTTAACTCTGAGGCAGCTAGGACATTCGGTGGCAAGCAGACCCTGAAGAGAATTGCTGTCAGGAATGCATCTTCTGCTGCACAACCACCTGCAGCTCCTTCACCTCCAGCATGTCAGAGATCAGCCTTCCCATATAAATCCAGGAAAGTAACAGATTCTTGTTTGTTACAGTAGCTGTCCTTAAAATAGGCAAGAGTTGGTGTGTTCAGAAGTCCTGAAGCTACATCTGTGACCCTGAAACACTTTTTGAAGAAATCTCCCCCCCTGCCCACATTGTCTTAGCTGACAGGAGCAGTGTGTTGGATTGACCTGGTCTATGAGATCTGCTAAATACACCAGCAAGGGCATGTGTTTCATCCCCTTAGGAAAACGTAATGTTTGTGGTCCCCAAAAGTTAGTAGCACTTTTTGACACTTGCAAACCTTCTGGTTGTAATACAGCCACACTGCCACAGAAGTCCTGCTTCTTCACTGGAGCGAGGACTCTGACTCTTATTTATGCATGGACCCTACTGTGGCACCTGAAAACACACAAAATCTGTGACCCAAGGCTGGCAGCACTTTCAGGCCAGACCTGTCTGAGGCTCTTGGCCAAAGCTCAAAAGCCACTTACGCTGTTGGTAGTAACCCACCCATGTTACAAAGCAGCGCCAGCTAATTGACCCAGGCACTCCCATACCCCTTATGCTTTCCTGTGCACTGTCTTCTAGGCAATCCTTCCTTGTTACTCATCTGTTTTCTTGTTCTGTCCCAGAAGTCACCAACCAAAGACAAGGTGATCTGCTAGAACAGCTTGCACATAGTCTTCTGACCTCTATCCCACAGCCTGACAGCACCTGGTCAGACATATCCAGCTGGTAGCTTGGTAACATTGTCCTCACACTATCCCTTCCACATTTTCTCTTCCCAGACCCAGGAGGTGGACAGGTTAACCTTTCTGGGCCTGCCCTGCCATGAGAGCTCCCTTTCCCCACCGTGCATCATTGTTCCTCCCCCATCTTTCCCTGAATGCTGCATAAAGCATGTCCTAACCAGTCCCTGGCATTCCCATGGGTGTGCAAGTCAGGCTCCCTACCCTTCTGCTGGCCAAATGTAGATTTGTACTCACAAGGAGTGTTTTTCCCAACCCTTTTCATGTAGGAAAGTGGATGACTTTGGAAAGTGGATTATGGGTGGATGACAGAGCATGGTCCGCATCCTCGTGAGAACCTGGGGAGACACATGCTGACACTCAGTTTTTCAAAGAGAAAGAGTTAGTTTCTTCATACTGGGAAATGTTGCCTCTCTGGAGGACCTTTCTGGCACATCCCAAATAAATGTCCGTGCTGTTCCCTGTCAAGAGGCTTTGGTCCTGCGTGCACTCTTCTCTTCATGTAACTAAGAGCACTTTGAGAGGGGTGGCAAAAAAGCAAGCACATGTGCCAGCCACTGTCCCAGCACACTCAACAGCTATTGACTCATAGATGTGCACTTTCATGAGCCCATGGTTTGATCTGCCCATTCCAAACTGATTAGCAACATGTTGCCTTGAAAATATGTACCTGGATGGGACTCTGAGATGGTCATGTCATCCATCCCTCTCCCTGAGGCAGGAGCAACTCTACCTACAGCATTCCTGAGCAGTATTTTGTCTAACCTGTTCTTAAAACCTCCAGTGGGGGAGACTCTGTAGTGTCCCAAAGCTCTTCCAGTACTATCACATCCTACCATTACGAAATTTTCTTGGTAGCTCATCTAAAACTACTTTCCTGTTACATGCCAGGAAGTGATCTTCCTCCTGTGGAGATTCTGGGTCACTGTGGGTTATACCAGGCCTGTTGAGTAGCACAGTCTCAGGTCTCAGTGCTTGTGGCCCAGCTCCAAAACTGCTGATTAGCACAAGGGAATTCCACCGCCGCTACAGTCCACATCAGCTGCCTCCACATGTCTGCCTGAGTTGGCAAGGCACTCCCCTCTCTTCAAGGAGCAGCAAGCCCAGCCAGAACACCTTCACAGCTCTGCAGCAGAAGATACATTCATCTCAGCAACTGGCATAAGTCACCACTTGGCCTGGATCCACACCATACCTATGGGAGGCCAATGACAGAAATCCAGAGCATCCAAAACTTAAAGAGCATTTGAGTCTACAGGGTCTAAGATGACATTCCCGTGAAAAGCAGAGGTGTTCTTTTCCCCACAACGTCCTGTGAGTGTGCATCTGGTAGCAAAGATCCAAAAAAAATGCAGGGGCACTGCAGAAGTGACAACTGGCATGTGACTCTGCAGAGTGGACAGTCAATCCTGAGCTGACCTGATGCGCATGCCAATTGCCTTGGATGGCTCTGCGGACGAGGCATGCCAGTTAGTGTTTGTTTTCCATACCGTGCTTTCCATATGCTTGCATCTTCAGATGGGTATAGCACAGTCATCTCTTCCTACCCTAAGAAGTCACCTACTATTGCTTTATTCTATTTGCAAATAGAAAAAATTGGTGGCTGTGTTTTATTCCACCTATCAGATGAAAGTTATTTCTGCATTTTCTGGTTTTGCCTGAGTATCAGTAAATTTGCAGAGTGCTGTGAGCTGGCAGGCATGTAGGACACATCCCCTTTTACTGGGACTGGTACTGCATGCTTCAAGGGAACTTGTAAAATTCCAGTAGTTGGTATTAGTATAATGACCAAAATTTTATAATTTTTAGTACAAAGACATACCCATGGAAGAGGTTTCTACTAGGCATAGATGGGAGGTTGATGTCCTGAAATGAAACAAATTACGTACCTTTTACGCCAACAAAAATAAAATTATGATTAATGTAAAAGTCTACGGAATTTTTGATCTGCCAGATCTTTAGCACAGAGTACATAAGAAACATGTAAGATCCTGAATGAAGGAATATTACTAAAACTATTTTGCTTTCCAGGCTGCTCTTAAACAGCTTCTGTGAACTCCTCTCCTAGTACCTGTTCTCATTGTATTTTCCATGTAATTCTTCAGGTGTGGGGAAAACATATTTGACAGATTCAGTGGATGAGACATGAAGTCCCATCTTAAGACTCCCTCCTAGAAAGCACAGATTTATACCCATCTTTAGTATTATTATTTCCCTCACCTCCTTTTCCCTCTGTTTTAAATCCTCCTCCTTTATATTTCAGGTTCCTACTGAAAACCCTGGCTGCCTGGGGACAGCAATAGCCTTCAAACCTGAACATCTTCCCCCAGAACCAGGCCACAATCTCAACAGATGTCTCTGAGCCCTAGTACGATAATACCAGAAATTACTTGCTTCCACATACCAGAAAGGATAGTTAGTGGGGCTAAAGCTGAGTTCCACTCGATACCCACTGGTTGGCAGCGGAAACGAGAGGCTTTGTGGAGTACGTTGGTGTTCAGGGCAGAGAACAGGCGGTCAGGCCACTAACGGTCTTATCACTGTTTTCTTACGTGCAGCAGGGACACCCATCCCCTTGGCATGACACCAAGCTGTGTTTCGGAGGAGCTTCAGCGCAGGAGCCACAGCTGCTTCAAGCCGGCGGCCCTCGCTGGGAGTGGGCAAAGATTTACAGCTACAAACAGATGGCCTCTCGCACAGCCCGCCGGCCTCCTGACGTGTTATTTTCATCTGTCCCTTTTTTTCTTGGTTTTTCTTTTGTTTTACACCCAGATTAGCTCAGCAATATGGTTTCTCCTACCCCAAAACCGCCAGGGTGGTACGTGGCAGAGAGCAAGGCAGGGAAGACATGGTCCAGCAGCAGGCTGGGGTGGTTTTAAACAGGCTTTTTCCACAGAAAAACACGACTGGGACCGCATTCCGCCTGGCTGAGGCGCCAGGTCCGGCGCAGCCCAGGCTGGGAGTCCCTGCCCGGCCCGCCGTCTCCTCAGGGCTCGCCCGCCCGCCGCCCAAAGCCCCTTCGCACCTCCTCGCTGAGGGAGAGAATCGGTGCGACCTCCCCAAGATGGCGCCGTCCTCCCGGCGCCGTCCCGCCCGCTCCCCGCGCCCCCCTCCCGCAGGCGAAAAGGCACCGCGACCTCCCC
>JAVJGI010000060.1:71388921-71426016 GCA_035590275.1 Ibycter americanus | reverse complement strand
GCGTGTTGTCCTCCGCTTTTGATTTTGCTGACTGCAGACGGATGCCTTGTGGCAGCGTCTTGGGCCGGCGCTGCCCTTTTGTATACGAGTTGGGGAGCGGGGCTGCTGCTGGGAGGGCAGCGAGCTTAAATGCTGCTAATCATGCAAGCAGAATTCACACACACCCACCCCCACCCGCCCCCCGTATCCCCCAAAAGGGGTACAAATCCTGTCTCTTTGTTCGTGGGTTATACAACATCTGGCTGAGGAGAGACCTGGTTCATGACTGGAGCGCTCAGGACCTTGTTAGTGTAAATAATAATTACAGGACAGAAGTGTTCGGCTCAAAAGTCTTCATACGCGTGGGGTTACTAAGTCGTACCTTTCTTGCAGCTACGGATAATTTTCATAGCGTGGGGAGGTGTTTTCTCTGCGCCTCATCAAGATTTGGATCTCCGCTTTATTTTTCTTCTCCTCCACTGGAACCATCTTTCTTCTTTCCAGATCTTGGGATTTTTCTCTTAGCAAAGGCATTGCTGTTCTGGTTTTTGTCTCTCATGCATTAGCCTTGGTACTGTGCAGGCAAGGTTTTAGACCCTCTTCCTGTGTCCTGGACATCATGAGAGTATTTTCAGTGTTGCGATGACTGTGTGCAGTTGTTATTTTCAGAGTTTCATTCGTGACATCATGGCAACTTGTGTTCATCCTTACTTTAGTAGTAGTGTTACCTTGTCTTCTGGTTCATCTGCATCAAGGTTGCTCATTTTTAAAACCTGTTATATCGAACTTCTAATGCCCTGATGTTGGGAAAATAGATGAGAGAGACATTGTTCATCTCTTTAATGTAGATTTTCGTGCCTATGGTAAAACTGGGAGCAACAGCTTTTTTTCTTTGAGGGTGAAAGAGGAAGTGTATGATGATGGTTAACTTTGGAAGCGTCAGGGTTATATTAACTCAGGTTTTCAGTCTTTTCCATCATGGATAAATGTTACAGTGTAGTGTCTAATTAAATGATCTCATATGCTCATGTAATTTTCTACGTGTTTACTATTTTATAGAGTGTTGCAGTTGTTTTTTATTGTATTTTATTATATCACAGTTGTTTTTCAGAAGTCTCACGTCATTTATGTCCAGGCTTTACAATGAATGAGGCATGGGCTGTTATGCACAGGCCATAAATGCACCAAGTTGGGGAACCCTCTGCCTCATCCAGTACGTGTTTTGTGCAGGTCTTACAATTTCGTGTACTGCAATAGCATCTGTGCTTTACAAAGTGTGTGGCCTGATGTACATTCATGTTATATAGGTGGAATGAAGCATGGGTCTTGTAAAGCGTTGTTCGTTGGCAGCCCGGATAGAGCCAGTGTTCGTGTGTGTGGGGGCAGTATGATTTTTGGCGTGGAGCAGTGAAAATGCTGCCTTTCTGTTTAATTGAAATCTTTCCATGGACCCCATTAACTCGTGGCGTTTCACTCCATACCTACTGAGCTGCAGGGATGCTCCTTTGGAGGTAACTTGGCCTGGCCATGCTCTGCGTAGCGAGTGTGTAAGTTATCCTGACACAAGTTTACGTTGTGGATGTGGACCGTGCCATCCCAGCTGTGCTGCCCAGTGTGCCAGAACAACAGATACCCTGACAGAAGTAAATAAGTCATCCTGGCAAAAAACAGGTATACCAGAGGGAGTCCTTAGTGTGTGCTGTGTTGGCTGGAGGTTGCCCTTCACTATAGCTCCGTCGGGGAAAACGTGGCATAAACTTGTTCATAGAGTATTAAGCTACAGTGAGCGAAGGCCACTTCGCTTCTGAGTAAGGTTGGCCATGCAGGGGTTTTATGCACTGTAATGTTGCACTTCGATTAATTGTCTCAACTTTGCTGGACAAAAGCCCTGTGACTGGTTGGCAGCACAGATGTCAACTTTCAGACTGCAGGTATTTTGGCATGAGAACTACTTCAAGTGTTGGAATTTCATAATTTTTCTGTCGCTTGGGAGCCTGAATCATCTTTTCTTAGACTTAAACCAGCCAGTTTCACTTCTGGCAAGCTCAAGCCTGGAAGATTTCAGCCTTGTACGTGAAAATAAAGAACCACAAATGACTGTAGGAGCCCAGGTTGGGAGCACTGGGGCTGCCTTTGTGGTAAATCTCGCTTCTAGGCTACATCATGTCAAACTTCTACTGCTGTGTGCATGTATATGCTCTGGGAATATTTCCATTACTGCTTGCACCTGCTCTTCATTTACCAGCTGAGGGAGTTTTCCATGCAGTTTCTCAGTCTCTTGAAGGCTTTGGGAATTATTATTTTTTTGCGTTGCCCTCCTCTGATCTGGAGAAGTACCCTTTAGGAAAGCAGCAAGTGGAGTGCACTGACTCTGCTGTGCTCCTGCATCTCTTTTATCAAGAAAATTTAATACAGACTTTTGTATGTAAGAACATTGTGTGCTGTCAGTAGGAATTGGCTTGTGTTGATCATTTGCAGTGCAAGAAGTACTGTAAAATTTACCCTCTGACTGTCTTCTGCTGCTTCTGAAGTAGATCCGATGGAGAAAACTATAGTTTTTTTGTATTACTGTTTACCCAGTGGTCGAGTTATTTAATGAAATAATGTTAAAATACACCCCTTGGTCTTTTAAAATAACTTACGCTGCATGGTGGGAATTTTCTACTATGTAGTAGTTAATGTAATAGAAAGATGGAGAATGGTGCTGAGGTGGCACTTGAAGCAGGTTACTTGTGACTCATGCGGCTCTCCTCTAATGAACTTCATGAGCTCTTTGATACATAGCCATTTGTTGAGCATGCTTGTCTAAAATTAGGCCTGGCTACAGCCAATTGTAAATCAAAATTAAGGATAAAAGTTTCCACTTGTTCCAGTTTAGTTTTCACACGAGATTCAGAACTCTGTTGCTGGTTATCGGGCTCTTCTGGATCTTCAGTAAGGCGTGTCCAGTTGGAAGTCTCGCAAACTGCTGTAGACCCTCCATGTGAAGGAGTCAAGTGGCACCTAGTCTCTAGCATGGTCTTTTAGCACTGGGGCAATGTCTCTCTGTGTTTAAAGGTAATCCATCGTTTTATGGTTTCGAATACAGTTGTCCATTAGAGGGTCAGTTTAATGGTTTCTCACATTCCCACTGTTGAATGCAGATACATGCCCCTGTCCCGATCTGTTTGTCCCTTGCTTTAGTGGGTGAATTTGTGTGTCAGCTATTGTGAATCTCTTTATCAGCTTGTTTTGCTTGTGAATCTAAACCAGGTAAATGTGGTGCAAACCCTTCTGTTTTTCAAGTATTGCAGACCATAAAATGCTGAACATTACTAGCATGTTCTCTCCTTTTTCCACCTGAAGCATAAGCTTCCACCAGAAGCTCACTGCTTTCCAATGTAAAGGCTGTACCATTAGCAGCAGAGTGTGGAGAAAAGTTTTAAGGTCCAGCCAGCGTTGTGCAGGCTGCCAGGGCTTTGTATGGTGAGTGGCAGGAACTTCTCACTTGTCCAGGCTCGATCTGGACCATCCAGGCACCATCCTGCTTTGGGAAGTATTCAGGTCTATTCTATATCCACTGCAGGAATTGCAATGAGGTTCAGTATTTGTGATGTCTTGCTAATTCTGGCCCTGTTGTCTTTGCTTTTTCCCAAAAACTAGTGAGGCTGGGCCAGCTGGACAGTCCCACTGAGAGGGTTGGGTGGAGTTGTTCATCCCTGTGCAATAGCACTACTTGCTATGAAACCTCAGAGCCTGTTATCCTTCTTGGAATAGTACAGTTTATAACTAGGAGCAGACCTTGCGTTCGCACCAGGAGTGTTAGTAAGAGGGGAGCTGGGAGAGGATTGCGAAGTAATCAAGGCTGTGCACGCTTTGTTTTGGAGGTTGCCTGATGTGTTTAGCTTTATGTGAAGGACTTGAGGCTGCTCTGGTTTTGCTGTGGATAAGTTGCCTGCCAGACTCCCAGAAGGAGTCCCTTATATTGACAGATAGAAAATGGGGAGGTGGAGACTATATTTGGTGGAGCACGTAGGAGAGTGATAGGCATCCTGATGTGCGCTGATGTTTTGCTGTCAGTGAAATATCATGTTGTTTTGTTTTGGTTTTTCCTCCTGTAAGAAAGACGTATCTGTACAAAGACTCTTAGGACGCTTATGATGGAGGGTGTATTCTATCTGAGCATTGGCTCTGTAGGATTCAGAAGTCCAGCATCTCCTTTTCTTCCTGTTTTTCATCCTTTCTTAGAGACCACGCTTCTTTCAGTGGATAACGGAGCCTGCTTTTGTGCTGGAGGATGAAAGCAGGTGTCTCCTTGGTAGGGAGCATGGTGAGGTGCATTCTGCTCTTGGTGCTGCGCTCTGAGCCTCTGCTTCCTCACATTATTTCTATTGGATGTTGATTGCTTTCTGCCTCTGTGAGTCTGTGTGTAAGGCAGATGTGTGAATTATTTTATCTGTTTGCTCTGTGTGCTGTCTGTATGGCCTATAAATAATAAATGAATTGCTGAAATGCTGCAGACTGATAGTGATTTGGAGGGTAACTCAACTTTTTCAGTACCTTTACAAAATTCATCTGACTTCAAATAAATAAGCAGAAAACCAGTATATTTTCACTTACAGAGCAAGCTTCTTGCTTGTAACCAGTGTGACCAAGAAGTGCAATCCAAAAGAAACTGAGTCCCTCCCACTGTTTATTACATAACCAGCTAATTAAAGTAATCAAATGGGGGTGACTTCAAGGCTTGGAAAACTTCCCCATAGTCTGGGTCAAAAATACTTGTGAGACCACACCCCCAGAGTCTCCATGCTTTATTTACATTGCAACATCCTCTATGTGTAAATTAATTCTTTTCCCCATAAGTTTATTTTTGGTGTCAGCCATTAGAGTCTCCTGCTGCTGCTTCTGCAGCCACTTTCTTGGGCACAAAGAAAATTCTTTAGCTCCTGGCTTCCCTTTTGAAGGAGAAGGGACTTCAAATAGTGCTGCTCCCTAGAAGGAGTTAGTTGATTTGAAGCTCTTCTCATAGTTGCTTTGGGTTGCAAGTTGCTTTTTGGATTTTTTTTTCAGGCTTATTATTTCTGCATCATGAGTATTCATGGCAATTTGCAGGTAAATCAGTAAATTGGGTCTCTTGCTCAAGAAGGAAATGGTGTATTTTCCTGTGGTAGTTGTAATACTTAAACCCTGATAATGAGAAGCATATGTAGAGGAGGTGGTGGTGAAGAAATGTGAAAGACATCTGAAGTACAAAATGTAGCAGCAAATAAAAATCCATGGTCCTTTTTCAGTGTTTCAAATGCATGGTTATGTGTTGCAGGAACTCCATATAAAAATTTTGAATTCCCACAGGATTTGCATACCATGCTGTGTATTCAAAGCAGGAAAAGCCCCACTTGAGCACTGACTTGAGGTGGGTCAGGACTGGAAAACCATGATGGCTCAATCTCGGATGTTCTCCATGTGCATGGGAAGTTTGAGATTCTGGTCTGGTACTCCTGTAAGCCATACTGACCTATGCCCCTTCTCAAACTAAGGCAGAAGGAAGTAACTGTGCATAGTAAGAAGAGTATTAGTGGATGTACTTGTGTGTGTGTGTGTGATTGTTATAACCCTGCTTTGGCTTTTAACAAATGGCTTGGGTCTTGAGTCTTCAGTTTTGCGTGTGAGGAATGACAGCTGAGTATGAAGCAGGATGCTTGGAGAGCACGGCGGCCTGCTTAACAGGCTCTTTGTCAATACTAGAGGAAAAAAAAAAAAAAGTTTGAACCAGCATTTAAATCCAGCATGCAGGTACTTAAGACTTAAATAACTCACAGACAAATCTCTTTCATGTAGTTGGGCTGTAGGTGCACTTTTTTCCAGAAAACACAAATCTTAATGCTGCACAATATGCAGCTGCAAACGTAACACGCGCTGGATTTTCTCACATATCTGGTGCTTTGTTTACAGAGGTGACACTTGCACTTTTCAGGGTCTTTGCTCATTAGTTTCCAGCGGGTTTGCTGGGGAGTTTTTCTTCCTCATCTGCAGTCTTTTTCAGGGCAGGCAAGCAGACGTGTTCTTGAACCACAGGAAACCATTGGGAGGGAGCCTGTCCTGTCCTTTTTCCCAGCTCCAGGTGCTGAGGGGAGGAGGTATCCCATTTTTTACTGGCACTGAACCAAGCCTCGCTGTGCTGTCACCTCAGATGCCCTGAAGGGCACAGCAGGGTAACTCGAGATGCCCGTTTTCCTGAGTCTGGAGGAAAATCCCCAAATTTTTCCCGGTGTGAATGCAGATGAGGCAGTTGATGTGAGAGGCTGTCTGTGGACCTGTGAATCCACAACCTTTCCTCGTAAACGGCCGTAGGAAAAAACCTTCAAACTTAGGTAAAAGACGACCCTGAAAACCAATGTTACCATACTGTGTATTTTCCCTACAGGGTTTTTTTTGTTTTGTTTTGAAGACAGAATGGCCTGGGTTCTTAATTTTTTGGTTGGCTGACAACAGAGAGAGCTTCAGTACATGTTGCAGGATCAGAAGGCAAATGAATTGAAAGGGTGAAAGTATAAAACTGCAAGAGGAGAGAGAGAGAGGTTGGGGTTTTTTTGTGGTCTGGGGCAACTCTTCACTGCTTAGTCTGTTGCCTGTGACCTTCTGTGCACACAGGTTGAATACCTGTGCCCTTCGTCATCCAGCTAAGGTGGTACCACCCTGCCTAAAACCAGCTACAGTCACACCGGTGTAACTCATTCTGGGTTTAGGTTCAGCCGTACCCTATTAAATATCTTCCTGAGGACTGCATCATTAACAGAGCCATCAACCAGGGGTGGGCCAGGCTTGCCGTTTTAGCATGGAAGTTAGATAATTAAATGTGGTTAGGGCTGTGGCATCTGCCTTTACCATACACTGATCTGGTTGAATTAATGTGATGTGAGGACCAAGTCCTTAAGGTGATCCATCTAGCCAAGGTTGGAGACAGCAGACTTTATCTGTGCTGGACATTATGGTTAATGTGATACTTCACACTGCTGAGCCTCGGTCACATCACCACCCTCCTGCTCGAATCCCTTGGTAAAACACGCTTCCATTATGTTTTTCTGTGGTAGTCCAGCATAACCGCTAATCCTCTCTCGATAAAAGAGGATTAAAACTGAGAACATTTGCACCTTAATGCAGCCAGCTAGGGCTGTGCTCTGTCTTTTAGGCAGTAATCCTGTTGGGACGAGGGCTGTGCCTTTGTGCAGTGCCAGGAATGCTGTCGTGATCAGCAAATAGCAGCTCTCTCAGCAGTTGCGCTTATTGGGTTCGTAATTCTTAAAAGACCACTTTGTGTGTTAATTAAAAAAGCTGTATTGACTAGAGGTGACTAACCTGCTTCACACTGTTAAAATGACTTCTGGGCTGTGCAGGTCAAAGTAAAATAATATGAACTTGGGGTTTCTGTGTGGTTCTTTAAATAAAATGAAAGCGTGTGTAAGTTGACAAAGTACTATCTTTGAGAATGCCATTTATCACGTTATGTTTCCTCGACTCATGTCAGACTACACATCCTGCAAAAAATTTTTGGGGGAGAAGGTTCTGCCCCAGGTGTTACTGGTGGATACTGGTAAGGGAGAGTCACCTCTGCGTATCGTACCACCCAGCCCGTGCTTAACGTGAAACCTGCAGAGCCTGGGGGGTGGCATGGGAATACTAAATGAAAATTCCACCCCATGGTTTACGATTTTACGGTGTAGTTTGACTTCCAGTTTTGGATTACAGTCACCGGCTGATGCGGGCCGGGATGTGGTGGTATGCTCTTCCCATGGGTTTCCGAACGCTAAATGTGTGCTAACCTTTCTCTTGATGTCTTCATGGGGAGGATTGATTCCACCGTAGTGCTTTTTGTTACTTTTTTATTTTTTTAAAACTTACATGAATTGCTTAAAATTTGAAAAAAAAGCGGAGTCTAAAAGAGTGGAGTCCTTCTGCATGTACATGCTGTGCATTCTCTGTGAAGTACCATTGCTCTGGTTGAGGCAAGAAACTGCTTTGGCAGCCAGTCCAGCCCAGCTCAGCTGCTGGGGTAACTTAAAAGTGGTTTTGTGGTGGGGTTTTTTTTTTGTTTTTTTTTTCTTTCCTGGAGAGCTTCATGTTCTCTCTGATGTGCTGCTCCTGCTTCCTGCTGGCCTGGGCAGGTGGGAGACCAGGCATCTGCTCCAGCTCGCCTTGTGCACCTGGGTAAAGCACTGTGGTGAAGTCCTCCCCACCCTTGTCATTGCCTTCGTGCCGAAGACTGAGAAGAGTCTTCAGGTAGAAACCACTTCATCCTAATGTTCAGCCCATAGCTTCCTGCAGGCATTTGGTGCTAAATACGTGAAGTTAAGCTGCAAAAAGGACCCGCTGCAAATTGCATCGTACATCATGAAATGAATGTCCTATCACATCGCCAGTGGTGGCTTTCAGCAGCAAACAGGAGTTTTATGCCTAATAAATACGTGTAAAATCCTTTTTGTTTCTTTTCCAACTTTCTGTGTGTGAAGTTTTTCCTGCAGTGTGATATGTTTGCTCTTTTATGTGAGATGCTGATAAAAAGAGCACATTAATAGAAGAGGTTTTGTTTTTGTTTTCTAGAATCAATTTTTACTTTAGGTCTTTTTATGCTGAGACTGATAGCACGGGGAGTTTTTTTCCATCCTAATTAAAAGAATCATTATACTAATACTGTGCCACAGGAGGACGCTGTGGAACGAGAGCTAGTTTGTGTAGTTGCTCTTAGTGCTTGAGTTACCACATCTCTGCTGACATGCGGCAACTGTCCACGTGCCACTGTGAGCCACCGTGAAATAAGATGTTTGCCTCATTCGTGATAGGAGAGGTGTAAACTGGCATGTCTTATCTTGCCTTTGTGCAGGGTATCAGTTGTTGCTGCTGACAGGAGGCAATGTCTCAAGTCCCACAAAGTCAGTCCCATCTAAAACCTTGTACAGCTTCCAGGGTGACAGATACTTCACCAGAAAAAGCCATTTTTTATTGGATTGAGGTGTAGGCCAGCAAATTCTTTCCATGAGCAAGGCAAGGAAGGCTTTTTCCATGGGCATGGAAAAATGGAATTTTGGGATTTAAATGTACGTTTTAAATGAGTTGTGGTAATAATTGAGATATTAATCTTGTCCCTGGTGAATACCATAGTTTCCTTACCAAACCCGCACTGGTAATTCCCTCTAGGCACAATTTTATACAAGAACAGTATCAAATTTATCCTGATGGTGAATTAATGAATAATATTTAACCAGTGAGAGATGCCAATGCAATGTGACAGGTGGACATCACAGAAAGCGCTAAATCTCTGCTGTCAGGAGTCTGAAACCACCTGCCAGGGATAACCTGAACATTGTTTCTTCCCATGGAGGAAGGACCAGGAAGAGGTCTGGGTCTTGCTTGTTGGTACATAGCACAGCCGAGTGGTGGGACATGGGGACCTTCCCCTGTGCTTTCGGCTGCAAGCTGCACTTGCAGAAGCCTGTGCAGTTGTAATAGCTGGTGTAGACCTCCTGCCATCTCAGATTTTACCTGGAAGTGGTTTCTTGATCAGCATCATCAGGAAATGCTGCGAGGAAGCTCTGTGCCCGCGTGAGTCAGGCCTGGCTGGGAGGTGGATGTCTTTGCGTGAGATGTGTCTTCCAGGTAACAGCCAGCATTGGCCCAGATAGAGGAGAAAGGCAGCCAGGACAACAGCAAACCAAGACTGGCCATCTCTCCTCTTAGAGGTTGCCCTCTAATTCTCCCTTCACCTGGAGGCTGGCAGCTCCTCTAATTCAGACTGTCTCGGGGAGCTACCAAAACCCGACCATTTCTGGCTGTTGTAAGTGGAGACTAGACACAAGTGTCTGAAGACTAATGAGGTTGGACAAACACCAGTGGTTTCAGTCAAGGTTCGTTCTGAAAATCATGGTGTATGATCTCTTGGTTTGTGTTGTCATTTCCGAATGAGGTTAGTTCTTCATGGTTAGTATAACCATTGAAATCTGCTGATCAGAAACCAACTGTATAAGGATGTATGTACTTGCTTTAAAAAATGTGTAGAGGGCTTTGTGCCAGAATAGCAAAAAGCAGTACCAGACAATTTCAAAGGTATAATTACACTCAAACAGGATTTGATTTTTATTAGTAAATGGCAAAAGATTTATTTCTTGCTGGATCAGTTTTCACTTATGAATTATTTCAGGCTTTCTTTGCAGGGGAATTTGGAGTTTATCTAGACGTACAGCCAGAAGTTGGAAATAGCTTTTTAAGTAAAATTTTCTTATGTACTAAGTGCATAGGAAGTGCTTTTTAATCTGATTGGATGCATGAAGTATGAAACCTAGTTAACTGAAAAAACTCCTTCACGTCATGTTGTCCCAGATCATCAAAGGTATTTTAGATCCCTCCTTCTCATAAGATGACACCGATGCTGGATGCTGATGGTTGCTGTGGCAGGCAGGCGGATGAGCTGTTACAGCTGCAAACCGTTGGTAGTTCTTAAAATAAACTGGGGCCATGTGGTCTACCTTGCCTGCTACTGCAGGCTTTTAGGAGTGAGGAAGGCAGCTCAGGGGGGCACGTGCTTTGCATGTGTGAAGACCTGCATGACACTGCCAGCATCTTTGCATCCTGCGCTGCAAAACTCTCCTCCTGCCTTGCTGCAATGGCCAAGGGATGCAGACAAGCATGTGAGTAATGCTGAGCATCGTTGCTACTTCCTCACAGCATCGTTGAAGAAGCAGCGTGTAGTGAGTAAGCACTGTGGTTCCCCTTCAAGCTAGGGGAAGGGGAAAAGCAAACTGAGCAGGAAACGGCTAAAACCTTACTTAGAGGCCCATTTCCTAGCAGAGGTGCTTGTCTATGTGGCTGAACACCACCAGAGAGCTGCAAGAAGGGGCTTAGCAGGTGGCGACTGATGGCTGCAGCAGCCACCCCGCAGCCTATGGAGCTGCTGCAGGAGAAGTAACACACCCAGATCACAGGAGCCCTGTTGATTAACTCGCTGCAATCGCCTCCAAGAACAAAAGTGCCAGTGTGATGTCGGTTGTTTAATGCAAAGCAAACGACTTATTTACAGCAGAGGCTTGAATCCATTAAGGGCGTATTAAACTCCAGATGCTTGTCAACTTTACCAAAAGAGTAGAAGAAAGGGAGGAGGTGTTGCATGTTTTCTGGAAAACACTCAGCTCATTGAGCATGGAGCAGTATTTCACTGAAGTTAAAACCATGAAGGGGCTGACCGGCTTGAATGATGAACCAGATTTTTTTTTTTCCTTTTTTTTTCTCCTTTTTTTTTTTTTGTTTTTTTCTTTTTGCAGTGGTCTTCAGATTGCTGTATAGTGTTTTTACATTATTAAACACTATGCATAGTGCTTAAACACTATATATACTATAAACACTAAACTTTATATATAGTGTTTAAAGTTATTACGTGCCCCATTCCTGTGTGGAGCAGGGCTGTTGATAAGGAATTGGTATTGACTGCGGTGCAGGGATCAAACAGAAAATGATTTGGGAAAGAAAAAACATGAGTGTTTCCATTCCTTTGAAACAAATTAGGAAATGAGCCAGAGGGATTATTCTTGAGAGTGGATATGTAGAACTGGCCTGCTCAAAGAAGTCCTCTAAATTACTTAATTTAAAAAAACAAAGTAAATTAAAAAAGTAAATAAATTCAAAAAACCCTAGGAACATCTGATGTCTCCTGAGCCAACTGAGCAACCACAACGGTAGCTTCTTTTCTTTCTTCCTTTTCCTTTCTCCTTTCTGCTTGCTTTACAGCATGCCAAATACAAGGCATGGCTTTGGGGAAAATGCTGTTATGAACTCTCCTCTACAAGAGCATGTTTGAAGACCATGAGGGTTCGTCAGTGCCCTGCTGTCTGTATTTCAGTGGGTCCATTGCTAGCTAACAGGCTGTCTTTTACCTTTTTAAACAAGCCATCTGTGCCGTGGAGAGTCAGACCTCTGTGGACACCAGCCTAGACCTCTGCACACACCTTTGTAGGTTTAGGTATTGACCCTCCTGATGTTTAGGTGAAAGGAGGAGGATGAGAAGAAGTTTGATGCAGGCTGGCTGGCTTTTTTCAGGGATGCCAGCTGATGTAAGCTTATCGCCTCTTTTTTTCAGTAGTTACTGTGGCTTCCCGTAGCATCAGGTTCGCTCCTGCGTCATCTAAATGTAACATCTTTTCAGCAATTTGAAGCCAGTTCTTCAGAGGGCAGTAGGTGGATCATGTAACACAGCCTTTCTCCTGGGTCTTACCATTGGGAGAAGGTCTGAAGTGCGTACAGGGGCAGTACCCCGAGCTGGAAAGATTAACATGTCTGTTAAACTGATTGCTGACATTGATCACTTATAAAGTGGATTCTGAAAAGTACATGTGTCTGGTCTTTCCTCCTGTGTAATTTCTAAATCCTTGTTTGTATCACTGTAGAAGGCAGAGCTGCTGTTTGAGCTCGGGGGGGTCCGACAAATAAGGTTAGCTCCCCAGCACAGCAGTGCTATGCAGCTGGCTGGGATGGGATTGAATTCTTCCCAAAGCCTTTGGTTAAGAAAGGTTGTGCTATAGTGCGCTGAGAGTTGGCCTCTCCGTTTGCTACTGGTGATTTGCTAATTCTTGCATTTTAGGTATAAAATGTCATCCTCGTTTTTATGTCGATGCTATTACAGAATACAAGTGAAGTCTCCCCTTATGGTGTTTTACCCATAGTGACTCACTCTTGATATGAAAATCTGAAGGCTGAATTCTGACAACCAGGATTATTTGCAAAGAAAACGCAGAACTCTCTATTTGATGAAGCAGCGAGTTTTGTAAGAAGGACAACCTGCCCTTTTTTACAGTGACTTCTTGGGCTGTATGGTGTTGGCTTATGGAAGAAAGCTTTGCTCATCAAGTGAGCTCTGAAATGCCCAAACAGAAGGAAAGGTCTAGTTGCAAAACCTGAATGTGAGAACTTTATATTTGGTATTTTGGATGTTGACAAGGCTGTTAGTTGTTTCCACCCTGTTTCCGGATGGTAGAATCATAGAATAATCACAGGATGGTTTGTGTTGGAAGGGACTTTTTAAGATCATGTAGTCCAACCCCCCTGCCATGGGCAGGGACTCCTCCCACTAGACCAGGTTGCTCCAAGCCCCGTCCAACCTGGCCTTGAACACTTCCAGGGATGGGGCATCCACAGCTTCTCTGGGCAACCTGTGCCAGTGCCTCGCCACCCTCATCATAAGTAATTTCTTCCTAGTATCTCATCTAAATCTACCCTCTTTTCATTTAAAACCTGTGTCCCTGCTTTCCTTGAGGTCCCTTTTGTGCAGCAGCTGTTCTCTTGGGGGGGATCTGAGCACACATGGCTGGAGTGAGCTATGCATGCTCGGGAGAGCGCAGAGCAGGTCTCTGTCAAAATATTCTGTGTCTCAGCCCTTTTCCTTCAGTCTTTATCAGATAATTCACATTTTTCATCCTTTTAAAATTATTTAAACTGCCAAAGAAGTGAGTCCCAGCGATTCTTTTATTTATTGTTAATCTGAACAGGGTTTCAGAGAAATGAAGCATTGTGTTGGATGAGTTATTAAAAATGGCTGCGTGATTTAAAATGCTGGCAGATAAATGCTCATCTCTAAGTTGACTGTCTCGGAGGGCAGTGTCTTGTGCTTCTACAGCATCTAAAGGAAAACTGCTTTAGTGGTTTAAAGCTTAAAAATAAGTCCAGGCCCTGTCTGTGTAGAAAAGTTTTTCCAGTTGTGCTGGTGTACCTCATTGTTTTTCTGGTGTGGACATTTTATTTTTGGCTTGGTTTAAAGCACACATGAAGCAACGTTAAACTAGATGGCAGTGATAGAGGACAGTTTCTACAGTAGGATAACCCACATGGTTTCATATGGCTTGAGTTTTATGTCTTTACATTCACACCACAGATTACACTGAGCAGATGAGACCTTGACTTTAATCCATGTGGTTTTAAATTTAATGTGGAATTTATGGGGTTTATGTTCAGTTTCTGTTGTTTTCTGGTGGTTTGAATCGTATGGCTTCTGCTATTTTAGCTTGCTTTGCTCGCCCTGCATCTGGTATTCTTCCAGCGATGGTGTCAACAGCCACTGATCATAGTTGACAGTACATCAAAGGAACCTCTGACACAGTCATAAAGCAACTGCACTGTGTGATGAGAGGGACTTTATCCTCATATTTTTTTAAGCACTTTAAATGACTTTAAAAATACTTTTGGCTGTCATCCAAGGCTTCTGGACTAAGCTACAACTACCAGGAAATGTCTTTGCAGGCATCATCATATCATTAGGGTTTCCTTACACCTGAAACTGTTCTGGTTTCTGAAGGAAAAGAGGAATAAACTTTCCTTTTCTGGAACAATGAATGCTCAATTCTAAAATTAATCATCAACAACTTTCATCCTCTGCCTGAATCCCTGTTCAAATCCAAGTACGGACGCTTCGGATGCATAGCAGAGATGCTTCGCTGCTGGGGCAACAACAGTATCAACAGGTTGGTCATCACCAGCAGAAAGTGCCAGTCAAGGTGTTTGCACACAAAGCCTGACTTGTATCAGGAATCCTTTGGGAATAATTTGCATACATAAATGACTACCCAAGGTTTCAACACTCAAAGATAAGGTTCAATGCCCTTCAGTTACGATTTGGAAATTTTCTGGAAGGAAAATGTGCAGGTATGAAAATAAATAGCACAGAAGTTGGAAAAGTAGAAAACCTGCATTGAATGAAGCCAACTATAAGGTTAAATTAGAATTAATCCAAGTTACAACTTGGAAATTAATTACTAGAGCTTGTGGTGGTGATGGTGTGTGCACAATCGGGCAGGCTGCACTGTTTACTGAAGAGCTGTATTAGTTTATTGCCTTTTTGCAGCTTATACTTACTTACATACAGGCAGGAAAGAGAGAAAGGAAAACTAGCAGTGCCACTGAGAAAGCAAGTGACCTTCAGACGTTGTTGCATGTACCTTGGACTCTTTTGGAAGGGAGGCAGCGGAGAGAGGAAAGAGTTTGTAGTAGATTGGTGGTTATTAGACCTTGTTTGAACCAAGTGGCCTTAATCTTTAAATAAACATGATGACCTTGCTGTTGATTATCCCAGTCATTGCCTATAGCTAACTGTTTCCAAAAATGCCAAAATGCAACCAGGCACCATGCAGTGAAGCAGAACGTGCACCCATAAAACCCAGATGAAATGCACGTGTGTTTAAATTTGCATAGTTGCCCATGAGGGGTGTTGATGTTGCTTACCTAGCTGTCCAGCTGCTGACTCGGAAATGCATAGTTTCGGTCTATTACCAATTTTATTTATTAAAAAAGCATTGGTTTTAGTGGCATCAGGTGTAGACTGCCTCTTGATTCAAGTAGGTTTCCTTCCAAAGCAAATGGTATCGGAAGCATCCCTTGTCTTACAGTCTTGTCTCCTGATGAGCTAAAAGGTTACTATGCTTTGTCAATTATATTCTAATCATATTTTTCTGTGGATAAATAGTTTCTTTTATTTTAATGGAAAGTACTGAAAGTTGTATTGCTCCAATGAGAAAAATACCAATATACCCTTTCAGAAAAAGCACAGTGGCTTGAGAAAGGCAGGCCTGCTGAGCTATTCCATTAAGGGTTTGCTTGAAATATATTTTTTTTTCCTTCCTGTCCCCATTTTTCTGTGGTGCTGGCAAAATAAGTTCCTTGGAAGGAGATTACAGCTGATTCTTTTTTTTCAGCCAGAAATTTTCAGTTTGCTTCCATGTACCTCAGCATCTTAGTCCCTTCCTTACTGGCAGCATTTGAATTGCTGCTATTTTTGGGTAGTTCTAATATTACAATCTGACTTGTAAACAGGGTTCGACAACAGCAACATCTAACTCTAGCAGCCTTTTAGGGAGGATTGTGAGTCTGAAGGTGATTTGGCTTTAGCCATAACCTCAGTAGGCTTGTAACAGTCTCACAACAGCACTTCTACTGTCCTGCAGGCTTGAGTTCTTCTAGCGTGTGGCTAGATAGAAGACAGAAGCTGGGACACATCTGTTCACGTTCCAAATTGAATTTAGTTTCCTGTCCATACTATTTAGGAACTCTTAGGAGACCTCTTAGTGTTTCACGGACAAAACCCCTCACTTTTCTTGGGGCAGTGTTAGTGGGAGTGTAAATATAGGAGACGTGCCTCTTTCCCAGCCTTCCCAGTATGGAGAGTGATTCTGGTGCCTCGGTCATCTTAGCATCTGGGCAGCTTTCGATACTGGACCTGTATCCTGATACTTCTTTGGTTTAGCCACTAGACCATGCTTTCCTCAGTCACACGCCAGCCAGCTGCGTAATTAAGTATGCGACCAAGTCCTTCCATCCCACTTGGGAGTACAGGTCCCTGGTTTTAACCAGACTGACTGTCCCGAGCTGGGACACCCAAACCAGCAGCAAACAAGCATCACCCTAACATTTAGAATATAGCTGTGCATTAGAGCACTGTTGTATCTTATGGATGAAAATCCACTACCTAAATAGGTACAGTTCCCCTCTGCTTCTGTCTTCCATGAAGATGTCAAAATTAATGGAGTAAGCTTTGATGCTCCGCAATGAAGTTGGTGTTATGCGTCAGAATTGTAGTCTCTTACTAGAAGCATGCCATTTTATGTGATTCTTGTTGTTAGAAGTGTGTATAGCGTTGGTGAAAAACCAGCCATAGACAGACAAGGAAAATAAAGGGGTTCTGTAATCTGGACTCATTTTTTTGTGTTTTAGCTACAAACCCATGATGTCTATGTTGGAAGGCGGGTTGCTGTGGCCTCCCTCTCTGGTCAGTGGAGATGTACCTCTTGGTATACATCCCAAGGAGCTCAGCCTCAAAGGTCTGAATTTTCAGTTAACTAGACAGAGTTGAGCAGGGCAAAGCACTTTGGAAATCAGTTTTGGCTTTTTGGAAAGTTCAGCAGTGCTTTGGAAAGATGCACCTGGATTTCTTTGTATTAGTAAATGAGAAACCATGCCAAAGTGGCTAGGTCAGTTTTGGCTTCTCAGGAAGACCAAGGCTGCTATGGCCTTGAATTCATTTTGCAAGTGAATACGTGGAGCTAACTCATCCTAAACCCTAGGATATGCTGGTTGGGAAACCACCATCTGTTGAGCAAGAGGGTGGCTGTGGGCAGTCAGACAGGGATTTCGGGGATAACACGATGTTTGCAAATATCTCTGCTGGCTGGGCAAGTCCAGATAAGGGGATGGATTGCAACCACCCTCTGTGTGGCTGAAGTAGGGGGAGAACAGCATGGTTTGGCGGTTACAACGTATACATGGTAATGAGTGTTTTGACTTTGTATTCAGTGGAATTCTTTGGCTCATTCCAAGTCTCCTTTCAATATTTTGGTCCTGCTGCTACACCAGAAACTTCATCTCATCCCCTGTTCGACAATGTACATACCTCTGGCATTTGAATGGGAACCTTTCTCTTAGTGCTGTCCAGGGAATATTTTCCCTGTGTTTGAGATGCAGCTTTTTTTCCTGTGAAAACAGATGCACTGAAGTAAAACATGGAAAATGCATCCTGTTTTGAGGACAGGACTCTCTAAAATAATTCTGTCTCTATTTTTGGTATCTTCAAGTTGGAACTGCCTTTGGAAGAGCTGTTTTATAAATGTCCATAACATTCAGTTCACTGAGCTGCAGAAGACATTTTGAGGCGTGTGGAAACAAGCCTTTAGAAATCAGCTGGTGATGGGGAAAAAAGAAATATCTCTCATATTTCAGCTCTTCAGTCAGTACATTTGAGGCAGAAATACATGCATCTAAATACCAGTCACTCCCCACCCTACCTTTTCTTCCATTTCTTGTCTGAACTATGGCAACCACTTCATTGCTTCTGAGCTTCTGCTGCTTAACATGCTGCTGCAAAAAATACTTCTTCCTCCACAGCTTTGGTTGTGCCTTGTCCCTTTGTACTCTCTCCTGAATTCAGAGCAAGACTTTGGTCCTCTTCTTTAACCTCCTTCTGCCTCCTGTGTTCACATCTTCAGCTGAGGTATCCTCCGTTCTTACCCATTTCTTCCATAGAGCATCCCATCTTCGTAACAGTCTCCAGCCATGTCTCGATTAGTTGCTCCTTCTTTGTGTGTGACTGTTGGTTGATCTGGTCAAAATAACCCTCTTGACAAAGTGCCTTCTCCTGGTCTGAGTCCCAGCATCTCATCAGTTCTGTCGTGGCATTCCGTGACTTGGTCATCATGACATAGTTCTTGTGTTCAGTAGAAGCCTGGTGATTATTTTGCCAGGCTGAGGGTTTTGTCATGTTGATTATTTGCAAAGTGTCATGTATTTATGACACGATATGGGTAATAGAAGCTGTTGAAAGCTTTTGAAGGACAAAGCTGCATGTGATGGCACAGCTTGTCTGAGTTCATAGAGCAGTTACCCAACCATGTATCTGAGACCACCCTGTGGTCTGTGTCCGTGCTCCTAGCTCTCTTATTCTGACAAGCTGAATAGCTTTCCTTGAAGAGGGTGTCAATCAGGAGCTTTAAATCCAATGACCATACTTAGGAGGTCAGAATTTGCTGGGTATGTTTTATTGTTCCATACAGCTGGTCATCTCTTCCCTTCTGCTGTTTGCCCTGAGGGTTTGGGGGAGTCTGTTTTTGAGGGTTGGTGTCTTAATTCTTCTAATGTAGTTTGAAAATATCTTAAGGATGTGCTGTTCCCTTTCCACAAATGTATGGCAGACACACACTGAAAATATTTGCATACTCCTGTCTTGTTCCTTCTGCACAGATTTATGTTCAGGGTGTGTGGTCCAGTGCCCTGCTGAGTTTGTAAGCTGCTACTTTGCTCAGTGGTTTACCACTAGATGCATTAAATAAATATGCTTTGTGTAATATTTGTGCTTGGGTTGTAATGATTTTGCCTGCTTCCGGACTCTAAACAAGTAATGCAACAAAAGTGGTCTCCAGAACGTAACTTGCTGCCAATAAACTTCTGTACTGGCATCCTCGTTTGTGTCCTAGCTATTGAGGTTGGAGGAGAGAGATTGTGTATCGCCCTTGAGCATCTTCCCTGAAAGCTAGATCTTGAAGTGGCAAAAATAAGTTCCAGCTTTGATCAGAATTCTTAATATGTAGTGAGTGGGTGGCACATAATCTTGAGGCTACAAGATCCTTAAAGACCTTTCCTCCAGCAACAACGACTGCCTCTAGGTGACATACCATGTTGTTTGGAAGTACGGATTTTTCAGAACTCTTAAACTCCAAGTTCCTCTTCTGGCTTTTGGTGTAGTCATTAAATTCCCCTCTCGCAGAAGACCACAGTCGCTGGGGGAGGTAATCTCTGTTCCCTCTTGGTCACAGCCTGCTCACCTAGGTGGCTCAGCACCCTTTGGCTGCCTTCCCTTACAGGGCCTCAATGTCAGTAACCCCTTCCTGTGATTTTTTTTGTTTTGTTTTGTCTCCTCTGACAGTAACTATTGATGGAAGAACACGGGGTGACCCAAACAGAGCACATGGCCACCATCGAGGCCCACGCAGTGGCCCAGCAGGTGCAGCAGGTCCATGTGGCCACCTACACAGAGCACAGCATGCTGAGCGCCGACGAAGACTCGCCATCTTCACCAGAGGACACCTCGTATGATGACTCTGACATCCTCAACTCCACAGCTACCGATGAGGTCACTGCCCACCTGGCTGCAGCAGGTAAAGTCAATGGGATGCTCGGTGTTGTTCACCCAACTTAGCATTTGTGCAGAGGTTGCAAAC
This sequence comes from Ibycter americanus, assembly GCA_035590275.1. NCBI lineage: Eukaryota > Metazoa > Chordata > Aves > Falconiformes > Falconidae > Ibycter > Ibycter americanus. The sequence continues at coordinate 71,406,325 of JAVJGI010000060.1, read as the reverse complement.
AGCATTTGAGGGTGGTGGGTGATCCTGTCACCCCTCGGGATGCTGTGAATGCTTCCTTATTGATCTGGCTTTAATAGTGCTTCTTCACAAGGTCTGCTGGCTGCTTGAATCTTGCATGGCTTCACCTGTGGGTAGTATAGAGATGGTGAGAATAAGAGACTGGTTTGTACAATAAAAAAGGTCCCTGGTAAATGCTGCCTCAAATAAGAAAACTAAAGTACCGAATATGTCAAAGAGCAAGCTTATTTCAGGCCCCTGTAAACAACTGCAAAAATAACCCAGGAGTGCTACACAATCTTGCTTAGCCAGGGACCTCACATGCTAGGCGTCTCCCAAGGAGATGCCACAAAGGCTCCTGGCATATATGTACTGGGAAAGTATTTCAGAATCACAAATTCCTTCCAGTGAAGCCCCTGCCAAACGTGCTCCAGATTTGCCTTGTAGCAGATCTAACTCAGTAGAAAAATGTAGTGATAAATAATCACTCAGAATCTGGTCTGACTTTGTTATCAGACTTTATCTGATTAATAAAGCTCCTGATCTGCTTGACTGAACCTGTCCCACCACCCCACTGGGCATCCCACACCCTTTGCTTATTCATTTTCCAACCTCAGTTCCTGCAGGATTTTTTTCTTTCCCCCTTTCCTTCTAGGACACAAGCTTTTCAGTCCTGGGTGGTGGTTGCAGGAGGGTCATCTGGGGGCTCTTGTCTGCTTGTGAGCCCTCCCTGTGCATGGGCTGCCTGGCATCCCATGCCAGGAGCTGCCCTGCTTCCCTGCGGCAGGCGGCTGCAGCTCGCAGCGTGGGCTGGCACATCCAGCCCAAAGCTTGCCCGACAGCCCAGCATGGCCTTTCCTAACTTCCAGAGAAATATTTTTCCAGTTCCCCAAAAGGCAACGTTTCTATTCTATTTTTTTATTCTTTTTTTATTCTTTTTTTCCCCCCATAAGTACAGGATCATTGGAGCAGTATGCAGCAGTGCTTGCTGTGCCTGCCATGGGTAGCATTCAGGTAGTTCGTTACTGATTAACAAAACCTGGCTCTGGAGTGTCACCCAGAGCTCCATCCATTACAGCACACTGTCTCCCAGAGCAGCTGCCTAGAGAAAACGTTATCATCGGACACTACTTTCTTTATCTACCAGCTTCCAATCATCAGTAGCTTAGGACTTCCTGATTCAGTAGCTGCATCTTTGTTAAACACAAGAATATAGTGCTTTTATGACCCCTGATGTGCTCTTTCACCTCTGACATACGGAGAGACTATACACAGAGCAGGTGAGGTCTGCTCAGGAGTCAAAGGCAAGTCCTTGAGCTGCCATTAGACTCCAGGCCTTTTTGACTCTGACCTTGCCACCCATTTCTGGAGATCACTGATAGAAGCACAATCTACTGCATGTTACTTGGTTTACTTCCAGTTAACTTAATGAAACTGCCCCTTACATAGACTCTGTGTCTAGAGTTTGATCACTAAAGCAATAACGCTGCCCTGCTGTGGTCCCCACTGTTCTTCAGGTGGCTGTTGTAGGATGCTGCCAGCCACTCTGGATTTTCAATTCCTTTCCCATTAGAACTGGTCCTTAATTCCTGGGGAAAGCCTTGGACTCCTGATGCTGTAGTTGATGTGTCTGAGCAGGGTTCATGGCGTTTTACCCTGTTGCTTCTCCCCTGCCACCAAGATATCTTCAACTGCAGTCAGTTATTTAAAGTCTTGGCATGCTTGAGAGTTTTTCAGTATGTCTGGAGGATAAAATACATATTTCTGTGATTGTAAGGTAGACTCTGGACTGCAATATGTGACTTTCACCTGGGACTGGACTGGGATTTGCCAGTCTGGGGAATGGAGTCTTTTTATACACATCTTCGATGCTGGAGAGGAGAAATCTTAGTTGCTGGGAAGCTCAGCAGGGAATTCAGGTCACCCTGGTTCGGTGGGGAGGCTGGTGAGCTGAGCCCTTGGGATCCATCCTTGGTGGCGGGGGCAACGGCAATGTCCTTTATGGCCAGTTCCTGAGCTGCTGTGTGCTGATCCACCCTTTGTGGTTTGATTTCCAGGCCCGGTGGGGATGGCAGCAGCTGCTGCTGTGGCAACAGGTAAAAAACGAAAGCGACCACATGTTTTTGAATCCAACCCATCAATCCGCAAGAGGCAACAGACACGTTTGCTACGGTAAGGACTGCCGCCTGCACTCTGACACCTCAGTCTGCATCCTCAATCTGCCTCCAGTGCTGTGCGTGGTGAGACCATGTGCTGTCCAGAAGTTGCCCAGCTTGGGGATTTTTTGGGGCATCTTTTCTGGAACCCAAGAGCTGTGTTTTACTTTGCAGGAATGGGTTAAATTGCAGGTCTGCTCATCTTTGATGTGTTATTATGATCATTAGGACTGACATAAACATTCTGGTGGGATCCACCATTCTGGTTTAACCCCAGCTGGTCACAAGTTAAATCTGTCATGGTAACATTGCCTTGCAAGATATGTGTAGTGGCTTTAACAGCAGCTGGCCTGAGAATCTAGAGCTACAGCCATATCGCAGCTCTGCAGTGGCATGAGGGACTTACCTACCTAACAAAAAAAGTCTTTCTGCATTATGAAATGATTCTGTGAATAAATCTAGTGTATGTGTACCTGAATTTCCTTTGCCAGCAGATCCCATTGTGTGAGCTCCACGCTGAAGACTGACCCAGCCTGTAGTGTAGTGTTGGGGGAGAATAATCGAGGGGAGATGCCTGCCAGAGCTGAAAAACTTTCTTTGGCTCTATAAACTTGCTCTGTATACACCAAACTCCCGTAGTCCTTCAGGTGTTGCATTACAGGTGCTCTGAGGCTGTCTGCCCACCTGATGGCCACCTAGGAGCACTGATGCTGAAGTGACTGCACAGGCTTTCTGCAAGCCTGGAGAGATCACCTGCAATTCCATCTTCAGGAAATATTTGTAAATATTGGCTGGAACTGTTTACTAGGTTTTGGAACAAAGCAATTTTTGCTTTTTAAACTCTTTTGGCTTTAACTGGGTTATGTCAGAGGAGTTGGAGTGTTTGTCACTGTTTCTTGCTGACTTCCTCCTGCATGCACACTTAATACGCTGAAGTAGCGATGGCCAGAGTTTTGCCTTTTATCCCTCTCTCCTAGTCTAACTCTTGTAGAGTTGGTGAGAAATTAAGCTGGTTTCCTTATTCTGCGTACTCATCTGCTGAGCCCTGCAACACCTTTTGCACATGATCAAACCAGAACAAAGTGGAGTAGGGTTAGGGTTAAATAATATTCCCTGGGAGTGGACTCCCTTTCTTTTATAGCACCATTCTGGTTTTCTCTCCTTCCCCCAACTCTGCTGACTCAGCCATGTTTATTGCAACATTTCTGAAGAGCAGATTCTTTTCTCTCTTGAAGTATGAACAACCATCTTTTAAAATAAACTTCTTTGTAAAGGCATTATTTATTCTCTCTTTATGCAACTATTTCATTTTACTACATGTAAGATACTGATGAAGTGCCTTTTTTTTTTTTTCTCCAGTCTGATCAGTTTAACAAGTTTGTACTTGATTTTTACACCACTGTGAATCAAGTGGGAAGTTAAAACTTCTGATTCTGGGATCTCTGTGTAGTTGGTGTTGGTGTTGGTGCTTTTTGGCAATGTGTTTGCTGCTAAACAGCAGGATCTGCATATGACCAGGGTGGATACTAAACTGTCACCTTTTGGAGCACTGAGGTTATCTGGTGTTAAACACTACTTCTCTCTTGCCTTCTGAGTTTCTGCCAGCTTTCCTGACACATTCTCTTGCATTGCTTAAAAGTGAATGAAGTGAGAAGTATATGACGGAACATTTTCTTTTTACAGAGAGATCGTTCCAAAGGGACTTGCTGATGTAGCAGGTGTCTGAATACCTGGGTTTCCTATGCTGAGGTGTTACAGTATTTCTGGTTCTTGCCTGTCCTGTAGTCGTAGGTTGCATTCTTAACAGTTCTGGTTTGTGCAGGACTTTGGTACTAGAGAATTACAATGCGCTGTTATGAGGCTGGATGTAAAAATAACCTATGTTTGTGGTCCTCTTTTGTTGAATCATTCAAGTCCTTTACCTCACAAGTTTTGTATTGTTAGTACACTTAGATGGTGACAGAGCGGATATGCAGACTTGTGCTGTCCTAGCTTTGCTGCTCTGATGATTTCTCTTTACTTCTACATCAACAGAAAAAGGAGAGAAGGGAGAATAATTGATATTTGAGCTGCTGGGTGACTGCAGGGAACACAGCAGGCTTGTAGGAGTGGAGGAACAAGCGGTACATGTGGCTAACCTGACCAGCTGGGGTTCTGTTTTTCACCTGGTTTGTGAATGAGTAGCATTAAGAAAGGCAGCTCACAATGCGAAGGGTTGTGTTTCTACAGGGCTTTCAGCTGATACCTATTCACTGTTTCATGCCTCTGTTTCAGGAAGCTCCGAGCCACGCTGGATGAGTACACCACCAGAGTGGGGCAGCAAGCCATCGTTCTGTGCATCTCACCCTCCAAACCCAATCCTGTCTTTAAAGTATTTGGTGCTGCACCCTTGGAGAACGTGGTAGGTGTCTCTAGGAAAACCTATGTAATAAATTGGTCACCTTTTCTGCAGGTTTCATTCTGCTCAAGGTAGCCTTGCAAGCCTGGTACTGATCTGAAGGTCATGTTTAAAACCCTGGAAAGAGGAGTTCAGATTGTATGGACACAAGTTTTCTTTGCATGAATGGTTGCCTAGGCCATCTCACCAGGGTTGAATATCCTGGATTAAAAATCAGAGGGAGCTGCCGGTAGTGACGACATGTTTCAACTCAGCTCAGCTGTCAGTGCTTGCACCTTGTTGCAGACCAGACAGTAAATGGAGCAGATCCTTGACCATGATAAGTCTTGCTTCAGAACTTCACTTTTAATCCCATAAATACTTCCACTTGCCAGTGTTACTTGATGTTTCATCATCATCTCTTCAATTTGGCTAAGTCTTTGGGGCCAGTGGGTATTTTTTCTTGCCAGCTGTGGTGTTGTTTGCTCCTTCTGTTCTGCAGCACCTTGGGGCAGGTGGCTGGCCCTGTGTCCTTGCCCTCACCTCTCCTGGTGCTCCTTACCTTGTTTACCTGAGCTTAACGATTCCCCATAGGTACGCAAGTACAAGAGCATGATTCTGGAAGACCTGGAGTCTGCACTAGCAGAGCATGCTCCTGCACCTCAGGAGGTTAACTCAGAGTTGCCACCCCTCACCATCGATGGCATTCCCGTCTCAGTGGACAAGATGACCCAGGTAAGCAGCCAGACGTGGCAGAACCAGAGAGAGAGAGTGAGATCTGCCATCTTGCAGTCACATCCTGTTATTTTGTAGTGGAGTTTATGTCTACATCTCCAGGGGATGCATTTGATCTTCTCTTTCCTGTGGGACTATAACAGCTCAGATAGTAGTTAGATATGAAGCTTTGTTATTGGTGCTTATTTTGTGCATGAAACAGTAGAAATGTTAGTAAGCACTAGAGCTCAGGCTGCTGGGAGCATTCCCCTTTGAGCTGTTTTTGTCACCTCCCATAAACTATGAACGGGGAAGGTATTTGTTCTACACTTCACAGTGATTTTTAGGCATTGAGGTCAGAAAGGTTGCTTGTGGAGTACTGTTTTGGCTTATGCTCCTTGGACCTTTCTTGTGTGCTCAAGTTTGTTCCCTCTGTTTTCTGCTGTGGATTGGAGCACAGGGGAGCTTGCTGATGGTTTTAACTCCAGATCAGACCCCGAGTGAGATACTTCTGATGGAGGCAGGGAGTCATCTGCCCCAGGCCTGCGGGGGACTCCCTGTCTCTCCAGGTCCAGCCTTTTGCTGACCTCCTTATGGCTAGGACAAAGCGGAGAGGAACCCCTCAAGGAAGCTTCCTTGGTGTGAGAGGGATCGTCTGCAGGGAAATCTCCTTCCCCTGCGGTGCAGGACCTGATTGCAAGGCAGGTGTGTTTTGCAGGGGAGGCTCTGGATGCACTCAGTCTGATGCACCACAGTAAATTTTAAATGCTGAAAGCCAGTTTCTTTAGAGGGAGTAGCAAGATGGAAAGGTCAGAGGCTTTGGGCAACATACAAAGAGGTGTCATAGTGGAGCAAAGATGTGTGGATTTCCTCTGTGCTCTGCAGAAAGATCACATTCTGGTCAAAACACCATTTTCATTACTTACGTGGAATCAGACAAGCTCACACTTATAATAATTTTACAAAGAAATCTACTGTGCCCTGGCTGATAACAGATCATAGAATCATTTAGGTTGGAAAAGACCTTTAAGATCATCGAGTCCAACTATTAACCCAGCACTGCCAAGCCCACCACTAAGCCATGTACCTAAGCCCCACTCCACGACAACGTAAGACAAAACTTAGTTGCTGGATTTTTAAGCCACTGTGAAAGGTGGTGTCTGCAAGAGCTGTTCGTGGGCAGCTTTTGTGTCGTTAATAGTTTCCCATGGAAAAGGGAAAAGAAAAAGTTTAAAACATTTTACTTTTAAAGTAAAATGAGAGACCACCAAAAGATCAGAGGTATGTAGCTGAGTTCATTTGTATTGGCAAACAAAATGCTTGTGTTTATCTGACTTCTTTATGGCCTCATCATTGTAGTAGTTAAGCTGAGTAACAGAAAAGTGCCTAGGGCTTAAAACAAAGCAAAGGAGACATTTATCTGGAGATTTGCTTTGGCAGAGGGAGGCCATCCTAGCATGGTGTGAGTAGTGAAGCTGGTTGTGCCTCTATCTGCAGCATGTGGGCTCTTGAGGAAGGAACAAAGACAACGAGCTGTTGCTGGTGGAGTGCTGGAAAGAAATGAGAGAGAGAGAGAAGTGAGCATGGATGAATGAGATCAGGACATGAAGGTTGTTGCAATCCAGTAACACATCTGAGAAACTTTTCTGGTTTGCAGTGTGCAGAATATGTGCACATATAAAAAGGTCAATAAAAAGATCTGTCAACTGTTTGGCTGTTAATGTTGCACGTGCCATCAAAGCAGCAATAAAAGTGACAGGCTCTCACTTCAGAGAAGCCTTCAGCTGGATTGATAATGCATTATTGGTTTGGGGTTTTTTTGTGATAGAGTTGGAAATTAAATATTTTAACATCAAAGGTTGCTGAAGTGTTTTCTGCTTCTATTTTATGGTTAAAATACTAACATCCATAGAATTCTATGGAAATAACACTTTTCATGTTAAGCTAAAAATAAGGTTGGAGAGGGTTTTTTCTTTCAAACATGACATGGCCTTGGTCTTCAGGAAACCTTGCAGAAAGATTTGGCCAAGCCAGGTTGCCCCTGGGGTTTGATTGCTCTGCATCTGCACATGTGAGGCAGCTTTCCGGTCCAAGGCACTAGCTGATGGCAGGGCTTTATTTTATTTTTTTGTCCACATGCAACACTCCTGTGTTCCCAGGCTTCCTGTGGCTCTGTTAAGTGAGAAAGTTTTTCTTCTCCATGTTCTGCAGGGCCTTTGGTCAGCGAGCATGCAAACTGCTGATGCAACAGCATAGCAACATAGAGCCTCTTATTTCAAGTCCTCTCATGGTGCATTATGGTAAAACAAGTATCTTGTTAGGAATAACACTTAATCTTTTGAGTTACCACATTGTTCTGAAAACAGCTTTGTGAAGAATGTTTCTCCTGAGCTGTGGACAGAGTCCACGCTCCTTGTGCCCCATTTGGCCAACGATCACTGTCCCAGTTAGCCCAGCTGCTGTGGTGTATGCGTGTGTTGTGGGAACCCAGCACCACGCTGCCTCAGCTTCCCTGCATGTCATATAGGGATGAGGTTTTGTAAACGTCTTTAAAAATTTTTTGTGATCCTTCAATGGCTACAGGCCACTTGAGGACAGAGCACTAAAATTAGTGGACAGGACTGCAGACTCCTGGGTGGATTTTCACAGCCTACCAGGTCTGTCTATCTTGTAAAATTCTCAAGGAGTAAGATGCTGCACGTGGTGCTTAGGAGATGATTTTGTTGCTGAAAGCATCCAGCTGCTGTATAGTTTTGCCAGACTTGGGGGCAAACTTTAAATAGAAACAAAATACAGATAAGCTGAATATGAGGAGGACACCATGCTGTCTTTTTTTTTTTTTTTTTTTTTTGCCACAATTGCAATTTGAAATACATTTGTTTGAGAGACTGGATGATAACTCTGACTCCTACATCACTGCAACCTGTTGCACTGCTAGAAGTGCCATTGGTTTTTTGTGGGAACCTTGATTCCCAGAGCTGCCAAGATAGTTCTTTGTATTTGCTAACAAGAAATGAGCTTTTTCAACTAAGTTGCACAAAGCCCTGTGGAAAACCGAAATATTTATGAATACAAATTGGGCAGCACAATTAAGAGGTATGTCACAGGGAGTGGAAAGATGAGGCCTGTGCTTTCAGCAGCTGCAGGTGTCAGCAGGCAGGTGGTAGAGGTGTTAGCTCCTCCACAAGGAGATGAAAATAACTCTCCTTTTAATTGCCGTGCTTCCCTGGTGGTCTTGAGGGAAATAATGCCTTTACTAGCCTGAGCAAAGATGCTTCTGTAAACTTACAAATGGAGAGGATCACCCACCTCGGCTGTGCAGAAAAAAAATATTGTATTGCAATGGGGCTTTTACTCTGCAGCCATTACACAGAGAAATCTCGTTGCTTTATGGACTGGCTACGTTGACACTATACATCAGAGCTGAGTTTGCCTATAAACTTGTTCTTAGTTGCTCGCTGATGTGATTAAGGAGTAAGATTGAGTAATGCTGAGTTTGATGCTTCAGTTGGCTCTCACTGAGGTCACTAGAATCTGTTTTCTGAACAGGTGATTTGTCCTTTAATCTGACATTTTTTAAACTTAATATGCCCCTATGATTTGCAGTCTGCTTATACAAGCCAGCAAGGTTTATCTGGGCCTCTCAAAAATCATCTTGACGTCCGTTTGCATACTGTCCTGCAAAAAGCTTTAGCACAAACAGCAGATACCTTTACATACATGACAGTTTCTATGTAGGAGAAGCCAAGCACCGAAAGATGGGACCTAAACTCACTTTACAGCTGTCAGATCCTGTACATGTAGGGGCAGGGATGATCCTGCAGCACTGGACCCCATCGCCCAGGTACGAGGCTTGTTGGTGCTGCCTCCTGGTCCACGTCAGAGGTGTGGTATGGGGACAGCGTGCGTTTCTGCTCTTCCAGCAGGTCGTTGGCATGTGGTAGAGGGAACATCCTGGTTTTGCAGTGGAGGCACCCCAGAGTTAGGAATCGGGTCCGCCTGTGCAGCTGAGCTGTAGCACTGGACAGTTGTTCCAGCAGTGGGAAGCGTAGGGAGTCCTGCAAGGTACTGGATGCAGGGATGAGTGTCTGCTTTGAACTGTCATGCAGGCAGCTGCCTGCTGTTAAAACGTTTAAGCTCAGAGCCTGCATCATGCCTTGTTTCCAGCCAGAACAAGCAGTTGTGTCCAGTGTTCAGGTCTCCAGACTCTGCTAGGAGGTGGTGATCCTGAGAGGGACAGCCTGGTCTCAGGTGTGCCCTTCTGAAACATTAGAACTAGTCACTCGTTCTTAAGACTTGACCATGGTTTCAGAGTGGAAGAGAGGAAAGGTTTGTATAAAGAGTAAATCTGTGAGCAGACACTGCACCTCCTGCTTCTTGCACTGATGGCCAGGTGGTTAATTCTGGGTTTGATTCCTGTAGCCAGGCATAACCTACTGTGTCTGCTGAGTGCCATTGCTTCCTGTTGAGGACACCCAGGCTGACCCTGCATCTCATCTTTGCTGTGCTGAATTTATGACAGCGGCAAGCCCGCTCTCATCCTGCCTGCCAGAAAGCCCCCAGCAGTGAGACCTGCAAGAACAGAGCCACGGTCTGAGCCACGGTCTGACCCACGGTCAGAGCCACATGGGTTTTCGTAGCAGGAAATTAATGGTGACAGCTCGGTTGCTACCTTGACAGATGCCTGGCTCTCTAATCTGAATGTTTAAATGTTGATTAGAACTTCTAAACTTTAAGAGCATTTAGTCTAAAATTGGCTGTTGCAAAAAGAAGGGCCAGTGAACAAAATACCTGTGTGCTTTACTGCAATTGCTGCTTTGCCCTCTTCCACTTTCAGGTGCAGCTGAGGTCCTGCATGGACTCAGCTTTGCTTTTCCCAGGTGCTGCTTTTTGTTGATCCTGAGACTGAGCTGCAGGGACAGGTAGAAAATCCCCAGCCACAGGTTTTGCTCCCTTCTAGAACCCAGTTTTCTTAGCAGGGTGTAAACTTTAAGACCAGAGAATTGCTTGGTGCTCCTCATGCAGGAAAACTTCTTGTTTCCAGCACTGGAACGCTGTTCTCTGTGCTTTGGGCCATTGCAAATGGTAGAATCAGGATTAGCTCGCTACTGCTAATGCTTGAGTTTAATGTTAAAACTTAAAAGACAGTCTGTGTACCAAAGGGTGTCAAAAAAACTTTTCTTATAGTTTCTCTCAAACCCTCCATACTAGAGATTATATGAACCCTTTCCAGAGCTGACAACTGTGCAAACCAGAGTGCTGCTGTCTGTTTTTTCTAGCAGAGGTTTGATTTTTGTATGGTTTGTGGATGAAGTCAGCAGAACCGTGGCTTTTGCGGAGGAAGTGGTTGCACCAGTTCCTGCCAGCTGCACTGAGAGATGTGGGGTCTTTGTCTTGGTGCCATATTCTATGTCAGAGCCCTGCAAGCTACCTGGGTGAGGTATCATTATGGCACTAATTAGAGAAGTCCTTGCACTGGAGCTGGTTGTAACACCACTGCTGATTGTCTCCCTGGTGGATTAAAGGCAAACCCTTCTTAACAAGTGCCTTGAGTAGCTTGAGCCACTGAACTCCCTAGGACCAGTAATTAATCCATCTGGTAACAAGGAGCATGACTTACAGATAGCAATTCAGGGAAGGAGCTTTTAACTGTTTTTGCACCAGGCAACTTGATGCCGTTAGGAGGTTTATTGGAATAAATGAGGCCTTGACGGGGGAACCTGAGGCATGTCAGGGTGACTGTTGGCCCTGCAGTGGAAGATGCATCGTGGACAGGTTTGGCTTGGGCTGGGCAAAAGGGCTGTTTATAATTCAGGGGTTTGGTACGGCTTCTCTTAGGTGGCTCAGGATGTCCATGGAAGAACTGAAACACAGCAGCTTCTCTGAGCAGGGGTGATTCTTCTAGGGTGTGCAGCAGATATGCTATATATGGAGCCACAAATATACTGGATTTTTGTTGCCTTTAAAGTCCCTAGCCACTGCTGCAAACTGTATGCAATGTAGCAAAGCATGCATACAAAGAAGTTGTTTTCTTTTTACCAAAACACACTTCAATTTTTCTATTTAACTGTGTAAGCTAAGGCCCATGTTACATCTTCCAGTTGAGCTCTGGCTCTAAAGAGCAGTCCTGTGTCCGAAAGAGCTGCTGTAGATCCCAGTGTGTTTAGTGGTGTGCTTAGGGGCTTCAGGCTTTTTGCAGAGACCACAGAGACAATCTTCAGTCTCCTGTTCTTCTGAAGCACTCCTCTGTTCCTGCCAGATTGATGTTACAGGGGACTTTGGTACATACTCCCTATGCTCATGTGGAAAAGGCAGCTTGTAAATGAGTTGACTTACAGCTTGGAGCCAATGGATACAAACAATATCCAGACTTGAAACCAGGATGTCATTCAAGCAGGATTGTGGCAGGGAGGAAGGGACACTCTTATGGCAGATGATCAGGGATGGGTGAGGAGTCCTCCACGAGCTCACCCATGTCTCTGCTAGCTGGGACCATGTCACGGCTGTGGCAGCCACCGATGCTGGCCCCGGCATGCTCTTCTATTGGCTGTGCCACAGAGCCTGAATGTGCAGGCATCTTGGGCTTGTAAGGTGGCCCGAGGACTCCCAGTGGCACTGTGACAAACTCATATAACTGGCTATTAAAGCTATAAAGGGATGCAGGGAGGTGTTCTTAAATGCAGCTATTTGGCTTTCAGTTAACGTGGTTTTCTCTGATGTATGTGGTTGTGAGCGCTCCTTCTCTTCCTGCTCTGTTTCTGCAGCTGAGCCAACCTTTTCCTGAGGCTCCAGGCAATCCATGGTACAAAAACCAAATGTGTCCTAAAACCCGCTAAGGATATTATTTATTCTTGGTGACATGTCTGCTCAATTTACTCTGCAAGTCTATTTTTAAGGTATTGTCTTCTGATGGTAAAGTTGATCACTAGTTGACCAGTATTTGTAGGTGCTAAGCTGAAGTAAAATCAGGTTGAAAGGTGTCCCCACTCTGGCAAAAGTTAAAAATAAATTCAGAAAATTAGTTAAGTGTGTTACGTTCTGCACGGGTGAAGTGTGTGTGTGTGAGATTTTTTTTTTACTTTGAGTGGCTCACTGAAGCTCCATCCTCTTTGCAGCATCTCTGTAAAATGTACATCAGCTCATGTCTGAGTTCCTGTTGCTGTGGGGACATGGAGTGTGGGTTTTTTCTGTGTTATTTTGACTTTTTTTTTTTTTTTCTTTCTCACTTTCAGGTTGGCTAGCTCTTTTCATGGTAGTGTTTGAGCCATGAAGTGTGTTAATACAGTGTGCGTTTGTGCCTTATTGTTGAACTGGCGGACTTAATTTTGTTTCTGCTCTTCCACATGCTACTAAACTTTCTCAGCTGAGTCTTGGGAGAAGATGGTAAACTATTTATCCATCTTCCTTAGGCATTCAGACCTCTTCCAGTTGATGGTTCCAAGAGGATGGAAATTAAATGTAATAACTAACTTTGTACTATGCACCTCAAAACTACCAGAGATATGAGTTCCTAAAAAACTCTCAACCCTCTTATGTGGTTTGTTCCAGGCGCAGCTGCGAGCTTTCATCCCCGAGATGCTGAAATATTCCACAGGTCGTGGGAAACCAGGCTGGGGCAAGGAAAGCTGCAAGCCCATCTGGTGGCCTGAGGACATTCCATGGGCCAACGTTCGCAGTGATGTCCGCACAGAGGAACAGAAGCAGCGGGTGTGTATCTCCTACGTCTGTCTGCCTTCAAATTGAGCACAGGGGCTTGCAACCAGCTTTTGTGGGAATAGTTTTCCCTTTGAGTGACAGAAGAACCTATGACATTGGCCCTTCCTTGACTTCGTGTCAGACATACAGCCTGGGAGAGCAATGAGATGGGAGAGGCATAACCTTCAGACTGCTCTGTCCCTGCTGGGTTTGTGTGATGAGATATTTGAACCACATCTCTCTCTGCAGCAGGTGCCCTTTTCGCTAACTGCAGAACCTGCTCGCCTCTGTGGCCTTGTGAAGCACCCTACCCAGCCTAAGACAAGTCTACTCTCCAGGTGTGCAGGTCATTTACTGTAGAGTCTGTATCATGGCCTCTTGAAGCCTTTGAAGGAATATTGTCCCGTCCTGAGTAGCAGGGACCTTTGTGTCATGGTTTAACCCCAGCCAGCAACTAAGTACCACACAGCTGCTCGCTCACTCCCCACCTCTGGTGGGATGGGGAGGAGAACTGGGAAAAGGTGAAACCTGTGGGTTGAGATAAGAACAGTTTAATAACTGAAATAAAGTAAAAATAATAACAGCAACAATAATAATTGTAATGAAGAGGAGAGGGAGAGAGAGGAATAAAATCCAAGGGGGAAAAAACCCCCAACCACCCCAGAATAAGTGATGCATAACACAATTGCTCACCACCTGCTGACTGATGCCTAGCCGCCCAGCCAGTCCCTGAGCAGCGATCAGCCTCTCCTGGCCAACTCCCCCCAGTTTATATACTGAGCATGACATTCTATGGTATGGAATATCCCTTTGGCTAGTTCGGTTCAGCTGTCCTTGCTCTGCTCCCTGCAGGCTCCTTGTGCACCTGCTCACTGGCAGAGCATGGGAAAATGAAAAGTCCTTGACTTAGAGTAAGCACTACTTCACACACTGATGCTTTAGTTGTTGCTATTAACATTATTCTCATACTAAATCCAAAACACAGCACTGTACCAGCTACTAAGAAGAAAACTAACTCTATCCCAGCCGAAGTCAGGACACTTTGTACTTAAAGGGAAGCAGTCAAAGGTGTGCAGTGCTGCCAGGAAAAAATGAAAGAACTGGGTGAAAAGGTATTGGAAATCAATTATGGTTATGGATCCTTTATGCAGGTGATGTTTCTATCAACCTTTCACAAAGATAATCAAAGAAAGCTATCAGGGTGTGCAAGTGGCAGGACTTGTGCAGGCTGATGTAGGTCTGGGTGGATAAGAAAGGATACCTAGTGAGGCTGGAAATGGTGCTGTGGCAGTCAGTGCTTTCCTAGGTAAGGATGGTTTTCTACTTGTCAGCCCCAATTCCTTAGAATTCCTTGAAAGCTGGTGAAATGAATTTCACTGAGAAGCTTCCCTTTCCCTTGGCCAGTGGTGCTCGGTCTGTATCAGTGTACAGCAACACAATAGCTCACCAGGGTGATTTCTGAGTCTTGGGGAAAGGAGAGGATGAGGAAAGAGGGATTAAATACTGGGGCCTCTTGTTTGTTGAAAACCACCCAATACAACCCAGTAAAGATAAGCATGCAAATCGCAGCAGTAGCAGCATTGCAGTCATTCATAAAACTTTTTTACGTTGACTTTTCAATCTTCATTCTCCTGGTAGGTGTCATGGACCCAAGCATTGCGGACTATCGTGAAAAACTGCTACAAGCAGCATGGGCGTGAAGACCTGCTCTACGCGTTTGAGGATCAGCAGACACAGCAGCAGACTACAACCACACATAGTATAGCGCACCTGGTGCCGTCACAGACAGTGGTACAAACCTTCAGTAACCCTGATGGCACAGTGTCCCTCATCCAGGTGAGTGAAGCCCTCTGGCTTTTCCATTTCCAGCATGGCTGACTCAGGATCAAGTTGCCTGCATCAGGGAGGTGGTTTAGAGCAAGCTCTTTTTGGTAGCTTAACTTGTCCTGCAAGAATTTTGTCTTTATCTGTATGTTTTAGCCTGCAGGCTTGTTAACTCAATGCTCCCATCCAAAGAAGCAGTCTCATCCTCTCTCTTCCGCACTCTCATCCCTTGTTCTCCTGTTATGACAGTACAAGGATTGCTGCAGCTATTTGGTCAAGCAATTCAGGGATCTGACCTGAGTTTAATGAACCTGTTTATGAACAGATACCGTTTGTGATGTGGCCACACAACGTCTGTGGTGGCAATTGGATGGAGTGATGGGAGGAGAGGTGGTGGGTCTGCCTTTCTTAAATGGCATGCAACATAACTTAATCTATGGCATTAGGTATTTCTGCCTCCCTTGTTCATCTTACACCTGAAGTGTAATATATATATTATACATAGCAAATGTATATTTATCCTCATGATAAGGATATCCTCATCATCATCCTGCAGTAAGGATGCCTCTTACACCATTTCACAGAGGGAGATTCAGGGCAGAAGAGGCTGCATTCAGTGGCTCAGTGGTGCTGCTGTTCTCCCTGTGTTCCCTGTGTGGGGAAGCAGGTTCTGGTAGCTCAGGATGTCAAAAATGTAAGTGCTGTCTTGAAACTTCCCAAAAGCTCCTTGTGGGTGTGAGGTTTGAACCTCAGTTTCCCCGGTGCTCCTGCCTCCAAACCACCACTGCCCTCTCGTACCTAACTGGCCCAGTGGCTTGTCCCTCTTGAGTATCATGTTTTTAGTGAAGTGTCAAACATGATTTTCTGTTGGCTGTTCTCATCTCACAACCATGAAGATAAAACCATGGTGTATGGTTTTGTTTAGTTTGTTTGGATTTTTTTCAAATAAAAGCTTTTCCGTGATTGTTACAGCTTTCTGCTCTCCACACCAAGGCCTGGCAGACTTGACAAGCTGGTTCTGTTTGCTCACCTGCTAATGTACATTTTTCCTTTGACTAGTGTACTTTTAGGTGCTGGGTACCTGAGATCCCACTGACTTTCTGGCATTTATAGGTTTAATTCTCCTTAGAGACAAAGCTGCACATCTCCTCACCTTTGTCTTTTCCCAGCTGTTAAATGGGGAAAAGATAATTTCCAAAGGCAATGGGGGTACTGAGGATCAGCTAATGTTTGCCAAGTGCCTGGAGATGAGAGACCTAGTGAATGGTAAGCAAGGAGCGTTACAAATGAGGGCTGATGTGCAGGGTGTTCTGATCCAGGTCTACTCGGTGGTTTTTTAAGTTACTTCCACCTTGTGGGAGAAGCGTGTTGGCTCCACCTGTGCACCATGCTCACACCTGGGAATGGCAGCAGCATCCCACAGCTGCTGTTCGTGAGGCTGGGAGAATAGCAAGGACTCTGTCTACTATGTGAACTCTGGGCTGTATCCACTCTGGAAGCTGCCATAGGTTAACATGGCTTTAGTGTGTTCCTCCCCCAGCCCTTCGAGAGAGCTCCGTATTTTCTGTGAGCTCTGCAATTACTATTGTTCTCTGTGGGTGCGATGCTTTTTAATCTGAGACCATTTAAGTGTTCCTTTGCCTGAATTATGTGAATATTTTCCTGCAATAACAGATGTGTTCAACTGCATTTTATTGACTTCCGTAGGTTGGCACTGGTGCTACAGTTGCCACACTGGCCGATGCCTCAGAGTTGCCCACCACAGTTACCGTCGCGCAAGTCAATTATTCTGCAGTGGCTGATGGAGAGGTAAGGATCTGGGTCATGTTTGTGGTGCACAAACCAGAATTGTCCTGCCTGAACTTCAATAAAGTTAAAATTTTCTAGAATTTGTGGTCACAGAAAACACCAAGCCTTGCTTCCTCACCCTGCAGTGTTAAGGGTTAACATACACGTAAACACGAGACTGTAAAATTTTATATAGAAAGTGCTGAACTGTTGTCGTTTTGAGTCAGGACTGTACAATTATGGTGGAAGCCTCAGTCCTGAATTTAACCCCTTTTGTTTTTTATATATATCTCCTATAAATTATTATCTGCTGTAGCAGATAGAGACTTAATGACATACACGAGTACATGTTTGTGTATTCGTATTGAGTAACTGCGTTATGTGTGCTGTAGATCCTGGCTGCTTGTTTGTCAGTTCAGGGTTGGGAGTGATGGCTGGGATACTTTGAGCCTGTGGTTAGCAGTGGGTATTGCATGGCTGTGGGCAGATCCCGTGAGTCTTTGGCCACTGATCTCTGGATGAAATGGGACTGTTCTTTTGCTGCAGCTTTTAGGGAGATTTGCAAGTAAATCCCAGAGACAGCTGTATAAATGCACAGTACTCTAGAGACAACAGGAGGTACTGGGGAGTTACCGTTCTGTTTCCTGTGAAAGTTTCTTCCACTGCTTTACAACTTGGCAAAGTTGTTTCTGTCAAGGACTCGATCAGGCCATTTCGATTACTAAATCTGAACACTCAAATTTGCATACATTTATTTTTCCACTTTTTTTTTTTTTTTAAAATGAATAAAGTTTTTTTGTTTGTGTTTAAGGAACATTCATTTAAGATTATGAAGACTTTTTTTTTTTTTTTT